>OZ018327.1:35984654-36584654 GCA_963969495.1 Ceratothoa steindachneri
ACGGGTGGAAGGTGGAGCTGCCCAGATTCAATACGATTCCGGGTGGGTAAGTCATTCACATATGACATTTGCGACACATGGAATAAACTACCAGCGGGGGTTGTTGAGAGTAGCAGTGTTGAACAGTTCAAGAGTAGACTTGACAAATTTTATTTGAAAAATTGATGATCTCATAGCAAGTAATCAGTACATGCTAAGAATCAAAACCGCAAAAAGTGCCTCCTCGATATGGGCCGCAAGGCCTTTGAGGTACTTCTTTTCCTTGTAACTCCTTGTAACACTCTCTCTCTCTCTCTCTCTCTCTCTCTCTCTCTCTCTCTCTCTCTCTCTCTCTCTCTCTCTTTCTCTCTTTCTCTCTCTCTCTAGATTTTAAAAAGGCCTTCGATAAAGTCCCACACAAGGAACTAATGTGTAAAGTCAGAGCCTTAGGAATACGTGGAAAATTAGCAAATTGGATTGAAGATTGGCTTAGCGATCGTAAGCAAAGAGTAGTGATTAATGGAGAAGAGTCCAATTGGAAAGCTGTAACTAGTGGAGTTCCCCAGGGATCGGTCTTGGGACCCTTGCTCTTCATTATATATGTGAATGACATAGACGTTGGAATAATTTCTAAAATCTCAAAATTCGCCGACGATTGTAAACTGGGTAAAAGCATAGTCACCGAGCAAGATAGACTAGATTTTCAGAGTGACATTGATCACATAAGTGAATGGTCTAGGAAGTGGAAACTTCCCCTTAACCTGGAGAAATGTAAAGTAATGCACATTGGTCACAAAAATCCTAGGCAGATTACAAACTCGAGAGCGAAACAATAACAGAATCAGAAATCGAAAAGATCTCGGTATCTATGTCACAAACGATCTCAAGTTCACTCGACAGTGCGTCAATGTTGAAAAGAAAGCGCGGAAGATACTAGGTGATATAAAGAGACAAATCACTTATAAAAGCGATACAACTGTAATCAACCTGTGTAACGCCCTAGTGAGACCCCATTTGGAATACTGTGCGCAGGCTTGGTCACCCTCCTTCAGAAAAGACATTGAAAGATTAGAAAGAGTTCAGGCCACAGCTACTAAAATGATACCTTCGTTAAGAAATTATAGTTATGAAACACGAATAGACAAGCTAAACCTTTACAAGTTGGAAACTAGACGTGTACGAGGCCAGTTGATTCAAGTATATAAAATACTAAATAGAATTGATAATGTGGATTACTCAATCTGGTTCGAGTTCAACAGAAATGTAACAAGGAATAACAGTATGAAGCTAATCCCTCCAAAATACAAATTGAATGTATGCGGTAATTTCTTTTCGTATAAAATAGTAAATATTTGGAATCAGTTAACGGAAGAGGTCGTTTCGAGCCTTAGTGTCGAGGCGTTTAAAAGGAGGTTAGATAAAATCATAAATACGCTTACAAACTAAAAACATAAGATTACACTGAAAATAATTAGATTAAGAATATTAAAAGAAAAATAATAATGTAGAAATGCATTTCTGCTTTCCTGTCGAAATTCCTGTTTGTGTACTTTTTTTCTAGCACAGCGGGTATCTTTTCATCTTTCATTGCCCGAAAGATCGGGCGGGAGAGGTGGGAGGGGAGAGCCTTGAACTTTACTATACTATTTCTATGACGAGTAGATTGAATATCAATATTAAATGAGTACCTCCTCGGTATGGACTAACTTAGTCTTCTGAGGTACTATCTTTCCTTGTAACTCTCTCTCTTTCTCTCTCTCTCTCTCTTCTCTCTCTCTCTCTCTCTCTCTCTCTCTCTCTCGCCAAGCGAAGAACACTGGAGAATTCGAGCACTACAGAAGTCTATGCCGAAGTGTCAAGTCCATGATAAGGGTGGCGAAACGCGCCGAAGAAGTCCGTGTGGCGAGACTCTGCAAAGAGAGCCCCAAGGAATTCTTCGGATACGTAAACAGCCGTAAGCCGACACGTAGACGGATCGGTCCCTTGGTGAAAGAGGATGGTGAGCTAGAGCTCAGTGACGAAGCGAATGCGACCATCCTCAACAAGTACTTCTCGTCAGTTTTCACTGAGGAGAAGAACACCACTCCTGAGCCTCGCGACAAGTACGAAGGCTCAGAGCAATTGGAGAGATTTCACTTCGAAGAGACGACAGTGCGTTCAAAGATCGACGCTTTGAACCGCTACAAGTCGCCAGGGCCCCATGGCTTCTTACCACGGGTGCTGAAGGAAGTGCGAGATGAGGTCTCCCCACATCTCTGCTCGATCTTCAGGAAATCGCTCGAGACTGGATGCGTGCCAAAGGACTGGCGAGACGCGGAAGTCACCCCCATATTCAAAAAGGGTAACGCGAGCGAGCCATCTAACTACCGGCCGATCAGCCTGACGTCGGTAGTAGGGAAATTGATGGAAAGTATCCTGGTTGACGAAATAACGCAGCACGTCGAGTCCAACCACCTATTGAGGAATTCCCAACACGGGTTCCGGCGGCACAGGTCATGCCTAACGAACCTTTTGGAATTCTTCCACTTCGTGTTCAGCGAGCACGACCGGGAGAAGGCGGTGGATGTCATCTACCTCGACTTGAAGAAGGCCTTCGACAAGGTGCCCCACCGCCGATTGCTGAAAAAGGTTCGAGCGCTAGGCATCGCCGGAGCTGTAGGTGACTGGATCGAAAACTGGCTGCATAGTCGAAGGCAGCGAGTAGTGGTGAACGGGCAAACGTCCGGTTGGCTACCGGTAACAAGCGGCGTTCCCCAAGGCTCCGTGCTGGGCCCCCTACTCTTCATCATCTATGTAAACGACATAGATGATGGCATAACTGCGAGGATTTCCAAATTTGCCGACGATACCAAACTAGGTATGAACGTGGCAGACGCGGAAAACTTCGAGAGACTCCAAGCCGACTTGAGGAAACTCGGGGAGTGGTCAGACAAATGGCAAATGCCGTTCAATGTCGAAAAGTGCAAGGTGATGCACATCGGCCACAGAAATCCCCAAGCCGTCTACAGCCTCAAAAACTCGGCGCTCGAGAGCACAGACATGGAAAAAGACTTGGGAGTCGTGATCACCAGCGACCTCAAGTTTTCCAAGCAGTGCATCGAGGCGGAGAAGAAAGCCCAGAGAATCTTGGGGTATATCAAGCGACAGTTTGGGTATCGAAACAGGGAAATCGTTCTCACTCTCTTTAATTCCCTGGTCCGACCTCACCTGGAGTACGCAGTCCAGTTTTGGAGTCCATCCCTTCGGAAGGACATCGCCCGACTGGAGCGAGTACAAGCCAGGGCGACCAAACTGATCCCCTCGATCAGGCACAAAAGTTACGAAGCCCGCCTAGAAGAACTAAACCTCTTCTCACTGGAAACCCGAAGACGGCGCGGTCAATTAATCGAGGTCTTCAAAATCCTCCGAGGTATTGACCACGTAGGCAACGGGGACATGTTCCAACTAAGCGAGGGCGTAACGAGAAACCACGGCTACAAAATTGAGCTGCCGCGTTATCACCGGGACAGTTGCGGGAACTTCTTCAGTTACAGTATCTGCAACGAGTGGAACGCGCTTCCGCCAGAAGTCGTGAACAGCGACTCTGTGGAGCAGTTCAAAAGGCGCCTGGATAAAGTCCTGGTTCGCTGACAGGCTCACGAGTCCCTGACTCGTAACAAGTACCCTCTCGTATGGACCGTAAGGTCTTCTAGGGTACTTCTTTTCCTTTTGACTCCTTGTGACTCTCTCTCTCTCTCTCTCTCTCTCTCTCTCTCTCTCTCTACTCTCTCTCTCTCTCTCTCTCTCTCTCTCTCTCTCTCTCTCTCTCTCTCTCTCTCTCTCTCTCTCTCTCTCTCTCTCTCTCTCTCTCTCTCTCGCAGGTGTTCAGTGTTGCGCGCTCGAATATAATTCTTAAAATTCTTTTTTGACATAATTTACTTATATTTAAAGCGATTTTTTCTTTTTTAAAATAGATTTGTTTCATTGTAACTACAATTAATATTTTTTTGTGTGCGTGTTTATAAATAAATACATAATCGACACTATCCGGCCGGGTTTGTTTTTTTTGCCGTCATCTCCTAAGCTCATCTTCAATAGACTCCCAACTGTAAGTAATTTCTGAGTGTTAATAAATTATTTTATTTATCAATATTGTCTTCGAGTTATCCTTTTTTCGTTTAATTCTGTTCTTTCCTGTTGCTAGCCGTCCTGTTACAGGCCGTTGACCAATCACAACAGAGCCTTTTTAATCCCTTAATTCGCCTCGTGTTTCTGCCAGCGCCATTTTGCTTCATCTTTCTCTCTAAGCGAGTAATTTCCTAAAAATATTTCGTTCTAAAATCATAATTTATTTAGTATATATTCCCTATTTGTTAGTGATTTTTCAGGAATAAAGATAAGTTTTAGATACTAATTTTTCTATAATACAAGATATATCTCTTCGATTTAGTGAATTATAGATTTCCTTTCGGTTGATATTTAACGGTTGATAGGCATTGGTTTTTAGCACGTCCTTTTTAAAATCGACCAGTCTGTAATAATAAATCTATTTTGCAATTAAAATTTGTAAGTAAGTGTACATATCATATTGTTTAGCAATTTTTTTAATATAAAGTGAAGTTCTAAATACCAATTTTATCTACCGTAGGATCAAGTGTTAAATTAACGTGTATTGAATCAAGCTTTAAACGGTGTGGTCAAGTATAAGTGTACATAAGTGAAAGTGAAGTAAAGTTAGGTTATTATAAAAAAGAAGGATGCCCGGAGCCCTCAAATTAAAGCATTGTTGCTTTAAATGCAAGAATACACGTTGGATCATCGATTTTCAAGAACAATGCTTTGAGAATATCACGTCGAGAAGTGTATGCGAATTCTGCAAAATAAAAAAAAAATTTGATATCGAAAAGGCAAAATGGATGTCTGTAATAAGCTCTATGGAAAACCGCATCAATGCCCTCGAATTAAAGAACTGTGCTTGTCAAACAGAAGATGAAACCAGAATAGCTCGAGTAGATACTAAAATCGTGAAACTGGAACAAGAAGTCGCAATTCTCACTAACAAAATTGATACATCAAACATAAAAGACGAGGACAATTTCATCCAAGTCAGAAATAAGCGCCCATTCAAACCAATCATTCAGAAAAAAGCAACAATCTCAACCAAAAATAGATATGATATATTGTCCTACGAAGAAGAGGAAGAAACGTATTTAGCTGGTGACTCAATAATTCGGAATCAAATCGATCACTTTGGAAGTTGGAACATCAAAAAGCGCAAATTCCGATGCTATCCAGGAATAAAGATTGAGCAATTAACAGAACAATTAAACAACTTTGAGATGAAAAGCAAAGAGAGTCAAATCATAGCGAATGTTGGAAGCAACGATGTGTTCAACGGAATAAACTATCAAGGTTCGGAAAGCATAATGAATGACTACAAGAAAATGATAAAAACAATCAAGACCAAAACGGATAATGCAATTGTTGTTGGGGTGCTACCAAGAATTTACGAGAGATACGAAAATCTAAGTCGAGCAATTGGGATAAATCATCGTCTAGAAGATCTTTGCAAGAAGGAGAATGTTAAATTTATTGACTCCTGGCTACTTTTCATCCACAACAAAGACTTATTTTCTCAGGATGGCATCCATCTCTCCACAAAAGGTAAAATGAAATATGGAGAATTGCTACAAACTAACCTACGAAATTTAATGAAAAATAAAGCACCAAGTCAAGAACCACAGGGAAACGATCGAAGCCCCAATTCAGAAGAAATCAGTTAAACACATTAAAAACTCTATTCTTTAACGCAAGATCAATTAGAAACAAATTTACGGAGTTCAGAGCGCTGGTATTGACCAAAAAGTACGACATCATAGGAATAACTGAGACATGGATACATACAGAGTCACGTGATATTATTTCAGAATTCCAGTTAAAAGGATACAAGTTATTTCATAAAGATAGATTACAGAGAGAAGGTGGAGGTGTTCTTTTATATGTACGCGAAGATTTGCACCCTGTAGAATGTAACACTGACTCTGTTTTTGAAATGGTAACGGTTAAAATAAACCAAAAAAAGAACCTATATGTTATTTTAGTTTATAGGAGTCCACATCAGCTCCGGGAGACAGATGACCAATTTTATGAATACTTAACGAACATTTGTAAAGACAAGTTATCAGTGATCATTGGAGATTTTAATTGTGCTAAAATAAACTGGCCTAACAAAACTGCAGACTCAGAAGGACAAAGATTGATTAATTTTATTGAGGATAATTTCCTGACTCAGTGGGTGAAAGAACCAACAAGAGATGAAAACATATTGGATTTAGTGTTAACATCAGACGATGAATTGATTTCAAATTTAAATGTTGGAGACAGAATAGGAAATAGTGATCATAACGCAGTAGATTTTGAAATTAATATACCACGTGTCCTACAAAATGACACCACCGCTAAACTTAATTTCAAAAGGGCAAATTATGCTGAACTAAGAAAGAGTTTGAGCACTTTTAGGATAAATAATGAAGAAATAAACGTAGCATGGCAGGAATTTAAAAACAATCTTCTCAACAAACAGTTTCAATTCATACCACTGGCTGTTATTAAAGATAAAAATGTTAATAAACCGAAATGGCTATCTCAAGAAATTATGAAACTCATTAGAAACAGAGATAAAACATATAAAAGGCTAAAATACAACCATAACATAGAAAACTGGAATCATTATCTGGAATTGAGAAGAAAAGTTAAAGCCGAGATTACAAGAGCAAAACGAAATGAAGAAATAAAAGCAGCTCAAAATTGCAAAAATAATCCTAAAGAGTTCTTTGCCTTAGTAAACAGCAGAAAACCCATAAAGAACAATATTGGCCCAATAAGAGATAAGTACAATAATTTGCAGTTCGATGATATTGGAATAGCAAACACTCTCAACGAATATTTTGTATCTGTTTTCACAAAAGAGTGTAACTCGTATGACTATACAGAAACACGTGAAATGGCTAATATTATACCACTCGAATCGGTTCGATGCAGTGTCGACAACACAAAGAAACTAATAGAGAAGATGAATAAATTTAAATCCCCGGGACCGGATAAAATATACCCAAGAGTTTTAAAAGAAGTCATAAATCAAGTAGCAGAACATCTTACGCAAATTTTCAATTTATCCCTAGAGAGTGGAATTGTTCCTCAAGACTGGAAGATGGCAAATGTAACGCCAATATTTAAGAATGGATGTAAAGAGACTGCCAGCAATTTTCGCCCTATAAGTTTAACTTCCGTAGTTGGGAAACTCCTTGAAACTCACATTTCCAATACAATTGTAGAGCATTTAGAAAAGAATAAACTCCTAAATGATTCTCAGCATGGCTTCGGGAGAAAGAGATCTTGCCTCACAAATTTACTAGAGTTTTTTCACTATATAAATACCTTGTACGACAATAATAGATCGGTTGACATTTTGTATCTAGACTTCCGAAAGGCATTTGATAAAGTTCCGCATAAGAAGTTGATGTGTAAAGTAAGAGCCTTTGGAATAAAAGGCGAAATTGCAAAATGGATAGAAAATTGGCTTACGGATAGAAAACAGCGAGTAGTTATAAACGGACAAGCGTCAGAATGGGTTTCCGTTTGTAGTGGCGTCCCGCAAGGCTCTGTCCTTGGCCCGTTACTATTCATTATGTACGTTAATGATATAGATGATGGCCTACTATCAAAATATTTCTAAGTTTGCTGATGATTGTAAATTAGGAAAAGGGATAATTACTGAACAGGACGTTCAAGAATTTCAAAATGATATTGATAAAATAGTAAGATGGACGGAAAAATGGGAATTGCCCTTAAATCTTGAAAAGTGCAAAATAATGCATATTGGTTATAATAATCTAAGGAGAGAATACAAACTGTTCGACAATGAGATCAAAGAAACTGAAAATGAAAAAGACCTAGGTGTCTACATTACAAACGATCTAAAGTTTTCACGGCAGTGCATTGAAGTCGAAAAGAAAGCGCAAAGGATTCTTGGATATATAAAACGCCAAATCACTTTCAAAAATAAGATTACAATTCTGAATATGTACAATGCACTAGTAAGGCCACAATTAGAATATTGTTCCCAAGCCTGGTCTCCTTACTTAAGAAAAGATATTGAGAAGTTAGAAAAAGTACAAGCCAGAGCCACGAAATTGATTCCAGAACTAAGGAATTATAATTATGAAACAAGATTAGAAAGATTAAATTTATTCAGCCTTGAAACAAGAAGATTGAGAGGTCAATTAATAGAAATGTTTAAAATACTAAAAGGAATAGAAAATGTCGACTCTAATATTTGTTTTCAGTTTAGCACATCTACTACGCGATCAAACGGAATGAAAATAAAACCCAAGAATTTTCGCACAAATATATGTGGGAACTCATTTGCGTATAAAATTGTGAACAAGTGGAATCAATTACCAGAGGATGTAGTGAAATGTAATACAGTAGAAAATTTTAAAAAGAAATTAGACAAAATTTTAAGAAATCTAACATAATATGTGACGTGACTAATAAGTTAAAATAAAATTTATATGCTAATTTTAAGATTTACAAAATATTAGTTGTATTTATTATCAAATATATTTATTGTATGCAATCATAATAAAATGCTTTTTGACATGAATATGTTGTAAATATTCCTTATAGCTCAGAATCATTAACCAAAGACAAAGAACGAGTTTATGTTCTAATATTGGACGAGAAACCCTAATCTAAGTTGAATGTATATATATATATTAGCATGTAAAATATTATATAGAATAAGTAAGTTATGAGAGAACAGCAAATTGACAAAAATGAGTTAACTCTTGCATTTGTAGCACAAGCAGCATAATAAAAAGTTTGGATGTAGCAAATAAATACAAAAAAATAAGTACCTCCATTGAAATAGAACGAATGTTCTTTTGAGGTACTTACTATCCTTGTAACTCCTTGTAACACACACACACACTCTCTCTCTCTCTCTCTCTCTCTCTCTCTCTCTCTCTCTCTCTCTCTCTCTCTCTCTCTCTCTCTCTTCAAAATCTTCTGAGGTATTGACCACGTAGGCAACGGGGACTTGTTCTAACTAAACCAGAGGGAGAGGTGACGCCCCCTTGTCGCGGGAAGAGAGCTTGTGTGGACCTTTGACTTTTCGAGCTATGTCGGCGGGGGTACCTCTTCTGGGTACCCCTGGCAGGGCTTCCCTTGTCGATTTGGTCGGAAACGAGGTTCCAGACTAAGTGCGTCATCTTTTCTTTTTTCTACTCTATCCTTCTCTTTTTTTACTTTTATCTTACTTCCCACTTATACAAAAAAAAAAGAAAAAAAAAAAAGAAGCCTACTCCTATCATGTCACTCTTTCCCTTTTTTCCCTCTATCTACATATAAGGACCTGGCAGCTACCTCACGCGTCAGAAGAGAGGCTTTGGAACCTCTATAAACAACGCCAATCGACGCTCACTGGTTGCGAGAGACTAGGACTAGAGGGGTCCTAGGCGTTGGGTCACGATGAATGGGATGAGGGTAGTGCCCCGTTAACCCCTTCCCTGGCGCGTAATTTTTGACCGTTCCCAGTGCCCGTTGACGGGTGCCTCTGGTAGCATCGGTCCGAGGTGACGGCCCTTTGTTCCCAGGTTGGTGGCCAGGCCAATAAAAAGCCTTGGGTCGAGTTCCTTGGTGTGGCGGGATATCCATTGAACGCTACTCCGAGATCCTGGCCGTTGTGAAGGGAACTAGTAGGAGTTTAGTAAGGGGTGTGCTTCGTTGTTGTTCACCTGGTGAGAAATCGATGGCCCCTTCGGGGACCGTCTGTGCTGCTTGGTTGGGAGCCACGGCACGCCGAGGCTTGACGACTCGGTCGGACGAACAGCAGCACATGGAGCGTGCCTTCTGGAAGACTCCGAAACGACTCCGATCAATAGGCGGGAGCGACTCACGCGGGGAGAACTCACCAACCCCCTTTTTATATATTGATTGGTCACAAGCTTAAGAAATAGAGTGTTCAAAATGGCAGGAAAGAAAGGTCCAGCAGCGCTAAAATTCACGTGTGCCACATGTAAGAAGGACAAGTGGTGCGTTGACTTCCCGGAAGGCTGCTATGCGAAATGCCACCCAGACAGTGTATGCACCACTTGCATTTTAAAGAAGGAAGTAGAGGAAGTAGTCGCCTACTACAGGGAAAGAACTACAGACCTCGAACAGAAAATCGAGAGGCTCAAGGAGGAGCACTCCCACCAGAGCCGCAGGCTCGAAGAGAAATTAAACGATCTCTCGAGTCCTGTGGCAAACACTACCTCTGCAGAGAGCCCGTGCCCGAATGTGGCAGCGACACAAAAAGGGAAAAAGAAAAAAAAGACGAAAAAGGGAAAGAAGAAAGAGGAAGAGAGAGAAATAGAAGAAGAAAGGGTAGAAGAAGTTAATGAAAAGGATGACAAGGGGGAAAAGATGATAGAGAAGAAGAAGAAGAATAAGAGGAAGAAGAAAAAAGAAAAGCCTGAAAACACCATGATGGGGAAGAGAGAGGAATCGGAGAGCTTGCCTCAGAAAAAAAAGAATCCGAGCTCAGCAGGCAAATGTGCCAGGGTCATCCTTGTGGGCGATTCCCAGGCACGGGACCTGCAGCCCCTGCTAGCGGCCCGCCTTCGCACAAGCGTTAAGGTAAGCTGCCTGCCAGGATGTGGTAACCACCACATCAGAGTAGAGGCTGAGAAATCACAGATTTCTGAGAGCTCAGTCGTTGCTCTGATGGTCAGTGGAAACGACCTCTACCTGAGAGGAGGTAGGGTAGGCCCTACAGATAAAATCCTCCACACGGTCATGAGTGCCGTGGACGACTGTGGGCTGAAAACCCGCAAGCGCGTGGTAGTCGGGATGCTCCCGAGAAGAGGTCCAACACGGACCGCTCACTCGATGAATGTGTCTTTAAACCGGCGCCTGGCAGATTTGTGTACGGCAGAGGGGGTCTTTTTTGTGGACCCGTACCGCACCTTTTATGGTAGAAATGATCTCTACCAAAGGGATGGGGTACATCTTTCCTTTAAAGGAAAGGCCTTTCTGTCGAACATGATCCAGGATGTCGTAGAGAGGACCGAAAGGAGTATCCGGCCCAGAGTGAGGGCGGACGTACGCCAGTATGCCCGTGTCACTCCAGGAACGACCTTCTCAGAGGTCGCAAAAAGGGGTGCCTCACAAACAATCAAGCCGGGAAACGGAAGAGCGTAGGGAGTCCTACAGTCGGGGACTCCCTGAAAGTTCTTCTGTTCAATGCGAGGTCAATCAGGAACAAGTTTCCTGAGCTCCGTGGCCTCGTAGCGACGGAAGAACCCGAAATGGTAGCCATAACAGAATCGTGGATAAATACCTTAAACCGAGATTTTGAAGGCGAATTCACGATTCCCGGTTACCAGCTCTTCTTGAAAGATAGGCCAGACAGAGAAGGTGGCGGTGTGATGTTGTATGTCAAGGATACTCTCAACTCGACGGATTGCAACATCGTATCCGACCATGAACTACTAGGTGTTGACCTAGAGATAGGTCCTGCCAAATATAGGACCCTGGTGCTTTATAGACCTCCTGCCCAACTCGTTGAAAAGGACAGAGATCTGTACCAGCTACTAGGAGAACTTGTCGAAGACAGAGTGTGTATCGTCATGGGTGATTTCAACACACAAGTTGACTGGGAAACCAGAGAACCCTGTGGCGAGAACGCACTACTCCTAAGGTTCACGAACAACGAGTTCCTCACTCAATGGGTGAGAGAGCCAACGAGAGGAGACAATATCCTCGACTTGGTTTTCACCTCTGAGGATGACATCGTTGAGGACCTCTCTGTTGGCGAAGAGCTCGGTGGCAGTGACCACCGACTAATTAGATTTGTAGTCAAAGTCCCCAAGGCAGAGCCTGCAACTAGTAAATCAAGGAAACTGGATTTAAGAAGAGCAGACTTTGCAGGTCTACGCGCGGGACTGACTGACGCGAGGCTAGAGGAGTGCGATGCTGTTGAAGACTCTTGGAACAGTTTCAAAACCACATTCATGAGTCTTCAATCGCGTTTTATCCCTCTGAAATGCCCCCGTCGGTCTTCTGTTCAACCAAAGTGGTTTAATCGAGAAATCGGGCAACTGCTTAGGGAGAAGAGAAATGTGTACCGGCAATCGAAGATCTCGGGTGACTTTGACGAATACCGGAGGCTAGCCAGGAGAGTGAAGTCCAGCATAAGGGCGGCTAAGCGGTCTGAGGAACTCCGAGTGGCGAGACTCTGTAAAGAGAATCCCAAGGAGTTTTTTGGATATGTGAACAGCCGTAAACCAATCCGTCGAACGATTGGCCCTTTGAGGAACGAGGAGGGGACATTAAAGCATTCAGATGCAGAAAATGCCAACCTCCTCAACGACTACTTCTCTTCAGTGTTTACTGAAGAGTGTGGTCCCATTCCCCAGCCGACGGATTCCTACTCAGGGGAAAAGCTGGAGGCAATGGACTTCACCGAAGGAGAAATAAAGAAAAAGATCGCTGACCTAAAGATGAATAAGTCCCCTGGACCGGACGGGTTTCTACCTAAAGTGTTGAAGGAAGTGTGCGATGAAGTATCACGACATCTGTGCGCTATCTTTAACATGTCAATCCGGACCGCATGCGTTCCTAGAGACTGGCGTGAGGCGGAGGTGACTCCTATCTTCAAGAAAGGAGACCGTAACCAACCTTTGAACTACCGACCTATCAGTCTGAATTCGATAGTCGGTAAACTCATGGAAAGCATCATGGTGGACAAAGTGACGTCGTATTTAGAGTCAAACCTGCTACTGAGGAGTTCCCAGCACGGCTTCCGAAGGCAACGGTCATGCCTGACGAACCTCAAAATTCGCCGACGATTGTAAACTGGGTAAAAGCATAGTCACCGATCAAGATAGACTAGATTCAAGTCAAGACTAGACAAAGTCTTGAAAAGTGGCCGTTTAGGGACGCAAAACAATTGAGCAGCCATGTGCCCGCTCGATTGCTAGCCTAAAGGTACCCTCTTTGAATGGACCGTAAGGTCTCCTAGGGTACTAACTTTCCTTGTTACTCCTTGTTACTCTCTCTCTCTCTCTCTCTCTCTCTCTCTCTCTCTCTCTCTCTCTTCTCTCTCTCTCTCTCTCGACTTGGCACCACCTTTCCGTGGTGGGAGAGATTGAGCTGCTCTCTGATCCTTAGGGCTGTACCGGCGGGCGCAACAGACGCCTGAAAGGGTTACCCATGCTGAACTGGCCGACGGGGAGAGCTCGGACCAAGAGTGCCACCTTTATACTCCTTCCTAAATTTTTCAATGGCACTTTGCCGCTATGACTCCGTCCTTTTCTTACGCTATCAACCTTGAAAAAAATGTTAAAAAAAAAAAAAAAAAAAAAAAAAACTTCGATACTATTTGATAGTAAGGACCTCACCAGCTACCTTATGCGTGTGGGAAGAGAGGCTTTGGAACCTCTATAAATAACACTATCTAACGCTCACAGGTCGCGAGAGACTAGGATTGAAGGGATCCTAGGCGCCGGGGCGCGATTAATGGAGATGAGCTAAGTGCCCCGTTAAGCCTTCTCCTAACGTGCAATTGCCTGACCAGCTCCCTGTGACCGTTCCTTAGTGTCAGTGGTTGCACCGACCCGAGGTGACGGGTCCTTGTTACCAGGTTGGCTGCCAGGCCAACTAAAAGCCCCGGGTAGAGTCTCTCAAGGCGAGCACGATATCCCTTGACCGCTCGCCAGAGATCCTGGCCGCTCCGACTTCAGTCATTAAGAGTTAGTAAGGTGCATGAAACTGTTGTCTCCCTGTGCATTCGCCTGGTTGGGAGCCACGGTGCCCAGGGCTCGACAGTCTAGTCGCTACTAGCTGGACGGCAACGCCAAAGCGGATTGCACTCCAAAAGTCCCAAAGCTGAAGGAAGGGTAGGAGGGAGCGACTCGCGCGAGGATATATCACCACCCCCCAAATATTTTTCAACAAGTGGTCTACAAGTAATAGTAATAATGCCTGGCGCTCAAACACTAAAAAGCGAATGCCCAAAATGCGAAAGCACACGCTGGTGTATTGACTTCCCGGAAGGCAACTTCAGGGACATCGCTCCAACGAGCAGATGCCTCTTCTGCGTTCTGGAGGAGAAGCTCGAGCAGGCGGAGGAAAGGAGGAGGAAGGAGATTGCCCAGATGGAGGAAAGGTACACCGGGCAGATCGCCGACCTTAAGAGCCAGGTCGCCCTCCTAAAGAATGCACTCGACCTCAAGCACTCGAGTGACGACTCGAGCGCTACGGCTGAGGAGAAGACCGCTGAGGGTAGTGGAGGGGACAATGATGGCAGCTACGCAGCCGCCGTCAAGAAACCCCCCAAAACTCCCATCACAGAAGATGAGAAAAATGAGAGAAAGCGAAAGAAGCAAGAAAGGAAGAAGAATAGAAGGAAGCAGAAAAGGGAAGAAGAGAAGATTGAAAAGAAGAAAAAAGAAGAGAGCGAAGCTGTAAACACGAAAGAGAAGGAAAAGAGCACGAAGGCAGATGGCTGGAAGAAGGTGGAGAGGAAGAAGGAGAAAGCGTGCAAGAAACCGGAGGTCACTGTCTATGGTGACTCTCAGGCTCGAGGACTAGAACCGTTCCTGCGAGCACGGCTCCAAAAGAAAGTGGAGGTCAAGTGCCTGCCCAGCAAGGGTAATAAGGCACTGAGAAAGGAGGTGGAGAAGAGTCCCACTACTGACTCTTCAGTAGTTGCCATTCTGGCTAGTGGCAACGACCTCTACTTCCGCAACGGGGGAGCAGGGGCGACAAACCAATACTTCAGAACGTCATGGGGGCAGTCGACGACTGCGGACTAAAGACGAGGAGGAGGGTCGTTGTCGGGATCCTTCCACGGAGGAGCCCTAACCCCATTACATACCGTCGCAATGAGCTGGTAAACCAGAGGTTGAGAGACCTCTGTACAGCTGAAGGGGTCTTCTTCGCGGACCCTTTCCGGACGTTCTTTGGTAGGAACGACCTCTACGAAAGGGACGGAGCCCACCTGTCGATGAAGGGAAAAGCCATGCTGGCTAACCTCATCCAGGAGACGGTTAACCGCTGCGTCCGGTCTGTTCGGGAAAGGAGGACCGTTCCTGCCGCCAAGCCAAAGGCGGCGGGAAACGGTCGAACTTAGGGAGACCACCAGCCGGGAACTCCCTTAAGGTTCTTCTGTTCAACGCAAGGTCCATCCGGAACAAGTTTCTGGAATTAGTGGCCCTCGTAGCAACGGAAGAACCAGATCTGGTGGCCATCACGGAGTCGTGGATTCGAACCTCTGTTCGTGACTTTGAGGGCGAATTCGCAATCCCGGGCTACCAGATCTTCCACAAAGACCGGCTGGCGAAGGAGGGGGGCGGAGTGGTGGTGTACGTGAGAAGTGTATTCACGGCAACGAGCAGCACCACCACCGCCCACCAAGAAGTCCTATGCGTGGACTTGGAGCTGGGTACCACCAAGTACAGGACTGTTACAGTTTATAGACCCCCATCCTCGACGGAGGATCAAGACAGGGACCTCTATAATCAACTGAATCAGTTAACTGAAGGCACGGTGAGTATCGTCATGGGGGACTTCAACACTCACGTTGACTGGGCAACCAGAGAAACCCGCAACGACAACATACGGCTCCTTAACTTCGTAAATGAAGGATTCTTCACTCAATGGGTGAGAGAACCAACACGAGGTGCAAACATCCTCGACCTAGTTCTCACATCCGAGGATGACATCATTGAGGAAGTTAGTGTAGATGAGGAGCTAGGTGGCAGCGACCACCGCCTCATCAGGTTCTGCATTCGAGTCCCAGCTCGCGAAGCAGTAGCTCGTGCTGCAGCCAAGCTGAACTTCAGAAAGGCAAATTTCGCGGGACTTCGTGCTGGCGTGGCAGCGATAGAGGTGGAAGATAGTGACAACGTCGAGCAACCATGAAAGAATTTCAAAAACTCATTCATGGCCCTGCAGTCACGATTCATTCCATCAGAACGCGGCCGAGTCGGAGCTACTCAACCCAAGTGGTTCACCCCCGAAATCGGGAGAACCCTACGGAAGAGAAAAGCCGCCTATCGCCAAGCGAAGAACACTGGAGAATTCGAGCACTACAGAAGTCTATGCCGAAGTGTCAAGTCCATGATAAGGGTGGCGAAACGCGCCGAAGAAGTCCGTGTGGCGAGACTCTGCAAAGAGAGCCCCAAGGAATTCTTCGGATACGTAAACAGCCGTAAGCCGACACGTAGACGGATCGGTCCCTTGGTGAAAGAGGATGGTGAGCTAGAGCTCAGTGACGAAGCGAATGCGACCATCCTCAACAAGTACTTCTCGTCAGTTTTCACTGAGGAGAAGAACACCACTCCTGAGCCTCGCGACAAGTACGAAGGCTCAGAGCAATTGGAGAGATTTCACTTCGAAGAGACGACAGTGCGTTCAAAGATCGACGCTTTGAACCGCTACAAGTCGCCAGGGCCCCATGGCTTCTTACCACGGGTGCTGAAGGAAGTGCGAGATGAGGTCTCCCCACATCTCTGCTCGATCTTCAGGAAATCGCTCGAGACTGGATGCGTGCCAAAGGACTGGCGAGACGCGGAAGTCACCCCCATATTCAAAAAGGGTAACGCGAGCGAGCCATCTAACTACCGGCCGATCAGCCTGACGTCGGTAGTAGGAAAATTGATGGAAAGTATCCTGGTTGACGAAATAACGCAGCACGTCGAGTCCAACCACCTATTGAGGAATTCCCAACACGGGTTCCGGCGGCACAGGTCATGCCTAACGAACCTTTTGGAATTCTTCCACTTCGTGTTCAGCGAGCACGACCGGGAGAAGGTGGTGGATGTCATCTACCTCGACTTGAAGAAGGCCTTCGACAAGGTGCCCCACCGCCGATTGCTGAAAAAGGTTCGAGCGCTAGGCATCGCCGGAGCTGTAGGTGACTGGATCGAAAACTGGCTGCATAGTCGAAGACAGCGAGTAGTGGTGAACGGGCAAACGTCCGGTTGGCTACCGGTAACAAGCGGCGTTCCCCAAGGCTCCGTGCTGGGCCCCCTACTCTTCATCATCTATGTAAACGACATAGATGATGGCATAACTGCGAGGATTTCCAAATTTGCCGACGATACCAAACTAGGTATGAACGTGGCAGACGCGGAAAACTTCGAGAGACTCCAAGCCGACTTGAGGAAACTCGGGGAGTGGTCAGACAAATGGCAAATGCCGTTCAATGTCGAAAAGTGCAAGGTGATGCACATCGGCCACAGAAATCCCCAAGCCGTCTACAGCCTCAAAAACTCGGCGCTCGAGAGCACAGACATGGAAAAAGACTTGGGAGTCGTGATCACCAGCGACCTCAAGTTTTCCAAGCAGTGCATCGAGGCGGAGAAGAAAGCCCAGAGAATCTTGGGGTATATCAAGCGACAGTTTGGGTATCGGAACAGGGAAATCGTTCTCACTCTCTTTAATTCCCTGGTCCGACCTCACCTGGAGTACGCAGTCCAGTTTTGGAGTCCATCCCTTCGGAAGGACATCGCCCGACTGGAGCGAGTACAAGCCAGGGCGACCAAACTGATCCCCTCGATCAGGCACAAAAGTTACGAAGCCCGCCTAGAAGAACTAAACCTCTTCTCACTGGAAACCCGAAGACGGCGCGGTCAATTAATCGAGGTCTTCAAAATCCTCCGAGGTATTGACCACGTAGGCAACGGGGACTTGTTCCAACTAAGCGAGGGCTGACGAGAAACCACGGCTACAAAATTGAGCTGCCGCGTTATCACCGGGACAGATGCGGGAACTTCTTCAGTTACAGTATCTGCAACGAGTGGAACGCGCTTCCGCCAGAAGTCGTGAACAGCGACTCTGTGGAGCAGTTCAAAAGGCGCCTGGATAAAGTCCTGGTTCGCTGACAGGCTCACGAGTCCCTGACTCGTAACAAGTACCCTCTCGTATGGACCGTAAGGTCTTCTAGGGTACTTCCTTTCCTTGTGACTCTCTCTCTCTCTCTCTCTCTCTCTCTCTCTCTCTCTCTCTCTCTCTCTCTCTCTCTCTCTGACAAACTAGTGCCAAGAATAATAAAATAATTGAAGGATGTTCTAGTGGATCAATTAACGTACATCTTCAATTTATCCCTTGAAGCTGGGGCTGTTCCTCAAGACTGGAAACTAGCTAATGTCACGCCAATATTCAAAAAAGGACGAAAAGATTTACCAAGTAATTATCGACCAATAAGCCTGACATCGGTGGTAGGCAAGATGCTAGAGCGTATTATTGCAGATAAAATAGTGAGCCATCTAGAAACAAACGAACTGCTATTCAACACGCAGCATGGATTTAGGAAGCATAGGTCCTGTCCTACCAATTTATTAGAGTTTTTAAATTACATTAATAAAATTCATGATAGTGATAGATCTGTAGACATTTTGTATCTAGATTTTAAAAAGGCCTTCGATAAAGTCCCACACAAGGAACTAATGTGTAAAGTCAGAGCATTAGGAATACGTGGAAAATTAGCAAATTGGATTGAAGATTGGCTTAGCGATCGTAAGCAAAGAGTAGTGATTAATGGAGAAGAGTCCAATTGGAAAGCTGTAACTAGTGGAGTTCCCCAGGGATCGGTCTTGGGACCCTTGCTCTTCATTATATATGTGAATGACATAGACGTTGGAATAATTTCTAAAATCTCAAAATTCGCCGACGATTGTAAACTGGGTAAAAGCATAGTCACCGAGCAAGATAGACTAGATTTTCAGAGTGACATTGATCACAAAAGTGAATGGTCTAGGAAGTGGAAACTTCCCCTTAACCTGGAGAAATGTAAAGTAATGCACATTGGTCACAAAAAACCTAAGGCAGATTACAAACTCGAGAGCGAAACAATAACAGAATCAGAAATCGAAAAAGATCTCGGTATCTATGTCACAAACGATCTCAAGTTAACTCGACAGTGCGTCAATGTTGAAAAGAAAGCGCGGAAGATACTGGGTTATATAAAGAGACAAATCACTTATAAAAGCGATACAACTGTAATCAACCTGTATAACGCCCTAGTGAGACCCCATTTGGAATACTGTGCGCAGGCTTGGTCACCCTCCTTCAGAAAAGACATTGAAAGATTAGAAAGAGTTCAGGCCACAGCTACTAAAATGATACCTTCGTTAAGAAATTATAGTTATGAAACACGAATAGACAAGCTAAACCTTTACAAGTTGGAAACTAGACGTGTACGAGGCCAGTTGATTCAAGTATATAAAATACTAAATAGAATTGATAATGTGGATTACTCAATCTGGTTCGAGTTCAACAGAAATGTAACAAGGAATAACAGTATGAAGCTAATCCCTCCAAAATACAAATTGAATGTATGCGGTAATTTCTTTTCGTATAAAATAGTAAATATTTGGAATCAGTTAACGGAAGAGGTCGTTTCGAGCCCTAGTGTCGAGGCGTTTAAAAGGAGGTTAGATAAAATCATAAATACGCTTACAAACTAAAAACATAAGATTACACTGAAAATAATTAGATTAAGAATATTAAAAGAAAAATAATAATGTAGAAATGCATTTCTGCTTTCCTGTCGAAATTCCTGTTTGTGTACTTTTTTTCTAGCACAGCGGGTATCTTTTCATCTTTCATTGCCCGAAAGATCGGGCGGGAGAGGTGGGAGGGGAGAGCCTTGAACTTTACTATACTATTTCTATGACGAGTAGATTGAATATCAATATTAAATGAGTACCTCCTCGGTATGGACTAACTTAGTCTTCTGAGGTACTATCTTTCCTTGTAACTCCTTGTAACTCTCTCTCTCTCTCTCTCTCTCTCTCTCTCTCTCTCTCTCTCTCTCTCTCTCTCTCTCCTCTCTCTCTCTCTCTCTCTCTCTCTCTCTCTCTCTCTCTCTCTCTCTCTCTCTCTCTCTCAATGTAGAGGGAGAGGTGACGCCCCCTTGTCGCGGGAAGAGAGCTTGTGTGGACCTTTGACTTTTCGAGCTATGTCGGCGGGGGTACCTCTTCTGGGTACCCCTGGTAGGGCTTCCCTTGTCGATTTGGTCGAAAACGAGATTCCAGACTAAGTGCGTCATTCCTTCCTTTTTTTTACTCTATCCTTCTCCTTTTTTACCTTTATTCTATCTCTCACACTTTTACAAAAAGAAAAAAACAAAAAAAAAGCCAACTATCATGTCCCTGTTTCCCTTTTCTTCCTCTATCTACATATAAGGACCTGGCAGCTATCTCATGCGTCAGAAGAGAGGCTTTGGAACCTCTATAAACAACGCCAATCGACGCTCACTGGTTGCGAGAGACTAGGACTAGAGGTGTCCTAGGCGTTGGGGCATGATGAATGGGATGAGGGTAGTGCCCCGTTAACCCCTTCCCTGGCGCGTAATTATTGACCGTTCCCAGTGCCCGTTGACGGGTGCCTCTGGTAGCATCGGTCCGAGGTGACGGCCCTTTGTTCCCAGGTTGGTTGCCAGGCCAATTATACGCCTTGGGTCGAGTCTCTTGGTGGGGCGGGATATCCATTGAACGCTGCTCCGAGATCCTGGCCGTTGTGAAGGGAACTAGTAGGAGTTTAGTAAGGGGCGTGCTTCGTTGTTGTTCACCTGGTGACAAATCGATGGCCCCTTCGGGGACTGTCTGTGCTGCTTGGTTGGGAGCCACGGCACGCCGAGGCTTGACGACTCGGTCGGACGAACAGCAGCACATGGAGCGTGCCTTCTGAAAGATCCGAAACGTCTCCGATCGATAGGCGGGAGCGACTCACGCGGGGAGAACTTACCAACCCCCTTTTTTCTATTGATTGGTCACAAAGTTTTGAAAGAGAGAAAGTGTTTAAAATGACAGGGAAAAAAGGTCCAGCTGCACTTAAATATACATGTGCGATATGCCAGAAGGACAAGTGGTGCGTGGACTTCCCGGAAGGATGTTTTTCGAAATGCCACCCGGGAAGTATATGCACCGACTGCATCCTTAAAGGAGAGATCCGAGAGGCAGTAGCATGCTGCAATGAACTCAAGGATCTCTTCACAACCTCTGAAGAAAAATCTAGGGCGCTGGAAAATAAAATACAGACCCTAGAAACGCAGCACGCGCTTCAGATTCGGCGTCTCGAGGAAAAAATCCTAGAGCTAGCCTCTAAACTAGAGGCCCAGTCGGCTCAAGCTCGAGACGAAAGTCCCACTGACTTGGGTGGTTCCGCCGATGCGACTCCAGCCCAAGGAGGTGAAACTGCATTGGCAGCCCCACTTCTGCCATGCGGAGCCAATGAGAAGAATAAAAAGAAAAAGAAGAAAAAGGACCTTAATGCTGCTCACCCCAGTGTAGAGGATTCGAGCGTTACTGGTGCGCAAGGAAAAGTGGAAAGAAAAGAAGAGAAAAGAGAAACGGAAGAAGAGAAAACAAATAAAGACAAGAAAAATAAGATGAAGAAGAAAAAAAAGAAAGATGTAGAGATACAAGAGGAAAGCGGCAAGTCGCTTCCGAGGGGGAAGAATAAGTCGCCTGCTGACAAATGTGCAAAAGTCACCCTTATTGGTGATTCTCAAGCACGGGGCCTGCAGTCCCTGCTAGCTGCCCGCCTTCACACTAGTGTGAAGGTAAGCTGCCTGCCAGGATGTGGTAACCACCACATCAGAGTAGAGGCTGAGAAATCACAGATTTCTGAGAGCTCAGTCGTTGCTCTGATGGTCAGTGGAAACGACCTCTACCTGAGAGGAGGTAGGGTAGGCCCTACAGATAAAATCCTCCACACGGTCATGGGTGCCGTGGACGACTGTGGGCTGAAAACCCGCAAGCGTGTGGTAGTCGGGATGCTCCCGAGGAGAGGTCCAACACGGACCGCTCACTCGATGAATGTGTCTTTAAACCGGTGCCTAGCAGATTTGTGTACGGCAGAGGGGGTCTTTTTTGTGGACCCGTACCGCACCTTTTATGGTAGAAATGATCTCTCCTAAAGGGATGGGGTACATCTTTCCTTTAAAGGAAAGGCCTTTCTGTCGAACATGATCCAGGATGTCGTAGAGAGGACCGAAAGGAGTATCCGGCCCAGAGTGAGGGCGGACGTACGCCAGTACGCCCGTGTCACTCCAGAAACGACCTTCTCAGAGGTCGCAAAAAGTGGTGCCTCGCCAACAAACAAGCCGGGAAACGGAAGAGCGTAGGGAGTCCTACAGTAGGGGACTCCCTGAAAGTTCTTCTGTTTAATGCGAGGTCAATCAGGAACAAGTTTCCTGAGCTCCGTGGCCTCGTAGCGACGGAAGAACCCGTAATGGTAGCCATAACAGAATCGTGGATAAAAACGTCAAACCGAGACTTTGAAGGCGAATTCACGGTTCCTGGCTACCAACTCTTCCACAAAGATAGGCCAGACAGAGAGGGTGGCGGTGTAATGTGGTCTGTCAAGGATACAATCAAATCTTCGAACTCCAACATTATATCGGATCACAAGCTCCTAGGCGTTGACCTAGAGATAGGTCCTGTCAGATACAGGACCCTGGTGCTTTACAGACCCCCTTCCCAACCCGTTGAGAAGGACAGGGAACTGTACCAGCTGCTGGGTGAGCTTGTTCAAGGCAGAGTGTGCATCGTTATGGGCGACTTCAACAGACAAGTTGACTGGGAAACCAGAGCAGCCTGTGGCGAGAGCGTGCTACTCCTGGAGTTCGCCAACAACGAGTTCCTCACTCAATGGGTCAGAGAACCGACGAGAGGAGACAATATCCTCGACTTGGTCTTCACCTCTGAGGATGATATCGTTGAGGATGTCTCTGTAGGCGAAGAGCTCGGTGGCAGTGATCACCAGCTAGTTAGATTTAGCGTCAAGATCCCGAAAGTAAGGTCTGTTGCCAGTCAATCAAAGAAACTTGACTTGAGAAGAGCAGACTTTGCAAGCCTTCGAGCTGGGCTGACTGATGTAAGGCTAGCGGTATGCGAAGAGGTTGAGGATTCGTGGAACAATTTCAAAAATAAATTCATGAGTCTTCAATCAAGTTGCATCCCTCTGAAATGCCTCCGTCGGTCTTCTGTTCAACCAAAGTGGTTTAATCGAGAAATCGGCCAACTGCTTAGGGAGAAGAGAAATGCATACCGGCGATTGAAGATCGCCGGTATGCAGATCGTCCCGCATAAGGGCGGCTAAGCGTACTGAGGAACTCCGAGTGGCGAGACTCTGCAAGGAGAATCCCAAGGAGTTCTTCGGCTATGTAAATAGCCGTAAACCAATCCATCGTAGGATTGGGCCCTTAGTGGACGAGGAGGGTGCATTAACTCAGTCAGATGCAGAAAATGCTAACCTTCTCAATGACTACTTCTCCTCAGTGTTTACTAAAGAGTGTGGTCCCATCCCCCAGCCCACGGATTCCTACTCGGGGGAAAAGCTGGAGGCAATGGACTTCACCGAAGGAGAAATAAAGAAAAAGATCGCTGACCTAAAGACGAATAAGTCCCCTGGACCGGACGGGTTTCTACCCAAGGTGTTGAAGGAAGTGTGCGATGAAGTATCACGACATCTTTACGCTATCTTTAACATGTCAATCCGGACCGCATGCGTTCCTAGAGACTGGCGTGAGGCGGAGGTGACTCCTATCTTCAAGAAAGGAGCCCCCAGCCATCCGTCAAACTACCGACCTATCAGTCTGACTTCGATAGTCGGTAAACTCATGGAAAGCATGATGGTGGAGAAAATAACGTCGTATTTAGAGTCAAACCTGCTACTGAGGAGTTCCCAGCACGGCTTCCGAAGGCAACGGTCATGCCTGACGAACCTTGTGGAATTCTTCCACTTTGTGTTCAGTGAGCACGATCGGGACAAGGCGGTGGATGTGGTTTACTTAGACTTTCAGAAAGCCTTTGATAAGGTACCACATCGCCGCCTTCTCCGGAAAGTGCGAGCGCTTGGCATAGACAGAAAAGTAGCCGGCTGGATCGAGAACTGGCTAAGTGGCAGACGGCAACGGGTGGTGGTGAATGGACAGGCTTCTGAGTGGGTGCCCGTTACTAGCGGAGTGCCTCAAGGTTCTGCCCTAGGACCACTACTATTCATCATCTACGTCAACGACATGGACGGTGACATGGTTGCCAAGATTTCCAAATTTGCCGACGATACCAAGCTTGGTATGAACGTTGCAAAGGATAAGAAATACTGCCCGCCTGCAGGAAGATCTTTGGAAGATTGGGGAGTGGTCGGACACGTGGCAAATGCCGTTCAACGTGAACAAATGCAAAGTAATGCATATCGGCCACAGAAATCATCAATCTCATTATATCCTTAAAGGCACTGCTCTTGAATCGAGTGACACTGAGAAGGACTTGGGTGTTGCTATCACTAGCGACCTCAAGTTCTCGAAACAGTGCATCGAGGCAGAGAAGAAAGCCCAAAGGATGTTAGGCTACATAAAGCGCCAGTTTGGATACCGTAACAGGGAGATAGTACTTTGTCTGTACAACTCCCTAGTTCGGCCGCACCTGGAGTATTCCGTACAATTTTGGAGTCCTTCGTTTCGAAAGGACATCGCAAGGTTGGAACGCGTACAAGCTAGGGCAACCAAACTGATTCCCTCTATCCGACATAAAAGTTATGAGGATAGACTAAGGGAATTAGATCTGTTCTCGTTGGAAACCCGTAGACTGCGTGGTCAGCTCATCTAAGTTTTTAAAATACTTCGAGGGTTCGACAATGTTGACTACCGGGATATTTTCACACTGAGTGAGAACAGAACGCGCAATCACGGCTTCAAACTTGAACTGAAGCGTTACAACCGCAATCTGTGTGGAAATTTTTTCACTTACAGTATCTGCGGTATGTGGAACGCACTTCCAGTGGAAGTTGTCAACAGTGAATCTGTTGACCAGTTCAAGTCAAGACTAGACAAAGTCTTGAAAAGTGGCCGTTTAGAGACGCAAAACAATTGAGCAGCCATGTGCCTGCTCGATTGCTAGTCCAAAGGTACCCTCTTTGAATGGACCGTAAGGTCTCCTAGGGTACCTTCTTTCCTTGTAACTCCTTGTAACTCTCTCTCTCTCTCTCTCTCTCTCTGCAAAATATGCAAAGTCTACAGATGGAGTGAAGACTTCGGGGGAAGGAGTTGCAAGGAACTCACAGATGGCGTCAGTGTCTGTGACTTCTGCGAACTCAAGAAGCGCCTGGGCGAGAGCATCGCTCAACTGAGAGAGAAGAACTTCCTTCTTAAAAGGGAAGTTCAACTCTTAAAAAGAGAGAGATGTAGTTGCTCAGTTGAGAAGGCTCCGGACGTCCAACAGCCGATTTCTTCTGATGAAGGGCTTCCTCAACGAGCCAAAAAGAAGAAAAGAAAGAAGAAAGAAGAGAAAGTAGAAATATAAGAAGAGAAAGTAGAAAGAGAAGAAGAGAAAGTAAAAGTAGAAGAGAAAGTAGAAAGAGAAGAAAAGAAACTGGAAACAGAAGAAGAGAAAGTAGAAGCAGAAGAAGAGAAACGGGAAACAAACGAAGAGATAACAAAGGAAGTCAAGAAGAAGAATAAGAGGAAGAATAAGAAGAAGAAGAAAAAAAATAGAGATACAAGAGGAAAGCGGCAAGTCGCCTCCGAAAGGAGAGACTAAGTCGTCCGCAGACAAATGTGCAAGAGTCACCCTTATTGGTGATTCTCAAGCACGGGGTCTGAAGCCCCTGCTAGCGGCCCGCCTTCGCACAAGCGTTAAGGTGAGCTGCATCCCAGGCTGTGGGAATAAGCAGGTAAGAGCTGAGGCCGAGAAGTCTCAGATTTTTAGAAACTTCAGTCGTTGCCCGTATGGTAAGTGGCAACGACCTCTACCTCAGAGGAGGTAGGGTAGGCCCTACAGGTGAGATTATGAGGACAGTTATGGGCGCTGTCGACGTTTGTGGATTGAAAACCCGCAGACGCGTCGTGGTGGGGATACTCCCGAGGTGGAGTCCAAGCCGGACTGCCCACTTGAGGAACATGTCGCTAAACAGGCGCCTTGCAGACCTCTGTACGGCTGATGGTGTCTTTTTTGTGGACCCGTACGCCGTATTCTATGGTAGAAAAGACCTCTACCAAAGGGACGGGGTGCACCTCTCCTTTAAGGGCAAGGCGTTCCTAGCGAACCTCATCCAGGATGTCGTGGAGCGCACCCAAAGGAGTGTCCGGCCCATTGGGAAGGCGGACGTACGCCAGTACGCCCGAGTCACTCCCAAAACAACCTTCTCGGAGGTTGTCAAAAATGGTGCCACCGCGACAAACAAGAAGCCGGGAAACGAAAGAGTATAGGGAGTCCTACATTAGGGGACTCCCTGAAAGTTCTTCTGTTCAATGCGAGGTCAATCAGGAACAAATTTCCTGAGCTCCATGGCCTCGTAGCGACGGAAGAACCCGAAATGGTAGCCATAACAGAATCGTGGATAAAAACGTCAAACCGAGACTTTGAAGGCGAATTCACGGTTCCTGGCTACCAACTCTTCCACAAAGATAGGCCAGACAGAGAGGGTGGCGGTGAAATGTTGTATGTCAAGGATACAATCAAATCTACGAACTCCAACGTTATATCCGACCACGAGCTCCTAGGCGTTGACCTAGAGATCGGTCCTGTCAGATACAGGACCCTGCTGCTGTACAGACCCCCTTTCCAACCCGTTGAGAAGGACAGGGAACTGTACCAGCTGCTGGGTGAGCTGGTTCAAGGCAGAGTGTGCATCGTTATGGGCGATTTCAACAGCCAAGTTGACTGGGAAACCAGAGCAGCCTGTGGCGAGAGCACGCTACTCCTGGAGTTCGCCAACAACGAGTTCCTCACTCAATGGGTCAGAGAACCGACGAGAGGAGACAATATCCTCGACTTGGTCTTCACCTCTGAGGATGATATCGTTGAGGATATCTCTGTAGGCGAAGAGCTCGGTGGCAGTGATCACCAGCTAGTTAGATTTAGCGTCAAGATCCCGAAGGTAAGGTCTGTTTCCAGTCAATCAAAGAAACTTGACTTGAGAAGAGCAGACTTTGCAAGCCTTCGAGCTGGACTGACTGACGTGAGGCTAGAAGTGTGCGATGCCGTTGAAGACTCGTGGAATAGTTTCAAAACCACATTCATGAGTCTTCAATCGCGTTTCATCCCTCGGAAATGCCCCCGTCTGTCTTCTGTTCAACCTAAGTGGTTTAATCGAGAAATCGGCCAACTGCTTAGGGAGAAGAGAAATGTGTACCGGCAATCGAAGATCTCGGGTGACTTTGACGAATACCGGAGGCTAGTACCCGCCTCGAATTCGAATTCGTATCCTCTGTAGCAATCGATCTTTATTCGAGCTCTTCTCTCCATGATGTAATCAAAGAGGACCCTTTCTAAGATTGGGTTGAGCTGGAGGTCTAAGATCTTATACTGTAGACCTCTCAGCAAAGCTTATCCGAGGCCTTTTGTACATCTCGCAGCACCACATCTACGTACTTTCCTTCAGCTCTGCAGCACGCGAGTTTTTCCGTGAGAAGGACAAGGGTTGTATCTCTTCCTCGTTTCTTGCAGAACCTGTGGTGCTGAGGGTTGTGGGCCTCCAGCTCAGTTAGCTTGTCTTGAAGCCCGTTTGCTAGAAGCTTTTTGTAGACTCTACCGACGAACTCTAGAAGAGAGCTCGGCCTGTAGTTTACAAGTTGATTGGGAGTTTGTTCCCTTTAGGTACATATAAAAATTATTTTGCCCATCGTTAGAGTGTCAAAAAAGTTGCCCGTATTGATGGAAGCGCCGTAGATATTGGTGATTCCCTTAATGATCTGCTGTTGGCATGCAATAACATATTTTTGGTGATGCCCGTACAGCCTGGTGCCTTTTGTTTACAGGATTTAACAGTTGCCATGACCTCTTCTCTTGTTATTGGGCGGCCATAGTCTGCCATCTTCCCCATGAATTTTATCATGAATTCTTTCCCCCTTTATGTCTCCTAAGTATAACTCCACGTGTTGTAATCTCTGAATCCAAAGAGAAAAATAAAAGAAGAAAGAATTTGGATATCCGTCAGCCGCCTCACAGGTGCAGTTAGTTAAGTTGGGCGCTGAAAGCTTTTACCTCGCCGAGGAAGCGCTAATCTCCGTAGCCGTACTCTGTTCAGAGCAAGTCTCGAATCGTTTCATCCCCGAATTATTGGCCGGGATTCCTCTCGTCTTATCTGGCCCTCCCCCCTCAAACATCTGCAGTTTCCCCGTGTGATACTTCGCGCCGAGCAGCGTCAAAATCTCGATTTTTGGAGGTTGCACTTCTCTGGAGCAGAGGTGCCATCGTCCGTCTTCAAGGAGGATCGTGAACTCGTCTTCCTGTCCCTCACCTTCCTTTATCCTCGTCACCATCAGGATATTCGGCCGAGAATCACGTCTATTTTCCGTCTCCATTTACCCGCGCCGACTCGCTAAATGATTCCCCTTTCTCGAGGTGACCTCATTAAGGTTAAACGACCCTCGCTTGTATATCCCGTTAATCGACCTGCTTTCCGACATATAAATATTCCATCTGTATAATTGATTTATAGTATCCCATTTAAAAGCTGTTTAACAAGTAATTAACGTTACCTGATTGCCAATTAATCTATATCTTGTCAGAGTTGTCCTTATTTACATTACCTATATTTCCCGTATGTATATATATATATGTTGCCTAGTGACTTATTCAAATTATATTTTGGTTCTCACTCTTTAAATATACCCTTGAGCTGCAACTTGGTAAACTCATTAAACGCTATCGGCCCCTGTAGTAAATCGCACTCTTATACCTCGTAATCAACGGATTACTCTTACGAAGTGAACGTACTTGTACGTAGCGAAGCACGCGTACGTACATTAAAGGATATATGTATATATAACTATATATATATATATATATATTCTCGTGGCTTTTATCTATTTCCTCCCAATATATATGTATATATATATATATATATATATATATATATATATATATATAGAGAGAGAGAGAGAGAGAGAGAGAGAGAGAGAGAGAGAGACGTATTGTCTGGGGAGGTGACCTACTATTCCTCGACACATCTCTCAGCCTAAGTTCTTCACTTAGGCGTCGTAGCAGCGAACTTCATTCCCGGTTCTGACCCGCCCTTCTAATTTCCTCGTAAACCTTCCTGTGCTTCCGAGCGATTTCTTTCATCCCCTCTGTCCATTCGCGTTTTGCCTCTGTGATGAGATAGTTATTCTCTACAGCTCCTCGTCAATCTCTTCCAATGTTGCCTCGCTTAGGTCAGCTGGTTCGTATCTACTAAGGAGTTCCTTATAGCGCCCCCAGTTGGCAAAGCGAAACTTTTGCGGAGAGTAACCAAAAGATAGATCGGTGAGAGCGAGATTGTTGTAAAGATCGTTATGTGATCGCTAGGTACTGTTGGGCCCGGCTCACTATAGTGATTGAATGGGAAGTCGTTGCATGTCATGAGTATGTCATGCTTTGTTGCAAATCTGTAGGTGATATAGGGCAGGAAGTCCGGCCCTATCCTTTAGATGATTTTTCTTTCCATAATCATTTCCAAGTTTCTACCTCTTCCGTTCGTGTTATCATAGTCAGCCGTTCCGTATCTGGCATAAAGGTCTCCCCCTATCATGAGGTTACCCACGAATATTAGTATTTCCACTGCTACAAGGGACTCGTCCATCTCCCTGAACTAGCTATTCCTTTTGATAGTTATAGTAGCACTGTCAAACCTTTCCTAAGTGTTTTATTATCTTTTATACCTCGGTATTTTTAATCCACCAGATGTTGTCAATATCGTGCTCCGTTATTATGATGATGTCTGGGTCGACTACTTGAAATACGTTTGCGTATACCGTAGCTTTTCCCTCACATCCATTCACGTTAAGTGTCATAATTCTTAACCTGTTGTTGATATTTTTCATGTTTTTTTTTCTGGCCTGCTGTTCTTCTTCGTATTTTTGGGTTGCAGACCTTCTTTATCCGTTCTTTTTATTCTTAAATTCGGCAGAAGAGATTGTTCACATGTGTCTTCGCAGATGGTCCCGTTATGATTAGACAGTGCTTCTTCGACTGTTTCCTTATCATCCGATGCTTCGTACTCTCACTTGTACATTTGTTTTTTTTACGCCTTGGAAGATCTTATTTATGCCCATATATTTGTGGAAAAGGACCTGCTTGGATGCGAATATCGTAAGATTTATCTCACCAGCATCGAGCGGTCTTTTGACTGCTTGCTTCCCTTTAGTGTGGTACGCGTGTTTCGTGGTGACCTCTGAGTGCGAGGAATCTGAGAAGTTCGTTGCCTTTACCTTTAATGCCTTTTTCTTTGCTTCCTTTTTTGGTTATAGCTCTTTTGCTTTCTTTTGGCTGCTGACTCTCGTTCTTTCTTTGCTTCTATCCTCGAGTCTGGTCTTTTCTTTTTTACTCTTCTTTTGGGGGCTCATGTTTTTACTTTGCTCCCTGTGCAATTGTTTATTGGTTAGGAACTATCTGTAGTTTAGGACATTCCCTGATGGGGGGTTGCCCAGCAACCACATTTTGCTCATACAATTGTTTGCTAACATCTGGCTGAGCTGAGTGGTGAACGTCCCTGGCTGTGCCAAGTACCTGAAGTGTGCGTTGTATAATGCAGGTCAGTATTTTGGTCGAATTCTCGTTTTGGATCTTCAGATAGGTTTTCTTTGTTTGTTTCTGAGTAGGCGGCCTTTGCTACTTGGGCGTAGGTGGTTTTGTTCTTTCTCGTATCTTTCTCTTTACTTTGTTGAATCCTTTTCGTTATCAGGTTTTTCTTCATTGCGCAGACCATGGCCATCCTTCGGTGGCCCTGCCGACAGTTTTCACACTTCCTCTAAGTGTTCTTGCATTCGCTCCAGTGGTGACCAGCTTCACTGCATTGGAAAGTATCTCTTTTGGTTCTTTGCAGTCCTTTGAGGCGTGTTGTTCAATATCATAACAGCGGAAGCAGAACTGGATACGAGTTAACTCTTCCTTTTCATTTTGCACCCGCTAATTTTTGTATTGATCAGGAACCCGTATTCTTTTGCATCCTTGGACATGGAGGTTTCCGTAAAAATGATGTTAAAGACGTAGAAATAGTCGCAGTTGTCTAGTTTATTTCTAAACTTGATGACCTCTGCAACTTTAGCCCACTTCTAGGTCTTCCCGATCTCTTCCCAAATCTATTCCTTGCTGTGTTGACCTATATCGTGTCCAGCCTCCTGCAGACCACGCTACTATGGGCCAGGTTCTGCAGAGGAAAGGCAGGCAGTAGGCAGATACCACGAAGGGTCTCCACAGCTTCTTCCTTTGTAATCCCTTTTTTTCTTTTTGCATATCGCGACGTATCCTGTGGCTACATCCAGTAGCTTTAGTATGGCAATGTTTAGCCGTCCGTAGACAACCTCGAACACTTTGTCCCTGCTCGGATTGTTGTGCCCACTGATGGTACGCACCGGGATCCTGCTCATCCCGTTCTGTGCTATCTCCACCGGTGATAAGCCCCGAGGGGTTGGTTTTCGCTTTCGAGTTCTTTATATTTGTTTTTGTTTTTATTTGACAAGCTGATGCTGGCCATGATGTTAACCTGTTTTCTATCGGTATTGTAGACTTCGTTATAATTCAGAACTTAACTTGTACTTAACCACCTATTCGTTGCGATTAAACTTCCGTGAATGTGGACTGCCAAAATCGGGTATATGAATAATGAGGGGTCAACCCGAGGGGCCCTTTTGAGGTGTGAATAGTGGCGAATATTTTGTTGGTTAGGGCGGAATTAAACATCGCTAACCGACGGTGCCGTCCATCGAGTGTTTGAGTATCAAAACTGCTTCCGGCATGCCTCCCTTTCCTTGGGGGTTCAGTTCTGCTCCATCTCCAGGTGCCTCTGTTGCCGAGATCCACAGTGGACTAGTCCTCAAACCCGCTTTCCCCGGTGCCTTCGATTATGGAACCCGTAGAATGACATAGTCGGAAGGGGGCGAGATGTGTGGCAGTCAATATTCCCCCTTGGCATCATTACTCCGTTGATGGGTTATGGAGATGGGTTATGCTTACATAGAGTATCATATACGTTACCAAAGTATGTTCTCATTTTGAAAAAACTCGTAGGGTAAACTGAAACAATGTTCAAGTTCTTCAGCAACTTTCCCTTGCTAAGACTTTTAGGGTAAGAAATTTCTTTAGAGTTAGCTTTGTTTGTTCCCCTATGACTGAGAATTCAAAACAATAATTCGAATTCGAATTAAGGTAAGTCTCTGTGCGTGTGTGGAAGGGATAAAGCATGGGTGGGATACATAGAAAGAAATGAAATCGGCAAAAAGAGATATTATAAGAGATTTGCAAAGGGATACAAAGTGCCTGGTGATCAGGCTCATCGCTTCAATTTAGTTTGTTTGTGTATATGTTGGAGTGTTATTTTTCTTTTAAACGGCGTTCAAGCCTTTTGTCTTGAATTTTAATGTTTCTTGCTTCTGGTATTTGCATTTATTTTCGTTTTATGATTCAATTATTTTATTATTATACGATATACTTAGCATTTTTGTATTTCTTATATTCTGTAGTGTATGGCGTTTTTTTGTCATTTTCTTTCTTCTTTCTTCGAGTTCCTTCCTCTTGAGTCAAAGTTTTCCGGTGATTTCACACATTCCATGATGTGTAGAACGGCGCTTCATCTCCGTTAGCCATAAGGCTAGCGGAACTTGGGAATAGTTGGTGGCTTCTGTCTCTTCTGTTCTGGTTAATCATTTCCATGATCTCTTCGTTCATTTCCTGGTTAACCATCAGTTGTATATTTCTGGTCAGTTTTTCTATCACTATGTTAATGGTTTTACCCCCGCCTCCCTGTGCAGTTTTTCTTGGTGTTTTCTTTCTCACTAGCGAGTAGTCGTAATTAGATATATGCATTTGCGTCTTCAAGACACAAGGGAAGGGGAAGCGGAGTAGAGCAGCGTAGATCTTACAAGTGCGTTGTTGGTCTTCTTCTTATTACTATCTCGTAGGTTTTTGAAAATTAATAGAGTTCTAACTGAAGCCGAGGCTCTCAAAATTCTATCAGAGACGTCTTTCTGAACCCGGAGTAATTTTGAAGTAATTTTCATACAGAATTTATTGCGCTCCGAGGTGTATAGATAGCGCCTATCCCCCAACCTGAAACCTGAAAGTAGCCTCTCTGTCCAATCTTGACCACCTTGAATTTCTCCTAGTTCGTTCTTATTTTCTATTTGGCCTCATAGATGTTTAATCTTTCGATTTCTGCCGCCGTCATCCGAACCTAGAAAGGCGCGTTTTTAAAGAGCATTGTATTATCTGGCAGGAATCATCCACAAGTTGAAAGTTTAGCCAGGTGGAGTTGCCAGGCGCGGGGACATCTGCGGTGTATATCGAGTAAATAATGACGGACAGACTCGGTACACACGGCCCAAATAAAATACACCCAATAAATTTATAGAAGACCAGTGATCTAAAGGCCTACCAGAAATTCACAGGAATTTATCAGGACGGTGCTAAATTACGAGGTATCCGCAAGCGGTTAACTGAATACACATATAAAAGTATTTACAGTATTATTTACATCCAAATCAAAATGAAATATATTGACTGCTAACAAATTATACGGGGGTACATCAAATAATAAGAAAAGTCACAAATGCTTATCACCATCTAACGACCACAAATCGATCTAACCAAATAGATATTCAAGCATACAAAATTAGGTTCTATGAATAATTTGCTTAAAGCCGAAACGACACACGCCATTGAAGATGAAATAGGCTACGCTATTCTAGTGACAGGTGTTCCCGGAATAACCTCCCTGTCTTACGTCCCTTACCCGAAGGCCCAAAGTTACATGAATAAAACTAATAAATTTAAAAGGGATGTAAGAAGAAAGAGATACTCCAAAATACCTGATACCAGAGCAGTGAAGCAATAACCCAGGCGAAAGAGGCTCGGTGACCATGAGTGAATTCGACCCAAGTCCACAGGGGTGAATGCGATGACGGTCTTTGGCGAGGAGAAACCCACAGACGGTGATATCGGGACGAAGGCGTCGAGACCACGGGGAACAATGACTTGAAGGCCCAACGATCCGAGAGAAGGAATTAGAGATGACAGAATTCCCAAAGAGGAGATGGCGAGGTGACTAGGGGAGAGCTTTCACGTGCCCAGTGTGAACGGCTTCCCAAAGGAGAACACTTGCAAACATAAATGAAAGAGCACAATTTGATGCAGCTGATAGAGGGGCAGCGACAACGCTAGGCAAGAATTAATGGCAAAAAATCCTCGCTGCATGACGGAAAACGATTCAGCGGAGCAATCAAGGCAGAATCCTCGCAACAGAATAAATTAAAGGCCTCACGGCCCTATTTATAACCTTTAGTCGGAAGGGGGAAAAGGGAAGTGTGGCACAAGGGGGGGGAGAGGAATGAGTCGCTTCCCCTACGCAAATTAGGCTGGTAAGTTACAGAAGTTCAGGCCAAAAATGGTAGCCTCGCAGGGGGTCGAACTGCGCTAAACACCGTAAACTATGATCAGAAAGGGAATGCATGGGAATACGAGGGCCTACCCTTTACAACACCCCCGAGACAAGAATCTACTGGGAATTAGATAAAAAACAAAAACGAAAAAGGAAAGGTAAAGTATAAACAAGGAAAAATACATAAAATGATTAAATAGGGGACCTACTTAAAAAGTTAGTCCCTAGGTTGTCATTTTCAGCGATATGGACAACCCTAAACTTATAGGCCTGTATGGCTAGAACCCACCGAAGTATTCTGTGGTTCTTTCCCTTGAATGTTGAGAGATAAAGGAGAGGCTTGTGGTCAACCTCCAAAACAAACTCCTCAAAGGCAGGCCTAAAGTGAATGGGTACTGGATACCTTTTTGCCTTTATACGATTGGTGGTCGTCAAATTAATGTCATGGGAGAAGATGGAGATACAATTGGGTTCATTAGAGAGAAAAACCCGGTACCCACCGATGAGTTCCTCGAGTTGAGATAGATGATCCTGTTGCAGTGTTCCAAACTCGGAGTGTTCAGACGAAGGAGAATCAATACTAACATCGGGTGTCAAAGGTAGAAGGAAGTTGTCCGAGTCTCCTTCCTCGACAATGCTTAGTCTTTCCCTCCCAGAAACCATAAGTTCCTCCAGAGTGGAAGTTTCGTCTAGAACTTCCACTCGCTGCACCTGAACCCTGTGATGATACTTTTTCAAAAGGTTAGCATGATAGAGACGGGGTCCACGAGGAACCTCAATGAGATAATCTACCTAACCCGCCTCTCAAGTACCTTACACGGGCCCTTCCCGGCTACGAGGAGTTTACTGGTGTCACTGGGCAGGAGCACTAGAAATTCATGGCCCGGTTTGAATTGGCGGTCCTGTGAATTAAGGTCGAAATAAGTCTTGTACCGGGAGCTGCTGACTTCGGCATGTTGGGCAGCAATTTTAGAACATTCGGCCAACTTTTCCTGCAGCTCGATGACGTACTGAAAGCTGGTCCTGTCGTCGTCCTGGAGGGTTCGATCTTCCCACAGATCTCGGAGAACGGTTAGTGGGCCACGGAACGAGCGGCCATATAACAACTCAAAGGACGAAAACCAAGTTCGGTCACTCGGAAGTTCCCTGAGAGAAAATAGGGTTGGAATGAGGTATCTGTGTCACTCTCGAGGCTTCTCCGAACATAACTTACGGAGAATAGCCTTCAAAGAGGCATGAAGTCTCTTGATCCTTCCGTTTACACTGGGGTGGAAAGGTGTGGTAAGATAGGTTTTACACCCAGCAGTTTGTGAAGTTCCTTCATAAGGTTGGATGTAAATTGAGTCCCACGTTCGGATAGAATTTCCCGAGGGATTCCCACTCGAGAAAAGATGGTAAGTAAGGCTTCGGCGACGGACACAGAATCAATATTCTTCAAGGGTACAGCCTCTGGAAACCCTGTGGCAAAATCAATTAGGGTAAGAATGAGCCTGTGACCGTCAGAAGATAGGGGAGAAAGAGGTCTCACCAAACTAATAGCGATTCAGGCAAAAAGCTCAGTCACGATGGGCATTGGCTGAAGAGGTACCGGTCGCACACGTCCTTTGGTCGATAAGCGTTGGCACTTATCACAGGAACGGCAGAAAACACGAATGTCAGACCCCATTCCAGGCCAAAAGAATTGATTTGTGACCTTCAATTCGGTCTTTATGTGGGAAAAATGGCCAGCCAACGGGCTCTCATTAGCAACTGAAAAGATGACCGGGCGACACTTACGAGGAGCAACCAATGTCAACTTGCCTACCTTGTGGGGATGGTCAGACATTAAGCATTTCCGATAAAGGAGGCCATCAACCTTAAGGAACTGGTAACTAGCCCCATTTCTAACTCGTTTGATCTCCCCTGAGGCGGTTTTAGCTCGAACAGCACAGACAGTTTCACAGGAAGTTTGCAGGCGTCAGAGAAAGAGGCTGGAGAGCAGGCAGAGCTAAGGGAATAATTCGTTTCATCCTTTTCCCTGCCCTGATCTGGACAGCACGAACATGGTTGAGTTTAGGTGCTGAGGAAGTTCCGGTGATAATGGAAGAAGTTCTCAGTGGAGTGAGGGTTGCAGATGACGGAGGTGGAGCTGGGGAAGGTACAGATATAGAAGCATCAAGGTCCCTAACTCCCGGAATGTTTCCAACCAGTACACTGGCAAATTTAATTGGTGCTTTAATGACATCTGTCCATCCTTCGAAGTAAAGGCAACGAAGGTAGCAGCAGACGAGAGAAAATCAGTCAACTCATCCCAAGTAGTCGGCAAAGAAGTCTTTCTTGCAGGGGGTGACATCAGTGTCTGGCAAGACATCCTCACAGACGACTGCAGGGCCTGGTCAAAACCCAGGCCCTTTTAAAAGGAAAAGGAGCCTGGAAATGAGGGACACTTCGTTCGGAAAGACAGAATCCCACCTTAAAGGGTTTCGACGAAGACGAGACATCCTTGAAGGCACGGAGGTTTCTTGGGCACTGCGGACGAATGTGGCCAACCTCACCGCAGCCATGACAGGTCAGGATGGAGGAAGAATTCTATGAGGTGCTCTTAGTGGTGGACGAAGTTGTCTTCCCCTTCTAAGATGGGTTGGACGGACGCATGAACTTCTTGGGATGAGAGCTAGAAGTTCTAGAAAGACTGGGGTGAGCAGAAGTCCAATTATCCGCCAGCTGGATTTCTTCTGATAGAGTAGAGGGTCGTCGTTCCTTTATGAAGGCGCACAGGTCAGAATGGAGGGAAGAAAGAAATTAGTCCAAGATCATAAATCCCTTGATCCCATCAAAAGTGTTACCGGCGCGAGAGGCTTCGAGCTATGCGTAAAATAATCGGGCTATGTCAAATGAAAATTGCTGAAAAGTTTCCCCCGGGGAAACCTCAGCGCTACGAAACTCGGTACGGTAGTCATCCGGAGTTTTATTGAAGCAGGTAAGAAGGGCTCTCTTCAAAAGGTTTTAGTGCCTGGTGACATCCATGGGCAGGGAGGTATAAAGCTCAGCAGCCTCACCGGCGAGTAGGTTTCCTAATCCTACGGTGTAGCTCTCGGGGTTAACTTTGAGTAATTCGGCAACCCTCTCGAAGCGGTTAAGATAAGAAGTAATGACCTCACCATCTTGTAACAGGGGAATTTTCGGACGACTCACCGGGTCAGCGAATTGAAGAGAAGTAGGTTGCTGAGGTGCGGAGATGCGAGCCAATTCAACCTCCTTCTCGGCTTGGATCTTAGCCTTCTCTGCTTCTCCTTGGATTTGGGCTAGCTGGATTTGGACCTTCCGTTCTTCCTCTTTTTTTAGCCTGGCGCTCCCTCTTGAAAGCCTGTTGCTGCAATACACATTGAGCAATTTCATTGCCGGTAAGGCCCAATTCGATGGCCTGATCCTTAAGTTCCTTGATGGAAGACATTGTAACAAAATCGGGAAAAAGGGTCGCAAAAAAGAAAAAGAAAAAATAGATAAACAAAGCTAAATCAATAAATAAATAAAGGAGGCAAAGTCGATTAATGAAAGTTAGACAATATATATTAAGATCTCAAACAATTAAATGAGTTAACTCTGCAAAGGACAAAAAATGCAATAATTACGCAAAACGAAAAAAACCGCGGTAAGAGTTAGTTAAAATACACAACAGATTATTTAAAGTGGGGGTCAAAAATAATAAAAAAAGGCTAAACACACAATGGTGACCACAAAAATCCCACACAACAGGCAATAAGCAAACCTCTTCAAAAAGAAATGATGCTCAAAGTAGCCAAATATAAGTAGTACAAAGATAATCAAGGCAAGAGAAAACAAACAACAGTGAATACGAGGCGTATAGCAAACCTCAAAAGACACCCCTGCAAGTGTCAAAAGATTAATAAATTAATACAAACAACGGCTAAGTAGAGCCGTGAAAATTGAGGCAAAGGCAAACCTCGGTAGTCCGGGCCACAGACAGTGAATGCGCGTTCGAGGCGACTTAAAAACCTAAGTGGATAAGTACCACAACCTAACCTGACAACTTAAACAGGAAAAAACAAATACTGCCTAACTAAATCCTGGCAAAACCTAATCCTGGCAAGGTCGCCACGTATGTAAAGGCTATCGCGGAACTCGGTTCACACGGCCCAAATAAAATACACCCAATAAATTTATAGAAGACCAGTTATCTAAAGGCCTACCAGAAATTCACAGGAATTTATCAGGACGGTGCTAAATTACGAGGTATCCGCAAGCGGTTAACTGAATACACATATAAAAGTATGTACAGTATTATTTACATCCAAATCAAAATGAAATAAATTGACTGCTAACAAATTATACGGAGGTACATCAAATAATAAGAAAAGTCACAAATGCTTATCATCATCTAACGACCACAAGTCGTTCTAACCAAATAGATATTCAAGCATACAAAATTGGGTTCTATGAATAATTTGCTTAAAGCCGAAACGACACACGCCATTGAAGATGAAATAGGCTACGCTATTCTAGTGACAGGTGTTCCCGGAATAACCTCCCTGTCTTACGTCCCTTACCCGAAGGCCCAAAGTTACATGAATAAAACTAATAAATTTAAAAGGGATGTAAGAAGAAAGAGATACTCCAAAATACCTGATACCAGAGCAGTGAAGCAATAACCCATTGCGGAAACCCAGGCGAAAGAGGCTCGGTGACCATGAGTGAATTCGACCCAAGTCCACAGGGGTGAATGCGATGACGGTCTTCGGCGAGGAGAAACCCACAGACGGTGATATCGGGACGAAGGCGTCGAGACCACGGGGAACAATGACTTGAAGGCCCAACGATCCGAGAGAAGGAATTAGAGATGACAGAATTCCCAAAGAGGAGATGGCGAGGTGACTAGGGGAGAGCTTTCACGTACCCAGTGTGAACGGCTTTCCAAAGGAGAACACTCGCAAACGTAACTGGAAGAGCACAATTCGATGCAGCCGACGGAGGGGCAGCGATAACGCTGGCAGGAATTAATGGCAAAAAATCCTCGCTGCACGAAGGAATTCAGTACGGTTTTCCAAAAAATGAACAACGTTAAATGTAAGTGACGGAAAACGATTCAGCGGAGCAATCAAGGCAGAATCCTCGCAACAGAATAAATTAAAGGCCTCACGGCCCCATTTATATCCTTCAGCACGAAGGGGGAAACGGGAAGTGGGGCACAAGAGGGGGAAATGAGTCGCCTCCCCTACGCAAATTAGGCTGGTACGTTACAGAAGTTTAGGCCAAAAATGGTAGCCTCGCAGGGGTTCGACCTGCGCTAAACACCGTAAACTATGATGAGAAAGGGAAAGAATGAGAATACGAGGGCCTACCCTTTACACTGCAGGATGCCTGCATTAAACAGGAACTTACATCCGTCCATGCTCCACAAACTGATACATACTCCACAAACTGAATTCTATCACCCTTTGTCAAACCTTATCAAATGTTTTTCATACATCCCGACATACAATATCCATACTTTACTTTTCCGGAAGCCAAATTGGTAGGGATTGTATAGAGAGTCCTTCCTCAGGTGAGGCACCAGTCTTCTATTGAGGATCTTCTCGAAGAGCTAACCGCCAAATTTCAAGAGTGAAATTGGTCGGTAGCTCTCTTTCCTTGTTGGATCCTTCCCGTGCTTGGCTAAGGTCATCTTAGCGGTCTTAAAGGCATTTGGAAAGTATCCTGTATTTAGAGAGGACTTAAAATTTTCTTCATTTTAAAGATAATGTTGGCTGGTGCCTTTTCAAAATTTAATTTTGTTAGCCCAGATTGTCCTGGGTCTTCCTGGCAGAATGAGCGAAGCGTGCCAAATAGTTCCTTCCCGGTTACCTTGGCGCCTCAGTTACGCTATCTATTCACCTCGTGGTGCGGGTGTGTCCTATGGATTTGTGTGTTCAGTTCGTCTATGTCTTCGTGTTCGAACACCATGTCATATTCTTCCTTCTCCTCTTCCGTTATACTGAATATGTTTTCCTAATAACTTCGGAATATTGCTTCTATATTTTTCTCTTCCATTTCGATGTTTCCGTCTTCGCTTCTACGTTCCACTTTCTTCGCTCTTCCAGTCGATCCTTTTAAGATGCCTATTTTTTTGCCAAAACTCTTTGGGAGACTCATCCTGATCGAGGATTTCGATTGCATCGTCCATCTTATCCACTGTTGCTCGAGGATCAACTGGTTGAGTTATTCTTTCATATCTTTACTTCCTTGTATCGAGTAAATTGATTCATTCCTGATGTTGATCTCATATAATAATTTTAGATCAAGGTACAGATCCTTTATGTATTCCGTCCATTTATATGTTGAGATGGACCTATACGCGGATTGGGGGATACAATCTCTATCTACGTTGATTAGGTGGTTGTTAAGGTGGTTGAGTACTTCGTCAATCTCCTTAAGAATTGCCTCCTCCAAAAGGGGAGGATGATAGTTCTCGAGAAGTTGTGTATACCGTGCCCAATCTTCTCTTTTATGTTGTTTGTTAACTACGGCTGTGTCCCTATTTGATCACTACATGATAGCTGGACTGGTTCTATGTAGTAGTTAAACGGTAGTTGACGATTAGCCAGAGAGATGTCTGGTTTTTTGGCACCCCCTACTCTAACATAGTTGATGAAGTTAAGGCAAAAAAGCTGGACGATGTTCCTGTCCAGCAAAGTACCCAGGCTTTTTCTGATCCCATTGAAAGTTGTATAACTGGACTTCTAACACATAACATTCTAGCCTCCGCATTATGATTGTAGGGGTCATTCTGCCAAATAGGCTAGTGAGAGACTGCAAGGGTAAAAAATCTCTCCTTGGCGGCTGGTATTATGTGGCTATGACAATCTTTCATATGTCAAATTCGACTTCTATTGCGAGATAGGTTTGCTCAAAGTTTCTGATTTGGTTGTATTTAATCTATTTTTATCGCAATAGAGGCACCGTTGTACTGCTCTTGTGAATAGTTCGTGACAAACACATCGTAATTCCAAATTATCATTTGTTCACTACGCGTGTCGATCCCGTGCTCCGAAATCAAGATAACATCTACATCAATTTCTCTGAATATATTTCCAGAAAAGAATCCTTTTCGTCGGCCAGCCATTGATGTCTATTTCCAATATCGTCAGTGCTCTTCGTTGCCTGATTTTTTGTTATCTACCGGTGTTTCCTCTTGTTTTTCTTCTTTTGCTTCGCCTGGTGGACATCTCTTGACTGACCAAGCTTCTTGCTCTTCGGATGTGCACTAGGAGTTTTGGATTTACTCTTAGTCTCCTGGCACGGGTTCATGAGCCTTTGTCTGTGTCTTCTTCTCCTCTCCTCTCTTTCTTCTTATTTTTCGGATTCTTCCGAGGAGGGCGCTTTTATTAATGCTTCAATTCCTGCTTTTCTAGACGTGTTGCTTTTGATTATTGAATCCTTGAATGTTCGCGAGCATTTTTTGTTGGCAGTCACAAGCAGTGTTGGAAGTTTTTTTTGCCTTCAGCAGAGAGTTAAGTACCACGTTGTAACAACCAGGCTTAACTGCATTAAGTACATTCGCATGTGTGATGCATATGAGTATGCGGGTGCTAAGATCGCTGTAGATCTTTATTTGGGGCTGAGATGTCCTCGATTGTCGTATCTCCTCACTTTGCTTCGCGGCTCTTGTGTATTTGCTTTGCTTCACCTTCTTTGTTTCCTCGTTTTTCCTTTTTAAAATTTATTTTCTTTTCGACAGCTCACGATAATTATTCTGTGCTCGCCATTAGAGTTGAAGCACTTCTGTGCTCTTTTGCACTTGTTGAATCGCTGTCTCTCGGTTGCGCATTCACTGTGCTACAGTTTCTTCTTCTCGAGGCAGTTTGTGGATGTGTGTTCTTCTAGGTTGTAGCATACAAAGCACATTTGTATGCTGTGGAATTTTTCTTGTTCGATATTTTCTTCCGAATCCTCATGCTGAAGACCAGGACTCCTTCTCTTGTGGCCTTTCGTGCCATTTCCGTTGAGGTGAATGTGACTTTGAACACGGGTGTGTGGTCACGGAATCGCTTCTTGAACCTTTGCCTAGGCATGTTGTCTTTCGATTTTGGTTTTTAGTTCTTCAGTTGAGTGTTCACCAACCCATCTGACCACTGTAGAGCAGATAACTTAGCAAGGGGCTGCCACTTGCGGGTTGGGGGGGGTTGCTTCGACGCCAATTTTATTCGGCAGACAGGCTCCCTCTTTGGACAGGAGCTTGTTCACATCTCTCGTTTCGGCACAAAGAATGATGAACCCACTATTAATGTCAATGAGCTTTACGAGTTCTACTTTTAGCTCAACGAATAGCACCTCGAAAAAATCGGCTCTTATGGGGCGGGGTTTGGCCAAGGATAGCTTTCAATGGGACCCTCTTAGTGAGGGTCTCCATACAGGTTTCATTCATTTTGCTCTCTGCTTGTCCTTCTTCTTTCTTGCCCTGTAAATAATTATGAAATTGTATTTTGCATGTGAAGCGTAATTAGCGATAAAGGCATATAAATACGAGTATAGGTGAAAAATGATTTGTATGTGAATGGGTTGAGAGCCCCCGCTCATTACCTAATTGATCCCCCGTTTGAGTACTGCCAGAATGGAGGATTATGATGGATGTATGTATCCGGTTTGGCACCTCTATATGTATGAATCATAGTAGACTCAATTTACGTAGTGGCCGAATCGCCTGCCCCTATTCTTTTGCTACCACCTCTTGGGTTTCTTACATCAGAACTTCTAACGTGTACAGAGACGGGAGCTGCTTCCCTCTTTGGTCTTAGTTAAGTCCTATACCGAAATGATATCTGGCCCCTGATTCTGCTGTGGGTTATCCCTCAAATTAGTTAGCTCTTTGAGGTCTCACGTTGGTTGATGGGCTAGAGCAATGGGGGGGGGGGGTAAGCCCTCATTTGGTGTACTGACTTTCTTTTGAATAATTATTATTGCTCTCTTTTATAAATGTGGATGAATTCTACTTCGGTTCTTCTGCTAACTCTCATTCGATTGCTTACTGAAGAAAACCGGCCTTTTTTACCTCTTTTACCGATCGTCTTATGTCTTGAAAAACTGGGAAGTTAAAGTGTGCAGTAGGAGTAAAGTGGATAGTAATTGTAAAGTAAGTCGGGAAAGGAAATAAGGTAAGTAGTTTGTTAGATGCTGGGTCACCAGCCATCTCCCTGGGTCTTTTTGTTACTTCTTATTCTTCATTCTTCTAACTTGATAAGTTGGATGTTCTCTCGCCTCAAAAGGTCTTCGCTTGCTTTAATTTTTCTATTTTTTGTCTCATGCAGTTTAATTTTGTCGCTTGATGTTTTAATAAGCTGCTTAGCATTTTCAACACTATGTATATATAGGGGCCGGTTCTTCCCTTGCGTCAGGTTTTCCGCTTCGAAAGTTACCTCTATTGTTAATTCTGTAATCTTGTTGAATTTCCAGTGCCCCTCTGTCTTCCTCACTAAGTATGTTATTCAGCTTGTCCCCCACTTTGCAAGATCTATTATGTAAGGATACGTTCGTGATTTGCAGATCTATATCTTGATGTAGTTCTCCAAGTCTTCTAATTACCGACACTCGAAGAAGAGATTCTTCTAATTATGTAGACTGCGGAGTTTTGGACTCTCTGGAGCTTAATTGCGTCTGTTTTATGGAGTCTCTTCAGAGGGATTTCTGGGAATAGCAGGGTGGCCCTGTAGAGAGCATTGTGTTTTTTTTCTTATTATCCTTCTTTAGGTTGTATGGGTGCGAAGATGTATAAGAGCAAAACTTCCTTCCAAAAGCGAGAATATAAATAGCCCATTAAATTGCCAAGTCAAAACGGACTAAGCCGTGTCGTAACGGTAGAGTGCTTCCCTCGGGATACAAAGACCCAAGATCGATCCCATACAGTCCACAAATTTTAACGAAGAAAATTCTCGAAGAAAACTGAAAATGCTTCAAGGACTAACTAATCCAGAAGAAACAAAAAATGGACTCAAGAGAAAACCGCGCTCAAAGAAAACTGAATTCAAGGAAATACGACTTTCACGGGCTAACTCGTCTCAACTCATCTTATCCCATCAAAATCGTCAAGAAGCACCAAGAAGTCATCACGTCATCAGAATTGGAAGGAATCATCACATCGTCGTTAAAAAGGAAGATACATCAAGAAAAAGAAGATCATGAATTAACCCAGCCAACTTAAAGAAGAAAGAATCTCAGCCTACAAGAATACTATGAGTCAGATACATGGAATCAATGTTTGAAGGGGCATCTTCAGTCTAGAAATAATACATATTCGAATATAGAAAATCTCCAGATGTGAAGAATAAGATAGATAAATAAATAAAATGAAAAATAAGGCATGCCCCCCCCTCCCCATAAAGGCCTCTGAGTTGAAACAATTTAGTTAGACTTGCTAGCCTTCTCCAGATCGGTTCTTTTTGTTACGTGCTTGCCGTAACCGTGTTGGGTGATTTTGAGTCCGAACACTTTTCCTTCGCTCTGGAATCGTAAACAAGGCTTAGTAAGTCCATAGTAAAAATACTGTAGAGAGTAGGACTTATGCAGCCTCCATGTGGGACCTCCTGAGGGACCTCGAAGATCGGTCCGTCAAAGCCCTCCACCGAGATATAGGCTAATCGATCCGTAACATATTCGCATAGGCATTTAGCAAGAATTTAGGGTAGCCTCAACCTTCTGATTTTGTACTTAAGGCCAATTCTCCAAATTTTATCGAAAGTTTTTTGAACGTCCTTAATTACAACGTCGGTGTAGTTCTTTTCATATTTCGCCTTTGCGATCGTCTTGGCGAGAATAGCTAAAGCTGTTTCGGTACTTCTGCTTTTCCGAAATCCGTGTTCGTGCTGCAGTATTAGTGATATATGTTCTAAGTAGCTGATCAGTTTATTATTTATCGCCCTTTCAAAACGTTTTTCCAATGTTTTTAGTAGAGTTATAGGTCTGAAGTTGTCCGGTTACCGATTTGTTAGGTGGCTTGTCGGGCTTTGCCAGAAATATGATCTTCCCTCTTTTTAGTGAGTCCGGTAAATAGCTCGCAATCATTGTGGCGTTAAATAGCAGTACTATTTTGTTAAGGAAGGAGTCTGGCGGACAAACTAACTTCTCCCTCGTTATTCCTGACTTTCCAGACGCCCTCTGCTTGGTGTTGAAGAGTGTACTTTTGAGTTCCTGAAGGGTTACCGGTTCTATAGGTTGCTCTTCTAATAGCGTTGGGGATACAGAATTGTTGGGGACAATCTCGAGGCAATTTTGCTCCAGTTCCTCGACTATCCTTAGCTTGTGATCTCTTTTGAAGTCCTCGTTTTCCTCCGGTGAAATATCAAACACACCCATCCAGTGCTCGCGGAATGCCGCTTCACTCACCCGAGGCTCCTTCGCTTCTTGGAATTTGGTTGTGTTTTGCCTCTCGCGATGTTGATCTTGTGCCAAAATTGTTTGAGTTCAGTTCGGTGTCCAGTACCTCCACAAATTGGTCTCATCTTGCATTTCTCTTGATTGCCGTAGCCTTAACCAGATCGTCTTTTATCTGCTGCATTCGATCTCTATCTCCTTTTGGGGTCCATGTTGTTCGATAACATACCTCAATGCAATGGATTGTCGTTCGAGATTTACTATTTGAACTGTCCTGAGTGGATGTGGTAGGGTTTTGTATGCTGTTATGGAGACGTACTTCTTGTCTGCCTTGACTAGCGCAACGTCTATGCTTTCGACTCGCAGATCGATCTCTTCGAGGGTTGCCTCTGTTAGGTCTTCTTGCTGGTATCTGGCCAGTTATTTTGCGTAACTATTCCAGTTAGCATTCTTATATTGTTTTCTTGGAGGGTATTTCATTTGGATCGGATGCAGTGATAAGGTGAAAATAATCATCTCGTGATTGCTGGTCGATGGTGGCCCTTTGTCTACGAGATAATTATACTCGAGATCCGGAGTTGCTAGAACAATGTCAGGCTTTGTGGCTCTGTTCGGTCCGAAGTAGGTTGGAAATTCGTGACCGATAGGATCGACTATTTGTCTCTCTAGCAACGTATCAAGGTTTTTTCCTACCTTATTGAAGTGGCCCGTATAGCCCAAAGCTCTGCTGCGGCCGTTTAAGTCCCCCATGAAGATTGTCTGGTCCTTGTGTCCGAACCCTTCCATAAAGTTGTGGAAAGGCGGGAAGTCTTCCCTTGGAGGTTGGTAGCCTGCCATAACAATTAGGTTCCCTGTGAAGGTCCTTAAGCTGATCTCCAGGTATGCTTAATCCAAATCTCGAAGTTTGCTAAAACTAATATCGTTTCTAACTGCAATCGCAACGCCCTCAAAGTTGATCTTGTTGGTGGTCTTTGTGATGACTGTGTAATTGAAGAATTTAATCTGGTTTACTACGGGATCTACAGTATATTGATTTTCTTTAATAGTATTACATCTGGATCCTCTTTCAGTTAGGCATTACTTAATGAGAGTTTCTTTTCGTTCTAATCCACAACATTGTGGCTGATTATCTTTAATATCCTAAGTTGAGCTATTATTTTGATTTTCTCTCTTCTTTATTCGATTTCCTTTTAGCCTTATTAGTTTCTCGTTCGATGGGTGACTTTTCCCTTCTGCTTCGCTTCTTTTTTAACTCTTCTTTCATTACTGTATAACATAGGTCCTGGGGAATGATTAGGTTACCACCGGTCTGAGTATAGGCCCTTGTATTCATATTTGAGAGAACCTTTATTTATCCCTTGAATTAGTTCGCTGTTGTTTTTCGGGAAAGGTCTTCCTTCAGATGCGAAAAACCTAAAATTAAACTCTTGGTGTTCCTCTTTTCTTTCCTAGATTTGCTTGTGGGTGGCTTCTTCACCTACTTCTTCGTGAGCTACGGCTTGGACGTTTGCGGCGGCCTCTACGTGATTACTATCGTCAGGAGTAGTTTTAATCTCCATAAGTTCATCTGGACTCTGGTGCTTCTTCTTTCTGATCCTCGTTTCTCTTGGCTCCGCCAGGCCTGGGAGCTGTGTTTCCGTCTGACCCGTGGTTACTTGCTGCTTAGGAGCCTGTTCAGATGATGTAGGCTTGTAGTGTATATTTAATATGTCCGCTGAGGGAGGGTTCTCAGGTAACCACATTTGTTCGAGACGGTTATTTTTTAGCATGAGATTTAGTTCCTTGGAGTACGATCCCGGTTTGGCTACATTCACACATGGGCATGCAGGATGCAGGCTAGTATATTCATAGACTCCCCTTGTTTGATTTCAATAATATTCGTACTAGGTTGAATTTAGTATGATGCGGCCTTGGTGACCTTAGCGAAGGTGAGATTTTGATTTTCCTCCTCTAACCTGTTTTTTAAAATTTTCTTTTGTTATCAATAATGTCTCGTTTCATCGGGCAAACCATCGAAATGGTGCGGTCACTTTAAACACGTGCGAGTAATCGGTATTATTGTTCCAGTTGGTGAATTTAATAACTTCTTTAATTTTTTTCCAATTTTGAACCCTTTCAATCTATTTTTTAATCTCGCCAGCCTTATGGTCACCGATCTAAGGATGGATTTGACGGCAATATATCGCTTTATGTGCTTCAATCTGTGGTGGTACTTTCGCCTCCAATCCGATTGCTTCTAATTCATCCGTGGCTCTTTCCGAAACAGGTTTGTCCACATCTTTGCCGTTTTGGCAAATTGCGATGTATGAATTGGTATAGTTTAGGAGTCTGTCTAGCACCACTCCGAGTTCGCCATATATAATCCTGAAGACATTCATCCTGTCGGGTTTTTGCGCGCCCTTTCAGCCGCGCAAAGGGGCCCGTTTAGTGGAGTCCATTGGTTCGTTAATCAATCTCTTTTTTCCTGGTTTTCTTCAATGGAATAAAAATGAGAAAATGAAAGGAGAGGTTGTAGGTAGATAAAGGGTGTTGTTGTATTCAGTTATCTACCTGGCTTATTCAGCTAGCGAGTCGGTAGCCCTACCTATCTGCCTATCAACTAACGCTAGCAGTTTTTTCTCCTACCACGCACAATTCCACCGCTCACAAGGGTCTAGCCCTTCCCTTGCTAAGCTTCGGCCTGCGCTGAGTTAGATGCTAGATTCAGATAAGGCTCCTGCTTGTCAGGTATCTATGGAGACTTTGAGCTTCCCTAACTGACTCGTCCTAAGAAGGGTGGATAGGATAGGAAAGATCGTCCTTGTAGAGGTGTCACGTCTCAGTTAACTGTTGTATTTACTTATAGTTCGACGCTCTCAACATTATTCAATCTTTATAAATTATATCTCATCTGATTGGTCCAAACCAATATTCTCATGTTAAGATAATAATGCATAAATAAATCCCATTTTTCTATAATTTGTCACTGTTTGCCCAGAAGATGACCCAAAAAAGGGTTGAAAGACGTCTTGGCTAATAAAGAAATGCTACTTGACAGCATTTTTCCCTCACCTTTTGCTTTCTGAAAAGAGAGTCTTTGAAAAGGTTAAAAAGCTGCAGCGCAAGCTCAACCAAGCAGCTGTCACTGTCTACTTTAAATATATATATATATATATATATATATATATATATATATATATACAGGGTGTCCACAAAGTCTGGGTACATAGAAATTTTAATATTTTATTTATTTATGTTATTTATGTTAAAATAACATAAATAAATAAAATATTAAAATTCCTATGTACCTAGACTTTGGGGACACCCTGTATATATATATATATATATATATATATATATATATATATATATATATATATATATATATATATATATATGGCTGTGATAGAACGATTTAATTTCAACTCCTACCCCGTATTATTTAAAACCACGATGCTGCCCACGTGCATCTTCGATTCGAGGCTTGGAGTCTTATCTCAGCTACCGGATGCCAATGTTTAAACAAGGAGGTTATCGTCCCCCCGTTCGCCCCCATACGCCGACCTCGCCAGATCGAGTTAGGCTTATGAACAGATAAGGCATTTTTCTCCGGCCCGGCTGTGCGTTCCCTCCAAGCTTTCACTCCATTTTCCCCCCACGCCAAGGAGATGTCCTGGCTATTTATATGGAAACTTTACCACTAAGATGAGATTGGAGATCCAGATTTTCGTCGCGAAACATCACCACGACCCTCTCTCCCTTTGTGCGCCAAGGGACCTCGACCTCGAGATTCACCATCACTTGTCCAGAAGGAGGACAATATTCCTTGAGTGCCAAAGGTTCGAGCCTTTCCGACGCCAAGTCCCAAGGCTTCCCCCCCCCCTGTTGTTCAAGGATAACAGCATTAGAACAGCCATTGTTCGTTTTGAGCCCTTCGCCAAGAAACGGTTCTCACCCCCCCCCCCCCCTGTTGTTCAAGGAGAACAGCATTAGAACAGCCATTGTTCGTTTTGAGCCCTTCGCCAAGAAACGGTTCTCATCCCCCCCTGTTGTTCAAGGAGAACAGCATTAGAACAGCCATTGTTCGTTTTGAGCCCTTCGCCAAGAAACGGTTCTCATCCCCCCCTGTTGTTCAAGGGAGAACAGCATTAGAACAGCCATTGTTCGTTTTGAGCCCTTCGCCAAGAAACGGTTCTCATCCCCCCCCTGTTGTTCAAAGGAGAACAACATTAGAACAGCCATTGTTCTTGAGCCCGTAGACAAGAGACGGTTCTCATTCCCCCCTTTGTTCAGAAGAGAACAAAGTAGAACAGCCATTGTTCTTCAAGCCGTTCGTCGAGTAACGGTTCTCCTTTCCAAGACGCCTCGTCAGGATCCTTTTATCCCCCCCCCTTCGGCTGGAACTCGCCAGCGGACCGAATATTCCTTCAAGTACCTTCCACTGCACCCTAATGAAAAGTTACGTAAGCCAAACGTCACCTTTTGAGTATTGATCCCTTTTTGTCAATTCTATCCTGTGCTTTAAATTGTTTATCGAACCATCCCATCTCTTTAACTCTATATTTGTTTTACCTTTTTTTAATCCCTTAAATCCTTGGATTAGCCCGAGTCTCCACGACCCTTTCCATTCTGTTTATGTCAATATTTTCCGTTTTTGTGTATTGTTTATAGTTATTATTAATAAAACTCTATTTTATTAATGATAGCAATATTATTATCCTTGAGCTCAGTTCCACTTCTTAAGCATTTTGAAGATACATAATATCGGCCGCCAGACAGTAAACGCACTCTAAAGATAATTAAGGAAGTTCCCTCAACGAATAGTGTAATATATAGTATCGTCGGGAGTCATTCTACGACATATATATATATACTATTTAAATTTGGTATCAGGTGTGTAAGGTTTAACGCTATATCTTTGCAAACACTGGTCTAAGTCGAGTAAAGCATAGTGTTATTCGTTATAATAATAGAATATAGTAGTTCCCTTTTGTTTTAACGATTGCTATCCCCCTTTTTTTTAAACTTAAGAAGCTGGAGTAGCTCAAGGAACTGTTATAATAATTTGTTTGTGTTTTTTTGTGATTTTAGTCAGTGGTTATTTAGATTGAGAAACCAAGTACGAATAGGTCAGTGCCCATATTTAGGTAGGCTAATTCTATAGAGGCATAATTCTTGTTGCAAGGAATTTTAGTTGGTTGACTAGTGCGCCCCCAAGTGCAAAGATGACTCAGTTTGAAATCTTTAAAGCGCAAGGAGAGTCCTGTGGACTTTCCGGAAAAGAACTAATTGAGTACATTCAAGAGGAGCAAAGAAAAGAGGAAGAAAGAGAAATACAACGAGAAGAAAGAGAAAGAGAGGAACGGATAAGACAAGCTGAGCTTCAGATTGAATTAGCTCGGATTAAAGCAGAATTTCAAAGAAAAAAGGTAGAAAGAGAAAGGGAAAGAGTAATCCGACAAGAGGAACGAGAAAAAGAAATCCAACGAGAAGAAAGAAGGACGGACTCGCGCTCCTTCCCAGGAAAGCTGACAAAGTTTCCGAGCCCCGTAAAACCCCAAAACTTCTTTCCCCAAAACCAACAACGGGACTCCAAACCTCCCGTTAAGACTTCTCCTCCATCTCTCTTCCCGAAGCGACCAACCATATGCTTCACCTGTGGTGTAGAAAACCACATGAGCTGGAACTGCCCCAAAAATTCTAGGCTTAAAAGCGGACCAGCCCACCAAGTTCACCAGATTAATACAACCCCGGCTCCCCCGGTGGTGCAGACCCAAGCAGAAACTTCTCCCCCTCCGTCAGGCCACCAGGTAAATTTTGTTTTTGGTAAAAGTTCATCGGGAACTTTGAAATATGAGGAGGGCAGCGTGGACAGCTGTCGAGTATTGACTCTCGTCAGGGACACAGGATGTACGTGCTTCATCGTGTCCGACGAACTCCTCCCAGTGGCCTCTAACCACGAAAAATTTGCGGTGGTACATGACCAACTTGGGCGGGCGAACCGATTCCCCGTCGCTAGATGTTACCTGCAGTGTCAATATTATAATGGCTGGGCTGAAGTCATTGTAGCACCCATAAAATTCTGTTCCGTACTTATAGGACAGAGCCCCCAAGTAAGTTTCGACCCTGTGTTTCAGGCCGCCCTTCCTCAAGGCGGAGATAAGAAAGAAGCCCAGGAGCCCGTCCCCATCAGAACCCCGATACCATCCGATTTCTCGGAGACCCCTAACCAGGACTTTAGGACGGCAAAAGAGGAGTGTGAATCACTAAAACCCTTAGGTGATAAGGCCCCAGACAAGGACACGGAGACTGTCCCTGGACCCCAAGAAAAAAAGAACCCCCAACGCGCCCATGAAGATACCTTCGTAGAACTGGACGAAGCATCGGCGCTTGAAGAGGATTGCCCCGCGGAGTCCCTTAATGTAATCCAGACAGTGTGCATCCAACCTGATGCCGATTACCCTCCTCCTTCCCTACCAGGCGAGTCTTTGGAACCTTCTGACCTGGATAGTGACGCGCAGCTGACACCACGTCAGAAGAGTCAGCTACAAGAACAAATTAAATGGAATCACCATTTACCCACCCTATTAGCTCTTTTCGAGCAACTGCGTGAAAATGGCCTCACCATTGGCCCCAGCAAATGCCAGTTTGCCCACGAAACCATCAAATATTTGGGTTTCAAAATAGGACAAAACAAGTTAGGTCCCCACGAGAACAAGATTAAGGCAATCGCCCACATGCCCCTCCCGATTACAAAGAAGCCATTAAGATCGTTCCTAGGATCAGCTTCTCCCTATCAGCGATTTGTTCCGAATTTCGCTGCAATTTTGGCCCCCCTATGCCCCCTTCAGGAAAAGAATTTCCCCGATCGTTTACGTTGGAATGATGTCGCTGTTTCCCCTCTTAATCAGCTCAAAAGTAAGTTCATTTCTGCCCCCATTTTAAAGTTGCCCAACCCGGAAAAATCCTTTGGGGTTAAGACCGACGTGATCAACGAGGGCATTGGAGGTGTACTCCTTCAATACGTGGATGACAGAACGAGTCATCCAGTTGCATATGCTAGTCGTCAATTATTACCACGCGGAAAGAGATATGCCACTAGAGAAAAGATAGCTCTATCAATTATCTGGGTCATAGACAAATTCAAGCTGTACTTGATATGTAAAGAATTTCAAATAGGAACCGACCACCGTCCGTTAGCCTATATTAGGAATTTGAGACACTCAAACGGCCGCATCATGCGCTGGAGTTTACTCTTGCAAGAGTATCAGTTTAAAATAAATTAGATAAAAGGTTCCGATAACCAGGTCGCTGACGCCCTCAGTAGAAATGCGTTACCGAATATCGTAGAATAATTGTATTCATAGGATTAGTATCTTCATGTAGGTATATACCGTCTTGTACGACTTAATTTAAGATTCTTTTGTAATATAATTAATTAATGTATATGTCTGAATTTTGTAACGCTCAATGTCTAATTTTTGTATGTATATATATTTGTTCTTATTAATTTACGTATAAATTATTTTGTCCCGTATGTACTAAGTTTATATCAATTCATTGTTCCATGCCCTTTTTTTTTCTTTGATTAAGTTGTATTAAAGGTTATTTTTCCCTGTAATCTAAAGATCAAAATAATCATATGTATTGAGGTAATACTAGTTAGGTGCAGGAAGGTACGGTTGGTACAAGAAAACGAGTTCCCCACAACGGAGCTCTATCGTTGTCCCTTCTCTCTTTTTTTTTCTCGAAGTGACAACTTCCCCTGGAATGGAGGGGTGTGATACAACGATTTAATTTCAACTCCTATCCCGTATTATTTAAAACCACGATGCTGCCCACGTGCATCTTCGATTCGAGGCTTGGAGTCTTATCTCAGCTACCGGATGCCAATGTTTAAACAAGGAGGTTATCGTCCCCCCGTTCGCCCCCATACGCCGACCTCGCCAGATCGAGTTAGGCTTATGAACAGATAAGGCATTTTTCTCCGGCCCGGCTGTGCGTTCCCTCCAAGCTTTCACTCCATTTTCCCCCCACGCCAAGGAGATGTCCTGGCTATTTATATGGAAACTTTACCACTAAGATGAGATTGGAGATCCAGATTTTCGTCGCGAAACATCACCACGACCCTCTCTCCCTTTGTGCGCCAAGGGACCTCGACCTCGAGATTCACCATCACTTGTCCAGAAGGAGGACAATATTCCTTGAGTGCCAAAGGTTCGAGCCTTTCCGACGCCAAGTCCCAAGGCTTCCCCCCCCCCTGTTGTTCAAGGATAACAGCATTAGAACAGCCATTGTTCGTTTTGAGCCCTTCGCCAAGAAACGGTTTTCACCCCCCCCCCCTGTTGTTCAAGGAGAACAGCATTAGAACAGCCATTGTTCGTTTTGAGCCCTTCGCCAAGAAACGGTTCTCATCCCCCCCCTGTTGTTCAAGGAGAACAGCATTAGAACAGCCATTGTTCGTTTTGAGCCCTTCGCCAAGAAACGGTTCTCATCCCCCCCTGTTGTTCAAGGGAGAACAGCATTAGAACAGCCATTGTTCGTTTTGAGCCCTTCGCCAAGAAACGGTTCTCATCCCCCCCCTGTTGTTCAAAGGAGAACAACATTAGAACAGCCATTGTTCTTGAGCCCGTAGACAAGAGACGGTTCTCATTCCCCCCTTTGTTCAGAAGAGAACAAAGTAGAACAGCCATTGTTCTTCAAGCCGTTCGTCGAGTAACGGTTCTCCTTTCCAAGAAGCCTCGTCAGGATCCTTTTATCCCCCCCCCTTCGGCTGGAACTCGCCAGCGGACCGAATATTCCTTCAAGTACCTTCCACTGCACCCTAATGAAAAGTTACGTAAGCCAAACGTCACCTTTTGAGTATTGATCCCTTTTTGTCAATTCTATCCTGTGCTTTAAATTGTTTATCGAACCATCCCATCTCTTTAACTCTATATTTGTTTTACCTTTTTTTAATCCCTTAAATCCTTGGATTAGCCCGAGTCTCCACGACCCTTTCCATTCTGTTTATGTCAATATTTTCCGTTTTTGTGTATTGTTTATAGTTATTATTAATAAAACTCTATTTTATTAATGATAGCAATATTATTATCCTTGAGCTCAGTTCCACTTCTTAAGCATTTTGAAGATACATAATATCGGCCGCCAGACAGTAAACGCACTCTAAAGATAATTAAGGAAGTTCCCTCAACGAATAGTGTTATATATAGTATCGTCGGGAGTCATTCTACGACAATGGCTAAGAAGGAGAAATTTTCAATTACATTTAATTGAACAAACGACGTTTAGAATAATCAGCATAATCACCCATCTCCAAATATTGAAATCTATGATACAATGATAATTAGTAAAGGATAAAGGATACTAATAGTGCATTTGAAAAGACTGGAAAAATGTAAAAAAGTTTTAAAATGTTGATTCGAAATGTATATGGTGGTTAAAATATTAAAAAAGAACAATGGAAAAACAGATTAAACCGTAATTTGTGGTAAAAATAAAAATTACAAACCGTAATGATCACAATACACTGACCCAAAGGGAATAATGGTCAACGGCAAACGGAAAGAAAGTACGGAGAGACAGTGTGAGGAAAAGTAGGTTGTCAGGTTGTTTAGAATATTCATAGCATACCTAGTGGATGACAAGAAGAGAAAGGACTTTTTTTAAACAGATCCTTAGAGCGTAGGGAGTCAGGGTCAGAAGTGGTTTTAAGAATTTTAAATTTATCAGTGAAAATTTCAGTTCTACATTTCATGGAATGAATTTGAATAGGGGGAAAATTCTACCTTGGAAAGAACTTTACCAATCATCAGACTAATTCCCATGTGGCAACAGAATCGGGCTTTTAGCGAGCGCACCTCACTGGCGATGTTTTTCCCTGATTACGCCCGGGACAATTGATTTCATATAATAACGAACTAAGGCCGGGATGGGCAATAATTTTAACAGCGGACCACATTGAAGCTTATGTAAAGCTTTGCGAGCGTTACTTAAATAATTATATGCAAATTTCGAATATAAGTTAATTGCAAGTATGCATTTGCTTGCATATACTACACAATCATCATAAATAGAGCTACACATTAATAACTAAGGGTAATTTTATTGTATAGTTTTGCCACCCCATTTAAACTGTTTCCAGACTTATATCAGAGTGGGGGCCTACAACGTGTAACGTAGAATCCGAACCACGATTTACAATTAATTATTGACGAAAAATTGCTAAACTTAAATAATGACCGAAAATATCAAACTAGGTCAATATGAAGTGAGTTTGTTGGGGAACGCAAACCATTAAAATTTCAAAGACGTTCCAAAATTTGACAGAATTCGCGTTTAAAGTGAGATTTTGGCAAAATGTTCAATAATTAATTTTCAATATTTTGTTTAATTCTGAAATGAAACGCGGGTCATATGAAAAGCCTGCGCGGGCCGCAGTTTGCCCAGCTCTGAACCAAGGCATTACCACTCTTAAATGGTAGAAAACCACATATAGATCTATTGTATCATCTCTTCTAGCTTCAGTGTGTCGTTTATAATGTATAAGTCATGTTGAATCACATGGAACATAAATAATTCAAAGAGCAACATTTTGGCTATTGCTTTACTGCATTAGTTTCAAAATTGTATTGCTGCTATGCAGGAAAAAACATTTGTAGAATGCCATTGAAAGAGTTTAACAACGGTGATTTTTATATTTCTGATAGATCTCTTTCTGGAAGATAAAGCATATTGGAAGAATATCTTTTGAAAAATACTCTTGAATCAGATCTTCCATTAAAGCACCAGAAATTTGGCGCAAAAACTGAATCTGTAATGTTCAATTGTCCACTTGATTTTGAGAAATGATACAAAGTGAGAATTCGGCTTGCTCATGAGTTCATACTTAAACCCCGATTCAACGTACCACTATACTCAAAAGTTTCTTTAACGAGAATAGCAATATCTCGTTTTTGCAACACATTGCTAAGGTGATGAAGATTGCGTGCTACAAGTAAATATAAAACGAGAAAAAGATTGGTTGTGGGTAAATAAGAAACCGAGGCCAATACCCCCCTAAAAAAGTCCTCGCAATGCATTGGGTCGATCAAATCTGTACGAACGTGACTAAAGTGCTTTGAAGTGGCGTTTTTATAGGTGAGCACTACTAGAAAAAGTAAAGTCCATTGCGGCAGATGTTTTTAATAAAAAACTTAATCGTATAAACATAAGCATTACATAGTGGCCAGCTTTGGTAAACAGAAAGGCTGTTTTTGACGAGCGTGGAAAGAGAAATTAAAGATTATTAGGTTGGGAAATTCTTCCACATCTCCCATATTCACTAGTTGTAGCATCTAATGATTATCCTTATTTCGATCACTTCAGTATTTTATAAATAGCAAATCATTTAGAAACAAAGACGTTTGACACGGTCTCTCAGACTTTTAGGGCTGTAATCATTGATAATAATTTGATTATATTATTGATAAATAGTTTAATTAAACATCACTCTATAAGGTCCTTATTCCTTATACAAAGTATATTAGGCCCTATGGACAGGGAACCGGCACAGTTTGCTCTTTGACCGTGGAAGGATCGCCTGAACGCCGCCAAATTATGCCAAAAGACAAATCTAGAGAAGTGAAAGTCACGCCTACGAAACACACCAATCAAGAGCACAATCTACATGAAAAAATACAGTGGCGCCATTCTTCGTCTACCAGACGAGATAAGGCATTGGGAAGACGTTCGTTCAAGCGGCGATCTTCGCCTCAAGGCATGGAGGTTAGCTGGAGACTCGTGTCTGCGGGGGATTAGTATGTCCGCAGGGCATGAGGGTCTCGGTGAAGGAGTCTCAGCGGGGGATCAGCCGGTGTAAACAAACACAGCTGAGCACATCAAGTTTTTGAGATATTCGAAAATGCATTATGACTGCCGTCGCTGATAGAATGTAGCGTTTTACTCTGATTTCTTTGCCGAAACTGGTGATATATGGTTGCATAGCGCCATTGCTAGAAAAAAAATTGCCTTCTGTATATCTCCATAGGCATTGAGAAGTTGAACTGACACAAAATGATGCATTTAAGATATAGAAACTCTAAAATTTATCATTCTCTTTAGGCGTAAACATATGATAAAGATAAATAGCCATGTTTTGTTTATTACACAAGCATCATAAAGTTAATGGTACTTATATTGCATGTATAAGAATGGTAAACAAGGATTGAGGGGCTAATAAGTCAAAACTCGAATTCATAGACATTGTGCATGGGATTTGCGTTCGATTTTTCTCTCAGGATTATCACGATACAACATCCAATAATGATCTCCCATCATGCTCTTATTCCAAAATCTTTGATAGCGAGTTTCTATGGTCTTGATATCCTGATGGAAACGTTCACCTTGCTCATCACTTACGGCTCCTAGATTTTCTGAAAAAAAGTCTAGGTGCAAATGCAGGAAAGGGAGTTTAAGTCACATAAGGCATCCCATTTCTTTATAAGATTGAAGAAGGTTTTCCACGTCCTCTCTGTATGCAGGTGACTTGTTGATGCCTAGAAAGTTTGCACATAACCACCTAAAGGCTAGTCATGTATTCAGGTCAAGAGGAGTGAGGGTCTTCTCGAAGTCAGGGTCTACTAAAACCTCCCTGATTTGTGGTCCCACAAATATGCCTTCTTTTAGTTTTGACGCACTCAGTTGTGGAATTTTTTTTCGCAGATATTGGAATTCCTGAGAATTGTCCTTAGCCATTGCTTTCACGAAGTTTTTCATTAGACCTAGTTTCAAATGAAGAAGTGGCAGATATATTTCCTGAGGCTCTACCAGGGGGACAGACTGAACACTGCTTATTCCAGGCTCATATGTAGATCGAAGTGGCCAGTCACGCTTGTCATAATGTTTTGCAGTGGCACGGCTATACCACAGGCAGAGGAAGCAACAGTACTTCGTGAATCTTCCTTGCATACCCATTAGCATGCCTATGACTTTTAGATCACCACATATGTATCACTGATAGGCTTGGTAGTTTATGCCTTTAAGAAGAATATCCATATTGTCATATGTCTCCTTAAGGTGGACAGAATGTCCAATAGGAATGGAAGACTTTACATTGCCATTGTGCAAGAGGACAGCTTTCAGACTTTTCTTAGAAGCATCAATAAAGAGATGCCAGACAGACGCCTCATATGTCTGTGACAAGGCTTCGAACAATCCATTTATATCATGTCAGTAGCAGAGAGTTCCATTAACTGTGAAGAATGAAGTTAAATCACGATTACGCTTTCCAAAGTAACTCACATGTAGATTTTTCCGAGTAAGAATTTTTTTTGTAGTCGAGATGCTAGAAGTTCTGCTTTCTCCTTTGACAGTGACAGATCTCTTACAAGATCATTCAAATCTTCATGAGTAAATAATTTGGCTCGGAGTTAGCATCCTCATATTCAACACCTGCATCTAATGTGCATGCACCTTCAGTACTGCTATCATCACTGATATCATCAGGTACGAGGCCATCATCAGGTGGAACTGGAATTGGCAAAGATACATCATGTAGAACTGGTCTACACGCCGAATCCATGGTTGGATAAACAATTTGGTGCTTGTTCTTTGCATAAAACCCTTTTGTGGTCACACTGCAGAAATAGCAATCTTCGAGATGATCTCTGGGCTTTCTCCATATCATAGGAACAGCGAAGAGCATTGAAGCTTTCTTTTTGTTAATCCAGTCACGTAATCCATTAGAGCAGGAAGTACAAATTTGGCGTGGTGCCCATGCGCTATCTTGGTCACTCAGAGGGCAACAGAAGTAGAGTTTGTACATTTTCTTTATATCATTTGTGAGAGTATGCTGCTGAAATTTTGTTGTAAAATGCCCACATACATATAAAATTTATCTAGGTGATTTTTGCCCTCTCAAGGCATTGTTACTGCTTTGTGGAAATATTTGGAAGCCTCTTATGATCAACGCAGAAGGAGCAGCTTAGAAGATGCACATCACATGAGGAACCTGAAAGCATAAAACAGAATTATAAATAATTGCGCAAAATATGCATGCGGGTTACAAATGTAAATGAATTCTTCTCTATACTCCTTTAACTAGCAAGAACTCACGAAGCATCTAGTTTGCTCATCTTAGCAGTACAATAATGATGCATGCAATAGAGCAATACCATTAATATTCTACATTTTATAATCGCAGGCGGCCATTTTGAATTTCTGGTATATCTTGAAAACGGTACGTGCTAGAGCAAAACCGAGGGCAGATTCGGATTCAACATGGAAAATGCGTTTAGAAAAGTATATAAGGTCTCTGATGAAACATGTGTGTTGACCAGTGTAATTGCATCTTCTGGGATGGTGCCAGTCGGGGGTCTAAATCTAGTTCAGGGGCGGAATATTCTGAGGAGCCGGGTAATGAGGGAAGAGGATAATAATTATCCTGCTCAACACAAACGGCTTGCATTACATTAAGGGAGTCGGGGGGGGGAGGCTTCCATAACTGCCTCCTCATCAAGGGCGACTATATTATTTATACAAGCGCTTATTTGTATCCGTGGGCAAAAGGAGTAATACGTCATCGCCGGGCCTAAATCGTCTTTCCTTTGACTTAACGTCAAAATAGGTACGATATTTTTCTAAATTTAGATCGGCGTTTTTATAAGTGATGTCCGCACATTCTTCTAGGCGGTTGCGTAAATCCAATACATAAGAATAGGAAGATTTTATTTCTTCATCTAGACGGGGGCCTCGTACATTTCGGCCATAGAAGAGCTCAAACGGGGAAAATCCCAGGGTGTGATGAGGGATTTTCCGGCAGGCAAATAGAGCAACGGGCAAGTACCGATGCCATTCCTCGGGGCTGAGCATGACACAGCTTCTTTAGTACGGCTTTCAGAGTCCTGTTTATCTTTTCACAGATCCCGTTTGCGGAGGGGTGAAATAGGGTAGTGAACAGGGGCTTAATCATCAGGAGCTTGCCGACGTGTCCCTTACGAGGGTGGGGGCACTGCATTCATTTACGAATCCATGTTCTAATTTTAATCCACCGGGAAAGCTCTTATTAAACAAAAAGTTTATCTGGTGTCCCGGGGGTCTATTTGTCAGGAGAGTTGCGGGAGCTTCCCGGCGAGAAGGCGGGGAAGTTGGAGTAGCGCTGATCCGATGAACTTGGTGGTTAGGAGGGGATCGGAATTGTAAATTTGTGAGGCAGTTACGTCTCACGTGGCCCTCCGCGCTACATGAAAAACAAACTATGGGCCTTCTGGGGTAGGCTGACGAAGGGGAAGTTGAAATGAGGGGCTTGATATCCCTTGGTTCAGACGGGAGAAGGTTCTTTGGTTTAGAGGGACCGGGGACCTTCATAAATTTAGGAGCGTTCTTAGGGGGGAACCAGGAGTTACTATTCTTGCTTCTAGTGGATGGAGGATATGATTTCTTGCGTTCCTTTGGGTACAGTTTGTGACTGGCCGCCTCTTCGATACATTCTCTGAAAGTATTGCATCGCCTATCTTTCACGAATGCATGGATTTCAGGGGACAGCGCCGCCAACAACCGGCCTCTAAGAAAGAAATCGATGGGGGACTCATATTCGTGGTTAATATGGGCAAGGTCTGGCCAGAAATTAAAGTTTCTTTGCAGGGTAAAACCAAACTGACGACATCTATGTCCGGGCTGGATTCTGGAGTGACGGAATTTAGATCGATAAAATTCGGAGTTCATATTTACTGCCGATAGAAGTTCCGTTTTAAGGGTGGAATAATCTATTTTTGCTTCGGTCGGCGGAAAGGGAAATAAAAATATCTCGGAGTTGGGTATTTAAGAGGGAAAGCAATCTGGTGACACCATCTGCTTTAAGCTCCCAGTGATGGACCTCAAATATTTTTTCGAAATGCGTAAGGTAGGCGCCAAATTCTTCACCATTTTTGAAGACTAGTAACTTGACGAAGGGGGACTGTGGGGCTTCAGTTCTTGAATGTACGGAAAGGGTTTCGAGTTGATTGCGACTGAGTTCGAGTTCGTGTTGCCAAACTCTTTTCCCTTTCTTGTATCTCCAGCTGCTCTCTTTCTCTCTTTTTTTCCTTTTCGTTTCTTTCTTCTTCTTGAACGTATGGAATTAAATCCTTATATATATATATATATATATATATATATATATATATATATATATATATATATATATATATATATATATAGAGAGAGAGAGAGAGAGAGAGAGAGAGAGAGAGAGAGAGATGTCATGGTATCGTAAGTGTATACTTTAGCAGCTGAGAAGGCAATTACACTTACGTGGCCGGCGGCCGAAGGATGACCGGCGGTGCAGAGCTAATGAGGGGGGACAGTGAGTCTTCCTTTGGTTCGGGAAGTTTAAAGCGATTAAATTTATGCGAGTGCATATTCGTTTGCCGGGGACGTTCTTTAAATGCCAAGTTTCATTTAAGTTTATTGAAAGATTAAACCCAAAATAAAGGTTTAATTACAACAAAACAAGATAAATATGAAAATATATACATAGGGATAAATTGAGAAATAATGTCGGTCTCACAGGGAATAATAACTCAATGACTAAAGAGACAATCAGGGGATAAATGTTTGACTCGGTCAGAAAGGAAAATAATGACAAAAGGGGATAATCTTCGGGACGGAGTATAAAATGGGAAAATGCTTTTACTTTGTATACATGACTCTTGGTTAGGGGTAGTATAACCAAAGCTCGGATTCTTACGGAGTGAATAATCTTGCGGCACGGGTAAAGTAATCTCCACGGCGGGATTAAATTACTTCAGGCACGAATGAGGTAATCTTGAATACTGGATTAATTACTCGTGACAGGTGAGGCAAGATACTCTTGGATGCGGGAATAAGTAATCTTGAACGAGGGGCGAAATAATCTTGAAAATGGGATGAGATGAGTGGGTCGCACAATTCTCCGAGGAAATGCTTCTTCACGAACTTTCCTATTGACTGTGGCCAAAATTTACGGCAATTAGTCTAGCCGACGAAACCTTCTAACTCTGAGGTTCGACTCGAGACGAGGGGTATATATTCTCGCGGAAAGCGCACGGTACTCTCTCGAGTAACGGGAGACCTCAGGTTAAATACCATGTTGGCTTGCTTGCTAGAAGGCCTCTAGGGCATAGCAGTACCATGGGAATATAGTGGCACCATTCTTCGTCTACCAGACGAGATAAGGCATTGGGAAGACGTTCGTTCAGGCTGCGATCCTCGCCTCAAGGCATGGGAGTTAGCTGGAGACTCGTGTATGCGGGGAATTAGTATGTCCGTGTAGCATGGGGATCTCGGTGAAGGAATCTCAGCGGGGGATCGGCCGGTGTAAGCAAACACAGCTTGGGGCAGTCGCGTTGGCTGTTCCCACGTGAGAATTTCTTTGCTGCCGTGCTTTTTGAAATCCTTCTTAAGGCCACGTGGCCTCTAGCCGACCGGGATGGGGGTCATGGTGGACCTTCGAGGTGGTCCTCTCACAATGTTCTAAAATTTAAAAAAATTTAAATGTACTGAATATACTAAATGCGCTAAAGGTAGAAAATGTAATAAATCAGCTAGTAACGAAAATAATCGTGTATAATCAGGTACGAAATAAAGCTGCAGAATAGACTCGTGTTGATCCTTTAGAATCTAATAAAAAGCTACATAAAAACACTAAACTCAGATAAAATTGATCTTGGTTTATTAGATAATGTTCCCGAACTTTCCAACCTGGTCAAAAGTGCTAAACACAAAGGTATAAAATAAACGAGCTTATTATATTGCCTTTATTCTTCTGCAACGCCAATGCTACGACAGTGTTAATAGTTAAAACGACCTAAAGATGCTACCAGATTATGTTTTGCCACAATTTGTAGCAGTTGTCAATATTAATAGGATAGTTTTTCAACAAGTCGAAATTCCCATACGACTCACGAGCAGTGATTCTGAACGCCAATTCCCCGATTGGTCAATAGGTGTCCGAGACCCGGTCAAGCGGCCTTCGCGCTCGGTAGATATGACAGCCTGTGGAGGAGTTTAGGGGCGGGGTTCATCATGATCAAAGATTAGGTAAAAAGACTAAGAGATTTTATGAACTGGGACAAGAATAATAGATAATTGTTGCCTGAAGTGATTTGAAGAAGGTGGCGCCTAGGAAAAAGCGTGGGTGCGAAATGAGTTCTTTTAAAATTGAGTTCAATTTCAAACTTTTTGTTTTGTTTGTTGATGACTATCACATCTGCACCCCGTACCTTCTTCAAGACGAACTTAATTTCATTAGTACTACGTTTATTGGTTTAATGTATCCATTATATGGTTCATTGAATCATGTCATTCGGCAGCCAAACGGATTTATTATTGTCCTAACAACACGAGTAATGCTTCCACTAAAACATTATATTACATTTTGCCCAACAACTTTCTAAACTAAAACACTTTGCTCCCAAAACACCTTGTAACCAACAGTCTGGAGTTATCTTATCCCATGAAACAATTGCAATAAATCTTATTCAGGGGAATTGGGGACTTTACTAAACGCATATATGCAGCACATATGGGGGGGATATAAAAAAGGGAAGCCTATTTTCTGGTTTGTTCAACCACACGAGTAATTGTGATCACCAAATTTATTTTAGTAATACCAAACTAGTCTTTAATTCTGATAATTATTACAAAAAACGTATGATTGAGTCAATCAATATTGATGGAACAAATTCGGAATTGCATGACCGTCTGGGGGCTCTTTTTAAATTTAAAAAAGTCTTTCAAAATTCTCTCGGCTCAAAATTCGCTTCCAAAATCGTCATCAATTTAGCTGCTCCCTTATCTATGCTCTCCTTTGTTCCCCCTTCCCTTCCATCTGATCCTTTCCCATCCGCTCCTATATACAAAGCATTTGTGTGTCCAGTCATCTAAATGTAATGGAAGCGATAAACCTGATTACCGGGCGCCTTGCCTCCCTTTGCAAATATCCTACACTACCTTCTCTTTTCACCACTTTTATTTCTTTATGTCTATCCACACATGCTCTATCTCCTACAAACATATACATACACACACACTTACACTTATATCTCATTGTACAGTTAAGGATGGTAGTAGATACTGAAACTAGTCCTGTAATGTAATAAACTGATTCTACTAAGGTGTGGTTTGTATATTTTGAAATAGGCACAGCCATTCTTCAGCTCAAAGCTGTAGTTTTTATGCCCTCTTTCCTTATCGCTCGGGTCTAACGCATTAAGAACAGGATTCCAGAACAAGATATCAGATGAGAAAGATTGGTACATCAGCCCCCCTAAATCCTTTATGTAAGGGTGGGAAGGACTAGTAGTCCGGAATAAAATGAGTACTAACCGCACAAAAAGTGGAAAGTACTCATTTGTACTCACTTGTACTTACTCAAGGCCATCGCACGAAACGCATTCACTATTTTTCTAGTTTCCAGCGGTGGTGAGGATTTTCACTACCAGGATCACCGTCGGCGGTGAGAGTACTAGTGGGAGAACTATTGAGGAGAAACGATAGGTTGTGATCGTAGTAATTCTACTGCGAGTAAAGAGATTGTAATCCTATAACTGCTACTGACAGACTATGGGCTGTGATCTTTGTACTCTTAATGCAATTCGATAAATTGTGATATTTGTATTCTTAATGCAAGTCAAGAGAGTATGATCTTAGTAATCATAGATTGTGATCTTAGTATTCCTAGAGTGAGGTGATAGATTGTGATCTTAGTATTCCTAGAGTGAGGTGATAGATTGTGATCTTAGTGCTCCTGGCACAAAACGAGTGGGCGTATTCTTTGTATTCATTATGCGATACGAGATTAATTTTAGTGCTCTAACCAGACGAAAAATAGCGTTCTTAGATTGCTTTGTTTGTTCTCGTGTTGAGGGACGATTTTAAGTGCTTCTTGTACTCTTTGCGAGAGAAGAGAGCTTAGCACTCGTTATGAAAGAGAGGAAAAGATGTTCTAGAACTCCAAGTGCTCGTGAGAAGAGAGCGACTTTGCTCACTGAGGGATTTCTAAACGCGATCCCCCAAGACCGAGACGTCGTTGTGGAAGAGGTCCTTTGGAAGTACTTGGATTCTTTTCGGAGTCCTCTTGTCCCTCCCTGACCTCCACTTGCGATGTGGAGATGTCCAATCAAACTCTACCAAGTCGCAATCGCTGCCAGCACACGCCAGTTCCCGCTCGACTGCATTCCGACGCTGATAATTAATAGACGCTTGGTGCGTACGTTTCACGCCCTTCGTCATTTGACTCTCTTCCATACATTCACTGCTATGATGTCGAAGGAGTACATAGAGCACAACAAATAACCTTGCAACATGAGTACAAACAACGCAATCTAAAACCGCTTTTTTACGTCTGTAATCGGGAGCACTAAAATCATTCTCGTCTCGCATAATGAGTACAAAGAATGCTATTGTTAGTTTGCCATCGGGAGTACTAAAATCACTCTCGTCTCGTATAATGATTACAAAACAGTTATTTTGGTTTGGAATCTTGGGAGGTTAAAATCACTCTCTCGTCTTTCATAGTGAGTAAAAAGAACGCTACTTTTCGTTTGGCACCGGGAGCACTAAAATCACTCTCTCGTCGCGCATATTGATTACAAAGAACGCTAATTTTCGTTTGGCATCGGGAGTACTAAAATCACTCTCTACTTTCATAGTGAGTACAAAGAACGCTACTTTTCGTTTGGCACCGGGAGCCCTAAAATCACTCTCTCGTCTGGCAGAGTGAGTACAAAGAACGCTATTTTTCGTTTGGCATCGAGAGCACTAAAATGAATCTCGACTCGCATAATGAGGACAAGGAACATTATTTTTTCGTTTAGCATCAGGAGCACTAAAATCACTTTCGTCTCGCATAATGAGTACAAACAATACGTCCACTCGTTTTTAGTTTCATGGAAAAGCATCGTAGTTGTTGGTAGGTCCGGTAGATAGAATGAAAAATTGAGGTATTCATTCTTTTAGAGGAAAGGGGGGGGGAAGCTACTGGACATGCCTCTACCTGGAAGAGGTGCTTGTTATGGCGAATCCATGACGATGATTTTACACAGTTAGGTTTCTTCTTCGGACTGTACACCCCCGCGTAAATGGCGTCCATTTGTAATAGAGATGCGAAGAGAGATTCCGAGGTTGTATTGAGAGACAAGTTTACACTGGAGAGTGAGTTCTGGCAGACGGAGGTGAAGTTCAGAGGTGAGTTGCGTTTGACAGATCGCGCTTGGACTGTTGAAACCCCTCCCAATTTTAGGGGATTGGGGATACTACTTGATCCCCCACAGGAGTCTCCCCAAGGCGAGGTTATATAAGAAGCGACTTCTCGCGATTCGCTCATTTTCATCCCAAATCCAATGAGTTCTCGCGGGGATTTTTGACTCGGTGACATAAGATCGGCCACATTTCGTGCCATTAGGCGCACCGGAGCGTTTGTAGTGCGTTATTTCCGTATCGCTAAAGTCCTTGATTTCGGGAGATGGCTCTGGAATTTGTGGCAGGGTGTGTTGGTGGGTGTGCGGGAGTGGCAGTCGGTCACCCGTTCGATACCATCAAGGTACGGCTCCAGACGCAGGATGCGACCAACCCTCGCTACCGCGGCACTTGGCACTGCTTCACACACACCCTCAAAGCAGAGTCAGTGCGAGGCTTGTACCGGGGCATGTCCTCCCCCATGGCGGGGGTGTCCGCCCTGAATGCAGTCGTCTTCGGGGTCCACGGGAACATCATGAAACACGTCCAGGACCCGACGGCTCTCCGGTAAATAGACTTCACCCCCATTTAACCCATGGACACCCAGTGCCACATAGATAGGGGAGTCAGTGCTTAAGAGGCTCTTTTGGCCGTTTTCAGCTCACAGGCGGCAGCTGGCGCAGCTGCAGGATTCGTGCAAGCCTTCATCGCTTCCCCCATGGAGTTGGCCAAGACCCGCATGCAGATCCAGCCTAACCGGGGCCCGGGGGTGCCGGCACTCTACGCCAGTCCACTCCACTGCCTCCGCACCATCTTCCACACGGAGGGGCTTCGAGGAATCTTCAGAGGACAGGTTATCACAGTCATGCGTGAGGTAAATGGAACTTCTCTCAAGTCACACCTTCAACAGCCATCATAACTTCTCATTTCTGAATGAACTTTAAATCAGTCATTTAACAACCAGGACAATTCCACCGTCCTTACACCTCTCAACCTCAATTTATTCCAAAATCCACCGAATCTTAGCTTTTCTCCTCTCTGAATAAGACTCAAATCTCTCCTTGGACATCTACTATAACTCCACCTCCTCCTCCTTCTCCTCCTCCTCCTCTTCCTCCTCCTCCTCCTCCTCCCTCAATGAAACTTTCCCCTTCTTTGTGCCTCGTTGGTCCCAATTCAAAGATGTCGTCTCGTCCTCAGATCCCGGGATTCGCGTCCTGCTTCGCCAGCTACGAGTACCTGTTGCGTACCCTGACCCCCCAAGACGAATCCCCGTCCGCAGCAGCCACTCTCGCTGCCGGGGGCCTCTCTGGGACCCTATCCTGGGTGGTGACCTACCCACTGGACGTGGTGAAGTCGAGACTCCAGGCCGATGGAATGGACGGCAAGAACAAGTACCGGGGCATATGGCACTGCTTCCGCTCCAGTGTAGGCACTGAGGGTCTGTCCGTGATGACCAGAGGCCTAACTTCGACCATTATTAGAGCGTTTCCTACCAACGCTGCCACCTTCACCGTCGTCTCGTGGGTGATGAAAGCGGGAGAGATGGTACCAGACCGATGGGGTGACGATCATGTTTTAAGGGTGTTCCTCTCCACTACTGCAAACGGTGACAGATGCGAGCTTTTATAGATCTCCCTCACATTCTTCTAGGTTTTGGGCTCAACTCTCCGACACTTATTGGCGTCCTAATCTATCTAGAACTCAAAGAGGATAGCTATAATTCCCGTGGTAAGATAATTTCCTTGTTTGGTGGTAATTCTAAAAATACAAAAATTCCCATTCTATCTACCCTTACTTGTTACTATCATGGGGGAGGGGGGGGGGGTTCCAACCTCTCCTATCTTATTTCACTAATGACAAAAACACCCGTAATAAAGGTGAACAGCTTCTCAACGCAGACCAAGATTCATAGCAATTCTTCGGAGCTGCCTTGTAAATGTGAATAAAATATCTTTCCTTTCACATGGTTTATAAATATATTGTGATCATTGAATGCACGTAAGCATTCGGTAAACTACACAGATAAATAAATAGCATTAATGAATGAAAGGTACAAAGATGAATGCTAAAGACAGAGGATGGCCTACTTAGACCAAAGAAAGAAACCTGGTCATCCCCAGCCAAAAAGGTCAAAGACGAGGTGGAAAGTGGTCAACAGCCACACCGGAAATAAGCCTATTTAATTTAATAGTATGAATCATAACTATTCACTGATATAAGTGGGAACCTATTATCTTTGGACAAGAGTTATAAGTTTAAAAATTTAAACAGTGTATCCATAGTCGAGGAAAAAGGCATTGCCAAGTTCTTGAGATAAATTTCGCAATATGTTACAAAAATATGTCTAGTCAAGATGGTATATATTTGTTCGCACGATTCTCTTTCATTTTGAGAAAATGCATTAATTTTATTTCAAATAATATTGAAACTCGCCCTAACCATAAATTATAAAATTTTAATTTTGATTTAGAAAATGTTTCATTTTCTATTTTCGGGGTTTATTTTCGCGAAAAAACTTTCCTTGCAACAACAGCCTAAACAGATTATCTGGAATGGCCGACATGATCGATGAGGTTGCCAGAAACTGCTATAAAAAGATCTTGGTGATAAAAGTGTTCCTGGAGGTTAATTGTGATAGTGAAGCTCTCCATCAGCTCAAATATTCTTAGTTAAAGGTCACTAGCAGGAATTTGACTGTATTCTCAATATCTTTAACATTATTTCCCCGTCTATCTCGTTTCATCTCATTCCATTTCCTTATTTTCTATATTTTCCACCTCTTTACATATCCTTTATATTTGTAGGAAATTTAAAATATAGCCGAGCGGATCCAAAATGGCGATGATGACGTCATGGAAAGTCTGGCGCGTGGGGCCGATTCGGTCATCGGGCTTTTTACATATTATTATTATTGGTAATTCCACGAACAAGCACTTACAACCAATTCGCGAAAGGCTCCGCGAAGAGTACAAATTTGTTCATTTGAGTACCTAAACTCTATCACAATTATTCGTAGAAGATTAACAGATTCACTCATATACACAGCACCTGAGGTTTCTTCTCCGGCTCCTTGTCTGTCTACCTATCTCGGTCTGTTTGTTTGTCTGTCTTGATATGTCTGTTTCTCCGTTTGATAGCCTGTCTGTTTGTATGTCTGTTTCTCTGATTGCCAGCCTGTCTGTTTGCCTCTCTCTGTCCGTTGGTCTATCTGCCAACCTCTATATGTTTGCCTGCCTGCCTGTCTCTCTCTGTTTGTCTATCTGCCTGTCTACTTATTTCTATCTAACATGTATATTAGTTTGTCTGTCTGTCTACAAGCTTATTTGTCTGTGTCAGCCTGCCTATCTCCTTATTTATATATTTCTGGCGGTCTGTTTGTCTGCCCGCCTATCTGTCTGTCTATTCGCTTGTCTATCTGCCTATTTATAAATCACTCTTTCTGTTTGCTTATGTCCTTTTTCAGATATCTGTAGATCTGTCTATCAATCTACTTTTTTCAGCTACCTATTTATCTATCTTCATCTCTCATCTATATCTTTATCTATCTATAACTCTATTTATCTCTACATATCTATCTCTATCTCCATGTATCTATCTTTCTAAATCTATATCTCTATCATCTACCCCTATCAATATCTCTATATATCTATCCCTATCTATCTATCTATCCCTATCAATCTCTCTATTTATCTATCAATCTATCTACCGGGTTTTGTAACAATTCTGTTACACTGGTTTCTTTATCTTTCGAGAGGTTTACGTGTGATAGAAAAAGTCCCGTCAAACAAACTTAAAATTCTACTTTTCAGCACGTCAGATTAAAACAGCTTTTCCATTGTACAAGGTTTATAGAGATGAAAGTGAAAAGAATCGAGATCTCTGCTCTCTTTCGCGCAGGCCATAACAATTACGACATCGCCAAGCGGCTCAACTTCAGCCCAATGGCCATCCACAGAGTCAAGAACGGGGAAGACCTCAAAGATCTACCTAGTTCAGGCAGACCTCAAGTTTCCAACTGTTTGGCCTTGGGAAAAGCCTTCGAAAGTGCTCCGAAGCTAAAATGACAGCGCTCACGAAGAAGAAGAACATCTCGGTGGCCACGATGTCCTTCTCAACAATTTGAAGAGTCATGGCAATCGAATTCTCATTTTTTCTGATGAAAAATCTTTCACGGTGGATCCGGTCATCAAGAAGCAGAACGACCGGGTGGTAAGGTCGGCCAGGACATTCCCGAGGTCCGCTACGTTTCCACGACCAAGCACTCGGCCTCCGTGGTAATTCTCGGCGTCGTTGCCACGAAAGTCCTGCGGTGGGTGAGAAAGATCGCGAAGAAGGCGGACTACATCTTTCAGCAGGACGGTGCCCCGGTCCACAAGGCCAAGACCGTACAAGAGCGGTTGGGTCGAACATGAACTTCTGGTCGAAGGACTTTTTGCCGCGCATCTTGACGACAAGGCCTTCGAGGTCCGCCACAGCCACGTCGACGAGCTGAAGTCCTCCGTCAACCTCCTGTGGGCCAACATGAGGAAGGACTTCGTCCGCAACATGGCCGCATGCTCACCGCCAAGGTTGGCCACATTGATTAATGTTACGATTTAAACACATATTTATATTTTAAAGTAACAAAAACGTGTCTAACTCAATCAAAACTATGACGTGCCCTTTGTTGACAGCGTCGAAATGAGGTTAACAGCACTTTTACAATACTCAGTATCTATCTACCTATCCCAATCAATCTCTCTATCTATCAATATCAATCTATCTATCCCTATCAATATTCATATCTATTTATCTATCATTCTATTTATAATTAATCTCTCCCCATATATCTTCCCTCACTCCCCATTTTCTAAATCTCTCCCTCTCTAAATTCATTCCCGTCTCTCTTCCTTTCCAAATCCCTTTTATATTTCTCTCTTAGTTCTCTTTTTCTTTTAGTTTTATTTCTCTTTACTCTCACTTTTTTCTCTTTCTTTTCGCTCTCTTTATCTTTTCTCTCTATCTCTTTTTCTTTCTTTCTCTTTTAGTTCTCTTTATCTCTTTTCTATATTTCTCTTTTAATCACTTTCTCTCTTTTCTATCTTTCTTTTTTCTCTATTACTTTTTATATCTCTTTTAGTTTACTTTCTCTCTTTCTCTTTTCTCTCTCGCTTTTTCTTTATTTCTCTTTTAGTTCTATCTCTCTCTTTCGCCTTTTCTCTCTCGTTTTATCTTTCTCTTTTATCTCTCTTATCTCTCTTTTCTTTTTCTCTTTTATGTCTCTTTTTTTTCTCTCTCTTACTTTCTCTTTTTTTTCTTTTCTCCTTTAACTTTTTCAATTTTTTCTCTTTTCTCCTTTCACTTTTTCTATTTTTCTCTTTTCACTTTTTCCTTTTTTTCTCTTTTCTCCTTTCACTTTTTCTATTTTTTCTCTCTTCTCATTTCACTTTTTCTATTTTTTCTCTCTTTTTCTCTTTTCTCCTTTCACTTTTTCTATTTTTCTCTTTTCTCCTTTCACTTTTTCTATTTTTTCTCTTTTCTCCTTTCACTTTTTCTTTATTTCTATCTCTCTTTTTCGCCTTTTCTCTCTCGTTTTATCTTTCTCTTTTATCTCTCTTATCTCTCTTTTCTTTTCTCTTTTATCTCATTTTTTCTCTCTCGCTCTTAATTTCTCTTTTTTTTCTTTTGTCCTTTCACCTTTTCTATTTTTTTCTCTTTTTCTCTTTTCTCCATTCACTTTTTCTATTTTTTCTCTTTTTCTCCTTTCACTTTTTCTATTTTTTCTCTTTTTCTCTTTTCTCCTTTCACTTTTTCTATTTTTCTCTTTTCTCCTTTCACTTTTTATATTTTTTTCTCTTTTTCTCTTTTCTCCTTTCACTTTTTCTATTTTTTTCTCTTTTTCTCTTTTCTCCTTTCACTTTTTCTATTTTTTTCTCTCTTTTTATCTCTCTCTTTCTCTGAATTTTTCCCGAAACAGAAATAGCTAAGAAAACCAGAGGAATTTGGGAAGAATATTTCCAAATATTGTGAAAAAGATTCTTTATTGATTTATCAGAAAGAGTGGGGGGGGAAATTTTTTTATATTAAGTACGACCTCACCTTCTGGAACTCACGGTGAATTAGTAGGAAAGAAGAATATAGATTAAAACCGCGGTGTAAAAATGATTTGAAATTAAATAAGTTCAAGCCTAAAACGATGAAGGTTGGTTTTCTATAAACAGAAGTACATAAGTCATTCCCATCCTTTCAAATAGAAAAGAGAATACTATTCTAGTCCTCAGTTTCCATCTTCAATTTTATATTTGGCTGCAGCGAATTAATGAAATTAAGGAACTGTTGGGGTTGGACGGAGTCCTTAAAAACGAAAATGGACTCATCTGCAAAACGTCTATAAAATTAGGTTTACATTCTTCTGGACATTGTTGGACGATAAGGTCTTCTAAAAGATTAATAAAAAAAATTGTGTTAGCACAATGGGAGAGCCCATAGCCACCCCATATATGGGTCGGTTCTTATTGTTGTTGCATGCAAATTATGATTTAGTAAACACAAGTTCTAAAAAGTGTTTAAAAAGCACGCGAAAAAAACATGAAAATTCTGTGTATCAGAAAATACCTCGTTAAGAATAATTTCGGTCGTTTGTTTTACAGGAACAATCGTTAAGAAAGACTTCATCAAAGATCACCAGAAATGTTTTTTTTGTTATTTTTTATTTAATAATTCATACGAATTATTAATAGTAATTTAGTTTCCTTTAAAGGGAAACAAAGGTTTAACATAGAACTTGGTTATCTATCTAGCAATCAATTTATTAATCGATCTAACTGTCAATCAATCTAGCAATCAATTTATCAACCAATCTATCAATCACTCAATAAATTAACCTATGAATCTATCTATCTTTCTCTATCTACCTCTATCTTTATCTCCCTCTATCTCTCTCTATATATAGAGTGGGCCGTAAAAGTTTAAAACACACTGTTAGAAACGCAAGTTTACCTGCTTTTAATTAACGCAGGTAAATAAAATTTACAATGTACGTAGAATTTTAAGTAATAAATCAATGTAACGATCAGAAAAGCCAAATAGTGGAGGAAAAACTATAGGGACAATAGTGTAGGTTACATCTGCAAAATGTCTCATTAAAAACTAATCCTCATTTGTTCACGAATATCTAGACTATTTTAAACTAAATGTGAGGTTTCTTTAGAAATCGTGTAAGGCTACTGAGTCATTCCTTACAAGATAGTCGTAGCATCATCATGATGGGTAAAATACAAATCAGTCAAGATCTTCATGAACACATGGTAACCCTTCATAAGAGTGGCCTTAGATACAGAAAGATCCCTGTACAGCTGAAGTACCTCTAAATTGAGTTGATACCATAATACGAGCCTGGAAGTCTCATAATTCAATTTATACTTCGGATCATCAGGTAACCCTTGGATGTTGATGGAACATCCAGCTCGAAAACCTGTATGTGATAAACCACAGACTACTCTCAGACAGTTGCGGGAAGATCTGAGAACAAGTGAAGTTGAAGTTAGCAAAGATACAATAAGTTGAACGCTGCGGCGTTATGATCTCTTTTCTCGTGTTCCAAGAAAGACCCCCCTCCCCCCCTCTTAAGAAAACTAACTGTAAAGCTCGCTTGGCGTTTGCAAATGAACATCTAAATAAACCAGCAACGTTCCAAGAACCAATCCTTTGGTAAGATGGAATGAAAATAGAACTTTTCAGTTGAAATTCAATCAGCAGGTTTGAATAAAAATGTGTGAAGCTTACGCACCAAAGAATACAATCTCTACAGTCAGATTCCGTAGTGGATTAATCAAGGTATGGGGTAGGTTTTGCTTATCGAGGTTGGAAGAATGGAAGAATGAACGGCGAAATGTACATGGAAAGGCTGGAAATTAATTAGTTATCTAGCGTTGGCTCTCTGAACTTAAAACTAAGATGGGCATTTCAACAAGACAATGAGTCCAATAATGCAGCAAAAACAAACTAAGAATTGGCTGCGTAAAGGTGGAATTAATGTTTTGTAATGGCCAAGTCAATCTCCTGACCTGAATCCCATTGAAAATCTGTGGAGGAAATTGAAATTCATGGCCCCAAAACGAGATCCGCGAAACTTAGCTGATTTGAAGAAATATACTTGGAGGAATGGGACAAAATAAACCCAAGTACCTGTAGAAAGATAGTAGGAGACTACTTAAAACACCTGCAAACTGTACTTGACAACAAGTGTTATGTAACCAAGTATTTAAACCATGTTTATATGAATGTGTTGTAAATCTTTGCGTCGTCAAATTTCACTATTGTCCTTATAAAGTTTTTCCTGTTCACCACTTTGCTTTTCTGATCGTTACTTTGCATTTATTACATAAAGTCCCACGTGCGTTGCAAATTTTATTAACCTGTCTTAACTAAAAGTAGGTAAATTGGCGTTTCTAACAGTGCGTTGTAAACATTTGGGGTCTACTGTATATCTATCTCTACTTTTTCTTTCTCTCTATTTCTCTCTACCTATCTGTCTCTCTTTACATCTGTCTATCACTTTGTATTTCTCTCTCTCTCTCTCTCTATCTAGAACTGGGCTCTCTCTCTCTCTCTCCCCTCTCCTCCCCTCTCTAACTCCCCACCCTATATCACTCTCCTCCAGATCCATCCATCCCTATATCTAGAACTTGACTCTCTCTCTCTAGAACTTGACTCTCTTTCTCCTCCAATCCCCCTTCCTTCTATCTAGAACACTTGACTCTCTCTCTCTATCTATCTTTCTCCCTCTCTCTCTCTCTCTCTCTCTCTCTCTCTCTATCTATCTCTATCTCTCTCCCTCTCTCTCCTCTTTCTGCCCCAATCCCTCCCTCCCTCTATCTAGAACTTGACTCTCTCCCTCTAGAACTTGACTCTCTCTCTCTCTCTCTCTCTCTTTACGAGATAGCGCTAACATCGGGTGAAAGAGGGCATTAGGCCACTTAAATAAATCAGCGCCGAGCCGCCCGCAATCCCCCCACACTAATGGATTACCATAACCTGACGGGAACCTAATCCCGAACGGCGTTGGAGTGGTAATCTGTTACCACTCCACTACCAAACGGATTGCCACCTCAGTGACCCCTCACCCCCTTACTCCTCTCCCCATGTCCATGGCCGGCATGGAAACAGGTCTTGATAAGAGAAACTCATTTGTATTCTAGCTGCGACAGGGAGGTGGGGGGGGGGCTGCTCAACCTCCCCTAAGCCCCCCCCCCCTCAAGGCGCCATCTCTCTCCCCCTCACTTCCCCGATCCTCCAATATCCCCCTCTCCCTCTCCCCAATCTGATACTCCTGTTCGAGGTAACAGATCGGCCTCGAGGATTAGGCAAAATGACTGATCGACGGGGAGGAAAATAAAGAAGCAGGTAAGCCAGATAGACAGATAGAGAGGACAAATAGACAGATGGACAGGATAAATAGATAGGTAGACAGGAAAAATAGACAGATGGAGACAATAAATAGACCGATTAATAGAAAGATGTACACGATAAATAGACAGATATATAGATAGATACACAGATGGACAGGACAAATAGACAGGACAGATTGACACGATAAATAGAGAGAGAGAGAGAGATATAGACACGACAAATAGAAAGATAGACAGACGGATGAACACGATAAATAGACAGGTAGATAGGTGCACAGACATAAAGGAGGAAAAGTATGTAGAAAAGAGAAGAGATAGAAATTTAGAGACGTGGACAAGCAGAAAAGTAGACAAGAACACAGATAAATAGAGAAACAGATGGTTAGATAGACAAACATGAGTAGAAGTATGGAGAAATGGAGATAAAAAGGGAGAGAAGCAAAGACAAGGAGAAGTAGATAGAAAAAGTTAGCAATCAAAGTAGACACGGGAACAGACAGACAGAAGGAAAGGAGGTTAAGTAAACAAGCGAATAGGTAGATAGAGAAATGAGATAAAGAGACAAATAATTAAAAACAGAGGAGGAGAAACAGGATTGTTTTATGTTGTTTGTAAGGAAAATTAAGAAGCGAAAACCAACGGGGAAAAATCACCCGCAGTAAGTGTCTACGGAGAGATGTGTAAAGAAAGCGGTGAATTGGGGAAAGTGATGATGTGTGGAAAATATATAGCCGAAGATCTACTTAGTGGTGTTGGGGTATGAAGGGCACGGCAGAAACAGGAAAACAGGCAGAAATCCCAGGAGCAGTTTTTTTCGGGGTGGGTGGGTCTTTCTTTCCCTCCGTTTGGCCCACCTCGACGAGCAAAATGCAGGCAAATGGAGTCTCCCTTCCAGGTACTAATCAGAACCAGCGTTGCTTAACTTTCCTCACCGTAAAAGTGGCGCTTCCACTCGGCTGTGACCTATCCAACGACTAACCCTCCCCACTTTGATTAACATTGTTCAACGTGAGGTCGTGGTTACACTCGGTGGGGGCATAGCCAAGATATCGGCAGGCTGGTGTTGGGGGTTAACTAAAAATAAGTAAACTTGCGTAACCATCGGGACATTTTCATACACGACAGGTGTATTTAAGTGAGAAAATAAAGAAAACTGAGATAACCAACGAGGGTATTTATGCTCAAAACCGACGTAGTTTTTTATTATTAAAAAAAACAACGTGGAAATCTGGTTATTTTTTAAATTCGGTTTATGGGCAAAAGGGTGAAGTTAGGTAAGTGAAATTGTGTGAAAGATAGATCGTCCGAGCAGACGCCTACAGGGGCCAGTGTGGGTGAGGGGCTCGCAACTAAACGGGGCAGGAAGAGTTGCCAAGGCATTAATTTCAACAACTGTGCAGGCAATAAACCCCCTAGAATGGGGGTTCCAACCCCCCCCCCCAAAAAAAAGTAACCCGGACCCCGCTTTCAAGGCTGATGAGGTCCCGGTATCGTAGGAAGCGACTAAGCCCAGATATGGGTCCCAGGTCCGGAAATCCGCCTTCTAAACAACGCACTTCCCGCCACCTTATCAACGTGATTCGGAAATTGGGGCGGGGGGGGGGTCACGGTGCCGTCCATTTAATCCTATGCATCTGCGTCATGTGAATCGAGAGTGTGTGTTAATTGTGAAGAGTAGATGTAAATGAGGGATGGGGTGGGGGTGGGAGTGAGGGTAGGAGTAGGAGTAGTAGTAAATGTATTTTTAAAAAATGTAGATTCGCAGATGCGTTATGTAAGAGGAACATGAACTGGAATGAAGAATCGGGAGAAATCGCGTTGATATATCACCGTCAATTATGATTACCTTCTCTAATTTAAAAAAAAAATATTATAAATTGAGATTTTAAGGGGTTATTTATATTGAAGGAGTTATATGAATAAGGAAGTAAAGGAATAAGTAGATAATATTAATAAAATAATAATAGGCAGCGGGTGTATGATTCCGCAGCCTAAAAGCAAATATCGAGAAAGCATAATCACACATGGAGCACAGACGACTACCCGGTACAAGCAGCGAGGCTACATGGCTAGAACATAAGAGACGGATAAGGGGGCGACCTTGCATTTAAGATCTTGTAGATAAACTGGAGAACCTTGAAGATGGTACGGGTTCGGTTGTGTAAGCGGTGCACCTCGCGGAATGGGGAGGTGAGAGGAGAGAAATGACCTCTGCGGAGAAGAACCCAGAGTGGAAGCGCGAAGTTGGTCGGGAAGAGAGTATCCAAGGCGAGAAGTAACGGAAATGTAGATCGGATACAGCTAAGATTACCAAAGAGCGGATAAGGCTATGATTACCAAGGAGCCGACCCGGCTAAGATTACCCAACAGGCTAAGATTACCAAGGAGCGGATCAGGTTAAGATTACCAAAAAGCGGATACGGCTAAAATTTCTAAGCAAAAGACGAGGCTAAGAATACTAAAGAGTGGATCAGACTAAGATTACCTAATAGCGGATGCGAACAAGGTTACCAAAGAGCGGATACTGCTAAGATTACTAAAGAGCAGATATGGCTAAGATTACGAAAGAGATGACCAGGCTAAGATTACCAAAGAGCGTATCAGACTAAGCTTACCAAATAGCGGATACAACTAAAGTTACCAAGGAGCGGATCTGGCTAAGATTACCAAAGAGCAGATACGGCTAAGATTACCAAGGCGTGGATCCGGCTAAGATTACTAAGGAGCGGATCAGGCTAAGATTACCAAGGAGCGGATCAGGCTAAGATTACCAAGGAGCGGATCAGGCTAAGATTACCAAGGAGCGGATCAGGCTAAGATTACCAAGGAGCGGATCAGGCTAAGATTACCAAGGAGCGGATCAGGCTAGGAGTACCAAAGAGCGCATACGGCTGAGGTTACCAAAGAGGGGATACAGCTAAATTTACCAAGGAGAGGACCATTCTAAAATGACCAAAGAGTAGATCAGGCTAAGATTACCAAATAACAGATAAGATTAAGGTTACCAAGGAGCGAATCCGGCTATACCACCAAAAAACCCGGATACATATAAGAATACCAAAGAGCGGATACGGCTGAGATTACCAAGGAGAGGACCAGGTTAAGATTACCAAATTACGGATACGACTGAGGTTACCAAGAAGCGGATGCGGTTAAGATACCAAATTTATGATACGACTAAGATTATCAAAGAGCGTATAATGTTAAGATTGCAAAATAGCAAATACGGCTAAGATTACCAAGAGATAACCAGACTAATATTACCAAAGAGCAGATTAGGCTAACATTATCAAGGAGCGGATCCGGCTAAGATTACCAAAGTACAGATACGCCTAATATTACCAAAGAGCGGATACGGCTAAGGTTACCAAAGAGCGGATCCGGCTAAGATTACCAAGGAGCGGATCCGGCTAAGATTACCAAAGAACGGATACGGCTAATATTACCAAGAGCGGATATAGCTAAGATTACCATGGAGAGGACCAGACTAGATTACCAAAGTGGATACGACTAAGGTTGCCAAGGAACGGATCCGGCTAAGATTACCAAGGAGCGGATCTGGCTAAGATTACCAAAGAACGGATACGGCTAATATTACCAAGAGCGGATACATCTAAGATTACCATGGAGAGGACCAGACTAAGATTACCAAAGTGGATACGACTAAGGTTGCCAAGGAACGGATCTGACTAAGATTACCAAAGAGCGGATACGGCTAAGATTACTAAAGAGCGGAAATGATTAAGACTACTAAAGAAGCAGAGATAAAACTTGCTTGCAGACATTAACGACAAGAATTTGGGGACATAAATGAATATCAAAAGTAAATATCAGATTTTTAGGATTACCAGAAAAAGGATGTGGGAGACTGCTGATTAAGAACAGGAGCGATATTTTTTTACAGCGAGTATCCGAAAAAGTACCCACTAGCTATGTTTGGGTGTAAGAGAAAGAGAGAAACAAAATTGGATTAGGAAGTGGTCAGAAGTTTCAGTCGAGGGGTCAGTTAAAGTGAGGTTATGAATTGAAAAGGAGGGAAAACAAAGATCGAAGATATTTCCAAAGTATGTAAGGGGAAGACGATTTATGAAAGAGAGTAGAGCTCGGGTATATCTAGAAGAAGTTGGAGATATGAAAAAGTATTGTGAGAGGCATTGGAATGATCAGGAATAAGCACGGTTGCCGGTAAAGGTTTGAGAGACCATGTTTAGAAATTCCCCCGTCTTCAAAGAAGCTGTCTGATGGTTGACCAGATGGTCGGTAAATAACCGCGCCTTTGAAAGAAAGTTTCAGGGCCAAGGAGGAAAGAACTTCGAGAGCGTTAGGAGAGTTTATCAGATTGAGGAAGAATAGTTATATAATATCGATTATTGATTAGTAGAAGATTGAGATTGCTTCTGGAACACTTGTTCGATTTCGAAGTACACAATTTGTAGAAAGGAAACTAGTTGGTTAGAAATTGAATACACCTGTTGAAGTGAATATCAATGTAGGGAGCCTGGTTTTTGGTTACTATACCAATGGTAGCTTCCCAAGGTATCGGAATGTTTGCGCGACTCTCCTCTTCCACGAGTGGCTGTATCGAACAGACCACTCTACAGCGATTTGCTTGGCTTTGATGAAAATCGTTCCCTAGGTATGCCCGATAAATTGTGAAGGTGACCATCCATTGCTTTAGTAACAGAAGTAGTATTAACCAGTAATGACGAATGGATAAAAGACTTTCTAGTGAACGCTATGACCGGCAGTGATCGAGTTACGAATGAGTTCGAAAACGAGTAATGAAAGATCGTGTAAGTATGGCCACAAGAGAGAACGAAAAGGCGACGATCAATCAAGAGAGGTTCTGCTATAGAGCAATCGTCAAAAAAGTTGTTTCAATTCGAAGCGTTCCCGATGGCAGGGAATAAAGAGCTGATATTCCGTCGTGGGGAAATTGGTCAAGAGATAAGGCAGTGACGATAAAGAGTGAGGTCTACACTGCCATGAAGTGGTCGTCTGCAATAAAAGGCATGGCAAAAAAGCGAGAGTACTTAAGGGGAGAAAAGTCAAATAGTGGACGACAGATAATAACGAAGTTAACGAATCAAGGAAAGATTGGTCACTGCCCTGAGCTTCCTTTATCACATTTGTCAGGTCAGTCCTTCAATCAAAGAGGCTGCAAAACATACGATCTCCTCTATGCACTTCTCATCGGACTCTTGCCTCACCTCTATCATCAACTTTTCCTGTTCTCTTTTAGCCTTGTTCTTATCAATCACTTTGCATGTTTTGTCTTCTGTAATGATTAGTGCACCCATCGATCAGAGCCGTTGTTGCTATTGCTGTAGTTAGCTCGAACCCTATGCCATACCTGACACAAGCAAGGGAAATGTTTTGAAAATCATCATAAGTTTTTCTGTACCTTATTCGGAGCTGAGGGATCAAGGAAAAAACATCTTCAGCACCACTTCTCTCTATTCCCAGATCCTCATCACCACCATCCAAAAATCTCTTAACATGCTTTCTGGCTACCTTCTCTGCTGCTGCAGCATTTTCCTCCTTGCTCCTTATCTTTCTATCTGCCTTCTTTTCTATACAGTGCTCTTCCATTATCCTCACTTGCCGTTTGTGCTCCGGTAGATCAGGGCCCGAATTTGCCCTGGTTCAGCCTTAATGAGAGCAGAACAAGAAATCGTGGCTTCAAACTTGAACTGAAGCGTTACAACCGCGATCTGTGAGGGAAGTTTTTCACGTCTAGTATCTGCGGTAGTTGGAACGCACTTCGAAAGGAGGTTGTCAACAGCAATTCTGTTGACCAGTTCAAGTCAAGACTAGACAAAGTCTTGAAAAGTTGCCGTTTAGGGAGGACGTAAGGCAATTAAGCGGGGATGTGCCCGCTTGACAGCTAGTCCAAAGGTACCCTCATTGAATGAACCGTAAGGTCTCCTAGGGTACTTATTTTCCTTATTATTCCTTGTTACTCCTTGTTACTTACAGCATTCTCATTATGTCCCTTAATCTAAGCTAGATCTTTCAAAAGAATCTTTTCATCTCTACTGCAGAACAGATAATGAGGTCTTGGACCATACAACCGTGACAACTTACCCGCTTCACAAGTAATAATCTGATACTAACAAGTCAAAATGTCAACTAATTTGTATAACTTGACAATGAACCTCTCTCTGACCTCAAGTTTCCCCTTGTCAAAGAAAACTTCAATGCAAGATTCCATATCTCTTTGAACTCGGACATGATGGTTATCTTTTCATTAAAAGAAACTGCTTGAAAAGAGCATTAGCTTTGCTTCAATGGTATCTTCTTACATCTTCACTTTGCTCCATCGAGTAGATGTCACACCTCAGGATATCCGTCACATTGGGCAGTTCAGACACCATCAGTTACCACCCAGGGGCAACAAAAAATATTTAGATGAGAATCTCAAAGAGACAAGAGAAAGGGAAAAAGGAAAGAGAGCAAAAGTGAAATAGAGGGAGAGAGGTATGTGTGTGTGGAAGAAGGAGAGTTAGTGTGTGTATGTGTTGATGAGAGATAGAGTGAAAGTGTGTGTGTTTGTGTCGTGGAGGCTGAACAGCAAAAGAGAGAGTCTCCTCATTTACGGCCTTTTATTGGCCCTGCTTTTATGATTGTCGAGGCGCACTAAAATCGCATCCGAGCTTTTTTTAGGCTGGAGTAATTACTGTTCCGTCTTTCCCTCATTTTCTTTTTTCCTATCTATCTCTACCACTTTCATTGTCGATTTCTCTTTGCACCTCCTCCTAAGGGAGATTCCACTTTTTTTATTTATTTTTTTTATAATGAAAAAAATTTTAATTAACAAGCGTATTATCAATTAACAAACATATCTGACCTTACGACCTTCAAAACTTTCAACAAGTGATGCAATCCGACCCATAGTTAGTTTTCTTTTAATAATTCCTGAACTAACCTTGGGAGGACCTTGAAAATTATATCATTCGAAAGAAAATATAAACAATATAAATGGTTTTAAATCTCGTTAGAATCGATCGAATACTTACGATGTTATGGACAAAAAACTAATTAAAAAGTAAAATAGTTACCTATCGACCGACAGACCTATGGACCAACATAATAACTTATAGAGTCGCGCTCACGCGACTAAGTAACTTTAAACTAGCCTATGTGGGATTTTTAAAGGGTGGCGAATAAATTAGTAATAACAAACTCCCTTTTGACATCGTTCAAAACATCTGTGGACTTGAAAAAGACTGGTGGACAATACAAGAACAAAAAATCTATGTCACCATCAAAATAAAGGTTCATAAATGTATTTAAATGATGGAAAACATTTCCAGGAGTGGATTAAAGATATAAATCAGATCTTGCGCTACTAACAGCATGAATAAGATGTAGAGCGGAGTAAGGTCTCAACAAAAAGCAAAACAAGATTGAGGCATATTAAAAAAGGCTCAAACATTCTTTTGAAATATAGGCAATGAATAAGTATTATACTCTACAGGATGAAGATGCAATACCAAATGAAGTAGATAATTAAGCGAAGCTGGAGTGAAACGGTCTACAGCGGTTACTACAGAGTTCCGTTGCGAAATTGTTGCTTGAATGAAGACGGGACCCGAAATCGAGATGGATGACTTAAAAGACTCGAACATGATGCAAGAAAGACTCTTGAAATGAGACCCAAATATATAAGTAGCGAGAAATAGGTAAAGAAGATGTGGATAAAAGAGTAGTTGAGGAAGTAGTGTAAGGAGGTAGAACAATTGGAAAGAGTACATTCTACGCAGATGTATGAAAAGAGAGTTAAGTCGAAATGAACGACTAACAAAAGATTCGGTCAGAGAAGATGCGCATATAAACGTGTTAATGAACCCGGTTGGACATTTTGGCCAGATGGGTAGAATACATAACAACACTATGAAATGGCATAAGAGCAAAGCGGCAAGTTTGACGACGGAATGAATAAGATGTAATTCTGAAAGTAGAGGTGGAAATTACTGACAAGTATGAGGAAAGGAAAAGCCGTTGGAGAGGATAGAATTTCAGGAAAGATGATCCATACGAGGGGCGGTGAATAAGTTTTGCAATTCGGATATAAGGAAACGAGATATGAGGAAAAGTGATTTATTATTTTTCAATATAACTACCCTCGACTTCAATGCACTTGCGCCACTTGTCCCTGAGGCTTCGAATTCCCGACAACCAGAAATATCCGGACTGCTGTTCAATCCACTCCTGGACGGCGAACTGGACATCTTCATCGTCCCCAAACCGGCTTCCACGCAGTGCAGCCTTGAGCTGGCGGAATAAAAAGTAGTCGCTAGGGGCCAGATCTGGACTGTAGGAGGGACGTTGAAGTCGATCATACGGCATGAGGTTTCTAGGGACTCAACGGGCACAGACCTTGGTCATGGCCAAATTGTCGTGGATGATGTTGATAACACTTCCATGTGATATTCCAAGTTCTAGCTCGATTTCTTCGACCTTCACCCGTCTATTTTCGAGGATCATCCTCTCCACACGGGCCACATTGTCCTCGTTGGTCACGTCTGAAGAGCGTCCTGGACGGGGGTCATCTTCAAGGGACTCACAACCATGGCGGAACTCCCTATTCCAGCGAGAAATGGTTGCATAGGAAGGGGCGGTTTTCGGTGTACACTGCAACCATGCGTTCATGGATCTCTCTTGCATTCTTGCCTTCCTTGGTCAAAAATTTGATCAGTGCGCTGTGCTGAACCTTCTCCATTATTGAAAAATTTGTGACTGACGATCTGCGATCAGCTACTGCTTCTTAAATAGACGAGGTAGGAGCGTGCGGCTGCAGGTCCTTACTTGTCCTAACACCCCCACAAACAGCCATCTCCCTTCCTCTGTTTTGCCCTACCGATTCGCAAAACTTATTTACCGCCTCTCGTACTATTGGTACCTTTAGAATGGAAAAGATGGCAACTTTATTTGCCTAATATCATCTATGACACACGAAATATACCAAATAAGATAAACGAGTCATCCTTCATTGTCATTCTGGGGAATGTAAGAACCACGGAATGTGATATTAACATCGAAAAAAATAAGTTAATAAGGAGACAGAATAAGGTCAAAAGATAGAGTTGTGTGCAGGAAGAGCAGTATGGGTTTAGATACGGCAAGGGAACGGTGAATACAATATTTCCCTTGACGATAATTACAGAGGGAGCTGTCGAGCTGCAGAGGGACATTTAAATGTGCTTCATTGATTGTGAAAAGGCTTTTGATGTGGTGGGACACGAAGTCCTGATCCATCTGTTGTGAGATATTGTATTAGAGGGTAAGGACTAAAGACTCCTAATTAACTTATATTGGAATTAAAAAACTATTGTGATGATTGCAAATGACAGGAAGGATCGGGTAGAGATAGGTCTGGGAGTGAAACAAAGGTGCTTACTATCGCCCGATTTATTGTTATTGTACGGAGAGACTTGCATGGAAGAGTTGGAAGACTTTGAGGGTTTTCGGAATATATACAAGGATGATACTGTATTAGTGCGGATTCTGAAATAAAACTACAGATTGATTAATGGCTTAAATGAATCGTTATAAACGAGGATTGAAGTTAAATCAAGAAAATGTAAGATTCAACCAGTGGGAAGTTGCAAATATTTGGAGATTATATTTTCAGAAATCGCTGAAAAACGCCTTTAGACTTTGCAAAAAACAGCATTTAGAAAAATGAAAAATATATTCTCGAACATTTATATGACGATGCACTTGAGATTGATAATATTGAAATATTATGCATAATCTATATCAATGTATGGCTGTGAAATTTGGACGCTGAAGAAGAATGTTAAAAAAAGACTGGATGCAGTGGGAAGGTAAATCTTGCGCAGAATGCTGTGAACCCCATAGAATGCTAGTTACAAACGAAGTGGTACTCTTAAGAGTTAGAGGGAAGGCATTTCGGATGAAGGGTGTAAGGAAGGAGCAACTAGGATTTGTTGGACATAGCTTGAGAACTGGTAGTCTGAAACTTCCCTTTGGGAACAGGAAAGGGATGAAGGGCGAGAGGAAGACACTGAGTCAAGTCTAAGGACGCTCTGCTTTCCCACCTCGCATATGGAGGAAGAGCTGTCGACATGGCCAGACTGTCTGAGCAAAGAGAAGAATGGAGAACCACGGTTTCCAGCATCAGTTGACTGGTTCTTAGGTAAGTTAAGTTGGAGTCCAAGTGAGTATATTGTGTACCGATTCCAAATCTGCCCCCGGAAACCCAATAACTGCACCTAATTCCGAGTTGGAGTCCACAGTCGTGCCTAGAACAAGACCGTACCCACGGATGCTTATGTAGAGAGCAGAGGTGGGCGGTCCGATTCGGAAGTCCGATTATCCGATTAATCAGACTCGCATTTTCAAATCCTATAATCGAATCGGACTAACCCCCGCCAAACGAATCGGATAATCACAATCGGACTGCTGAAAAATTAAAGCGATTTGCGATTAATCCAGGTCGATGTCGTCTTTGTTTTTTCGCAATAGCAGTTTCTTAATAAATTTTTCTATCTTTTTCGCAAGTAAATATTTTTTTGTTTTATTCTATTCTATTCACACTTTCGTATTTTCTCTATAATATAATGCGTAAAATATCATGATTAATTATTAAATCATATATAATAAAAGGTTATATTTTACAAGTATAAAGTAGGTATAATACGTGTTATGTCTTGGTTTTTCGTACGCGTCTCATATCGGCTAAGTGACGCGCCGCACCAGTTTAGAGCCAGTCGTCGTGAGAGCAACTGCTGCTGCGCTGCTTCCTTGCCACCACTTGTGAACGCTTCAAAGTAATCTTTCTGTTTTCATTTTCCTGCTATTGTGGACCCCAACGGCAATAAGCTGCACCATTAATATTTGCATTAGTATTTCTATTTCGTTCTAATGGTATTCATATGATCATATCTAGACTATTAGTTTAATAAAGTAACGATAAATCAAGCTTAAAGTTCGTGAATTAGCCATTTCATACAAGTTTCATCATGTATTCGTACGCACCGGCTTCTTACTTGTGCGCACTTGCTTGTTGCTAGTTAGCATTTATTTGTACATTCAACTTAGCATTTATTTGTGCGTTTCGTAATTTTGTTTCTAAATACTCAATTTTTGTACAAAATTTAGCGCGTGCAAAAGAAGTAGCCTTGTTGAAGATGGAGTTTTATTCACGCCTTTGATAGCGGACGAAGACGCGTCCGTTACATCCAGTATGGAGAGATTTCTGACTCCCCAGCCCAGGAACCGGGTCGCCAGCGCAAGAGGAGAGCCTCGAGGAAAAGGTCAGGAAAGAGGTCAACAACTGGTCGAGGAAGCCGCTGAGGGGAAACCCGGTGCTCTCGCCCAACCTCTCCACGCTCGAGTTCCGTGATGCTTGGGTAAACTCTTCCTCAAGTATAACACGCCGCTCCCGAGCTCCGCCTCGGTCGAGCGCGTGTTCAGCTATGGGTCGGACATCCTCAGGCCTAAGAGGGCAGCCCTCGATGCACCGAACTTCTTTGCCCTCGTCTTCATGAAGGGCAACCTCCACCTCCTCAAGAAGACCTACGAGGTGGAGGATGAAGACGAAGACTAAGCTGGCGGGCTTAGAGTAGAGTAGAGTGAAAAACATTAAATATTATGAGGTATATATGGAACAAAGTTGTTAGTTGATCCTATCTCTTTTTTCTAAGATAATATATTTGTATTACTGTGTGTATTTTGTATAATATGTACTGTATAGTTTATTTTTGTTATATTATATTTTAATTAAAATAAAATGTTTATTTTTGATCTTAAAAGCTTGGTTTCTCTTTGTATTAGTTAGAAATGGCTTATTTAGGGTAAAAAAGCATTAAAATCCTTTTAGAAACATTGAAAATCGCTTTAAAAACATTGAATCGCTTTTAAAAATATCGAATCGCATTTAAAAAATTTAATTGAATCGTATAATCGCTAATCAGACTTAGAATTTTGCCACCCGAATCGGATAATGAATCGGACTTGAGCTGGAGAATCGGTAATCGCCAATCGGACTTCAATTTTTTCGAATCCCGCCCACCTCTGGTAGAGAGCTTTATCTTTTCATATGGGAAGAATTTAAATTTGTTTGTATAGGTTTATTGTGCAATAGCGTACATTTATACATGATCTAATACAAATACAATAATAATATGATATAATAATATATGAATACACATAATATAAGCGTACACATTACACAAAGCGGGGAGCCCGCAAGTGTTGGCGTGCAGTAAGACGCGGCGGAGCGTCCCACGCGTGTCTTCTCTGCTGCAAGTGGGTGGCGGCGGTCCTCACCACCCGTCGGCTGGCTGGGCGCGGGCGGCGATCAGCGCGGAGGGGGTGCGCTTTTCTCAGCACCTCCAGCAGCTTGTTTGTTGGGGTGTGGCGGACCACCTGGGTGGCTCTTGCCTCTCGCCCCCTCAGTAGGGCGCCTCTTACAGGGGCAGGGTCTGGCGCTGGCTCTGTCCCGAGGTGGGCGGTGGCTGGGCAGGAGAGGAGGTAGTGCACCAGTGGGCGCCGCGAGCGCCCGTCGCAGTGTTCGCACCTTCCTGCCACACAGTCGGCGTGCAACTCTTCCCGCGTGGAGTAGCCCAGCCTCACATGCTGTAGCAGCACGCCGTTCGCTCTGGGCTGCTGGAAGGATGCGTTCAGTGGGCGATAGGCTGTGGCTGCAGCATACTACGCCGCTTGCCTCTTAGTTGCTTCCCATTCTTGGTGCTGCTGGTGGGCGTTGTGGGCGGCCCTGTGTTTATCCTGCACCTTGAGCTGCTGCAGGCTGGGGCGCACGGTTCAGGTGATGGTAGGGCCGTGGGCGGCTTGCTTAGCAGCCTCGTTGCCGCGCACGCCAACGTGGCTGGGAATCCAGTGGAACCGGACACGCCTGTCCTGAGCTGCCAGGTCCTGCATGGTGCACAGGATGGTGGTGGTAAGGTGGATGTTGTCCCTGGTGTGGGAGTGGGCGTGCTACAGTGGAACGTAGGCGGGGTTGGGGGTGTCGGGGTTGCGCCACAGCCAGTTTCCTGCCTGGTTGAGGGTGTTGGTTGCTAAGCTGACGTTTACGAGCCACCTGTTGCTACGCAGGAACTCAATGCCCTGCGCCACGGCCATTCGGAGTCTCCTCTGCGCAACACCCTCCACGTCGCGCTGGAGCACTCTGGTTACCCGACAGGCCACAATGTAATCCACCCTGGCGGTAAAAGACACCAAGCTGGCCTCGCTTTGCATGACACAGGCACTGCACCACCTCGGTGCCCCCAACATGGCCGTCATGACGTTGTTTTGCATCATCTCCAGGCGCTGTTGCTGCTGCCGTGGTAGCGCAACAAGGACCGTTGCACTGTAGTCCACTAGGGAGCGCGCTGCCTGCAGGTAGTAGAGGCGGAGGACTGGGAAGGTTGCACCAGCGCTCGGCCGTGTCATGGCCTTCATCACATTGAGCCGGGCCTGCGTCCGCTCCATCAGGTGCGTGACATGCTGCGTGAAGGACAGCCGCCTGTCCACCCACACTCCGAAGTACTGGTAGGAGTCGGTCCAGGCCATCCCGGCTCCTTGGACGCGCAGCTGCTGGCCAGCAAGTGTGGAAGTCTTGATGGCCATGGCCTGGGACTTCTCTGCCGAAATCTTGAGCTCCAGCTCTTCGCACTTGGCAGTAATGAGGTGCAGCGCTTCTTGAGACGCGTGAGCTTGTTGCCGCGCCCGGTTACTACGAGGGACAGGTCGTCGGCGTAGCTAAGGAGGATGGTTCCTCGTCGATAGGGAAGTGCCACCAGCTGCTCCATCAGCACGTTTAAGAGGAACGGGCTGAGGATGCCGCCCTGGGGCGTCCCGTTCTCGAAGGTAAGGTAGGAAGACTTGTGACCCTGGAACTTCACACGAGCTCGGAGCTGGTAGAGGTAGTCCTGGAGCCAGCCCAGCAGTCTTCCTCGGATGCCCTTCCTCACAAGGGTGGCTAGTATGGCGCGGGAGCTAGCCAGCTCGAAAACCTTCTTGAGGTCAAGGAAGACTACGATGGTGGGCTGGTTCTTGGCGTAAGCCAGGAGGTTGATACGGCAGTCCGCCGTGCTCACCCCCCCCCCCCCTAGTTTAGCCAAACACGTGGTGGTGAAGGCTCCCCACGCTCCACTGTAGTCGACTCAGCATCATCCTCTCCGCATTTTTTCCAGTGCAGCTCAGGAGGGAGATTGGTCTGAAAGTGTGTTATCCTTCGGCTTGGGGATGGGCTGGATGTCGGCGTCCTTCCAGGAAGGCGGCAGATGGCCTGCTAGCCACAACGCGTTCAAAACGGCTGGCAGCGCGGCGTCCCCGGTGGGCTCAGAGTGCGCCAGCATGGAGTACCGTACTTCGTCGGCCCCCACCGCTGTGTCACGCCCACGCTTCTCCCTGACCAGCTCCTCGAGCGTGGAAGGCTGGTCCGTCGCGTGCGGCTGGCCCCACGCCTCCCTGACCTTTTCATCGCGCTGTGGAACCCCTCGCTGTGAAGCAGTTCGCCAGCCGATCTGCCTCTTGTTGTGGGCGTGGGTGGGCAGCTGGGCAGGGTCGGGGCAGTGCCTGAGGCCTTCCTGAAGCACCCCCACAGCTTGCCGAGGGAGATGTGTTGGCTGGAAGAGGCGCACCACTCCAGCCACTTTGCCTCCCTGGCGCTCAGGGACACCTGTCGCGCGCGGGCTACCACGTCCTGCAGGAGCTGCAGGTTGATGGCGGTCGGGCGCTTCTCGTACAACCTCCTGTGGAAGTTGACGCGGTGATTGTGCTCCCGGACTTCCTCGTTATAAAACCACTAGTCCGGGCACCGGCGGCGGTTAGAGGCTGTCCTGGGCATGGCCGCGTCTGCTGCACTCTCTATGGCCGCCGTAAGGTCCCCCTCCTGCTGGTGCAGGTCCGGTCAGCTTGGAATTTTGCCCAATCCGCCCTCCTGACGTCCTACTGGGGCGGCGGGAGAGGAGGAGCTGGTGGGGCCACAGTGAGGGTGGTGAGGGTCCCGTAGTGGTCGCTGGTGAGGGTAGGGTGGACCGGCCAGGTGGCGCCGGGCTGTAGTTCACCGACACCAGCGTGAGGTCGAGCCGCCTCCATGGACGTGTGTGGTCTCCCCGGTGTTCAGTAGTCGGACGTCAGGGACTTCTTCGAGCAGGTCGGCCAGGTGGCGCCCGGTCACATTAGTGGGTGACACAGAGTGCAGCACGAGGTGGTGGGCGTTGAAGTCGCCCGCCCGCTGGAGTGAGATGCGAGGGAGAGCAGCTCCCCTGCGTCCAGCAGGTATCGCTGGCTCCTGTATATATTGTATACCGTGAGAGTGAGCGGCCCCAGCTTCAGCTCCAGTGCCAGGACCTCCACGTCGACACCACAGTACACGGGGGCGGCGATCCTCTTTTGTTGGATGGTGTTCCGTATAGGGGCTGCACAGCCACGCCCATTACCGTCACCAGCCGGAAGCGAGTGGAGGGTGTAGCTTGCGACTCGCCATTCAAAGCCGGCGGGCGTGAGCGTCTCCTGTAGGAGAACCAGGTCCAGGTCTTCTTGGAAGACGGCTTGCAGCAGCTCATGTTTCTTGGGGCGGAGCCCCTGCACATTCCACTGCAGCACCCTCAGCGTGGGTGCCGGCGCGTGGGCTGGGCTATCAATCCGCGCCTCCATCTTGATTGTGGGAGTGCAGTGAGAGGAGAGGGTGTTGGGTGGGCCCCCTCGGAGTTGAAGATGATGGTGGGGGCTGGAGCGCACCCCCTGTGACTGCGGTGAGTACCTCTTCGCGGAGGAGTGCGTCGAGGTATTGCTCTTTGGGAGCTGCGGTGCCCTGCCGTCGGTCGAGTAGCCTCTTCACAAGTCGCACCACACACACGAGGATGACGTCTACAATGGCTCTTCTCTCTTCGTTGAGTGCCTCGCCATAGCTAGAGGGTCCAAGTGAAGACTCTGTCAGAGGTTGTGCATAGGGAAGCGCCGTGGAGGGCTCCTCAACGGGGCGAGCACGGCGGTCCCGACGCCTGTGTACCCCCCCTCTTCTGTTGCTTGAGGTGGGTGGCTGGGTGGAGGTGTGAGCGGAGTTGCTGGTTGTGCAGCTGCTCGTATTCCCTCTCGCTCCTTGCCCGTCCTTTTCCCCTATATCGACCTGACTTGTGCCGGGCTGTTGAGGGGTGGGGGTGGGTGGCAAGCCCACGCCGGCCTGTTTGGTGGTGGCGCTGGAACAAGGCATCGACTGCCTTGTTGTTGGGGGTGCCCACGTGGTCTCCCATGCCACTACTGTTGCCCGCTCGCTGCTTGCCGCTTCCCCTCCTGTGTACCTCCCAGACGTGCGACGGGCAGGCCGCGAGTTGTGGGTAGATGGGGAACCCACGCCGACCCGACTGGTGGTGGCGTGGCAATAAACCGACGGTTTCTTCTCTGCTGGGTTCGGGGGCACGTGGTTTCCTCTGCTGCTGCTGCCGGTGACCCTGTGGCATCCTCCTCATTCGCTCGGGGCACTTCACGTCCAAGCGTCGTGCCCCTTGGTGCAGTTGGGGCACTGTGCCGTGGTGGTCTCGTTGGCCTTGAAGCGACCGATGCACTCCTCCGTCGGGTGCGCTTGGCTGCACATGTCGCACCTGACGGGGTGTTGGCACATGGCCTGTAGATGCCCGAAGCGCTGGCACTTATAGCATCTCACAGACTCACCCTGGTAGGGGCGCAAGGCGTATCGGCCCCAGGTGCCCAGGTCCAACTTGATTGGTGGCGGCCCCTCGTACACTACCAGTATCTGCCTGGTTGGGACCTTGTCTCTGTGTGCGAAGAGCCGTGTTGCCGAGAGCACGTGGGGGTGGGTCTCGACAGCCTGGAGTGAGAGAGTGGTAGGATAGCGTTCAAGCGCCACCTTGTGCTCCTCACGCTGAGGTCAAGCAAGATCACTCGATCCCCCTCCTCGGCAAGGTGGTGCAGCAGGGCCTCCGACCCATTGTCCTTCGGGGTGAGGACGTATTCGCTGTTGAGAGTGGAATGAATGTTTATCCGCAGGCCAGGGTGTGCACTCTCCAGTTCCGTCAACGTCTGGTAGGCACTGGTGGTGCTCTCCTGGTGAACCAGTTTGAACTTGGGACGGGGGCCTTGTCGAGAATTGTAGACTGTTACCCAGCCTCTCTCGTCCTCCTGCTGGGCCTCTTCGGCGTGGAGGTCTCCGTCGGTTACGCTGAAGCAGACCCATTCCGCGTCCACTTCGCAGATCTTCGTGGGGTCGCTATGGACGCCGACCCCTGCATAGTGGCGTCACTCTTCTTTGCCCATCAGCGCCACAGAGTCCAAAGGGGACTCTGTTCTGCTTACAAGCAGGACAGGAATAGGAGGTATCTCCAATCAACCCGTCCACGCTTGCTACTGTCTCTTTTGAGAGCCATGGAAACAGGAAGAATCTCCAATCAGACCGTGGCTGCCCTTACGAGACAAACGAGGCAGCAAAGGTGTAGCTGGTTCAAGCTAGTGCAGTGGGAAAGTCCTTCGGCAGGGCGTAGTGACTTGATCTTCGTGATGCCTGCTGTTTCGTCGCTGAGTATCTCCATGTGCTTGGATAACTTGATGAGTGTCGAAGAATTTAAAAATTAAAGTAAAAATAATACAAATATGCATCATATCATATTAAGCTCGTTAAGGGCAATTAAATATATTTTGAGGTTTAAAAAATCTACACAAAAAATCTAAGAAACAACGAAAACAAAAGTTTCTCGAACCTTCTAGAATGTTGGGGGGTAACTTTAACTTATCGCTTGCTCGATCATCTATCGGACGCATTGCTTTCCAATTTTTTTAATATTTTTACATACTACCTGTCATTTTGCATCAATGTAACATATAAGCTGTAACATGTAACCTGACCTAGGTTAGACTATTTTGGCGCAACCATATCTGTAGTTAGTACATATACCTCACGAGGACACTTTGACACATTGCATCCTATTTAAAATCACCCTGAATTATGACTTCTCATCTGAAGCCAATTTTAACATAGTTTTCCTGTAATAACACAAAATTTCTTTTCTTATAAAATTACACAAACATGGAACTCTTTACCAAGCCATGTCATTGAAAGCAGTTCAGCAAATATGTTCAAGATTATATAAATATTACATTAAAATATAACTTAAAAAGGTGTAAGCACTAATTTCGTTTACATATCCTCTCTTCCTATTATCATTTCTTCTCCTCTTTCACTTCTTCCCTTTCCTTGGATTATCCTAGATTGGATCTTGGGATCTTTACTGCTCATAATTCTGTAAAATTTCTGAGAATTTCCTATCTAGTCTTTTCTTCTTTCTAGCTGTCAAACATGGTCGAGAAGTGGTGGATGTAGGGAAAGAGTGGGAGGTCTTGGGAAGGGTTGTGTTAGGTGTAGAGATAAGGAATAACCTGTCCAAAGTGAGCTGCTGTACCGTTTCTTGGTACCGCTCCTCCATAGTTGTGATGTCTTGATAGAATACCTGTTCTTCACATACATCACCAAGGTTTTCATGGAATCGGTCGAAATAGCTAAACAGATAGTGGATTTTGATGCTCGTTCTTGCTACCAGAACTTGGAGTTTTTTTAGCATCACTCCCACCAGATCCTGGTAGTTACCGACCTTCGTTTTGCCCAGGATGCTTTGCACAACTGCGACAAAAGGAAGATCACGCGCAGCCTCAACCTCAGTCACGTGGATGACGAAATATTGATCATTAACCAGCCTTGATATGTAGTGGGGGCAGGATGATGCGGGCATGATTAATCAGTAATTCTTATATTCCCTTTGCTCTCCCACGGATAGCTCTGAACAAATGGGACAAGCTTTCTTTTCCCAGTGCTGATCATCGCTTCTACTCTTCCATAGATAAGGGAAACATAGGTATTTGGTGTAACTACCTTACTGTCCTAAAAAAGTTCACTATTTTCCAGTGTCCACACATATGGTCCAATTATGTTGATTACAGAGTTTTTGTAGGGTGAGCTTTGCTCTTATGTAGTGTTCTTTCAAGTTCACTGAATAGCTAATTGGGACGCAGGTAAACTTGCCGCCATTATGCATCAATTCACACTTCAAACTTTGTTTAGAGTTGTCGATAAATACGTCACTCATCTCATTTCAGAGAGAAGGCTTTGGGTGAATTTCAAAACACCAAATCGTCTTCTTTACTGAAATTAAGAATAAGTTCTCTGCGACTATAAAATGTTACCTTATCTTCAGAAGCAAGAACACGGTGTTCACTAAAGGGAAAGTCAAGATCTCAGCTGCCTCTTTTGACAAAGAAAGATCTATAACCAAGTTATTAAGCTGGCCTTGCGTCAAAGGTTTCACTTTTCTTGTCTGACAATTTACCAAAGACGAATTTCTAAAATTTGTGCTGCTGCTAGTAATGTCTTAACATTCCTCCATTCCTTCTGCAATAGATTCATCTGGAGCAAGATCATGCAAGGAAGTAAAAAACTAGAACGAGAACTTCACTGCAATGTGGATAGTGTCACGACTTCATTTTGTGCTAGTTCCATCCAGACATGTTCACCATACAGAATTCGCAATCGTCATGATGGTTATTGGGTTCTCGCCAAAACTTTGGTAACCCAAATTTCATTAACTTGACTTTACTTTAGGTCCATAAGCGAAGGGTTTAGGTTCAATTCTTGCAAACGTTGCAGAGAGCCCAATAGCTTATGTTATTTCCCAGACTTTACATCAACTTAAGCTTGATATGCTGTTTTGGTGAGATCCCAGAGATTGAAACGATGCTCTTTTGTCATATAATCACCAGACACGTACCGGAATCCATCAGGAACGTTGAAGCAAAAACGTCTACGCTTTGAACTCATGATTCAGTTCAATTTCACTGAGACTGGGAAGGGGACAATGGACAGAGAACAACACATACACATCGTCTCTGCGATACTTCCAGATGCAGATTAGATAATAGTGCAGAATAATATTCTATAGAGGATTCGAATCTTTCGAATCCTTGAGAAGTTGACAAATCCGAATACTAACATCTCGGGTTTAAATCCTCAATGTTTATTAGTACGTTCAGAGTATTTTATTTAATGGAATTTTGAGGGGTATTTTCTCTCATTGTTTTTAAGTCACAATATTTTAATCCATAACACTATATTTGAAGAACGGGATTTTTTTACAAGGTTTGAATTATAATAGACAAGAGGAGCGGCTTAGCCACTCCACACAGGCAGAACCTCGGTCTGTGACATACGGGGTATCCGGCTTTGGCAATTGCTTTTTTGTCTTTTTTTTTAATTTTCCAGTACATATTTCCTAATAATTTATTCTTCGTCTAATTTCATATCGATGGTTATGTTATAGATTTAAAGGAGAGGAAAAAACTTTTTATAGGAATTCTTTTTGAAATATGGAAAAGATTACCCTGACGATTCTTTTTTCTCCATCTAATTTCATTTTACTCTACTCGTTTTTAGGGGCCAGTAGCTATTTCCTGCTATAAATCTATTTAGGAAATAACGTCTATAAAACTTTCGACTATACCCCAAAAATAAAATAAAAAAGCAGACATGCCTAAATTTTAATATTTTTTTTGAACTTCAGCATTTGTAATTCTTTTTGTTTTAAAAAATCTAAAAGATTCGATAATTATATATATTTTTTTAACTTAACCCTTTTGGTTTTCAAATTCTAAAGGAATTTGGGGAATGAATTTGGACAAAACATAATATATACTAAGGTCATAATCGAACAAAGAAAAAAAAAATGTATTATTATTCAAAACCGTAAAAAAATCCCGTTTTTAAAATATAGAGTTATAGAAGATATTTTTATCTTAGTTCGGTTATGAACTTAGTATCATCATCATCATCATCATCATCATCATCATCATCATCATCATCATCATCATCACTAACTCTATAATTGTCTAACGGGATTTTTTAAGATGGGTGAAAATTTAATAAATGTTTTTATTTCCTTAGTGGACAAATGACTTATGTTTTTTTTATCATAGTTATTTCTAATAATTCTTTTAGAATATCAAAAAACAAAATGGTGAAGTTCAGAAATAAATATAAGTATCGAAGTTTGGTGAATTTTTTAAAACCTAAAGAATTACAAATGGTGAAGTTCAGAAAATTTATTTTTATAATCTTCTTCTATAACTATATTTTAACAACGTGATATTTTAAAAGGGGGGGGGAATTTAGTTTCGAGTTCCTTCTTAAAATTATTATAATTAGCGAAGTTCATAAAATTTATAAAAATTTAACCATGGCTGTTTTTTTTAGATTTTAAATTTTAATCTTAGTAGCGAAGCGCAAGCTCCCTCCGTAGGGGGAGTGGCAAAGCCATTGCCTGGTTTGTATATACAAATTAACCAAGGGTAAATAGTTAAGTTTAGAAAAAATAAGTATGTCCATCGATTTAAAAAAAAATAAAACAAAACGAATGACAAATTGTAAGGTTCTGAAATGTTATTAAGATTAAAAATTTAGATAGGGAAAAATGAGGTCTGAAGATTCTCTTTTCCATATTTCAAAAGAATTACGATGAGGTTATTTTTTTACCTTTAGGTCTAGAAAATAAGGATGGATCCTTAAAAGGTGACCAAAAGTAACTTATTTGGAGAAAAGAGATAGTTTTTCTTATATTATATATTTTTATCTAAGTTATCTCTGATATGGTATTGCTTTCACTCTAAAGAGTATTTAAAGGTCTTTATCTTGTTCGGTGAACGCGTTCGTAACTTACTAACCCAATGCTAGAGCAGCATGCTCGATCGCAAACCGAGCATCTGAAGTTCTGGGTCCACTTTGGGAAACAAGAGACCCCTGTGCGTGGAATTGTTTAGCGTGGGAACCTGCAGCACTCTCAGAGAACCCACAATCTTCATCAGAACAGTGGTTATTTCACTGGCACGAAAGATCGAGACGCCTGAACCATTGATCTGATTGCAACCCTCGTCCGCCTTTGTGATCGTTGACCAAATCGAGTAGGTTCGTCTTTTCACTCCGCCGTTGGGGATTTTCCACAGTGACCATCTAACTAGGCCAGGTGATCGCCTCCCATTTTGATAGTTGATTTAAAGTTGGAAAAAAACAGAGCTTAGGGCTAATTTCTTTTATATATTTGAAGCTTTTATCCAAGTAATTTAAGAGGTACCATTTTTTCTAACCTTATATTTATTATTCTTACTGAATCTAAGAATGAAACAAATATAAATCGTGTTCATAGAATGAGTTCAAATAAAGGCATGGTGGTTTAGGGGGGTTGTATTTTTAGTATATTAAAGAAAATTTCGATGGAAAAAAGAAAATAAGTATGGATATGAAAAAAATAGACCAAGAGGGAATTATTAGGAAATGTGTAATGTAAATATTTTAAATTTTTAAAACAAAACCACGTTGTAGGAGTGAGCTAGACCGTAGGACACAGACCGAAGGTCTGCCTGCGAAGCGCAAGTTCTTATTGTAAGGAGTGGCAAAGCCGCTGCTACGTTTGTAAAAGATATTTTTTTCTCTTAGTTCGGTTGTGACCTAAGTATATTTTAAGTTTTTATCTAAGTTCAATCTAAGTTCAATCTAAGATTTACTTTAAAATTTGAAAATAACAAAACAAAATGGTTAAGTTCAGAAATAAATATGAGTATCGAATGTTTTGGATTTTTTTAAAACAAAATTTATTACAAATGGTAAAGTTGAGAAAATTTATTAAAATTTAGCCATGGCTGCTATTTTTTTTTTTTTTTTTTTGCATATTCGAAAGATTTATAAAAATTATTTCTAACATTAATTTTGAATTTTGATCTTTATCAGGGGGAAATAGCTACTAGCCCCTAAAAACGAATAAAGCAAAATTAAATTATTAGAGCAAATTTGAATGGAGACAAAAAAGAATCCTATTTAAAAAGACTTCCAATAAAACTTTTTTTGACCTTCAAGTCCCACAAAATTAGCATCTATTTTAAAATAAATACACCAATAGTAAATTATTGCTGGAACTTTGTAAAGTTGTTTAGACAAAAAGACCGTTGCCAAAGACGGATAGGATGTTAGCCACAGACTGGAGGTCTGCCTGCGAAGCGCAAGCTCCTCTTGTAAGGACGAGTGGCGAAGCCTCTCCTCTTGTGTATATATATATTTTAACTAGAACTAACAAAATTTAAGGATGTCCAATATGCTGAAAACTAGAGCCAATTCAGTAAAACGAAGTCATATTCGGATTCAGCGATCGCAATGTACCCTAAAAATGATCGAATATTCTGTGCCTTTTTTAAAAAAAGAAGAAATTTTGTTGGCCAATGTTAGTTATTCCTTTCTATTGGACTTTGGCTGATTTCTAGGGTAATAATGTAAACATCTCTCCTGGAGTTATTGTGGAGGGTTAATATTACTTTTTAACATATTGCTTCCCATACGAAATGAACACATTGCTTCCATCTGAAATCACTTAATAAATTGCTTCCCAATCTGGAATCATTTAACATATTACTTTCTATCTGAAATTAATTAACATATTTATTTTTATCTTGAATCAAATTACTTCCCACCTTAAATCATATTAACTCATAGCTTTTAATACTAAATCATTTTAATATATTGTTTCTCATCTTAACCAACATTTTAACATATTGCTTCTTATTTCAATGACCCTTGTTTTGTTGTGCGGGAGAATAACATGAAAGTCATGTTATGCTATTGAAAAAGTGCAAGCTGGTAAAACTACTTATCAGCAGACATGTTACTTTTATAACTCAACCAGGCAATGGCTTCACCACTTCCCCTACGGTGGGGAGCTTTCGCTTCGCTACTAAGATTAAAATTTAAAATCTAAAAAAAAGCAGCCATGGTTAAATTTTAATAAATTTTCTGAACCTCGCCAATTATAATAATTTTAAAAGGGAACTCTAAACTAAATATCCTCCCTTTTAAAATATCACGTTGCTAAAATATAGAGTTATAGAATAGAAGATATATAAAAATTCATTTTCTGAACTTCACCATTTGTAATTCTTTGGGTTTAAAAACATTTACAAAATTTCGATACTTATATTTATTTCTGAACTTCACCATTTGTGTTTTTTGATATTATAAAACAATTATTAGAAATAACTTTAATAAAAGAACATAATCATAACCAAACTAAGATCAAATTATTATTCAAATACTCAAAATAATCCCCTTCTTAAGTTATAGAGTTAGTGATGTGTTAAGGATGGTATTATTATTATTATACAAATACAGAAGTTCCCAATTGAAAGGATAAGCTTACAAGATCAAGGGTGGTCCCATAGGGAAACATACTGCAAGAAAAAAAGAGAGAAAAAAATATATATTAAAAGAAAATATGTTAAAACAAACCATATTAAAAAGATTTAAAAACAAAGACATTGATTAATCAATAAATTTATTTACATTAGATTTAAACGATGTAATATCAGATGCTGATCCACATTCCTCTGGAAGCTCATTCCATTTCTTAGAAATGAAACAGCGAAGTAAATTGAGTTGTCTTAAATCTAACAACGAAAAGCGCTTTGCTGTTCCTATCAATAATGTTATTAGAGTGACGTGTGAATCAAACTGCTGTAAAAGGCTCAGGCAGAGCAGGATGAAGTTGATGTTCATTATTCTTTAAAGTCTTAAATAAAAGAAATAATGACCCGACCAATCTACGTTTCTGTAGGTCAATTTTTAGATTGTGCAACAGGAATTTAATATTATTCATTGCTCTATTGAGCAATTTAAGATGGCAAGGCCAAATTCTTTGTTAAATTTCATTTGAAAATAAGAAACTAAGTAGATAGTTACTTATTTAGACTTATAATAGGTTTGCGATCTTTTGTAATGTTTACTTCAACTGCTTTTGGTAGGTTTTTCACTGGCCATGGTACTCTTGTCACTGCGTCTTGTATGCCACAGGAATTCATCCTCGGACGTGGCGATGTTTTTGAATAAAGTATTAGAAAAAAAATGTATCATCAAAGCATACAATTTATTCTGCTAAAAGAAACTTTTGTTTCCAGGGACTTTGGTTGTTGACTGGTTATCGGTTGGTTGACCAAGATAAAGGGGGGAGTTTCTGAAAGTATGGTTTTAGTTTCTTAAAAGAGAATGATATCAGTCAAACCTTTCAAGGGATTGAAATATGAACCGTATACAAAAAGGAGTAAAATACTCAGTTATTACAACATTCATACAGTTTACCACAAAAGCCGTATGCTAAACTATAGCAAAAGAAATAATAAAAGCAAAGGGTTGCCTCTTTTGGTGACGTCACAAAGGTCGACTCTCTCTGAAGCTTAGATTTTGTTGGAGTCGGTCACCGTCTTCTGAAATTTTCGATCGTTGAAAAAAAGTACATTTTTTGGAGTTTGGAATTTTGCGTTTTGGGAAACAAAGATCTACACAATGACTTATTTGCATAAGGTAATTAGCTACACTTGTGAGTCTGATTATTTTTACTTGATTTACTTCACAGTCATTACCATACTTTCTTCTGTCATTTTCCCTTCATACACTTTATTCATCTGGATTCCATCCTCCATGTGGAAAAAGAAAAAGTAGCCTAAATAAGAAACTTACATAATCTCCTAAACAAATAGTAAATTAAACGTTTTCTTCTTTAGTCATGTAGTCAGTGTAATGGTTGAAATTTTTCTGTGCTTACCACTACCTCAATGTCATGGGTTGTATTGTAGAGCAAGCAAGGCATGTCACATTCCACTTCAAGCCGGTTTCGTGTTTTGGTTTCGAATATGAGTAAAGTAGAATAATCACACTCACGCAGGTAAGTCGTGAAAAACAGAATATGGAATGCGTTGGTGCTGAGTTCTGTGTATGTTCCGCGTACATTAACCTAAACTCATATTCAGAGATGAAACTGATTGAAAATTAGAGCAAGGCCAAACCGATAAAGGAAGCTCTGATACCCTATAGTTCTTTTCCCATTCCGTCCAAAATGATCCTCTCTGTGACTATTCCTTTCTTAGAGCCTCCTCGAGTGGACCAGCGGGTCTTTGTCGATGTGTAGTTCTTTCGTTATTTTCCACTATCCCCGGACAGTTAAAATGGTAAGGAACAATTGTTAATTAAACAAGGGTTGTTTCAACCGTAGACCTTTCTAACATTTCATTTATATTGCGGCCGAGAGAGATTCGTTTGGGAATTTCTTTACAGCATCCAAAACTAGCCATTCAACTTCTCACTACAATTAATAATTCGTATTAAGAGTACTCAAAAGTACTCAAGTCTCTTATAGGGCGATTGTTTATTGACCATTGTTACTCCCAAGGTTATTTAATTAAAGCCGTAACTTGTGCAACAATCATCATTTCACACTAAATTAGAGTATTAATTAAGGAATTGCTTCTTGAAGTAGTACATCCGAAAAACTTTCTACCCAATGGGAGACTTTTAGGGTGACATGTATGATATAAGTATGCCAAAAATGTGAAGATACCACGGGTTGCCTAATGTGGGATGAGCCATCTCCTTCTGTCCATCCAGCTTCGGAATTATGTGGCTATAAGTGGATAACACACTCATGATTAGACGCTGGCAGTGTGAGTGCACAGTGATAGGAGAATATTTGGACACTCTCCCCATGACAATGAAGACCAAAATCGAAACCAGTGATAACTAGAAATAACCAATAACAGGCTGACTTTTCACAGTAAGTACACAGACTGTGTACTGAAAAATGATGCAAATTATCCTCTCTGACGTTACTCCCGTTTCACTATTTTCTTCTGAAAACGGACTGTCTGAAGTAATAAAAAATGAAAGCTACCACAAATGCTGACCTCATGACGACAGTGAGGCATCCTGGCAACGTCCACAACAAATTAAGTTTCTCATACAATGATTACACTGGGGAACAATGTAATTTGTAAATTGACAAAAGTACATTTTCCAACCTAATTCGAACATACTGATTTCAAATCTGAAATCAAATCAGATTCTCTCTAAATGCTACAGATTTTTCGTAATATCAATAACTAATATTATACAATAATTTTCATTTTATCACGCCTATCATCATGCCCTGAAGTAATTTTGAATCATCCTTTTGCGTTATTTATAGTAAAGCAGGTTTTTTTGCACAAACATTTTATTGCATATGAGAAGAAACTTTAATTACACATTAGGATTACAAATACTGTAATCAAATAGATGCTAATTTATTGATGACCGTACATCAGGCTGGAGGACCTCTTCTTGATTTCAATCGGGCAAAAATTTTCGTTTGTAACTCTTTCTCCTAGTAAGTCTTCTCTGGCTGATATCTTCTAATCGTCCAGCAGTAGTCCGCCATCATGTGTCTATCCTAGTGACTTTGGTAGCGCTCTTCCATCGTCCGTCATAAAATCCTGATGGAAGCGTTGCCCTTGTTCGTTCCTCACGGCTCCCAGATTCTCTGGGAATCGGTCGAGGTGACTATTTAGGAAATGCAGCTTCACACTCATGTTGCATCCCAGATCACGATATGCTAAAAGCATATTAGTAATCAGATCCTCGTAGTTATGCGCTTTTTTGTTTCCCAAGAAGTTACAAACAACGGCAGAAAATGAGAGCCAGGCTGCCTTCTCTTTTTCATTCATGGTGTTCGTGAATCTAGAATCACTCAGAAGTCTTCGGATTTGGGGATCATCAAATACTCCTGCTTTTATTTTTTTCGTATGACAAAGCAAGAAGCACCGATACTACTCGTATGTAGTGAAAACAATCATTATCAGTGCTCAACGCCTTGACATACTGCTTTATCAACCCCAGTTTGAAATGAAGTGGAGGGAAAACGATCTTCCCTCGACTTACGATTGGCTCATTAACAATGTTTGGCATTCCTGCTTCCAAAGTTTCTCGAACTGGCCAATCTTTTGGAGACGAGTGTTTGTCACGGGCTTGACTGTCCCACATACAGATATAGCATGGAAACTTTGGATATCCCTTCTGCTGGCCAAGAAGGAAGTCGACCATCTTAAGGTCTACACATATGATCCACATGTGTTAATGGTACTTAATTAAATCCATGACCATTCTTATGTCATCGTGAGTTTCTCGCAGATGGACAGAGTGACCGAGAAGAAATGCACCAAAGTCATTGCCATTATGCAAAAGGACACACTTGAGGCTACGCTTGGAGCTATCCAAAAACAGTTGGCACTCAGCAGGGTTATAGGTGCTAAGTCCCAACTTAGTAAACAGACCAGCAACATCGTGGCAGTATACAAATTGCTTGTCATCAGAGAAATACTTAACAAATGTACTCTCCTTTGTTCGGTAATATGATACCCGTACCGACCTGTCAAGCATATGTCTTTCACTCAACCTGGAGGTTAAAAGTTCTGCAGCTTGAAACAGTGAGGAGCTAATGACTGTTTAGCATCTGATGATGAATCTGCAGACTCTGAATCCATTCCGTGGACGTCCATATCAGGTACATCATTTTTATCCTCGGAGGAAGCATACCCACTGAGAATCGGAACTAGTAAAGACTCAGAATTAGGTTCTGGCCGGATCAGCGAAGGAATGTTGGGGTAGTCGATCTTGGGCAGATTTGTCATGTCAATCCCTTTATTATTTACCAGACGGAAATAACAGTCCGATACATGATCCTTTGGCTCTCGCCACACCATGGGGATTCCAAAAGGAAGACCATTTCTTTTTCCTTTCGTCCACTCACGAAGATGTTCCACACAACTATGGCAGACAGCATGTGGGGCCCACTTCTTATCTTTATCGCCAAGAGAAACATCAAGATATGCCTTATAAGTGCGGATTACAAAGTTTGATATATTGCGCCTTTGACGAACTAGCATGTAACAGCCATAGATGTAGCAGAAGGTGCCTGGATCATTAACGCAATTTCCTCTTGACAAAACCATCACTCTAACATGAGACCTGAAAAAGAAACAACAATGTCAATATTTTGCACAATAACACTTATTACTATCTTACTACTATGTACTGTGAAGTACTTGCTTTCTACAAGCACCCTCTCTGTCCGGCTGGAGGGCAGTTTTCGGGAGAACGAGAAAATAGAAATTACAGAATAACTATAGAATGTAGGTAAAAATGGATTATATATTTGAAATCAGCATGAAAAAAACGAATTAAAATTGGCAGATAAATCTAAGTCACCATAAAATGTGATTAAAATTGTTCCTCTGTGTTATGATACCTAAAATTCTTCCCCAATAAATCCCAAAATGGAATAAAAAATATCCACCAATACCAGCTCTGATTAACAATACAAGCAAACTTCAAGAACGATCCATGCTTTTCAGGTTGAAGAATCACCCACACGGTACGAGTTTCATACAGGCTCTGAGGCCAGCCCATTGAAGTAATGGATTCAACCGCTACAAAATGCACAGATATCATTGCGATTAAGGACATGTAAATGATCTGAAAAACGGAGTGGACAAAAGAAATACTACAAATTGCCACACTTCCAAACCAACAATAAGACACGGGAGGATCCATCATAATACTGGGGTACACATATTTTTTGTGACTTAGATGTTAGACCTGTATCAAGGTATATTGTGGATTCTGATCCTAAAAGTGACTAGTTTTTCTCAATCAGCTTTGCTCTTTAAAATATGACATATATGTATATATATTATTATAGAATTGATGATGGTATCACTCTTGTTGTCAATTAAATAAAAAACAATCACTTTAAGCAACTATAGTGTATTAACATCAAATAAGCATAAGGTACGAAAAATATTTATTTACTTCAAACATGATTGAGACACGACCAACCAAAAACTGGTTTCGTTGAGACATCTTGAGATGAGATGCCCAAGACATTCACATTGGATGCTTCAGCAGTACCAAGCATAATGTGAGTATCTTATCGTCCGCGGTATCATTCTTCAATGGTTCTTGGTGAAATCGATCGCCTTTTTCCTCACTTAGATTACTGAAGTGGTCTGGGAAACGGCTCTGGAGGTAATGGAGCTTGAGACTCATTTTACAGTCAAGTTTATAAAAGGAAGAGAACATATTCTCTACAAATTCAACGTACTTATCGGCCCAAGTAAATTCTTTACAGCCAATATAAACACTGACCATGCACGGGACTCAAAATTGTCCAATGAGTTTTGGAAACACTGACCTTTCATGAATTCTCGAATTTTGATCCATCTAAAATACCTGACTTCGGCTTTTCCATGCTTAGCGAAGGTAATTTTCTACATAGGTAGTCATAACACGTCACATCTCTATTCAGAACCTTTATAAATTGTTTCCTCAAACATAGTTTGATGTACAGTGGTGGTAATATATTCTTTTCTCTGGTAACCAAAGAACATTTTATGTTTCTTCACCAACACCATGTTTTCTCTAAGAATCCACGGTCTTCTTACCCAATGTTCATTTTGAGTTGTTCTGTCCTAGAGGCATATGTATAAAGAACGGATACTCGTCGCACCCGCTCTTCCAGCCAAGGCAAAAATTCATCATCTTCAGATCCACGCAGATCACCCATTGCTGGTCTCGGTAACTGTCCATCCTCTTCTTTCATACTAACTGCTTGACCAATTGAGATTGATCTTTATCTGTTGCCGCTGTTTAGAAGAACACCCTTTACGCTCCATTCGGAGCTATCTATGGAGAACTCATTCATTTGGTGTGTATTCCGATATGTCCATCGGCATAAACAACCTTCGCATATTGTTGCAGAAAATAAAATTCGTTCTCTTTTGAGAAGAAAGACTAAATCCTTTTCTCTAGGTCAATATAACGTGATTTTGCTTTTAAGTAGCTCTCTTTTCCCTCTTAGCCTGAAAAGACTTAAGTCTCCCTTGAGGTCGTTCAGTTCGTGTTGACTAAAACGTTCTACAACTGTCAGTTTCCGATTTATCATCTTGAGAGAGCTCTGAAAGATTGCTGAATGATGGGACAGGTATCGCATCTGAATAGGTAACAGGCCGAAAAGCGGAATCTATGTGAGGACACTTCCATTTACTCCAGTTACTTCCATTGAATCTCTTTATATTCACCAAACAAAATTAACAGTCATCAGAGAGGTTTCTCTGTTCTATCCATACCATTGGTATATCAAATTTCAGGTACGCCCACTTTCCGTTGTTTCATTGCCACACATGTTCCCTACATATTTTAAAGGACAGCATGACGAGTTCATGGATTATCTCGCTCCCCTAGTTGTACTTTGAGGTAGGCAAACTAGGTTGTTTTCTCAAAATAGATAATAGTTCTTCTCCGTTCACTGAACGTGTACTGTTCGCATAACCAAAACATAAAGTCAACAGACCTAAGTCGCGAGCTCTCAATTATTCTGAGCTATGACCTTATGACCAGGGCAGGATTTCCCATATAGGCTTTCTACATAATTTGGTTGCAACGGTACAAATGCCCGAAGAAGATCCAACCTAATATTCTCGAATTTGGTTGACGCAATACTTTTTGTTTACAAGTAATATTTTTTATATCAAAGGTTTTGCCACATTGTTTTCAGAATAGATTATTTTTGTATTTTATTTTTATTATTCCTTAACTTTGCTATATTCCTGAAAGTAATTTTCTTTATTTTATTTTCAGATCTATAGGAGAGAAATAGGTTGTCACTTAAATTCATACTCTTTCTTTTGTATAGTCAGTTGCTATAACATAATCTTATCCTATACATTTATCCTTGACTAACTTCTGCCAATTCAAGTTCAAGATCATCATTATTTCAATCCAATAACTATATCAATTTTTCTACATTTATTAAATAATTTAATTTTGTTTTCTATTTCTTATCAAATTAAACTTTATTTAAAAATTATATTCATTTCCATTTATTAGTTTATGTAAACTGTACTCCATAAAAAATTTATTATTATAATGTGTGGTTGTTTTAAAACCATAAACTATATAGTATTTTGTTATTTTCAACTTTCTCGGTTTTGGTAGAGCCACTAGCACTTTTTTTGCAATTATTTCATGTTATTTCCCTATCGTTTGTGATTGATCTTTTTGTTTTCTTCGCAGATTAAAGATGTCAGCAGAAAAAAAACTTAGAAAAAAGCAAAGCGTCTGGAAGAACAATTGGTCAGAAAACCAAAATTAGATACTTTCTTCGTTCCTTGTCAGTCTACTGCTAATCAGTGTAAGCCTATCAATGATCTAGATTCAGAGGATATATTAGCAACAAAAGTTGAATTTAAATATGATGAATGTGATGCCGAGCAAAACAATGAGAAAGAGGTGAAAGAGGTATTCCTCAAAGAAAGTCTAACATTTGATGATCCAGCTGAATGAGAAATAAACAATGAATTAATAGATCATATTGCTTTCCACGGAATTCCTCAGAATGCTGAAGCAGAGTTTGCACGATCAACACGAAAGTATAGGGATCAGTAAAGATATATGTCTAAGTCATTTATTGATCGGAAACTGAAGAATGGTGAAGTCAGTCACAGGATCTGCCTTACATATTCAAAGAAAACTTGAGCAGTGTTTTGCACACTTTGTCACCTGGTTGATGGTACATGTCAGTTTTCTTTATGTTCAGAATTTTGTGACTGAAAAAAAGCACAGAAACGTTTCAAAGAACACGAAGATTTACAAGTTCATAAGGATAATTTTTGTTGCTTAGATAAAGATCTGCCTTAGGGAACAGAATTGATAAACAACTGATTGATAAGCAACAAACAGAGAAGCAATATTGGAGAGAAGTTTGGAAAAGGCTAGTTGCTGTTGTGAAAGCTATCTCTTCCAGAGGATTAGTATCCAGAGGCACCAGTGGACATTTCGGATCACCTAATTCACCTTCTAATGGGAATTATTTAAAGCTGTTAGGGCACATTGCTGTATTGGATCCCTTCCTTGTTGAACACATCAATCAATATGGCGATGCTGGTTCAGAGATATCATGGCAAAAGAAGCTATCAAAGTTATTGCCAACGAAGTGAGGACTGAAACGTATTACTCAATAGTGTGGATTCTACACGAGAGATTTCACAAGTGGACCAGCTATCATTCATCATTAGATATTTAAACCATGATGGTCATCAAACTGAGAGATTTCTTGGCTTCATTAAGAACCCTGAACATAAAGTAGAGGAGTTGTTTAATGTTGTGACTGAAATGCTTGAGAAACATGATATTGATATCCAGAATTGTAGGGAACACTCCTAAGATAATGCCTTGAATATTTCAGGCCATTATTTAGGGCTGCAGGTTCAAATTTAAGATGCTAATAAGTTAGTAGTTTACATTCTACGATCTGCTCATTCACTGAATCTTGTAGGAACATGTGCAGCTGAGAGCTGTACAGAAGCTGTCTCCTTCTTTGGTGCCATCCAAACACTGTAAAACTTCTTCTATGCCTCCACCCATAGATGGGAAGTTCTGCTTCATGCCTGAAGAAGAGACCGGTTGTGAAAACTTTATCAACTACAAGATGTTCTGCTAGTGAAGAGGCTGTTACATGTTTAATAAATTCATGGAAAGAAATCATTCAAGCTCTGCTAGCCATAGCAGATGATATGTCACAAAAATCAGTCACACGAAGTGAGGCCGCATCACTGGCAAAATATATAGACAGGCTTGAAACTGCTATTATGGTCGCGTTGTGAAACCCAATACTGGGTAGATTTAAAGCAGTTAGCACATGCTTGCAGAGTGGTAGAGTGGATATGGGCAGTGTCGTTTCTCTCTATAAGAGCCTCATACATTTTTAGACAAATGCAGAGAGGATTTTGATAAATATGAAGAAAAAGGCAACGCCCTCTCTTAACCGGATGAATATAATGAGCCTACTTCTAGAAAAAAGAAAATGAAACTCCCATTTGATGGAAAACAACCAGACCAACCCATAATCAGTACAAGGGATGAATTTTGCATTGATTGCTTCCTTGTCATAATTGATAGTCAGAAATCTGAATTCGAAAAGAGAGCAGTAACTTATAGGTCATTCTTTGATTACTTCTCTGTCTTTGAAAAATTACTACAGCTTTTATAAGAGAACCTGAGGAGTCAAGGCACTGAATCTCATGCAGAATTATTACTGTGACATTGAACAAAGCATAGCCAATGAAGCCATGCACCTGAATGCACACCTGCTGCAAAATGAAACACCCATCAACACAATAAGTAGCTTGGCAGAATTTATCTTCACAAATAAGCTGGGAGCTGTTTATCCAAATGTTACCATTTCTCTAAGAATTTCCTTTGTACACTGGCAAACAACTGTAATGAAGAACGGCCGTTTTCTTGTTTAAGAAAATTTGAACAGGTTTGCCATACTTGCCATTTAGTGTGATCTTACCTGGATTATGATAATGGTATTAACCTGTTTACTGAGCAGAAGTCACGTTTGAAAACTCTCAAAACTTTATAACAATGTTTAATTATTTATATCCTCATTGTACTGAATAACTGAAATAGGGACTAATGGCATTTGCCTATCATGAATTCTTTGATGTAATGTATAAATAAATCACTGCATATATGACAAATCATGCTTTTGCTTCCTCCGACTCTAAGTTATAACAAATCACATGGCTTGAAGAAGGGAGGGTAAAATTTTTATAGCCTATGGGCGCAATCCTGTCCATAGTTAGTTTTCTTTTAATAATTCCCGGACTAACCTTGGAAGGACCTTAGCATTATATCATTCCAAAGAAAATGTAAAACAACATAAGGATTTCAAATTTCGTTAGAATCGGCCGAAAAGTTATGATGCTATCGCCAAGTAATTCCCCGGCTAACCTTGGGAGGACATTAGCAATTACATCATTCAAATGAAAATGTAAAACAACATAGGGGTTTCAAATTTCGTTAGAATCGGCCGAATAGTTACGATGTTATTTCCAAATAATTCCCGAACTAACCTTGGTAGGACATTGACAATTATATCATTCAAAGGAAAATGTAAATCAACATAAGGGTTTCAAATTTCGTTAGAATCAGTCGAATAATTACGATGTTATCGTCCCAAAACTCAGTGATAAATAAAAAGCTTACCATCCGACCGTCCGACTTACGAACTGACATAGTAACTTATAGAATCACGTGCAACCGAAATTAATTCACTTTATAGAATTTAATTTAACAGATGCATTTAGATTTATGAGCTCACTATACCAGTATTGGGGGAGGGGTTAATAAAGTAAGTAATGACGTACGCAATATCTCAAAAACTAAAGCTACTGGAGCCAAATGAATAGCATTTTCCGAATCACAGACTTAAAAATAGCCAGAAATACATAGGTCTAAAATCCCAGGCGCCAAAAAATTCTTTCGTTCCCCAGTGTAATTCCCCCCAACATTAAATTTCTACATCGTGCAATAGCCTCCCCCGTCCCTTCTGGTCCATCAATACAGCTTCGCAGAAAGTGCGGCCTCACCTAATTGTGATGACGTTGCTGGGAGCTTCAGCAGAGGGTGTAGGATCAAAACATTTCTCCCTTAATTTCCCAAGCGGTCAGAGGGAGCAGAGATCCTCCCTTCTCCTAGGGAGCTATTAACAACAACATTCACCCAATACATTGATATCCACCAAGGTAGGGCGAATTGCACAAGCCCATAGAAAGGCATACTATAAATACTAACTGCATAACACAATAATTCTTTTAGGAAAATACTTAGATCTTTTAAAACTTCTAAATCCCTTTTTATTGCAATTTATAATAACCAGAGAAACAAATAAATAGTATCGTTAAAAAATATGAAAAATAAAAACTTAGGAGCCATGTCATTTGTGCCTCTCCCCAACCTTTTTGAACTCCTTTAGCCATATTGAACCACCTTCCAGTTTAGTGGCTCAACGTGGCACTTCCTTAAGAAGAAGAGGCCCTCTCATCGAAAGCAAAGTTCCTCAGTGCCATACATTCAAGGCTCCAGATAATATGGCACTGGCACTTAAACCAGCTATTCTTCAAGTCACACTGCCCCATAAAAAAACACCCACGCACACCTCGGTGTTGGTGGTAGACATAACCATATCCTGCGACCTGGTAATCGCCTCATACTACCCGAAGCGAACATACGTTCGTGGCTCTGAACCACTTTTTCCCAAGGTGCGAACACGTGAACTTTCCCTGCAAACTTGAATTTCCTCGTTCGCGCCCCAGCATTTGCCGTCCTTGGCATCCTCGATCTTTCATACCGCTCGGAATCCCCTTATCTTTTTATATGGCTATAATCTACCCATACATCACTCGCTACACTCCGTGCCTCTACTACAGCGTGAGAAAATACCCCACGGGGGTGGGCTGCTTCATTAGGGGGGTAGAAAATTTCTTTAGAATTGCGCCCCCTCTCAGGGACACTTGCTCTGAGTAGTCTCTTCTTTAAATTACTCGGGCTTTCTACATATTTTCACGTCCCCCATCTCACCCAATTCTTGGATAATCGCTCGTCATAAACTGGCAGAAATTCCCTCGTTGTTTTTTTTATTCTTACCTTAAGAACATAATAGTGTTCAACTTAACCCGTTTCCCCCAAGGTGTGGTATGTGCGCATCGCCAATACTAATGTTACTAATGGTTTGTTTTTAGGAATTTTCGTTGTTTTCGCATACTCGTTTGAACAAATAAATAATAATAATAATAATAATAATAATCATAGAAATAATAATAGTAATAATAATAAATAATAATAAAAAAAATAACCGCTTTGTTGGTTTTCGTTTGCAGCTTATGAAAAATCTTTCTTGCGTTGAAATTCAAGCGTTTTAAGATGATTCTAGAGAGAAAGATGCAACTAGCTTTTATTAGCGCTTTATTCATTATGAGTTGACGTTTCGCGATTACATTAATCGCATCTTCAGAACATACTAACTAAAATTAAATTGATCCACCTTTTTATAAATAGATGATAAGCCAATCCCAACATCCCATTCATGCCTGAACACTCCGAGCAACACTGCTAAACCAACAAACGGGGCGTACGCACAAACGAACAAAAATGAGCCACACAAAACTTCCCTTACCCCTACCTCTCTCCCCTCCCCCTCCCCCACATCTACCAGTATTGGGGTGGCCTGAATGACTGGAAACCCGCCTCGATCGCTGAGTGGCTGCCGCCGATCTTTCGAGCGAACTGGTCGGCCAATCAGAGGCCGCCATGGCCCACTAGGGAAAACATGATATCAGCACTCAACCTGCATGTGAGCAGGGCATGGAATATAAAATATATAGACCGAGCCAAGTGGGGAGGGGGTATGGTGGGGGCTGGGGTTAGTGGGGTTAAATGGCTATTTTGCTTTATAATATGGCAGAGAAAGGCAGTCCTCGAGTTCTTCCCCTTACCCCCCCAACTCTACCACTTTCTTTAAGTCTCATTAAAAAATAATGCCGATACCCACGTTGGTTTTCTCTTTTAATAATAATAATAAAGACTATGACCTGATTGTAATTTGTTTTCCGAAACAATTGGTGCGTTTTCGCGATCTTCAAGTCTCCCCCGACGAGTGCCATCCCCTTCCCCAAAAGGGGGGAGGGCTGCATCATTCCCCTCCCCCACTCCCCTTACTGCCTTCTTTGGTCAAGGAAACCCCGTGTGCGCGCGGGGGAGCGTGTGCACCCGGTAAGATGCACGCGAGACGTGCATATAACGGCCTCGCAACAAGTAAACACAGACAGGAAAATCCTGACTCGAACCGTACGAGTTAAACTCAGTGGTGGACACTTTTAGTGTGAAGTGTTGAGAGGATGGGGGGGGAGTCCTGACGGACTCCAAAGTCCCTGGAAATATAGACTAAGTAGCTAAAAGAAGACACCTCTCGTAGCACTAGAAACCAGAATAGTGAAAGCTGCTTCGATGCACCTCACCCTCACTACGTATCTCTCTGCCGCCTTTACCCTCGACGTCTCGACGTCAGAGCTCGCCTCCGTGTTATTTTTGCTTCTGTTTTTAAATTCAGGGTGAAAAGTAACGATGGTATCCACCTAAGAAGGTTTTGAGGACAGATCTGTAAAGAAATTGGTGAAGATACAGGAAGTGAAAATGTATGGAATATATTAGATCATCCGAAATGTTTGTACCACTTTGAAAAAATGTAAAATATTTTTTTAGCGAATTTAATTAACTATAGAATTATCATTTTGTTCTACAACCTTTTCGGGTTATTATTTACTTCACTTTAAGCACCTTTTCTGTACATTTTATTATTTATTGTATTATTTTCTGCGCTTTGCCCGAGTCTCTCTAAGGGGGGCGGGGGGTATACAATATAATAGAGTTTGAATCCGATTCCGTCAGATTCGGATTCAGCCTCGATTTGGCCGCATTTTGCCTTCCAAACGCCCAAAAGAACAAAATTGGACAAATAGCCTACAAAATTACAAGAAGAAATAACCTAACCTAAACTTTGGCTCGTGCGAGTCTATATCGGTTTAATGCTGTTTGTTGTTCTTGTTTCGTTTACTCTCGCGAAACTTGGAATTATTCAACAGGAGAGCACGAACCATTTAAATATCTAAAAACTAACCTCATAACCTTTTGACCTCCTGCGTCGTATTATACTAGCTAGCCTTTAACTCATTGTGATGTTCATCGGTATATCTATATCAAAAATATAGATATATAACCGCGCTTTCGGTTAGTGGTGTAGCTGAAACTAGAATAATAAAAAAAAATCACATGGGCTCAAATCAAGGCTTCTTGGTAGCTATTTGGTCTTATAACCCACTGCAATTATTCGCTTTTGTAATACTTCCTGCAAGCGATTCTTAATAACCAGTGTTCTGTGAGCAGGAACGCCGTTTTAAATCCACCAAACGCTATTAAATCTGGCTCAATAAGCACCATATGTTTGTAGAATATCTTTAAAATATTTTGCTTAATTTTATCATTTAAGTTCCCCTTAATAAAAATTGGACCAATAAACGATCCATTGCCACATAGTCATACCCACAAAGACAACTTTTCTCTATGGATAGTCTTTTCGTACACTTGATCTTCGGGCGGTTGGTTTCTTGGTGTATGGTGCCTCATCTCTAACGACTAACTGTCCAATGAATCTTCCTGGAGGTCCGAGAAATCATTGAACGAATCTGAGACGGCGAGGAAAATCATTTTCAATGAGTTGGTGTTTAATAACGAGTTTAAATGGATAAAATTGCAAGTCTTTACGAACAATTCGGAGGAATGACATTTGTGAAGTCCTGTACCATTTCTTCTGGAGGATAGTTTAGGATTTTCTACTAACACCTGACTAACACGTTCAATGTTGTCCTCGTTCCTTATAGTTTTCAGTCGTTCTGAATGTTTTTTATTTAAATTGAGAGAGTTCTTTTTCTTTTAAACTTTTTAACAGTTTTCCAAATTGTACGTTTATTGGCAGATGATCTCGGGGGAGGGGGGGGGGGAATTCCTGTTCGAAATAGTTCAGCACTTGTATTAACCTTTCTGTTTCTCGGTAATTCTTGACGATGTAGAAGCGTTGATCTTTTGTCAGCTACATATTAAGGGTCTCAAACAATTCATAAATCTAAAAATTAAAACATCTTGCAGACATGATGCTTTATGTAGTATGTCCTAGAAACAATTTTTTTTTCAAATCACATACTTCACATAGCCCAAAAAGTGGCTGCTACATTACACAAAACGAACATTAAAAATATCTGAATTAGGCCTGGCAGCGAATTGGGCGTTCGAGGCTATCGCAAGGTTAAGGCTAGGCTAAGGTTAAGTTAGGTTAGGACAGTGACTTTGCAAAAATAAACATTATGAAACTTTCATTAGCATCTTCGTGTTGTCGTTGTCGCTCTAATAAGCGTAAATGTAATTTGAGTATTGGATTGCGAAAAGACACTTATAAGAATCAAAATTTAAGTACATAAGAAAAGGAGGAGTCTTCATAAGGCTAATCAATAGCCTATACCAGGCAGCTCCTGTTCTCATTACCCAGTTCAGTCCCACTTAGTACCCTCATCCATAAATCTATCCAATCTCTTCTTAAAATTCCGCTGAGAAGAAGCTTATATCAGATGACTAGTGAGCATATTCCATTCATCTACCAATCGATTTGTAAACCAATATCCTTCCTAAACCTCAACTTGTCCAGTTTAAACCCATTGCTACGTGTCTTATCCTGTTCACTAAAAATATGTCTTCCCTGTTATAACCATTTACCAACTTGAAGACTTCAATCAAGCCCCCCTCGAACTCTTCTGCTTTCTAATGTATGTAGATTTAGTATCTTAAGCCTTTCACCATCAACTCTTCAACGCATGAATCATCTTAGCCATCTTTCTTTGCATAGAATCAAGCAAACTAATATCCATCCTATTAGATGGTGACCAAAATTGCACGGTTCAAACGGGTTGACAACGACTGCTTTTTGTGTTAAAAAGCATAAAGTGTCAACAGAAGGCATAACTGATTGGAAAAACTCTCTGCGAGAGGTTTGCACCAGTTCCTTGCCCCAAACCTATCCTAACTACAGGCTGTACTCACACTAAGAGCCTCGAACGCCAAAACCTAATCTTAACCTCGCAATAGCCTAGAACGACTAATTCGCTGCCGTGCCTGTTCCGAAAAAGCCCCAAATTTATTATTAAATGATTGGCACCTGAGGTGCCTAATCTTAAATTGACCGAAACGAAGGTGTTTTATCTTGAATTGAACGAAACGCAGGTGGTTATTCTTGAATTGTAAATGTTTGGATGGTTTCTTAGTAGATTGTAACTTACTTTAAATTTAGTTCAATTTACTTTAGAAGTTTTTTTCGTTTATAGTAATTTATCTTAATTTTAGTTCAATCCAGACACCGTCATGGCAGGATCAGTGTTTCAAATAACAATTTTACCTTTACTTAACCTAACCTAACTTAACCTAACCTAACCCATTTCAAAGCTTATGTAATCATATAACTAAACAATATGATATTTAAATGATCCTTTAAATATTTTTCTATTCAATAAAACATTCCTTAGAAATTTGCAATATTTTTCCTTTTCCTTACAAGTCACCAGATGAGTCGTTAACATAGCGACTTTAGGTGCCTTATCTTGAGTTTAACGAAATACAGGCGCTTATTCTTGAGTTGAGTGACTTTAGGCGCTAAATCTTAAATTCATCCGGAATAAGAATAGACTTAACTATCTAAAATATTTTCAGTTAGCAACCCACCTCTCCCGAATAAATAACAAATGAGGACTAGGTTTGACTAGTTAGGATATCACTACTCCGTTTATCAAGTTCTAACCTATTCGCTCCTCTCCAAATTCAATTATTTATTTCCGGTACTAGGTTAACCTCTAGGTGAGGGCCCGAGGACGGCTTGTTCGTGAGTGGTATAATTACCAGGGGTTATTGTCACCGAATTTTGGTACCACACTTGGGGCAGCCAAATGGATTTCTTAATTCGGCTGATCGGCTGCCTGGTCGCTTCCTCTGTAAATGCCTTGTATTCACAAGGTTATGACGACAAAAGTGGAAAGCTCTCTTCCTGCTTGGTAGGCTGAGTAAATTAGTGATCGGAGATTCCCTCAAAAGGTAAAAGAATCTTGGAGCTGGATTCAATATTCTTTATTCGGCGGGAACTTGGAATCGATTTTAGATGATCTTCATCCTCATCATCATCATCATCATCATCATCATCATCATCATCACTAACTCTATAATTTAGTTTGGTTATGACTTATGTTTTTTTATCAAAGGTTTTTCTAATAATTCTTTTATAATATCAAAATGGTGAATTTCAGAAATAAATATAAGTATCGTAATTTTTTGCATTTTTTAAACCCCAAAGAATTACAAATGGTGAAGTTCAGCAAATTTATTTTTATATATCTTCTTCTTCTATAACTCTATATTTTAGCAACGTGATATTTTGAAAGGGGGGAAATTTAGTTTTGAGTTCCTTTTTAAAATTATTATAATTGGCTAAGTTCAGAAAATTTCTAAAAATTTAACCATGGCTGCTTTTTTTTAGATTTTAATCTTAGTAGCGAAGCGCCAGCTTTCCCCCATAGGGAGGAGTGGCGAAGCCATTGCCTGGTTTCTTGATAAAAGAATTCATCCTTAAGCGCAGTCCATTTCCCTTTTTACATCACACCCGAATACATAAATGTGGTCTTTTTAAGAACCATTTATAATAAATTTATATATTTAATCGGTTCCCATAACATATGAATGGTTCTCTCAACTTACATTAACATATTTGATCAATTCTTACATAACTATTAAATTTTATCATTGCTATATAATAATAACAATAACAAGCAAGGAATTAATAAAATATTTTCTTTATATCCAGACAAAAGAATGACTTGTTTCTCTTAATCCTTGCATTGTTTCCAAAATGTCACCGTTTCTCTTATTTAGGCGCCCAAAACATACCCCTTTATTTTCGTCAATCAAATTCGATTTATAATAAATATATTGAAAAGATAAGATTGTAATTATTTCCTGTAGACTTTTACTCTATTTTTTATATTTATTAACTCAAAATTATTATATTCCACTGTTACATTTATTTTTAAAGTTCTTTTTAAAATTCTTCAAATAACGGAGAGAAAAATTTATTTATTTTCGTTAGTGATAAAAATAAGGAAGTGATTGAGAGAATGGCAATAATTTAAAAAAACATAACTAGGCAGTTTAATTAAAATTATAATGCAAAAGAGGAATATTTACAATTTGTGAACAGTAGTCCTTTTACAACACTTATCATACATGGAATGTTACGAGTATTTCGTTTTACCCTAAAACCCATTATAAGACTCCGAAGTGCTCATTTTTGAGGTCTCTTCGGTTGTCTCACTCAATCTTGCAATGTAAGCACTCCATAAACCTAGTCCTAATTAACAGCGTAACTAGGGTTTCTTAGTCCTAATTGATAGCCAAACTAGGATAGTCTAGTCCGAATTAGGGAGGGATGCTATGAAATTCTGATAGAATATCAGTTGTGCCTACGACCCAATGCATTCACGCACATTAAGAGGGAAAACAAACAAACAGAATAAGAGTTTGCCTCCTCGGAACTGCATTTGGCGCCTTAGGGACACTATTCCTCCACGTTAATCAAGTGGATGTATCAAATAGACCAAAGTAATAGAAATTGCGTCTATTTTATGTATTTATTTACGAAAAAAAATATCAAGGACTCCCAAGCCATTGTCCTAACAGAAACACATCTAAAAGATGAGGTGGCTGATGCTGAAATAACCATACATAACTGCACACCATTCAGAACAGACCGAGTCGGAAGAGCCCACGGAGGAGTTGTCATTTACATCAGGAATGACCTTGTATTCAACGCAAAAAATATACTCAAACACTCAGACGGACAAGTCGAACTCCTTGCAAACTACCTAAAAACCATTAATTTAATCATTATAAACTGTTACCGTCCTTCTCAGTGCTCACTAGAAAACTTTGCACAAGCTATCTACAAAACAAATGAGCAATTAGAATCACTACTGACTCCCTCACCTGATATAATGCTATGTGGTGATTTCAACAACCCAATCATTCAGTAGCCATAAGGAAAACTCACAGGAAGCACACAGGAAGGCCAGCTCCAGGCAAAATTCCTCCTAAAGCTGGCTAAAACTCACTTCCTAACACAACCTCTAACAGAGCCAACGAGAATTAACAACATCATCGACCTCATCTTTACCAACAATCTAGAAACTACAAGTGACTGTTCAGTGGAGAAAGCAATCCTCTCTGACCACAGCCTCATAACCATCACCACCAACTACAACAAACAGGATAAAAGTTAGCCAACCACAGGACATCCCTCACCGAATCCCTTCACAATATACAATGTTCACAGTGATAAAATTGACTGGGATCACATAACTAAAATTCTCAGTGGCACTAACTGGAACTTGCTGCTAAAAGACAAAGACCCCCCAAAAATGGTATATATACTACTCTCTATATTTTTAGAACAATGCAGACTCCATATACCGAAAAGGAAACCAAACAAACGCACAGACACCATCCCAAGAGACAGAAAAATTTTCATTAGAAAAAGAACCTCCCTTAACAAACAACTGAAAAGAACCAAAAATGAATTCAGAACATAGGTGCTCTCAAGTAAGATCACCCAAATAGAAAACACAGAACAAAGACAAGCAAGATAAAACAGGGTTATCCCCAACATCAAGAGGAACTCCAAGTATTTCTTTAACTACTACAAACGCTTTTCCAAAACAAAAACTCAAGTTGGACCCCTATTCAACAACCAGGAGACATGCGAAATACTGCAAAAGCAATACTAACAAGCATTTAGCACACCTAAACCCTTAAATAACCAACCGAACCACCAACACAGTGCCACAATAACTGACATACAGCTCACTGTTGATAACATAATAAAGACCACCAAAGAACTAAAAACAAACTCTGCTGCTGGAGCAGATGGAGTACCAGCAATATTCATCACCAAATGCAAAGAATAATTGGTACACCCATTGCAAATTATCTGGCGCTGCTCTCTAGATACAGGCGTAGTACCAGCAACACTCAAGGAAGCCATCATAACCCAAATCTACAAAGGAAAGGACAAAAATGCATCAAAAAAACTACGGGCATGTGGCCCTAACGTCCCACATAATTAAAAATTTTGAAAAAAATAATAAGAACCAGTATAGCTCCTCAGTGGTGTACCACAAGGGTAAGTTCTGGGACCCCTTCTCTTCCCTGATACTCGTGGAAGACATCGACAATGGGATCGGTGATACTGTACTCTCCTCCTTCGCGGATGACACAAACCCAAGCCATATCATCACCTGCCCCGAAGACGTTGAGGCTCCCAGAACAAACTTGACAAAATTTACAAATGGACTCCAGAAAACAACATGCAATTCAATGAAAGCAAATTTGAGCTACTAAGCTGCGGCCCAAATGCAGAGCTTAAAACAACAACCACACTCCTAAAAGAGGGGAAAAACAAATAACGCCAAAAAAACACGGTAAAATGCCTAGGAGTTTATCTAAACAATGAGGCCACCTTTAAACACCACATTGTTTTAACAGTAATGATAGCCAACCGGATGGCAGGGTGGGTCCTCAGAACCCTCAAGTCCGGTGTCAAATACCTCATGTTGACCCTCTGGAAGACACTTGTGCAACTGGTCCTAGACTAGTGCATCTAACTATGTTACCCTCATAAGAAATGCAAAATGCGGGAACTAGAGTCAGTACAAAGAGGGTTCACTCGAAAAATATCAGGACTGTAACAGCTGACATATATGCAAGCTCCTACAAAGTTCGTAAAGAGACGGTTGGCAATTTCCCGTCTGAAAAAAATTATGCATCTCACCCCAAAATCCATTTTTGTACGACCTTTGATACCAATACGGTTACCCCAAAATCAAAGTACGACTTCTTCCAACCACTAACCAATCAAAACCTTTGTACAACCCAATTCGAAATTAACCAATCAGAATAGACTTTCCCGTTTACCGAGTCCGGAGCGCATTTTAACGAACACTTTTATTGAATCAGCGCTCCAGACAAGGTCAGTAATAATTAGATCCCTAATTAATTATCAGTGTATACAAAGATCTAAAAATATTCAAAATGTAATTCCTTCCTTTAAATTCCAGTTCCCCTGATTTATAACCTCGAAAACGTCGTGGCAGTACTAAACTATATTTTATATATTTACCCTATATTTTATATCTTATTCACTTTAATATCCACCTTATATAGCTTATTCCTCTTAACATTATAATCATCGGCCATTTCTCTATATTCAATAAAGTACACATTATATTAATTAACTGTATTATCAAATTAGTCATATTCCATTATTTTTGGTAAAATAAATCTTGTTAAATTTATGCGTCAGTGATTTTGAAACCCTTCCGGTTGAAATAGTTATCCTTCATCACGTTTTCTCTTTAAAGTCAGTTTTATCTTTAAATTTTTATAGCAAGGTTTAATGGCTGCTATCTAGGCAAGTTTGCCATTAAACCCATCACAATAACTATAGGAATGAGGGACTAACTTACTGGGAGAGAATAAAAATCCTAGGACTGTATTCACAACAAAGGAGAAGAGAAAGGTACCTGGCAATTTACATATGGAAGATCTTGGAATGCCTGGTACCAGACTCAACTCACTCCCACCTACAGCACACAAGGAACGAACGCAGTGGGAGAAAGGGCTAAAGACAAGCCCTTTCTACCCAAGCTCCAACAAGGATCAGAACTCTGCTCTCCGCTATTTTGGCCCACAATGGCTCCAAGATTTTCAACACACTCCCTAAATCAGTGAGGGACACTACAGGCTGCCCACTGGAGAGGTTCAAGAAAAGGCTCGATGACTTCCTCAAGACTCTTCCAGATTAACCTCCTGTACCGGGCAGCCTCCAACTCTATACCAGACCAAGTGGACCTAATAAGATGAGACACCCGAGCCAGTCGCAGCGGTGGATTACTACAACTATGAGGATAAGTCTTCTAACTTCAACTAAGTAAACTAAGTAAGTAAACACTAGACATAATTCGGATATAAACGTTATTACTAGAATTATAATAGTTTAGCAAATAATCCGTTTTCTATAGTATTTTCTTTTTAAGATATACTAATGTAATGTATTTCACCTGGTATTTCCTTGTTCTTTATATTAAACCGCTTTCGCACAGAGAAATCAACGCACATCAACGCCTCTAAAACGGAACCGTCCCCACTACCCTTGTGTAAATATTTCAGATAGTTTTTAATTGAGGCAAATGTCAGCGCTTCCATTTCGGGCAAGGTTGTGAAAAATTGCGACCAAGCGATTCTTCACTCGTTCAAATGAACGTAACCTAATTTATATACGATAATCAGGGGTCGATTTGAGGGAAATGAAAGGGAATGGCATTCCCCCTGAAAGAAAAATGATCATACCTCTTCTAAAACTGCCCCGTCCCCCTTTAAATTTAACAAGTTTGATAGCTTATAAGTTTCATCAACTGATCCGTCCGAATATTCAACTATAACAAATGATTTGGTGGCTTTTTATTATTTTGTATAACGTTGGATTGCAATCCAACAAAGAGACACCTTGGGACTTCAATTACAGCTAGCTGTCTATGACCCTAACTATAAAAGCAGTGGTGCCGTGGCAGACCAGACGGGGACCAAATCCAAATCCTGATGTTCCATGGTCAAGAGCAATGACAAACAGTAAGTAGTACCTGACACCTAACATCTATAGCATGTACTGATATGTATGTATTTTGTTTTATAAGTAATTTATCCTAGGAGTTACAATCATCAACAGGTACGGTACACGGATGGTCCTCTGTACGGTTATCAGCACAAATAGGGTCCCCATATGACAAAATCCACCATCCCCATAATTTTTTTCACAACTTCTTCTTTTTAGTGCCTTCGCCGATGCGGCGTTTGAGGCTCGATACTAGACCGGGTGTCCCATTTCTCCTTCTCTAGGGTTTGAAATCAGAGTTTTTCCTTCTCTTAGGTGGGCTGCTTGCCACCGTGATGCCTAGTCACGGAGGTAACCTCCCTAGTAAATAGTGTCAGCTTTCAAAGAATCCGGACGGAGATTCGAACTGGCGACCCAGCGATGGCTGGGCAAGCACGCTAACCACTATACCATCTGGAAGGGTAGTATAAACATTGACGATAATCTAACATACCAGACGAAACTTGTATAAGTTGGTTACAAGTATGGTTTTCGACCAAATCATAACTAGACCTTAGTTAAGGGATTGATAAATGTTTTATGCACTTCTGTCAGATTTATTCGACAGATTTTCCGGGACCTTTTGCATTTTCTATGTTTTTAACTGAGAACAAATTCAAAGTTTCGTATGTATTCATATAATTGACTCTCACACATGACGAGAAGCAAAAATATTGCTTTGAATCTACATTTCTAATTATTTACATAAAATCTGTCAACATTTTTATCTTAAATTTTTGTAGACATTTTTATTCACAACAGAGGTTAGAAGTTACTTATTACCTTTACATTTAGCATAGTTATATTTCAACTTATTGTTATTTTACTGGTTGTTTGATTAGAAATATATCTCGTGTGTTTTTTTATTTTTTTGTGTGTGTCCGCAGGGGCGCCAAGAAAATAAATAGTACTTGCTGAAAGACAAATTCTGGGCCCCGTCCCCATGTTTCAAAAGACAAAGGAACATAATACTTTATATTACAGGGTGGGCAATATGTATTTCTTTTTGCAGGTGTTCATACTGTATATTAGTAACCAATTTCGGTGTTGCTATAGTATGTATCCTACCTAAATTTGTATCCTACGAAGCAAGGTTTGTTGGACGAAGAGTGTATAATAGAGGTCGCATTTTGGAAGGTGCCAGGAGAATTGGATCAAAACCCTGTTATCAACAAGCGAAATCATGGACGACGTATTGATGTCCTTTGGGTCTTTAGGCTATGCCATAAAAATGATTGGCGCTATTTTTATGTTTACCGACGCGATGCCTCTATTTTGTTGCCAATCCCTCAAAGGGTAGTTGCAACTGAAAGTAGGTCCTAAATACACTCCGACGAATGGGCCGCGTATAATAGGCTTTCCCAATTAGGCCATAATCACCGTACAATCATCAGCAGTTTTACGTAGATCTAACAACTCAAACTAACACTTAACGGATTGAGCGAACATGGATATAGAGCAAAATTAAGATCATGAGGAAAAAATGTGGAGTACCACTAACACTTCTACAAGGACAGCTGGATGAAATCTGTTGGCGTGTATTGAAAGGCAAAAATTCAGACCTTTTCATTCATATTTAATAAGATATCAAAGAACAGTTTGTACACTAACATTTTTAACCTTTTAATGTTTTAGCCACTTTATTAAACTAGATTAAAATTTTTTATTTTTATTTACCTCCTTTTCAAATGTAAATGTAGGTAGGATTCAAATATGATCCTAGGATACATGCTATACCATATTTCTGTAGGTAGGATACATACTATAGCAGCACCGTATTGAGTTTCAAAAATCATATAATGCAGAACAAAAAATATCAATAGTAGGAATTAGTAGCGCGACTTCTGGGCCATCATTCTCACTCTCCTCCTTCGTCCTCTTCTTCTTTTAAATATTGACGAAATATTATTATCAACATCGCGAGATCAAGGGTGAGTTTTAATTGCACTCTCGTTCCGAGGTAAATTAAAGAATACTAGTTCCACTAGAAGATACTCCCTACAATTAATATAGGGTTTTGATATCGTGCTCTGTATACATACGGGCCTGTATGGTGTGCGCCTTCCATTCAATAACAAATAAATAGCAGGATAGATAATATTGTTTTGTTTTTTAACTATTCTTAATTATTATTTTCCTCCTTATAATTTGATTGTAATTAAAATAATGTAATTAAAATAATGTTCCTCGATTATTTATTTAATCATTTTGTAAACAAAAAATACTTACAAAATTCAGAATTTCAAAGTTGATCTGGTTATTAAAGAAAATGTAGATTTCAAGCGATAACTTATACATTGGTTGCCAATTCAGTAATATTTTTCGGGAAGCTCTAGTAGATTTAAGTCCCTTTAGCACACTAAAATATCATATCTGACCATTAGTTTGAAACTGGTAGATTAGAATACGTCCCTTGCCGAGTTCCAGTCAGTAAAAAAATCTGAATAAATAATAGATATTTTTAAAGAGGGGCATCTTAGCGATGATTTCAACAGTTAATGTTTTGAAAACTTAATTTTATGGGGATAAATATGAATAAATTATTAAATTATTACACACTACATATAACATGTTGCATTATTATCTTATTAAGTTTTAGTTTTTAATAAAGAGCTTTAAAAAGTTAGCATAATTTAAGAGCATTTCCTAAAGTTGCAGAGGACTAAAATTAACATAAGAAACGAGTGAAGAAGCCCTCAGGGGACACCCAATGAACGAAGCAACATGGCATGACTTCTTGAACGTAATTTCAAAAGCAACATCCAAGCAAAATAACTGAAAAAAAGCACTAAACTTCCTTTAAGAGGGTACCTTCATTGTTCTGACTAAGAAAATTTGTTTAGTAGCCTTGAAAGTAAATTTATCGGATCTAAAGTACCATCCTTTTCGAATGTTTACAAATGAAAATAAATTATTAGCAATGTTTCAGGAAATAATTATATATACAAAAAAAAATCGGCTTCGCCACTCTTTACAAGAAGGACTTCCACTTCGGTTTAAAAAAAAATAAAGGTTTCCAGTACATTTCTCCTAATAATTTACCCTTGATCCCTTTTTTTCCTATCTATACCTATTTTCTAGGCCTAAAGGCAAGGCAAAAAATCTTTTATTGCTTTCGGCTTCAGGATTTATTTTGTTCCCTTCTTTTTCATTTTCTTTTCCTCTCGTTTTAATCGTTTTTTGGCCTTTTCTTTCTCTTTTTTTTTATTTCGTTTGTAAATATTTGATGAGCCATTAATTCTTTTTTTTTCTTGTTTTCGTTTAATCGCTTACCTCTTTCATTATATCAGGAACTTCCTTCGATGAAAGCGGTTCCAATATTATTTGTGCGTCTTTTTTAGCCGTTTTATTAAATCAAAAACCTTTTGTTTTTTATCCTCTACAATCTTATTAACAATATTGTTTGGTATAATTTAATCCCTTTTAATCACCTCCTGATTAGATAAAACAATATCGGTTTTCAATTCATTTTTTTCAAATTCAGTAACAATATAGTTTTGTACAGTGCGATCAAAAAGTCAATGTGGACTTATATTTTTATTAACAAAAACATGTTTAAATATTAAAAAACAGGAGAATATTTTGAATATGAATAAAGTTTATATACAATATTTTGTAAACGATTGAATTCATTAAAGAAAATATTAAACGTAAACTGATTTTGTGAATTAAAAAGAGCAAGATGAAATCTTTTCCTTTTTTTAAATTACTTAAAAGTTTTCGCCTAAATTTCATCAATTTATGAAACATTTTCCTTTTCTAAATACAGAACAAAAAGTTTCATTACGTTAAAAAATCAAAAAAACAATCTACAACCAACGCTACTTGAATTATAATGTAATGGGTAGAGCTAAAGAATAAAATGGAAAATCTATTTTAGAAAGGACTTCGATAAAACCTTCGAATATACAAAAAACAAACCATGCCTTAATTCTGAAAAATTGTCTCTATATTTTTAGGAACTTTATCATTGGTAATTCTTTTTGTTTTTAAAAAATCCCAGACATTCAATAATCATATTTATTTATTTTTAACTTCTCCATTTATATTTAATTTTTATAAATAATTCCCAAGTCATATATAATCTAAGGAGCCAATGACCTAAAAACCTTTAGATATAACTATATCCATAAATTTGTAACACTTCAACGAAAAATTCAAAATAGATATATATTGTGATAGAACGAGTTCAGAGCTGCATTCATTTCAACTTCTATCACATTTTACTTAAAACCATGAGGCTACCCACGTGCATCTTCGATTCGAGGCTTGGAGTCTTATCAACAGCTACCGGACGCCAATGTTTAAACAAGGAGGTTATCGTCCCCCCCGTTCGCCCCCATACGCCGACCTCGCCAGATCGAGTTAGGCTTATGGGCAGATAAGGCATTGTTCCCCGGCTCGGCTGTGCGTTCCCTCGAAGCTTCCACCCCATTCTCCCCCACGCCAAGGAGATGTCCTGGCTATTTATATGGAAACTTTACCACTAAGATCAGATTGGAGATCCAGATTTTCGTCGCGAAACATCACCACGACCCTCTCTCCCTTTGTGCGCCAAGGGACCTCGACCTCGAGATTCACCATCACTTGTCCAGAAGGAGGACAATATTCCTTGAGTGCCAAAGGTTCGAGCCTTTAGTGACGCCAAGTCCCCAAGGCATCCCCCCTCTGTTGTTCAAGGAGAACAGCATTAGAACAGCCATTGTTCGTTTTGAGCCCTTCGCCAAGAAACGGTTCTCATCCCCCCCCCCTGTTGTTCAAGGAGAACAGCATTAGAACAGCCATTGTTCGTTTTGAGCCCTTCGCCAAGAAACGGTTCTCATCCCCCCCCTGTTGTTCAAGGAGAACAGCATTAGAACAGCCATTGTTCGTTTTGAGCCCTTCGCCAAGAAACGGTTCTCATCCCCCCCTGTTGTTCAAGGAGAACAACATTAGAACAGCCATTGTTCGTTTTGAGCCCTTCGCCAAGAAACGGTTCTCACCCCCCCTGTTGTTCAAAGGAGAACAACATTAGAACAGCCATTGTTCTTGAACCCGTAGACATGAGACGGTTCTCATCCCCCCCCTTTGTTCAGAAGAGAACAACCTAGAACAGCCATTGTTCGTCAAGCCGTTCGTCGAGTAACGGTTCTCCTTTCCAAGACGCCACGTCAGGATCCTTTTATCCCCCCCCTTCGGCTGGAACTCGCCAGCGGACCGAATATTCCTTCAAGTACCTTCCACTGCACCCTAATGAAGTTACGTAAGCCAAGCGTCACCTTTTGAGTATTGATCCCTTATTTGTCAATTCTATCCTGTGCTTTAAATGGTTTATCGAACCATCCCATCTCTTTAATTCCATATTTGTTTTACCTTTTTTGATCCCTTAAATCCTTGGATTAGCCCGAGTCTCCACGACCCTTTCCATTCTCTTTGTCAATATTTTCCGTTTTTGTGTTTGCTGATAGTTATTATTAATAAAACTCTATTTTATTAATGATAGCAATATTATTATCCTTGAGCTCAGTTCCACTTCTTAAGCATTTTGAAGATACATAATATCGGCCGCCAGACAGTAAAAACGCACTCTAGAGATAATTAAGGAAGTTCCCTCAACGAATAGTGATATATGGTATATCGTCGGGAGTCATTCTACGACATATATATATATATATATATATATATATATATATATATATATATATAGAGAGAGAGAGAGAGAGAGAGAGAGAGAGAGAGAGAGAGCTAACTATATGTTTCCCTATAAGAAAATTAATAGACTACTCAAACGTTGCATAATTTTAGAATGTGTGTATCATAATTTTATACTAAAATTTAACCATTTAACAGTTATGGTGCCATGTGGAACAATCTATATATATATATATATATATATATATATATATATATATATATATATATATATATATATATATATTGGAAGTAGTTTCTTCTGGCTAGAGATAATTTAATCTAAAGAATGAATCCAAGGCCCAAAAAGAAAGAGAAAGTAGTTTCCATTAAACTTTTCTTTAATGATAACGTTTCAGGCTCCAAGCCTATCATCAGGTCTGACAGAGAGAAATGGAGAAATATTTAAATTTAATTTTAATTCGGAAATGTTATTTCCTAATTCGCAAAAAATCCGTATAGGGGTAGGATTCGAACCGTCCACACAATTAAACCGGATTAGGAAATAACATTTCGGAAGAAACATTATCCTGTTTTTCTGTTTTTTGGCGGTTTGCTGGATTCATTTCATTATTCTTTCGCGTTCATGAAAGATTTATACATTGTATATTCGCCGCGTGTTTACCTCAATTCTCTTTTGTCCTTTGAATTCCCTATTAATTTCTCTCTCTTTCATAGTCCCGATCAACCTTGCGAAGCGTGCCTTAAAAGCTTGTTTATTCGGGAGGGTTTTTTTGTCTTCCGCGTAGACGAGTGGTCTAAGGGAAGGTTTAATTGAGATCAAAGGGGTTGCTCGCTGCCTCAGTGTACACGGTTCGAATCCCTGTACAGAATTTTTGGAAATTAGGAAATAACATTTCAGAAGAAAAATTATCCTGTTTTTCTGTTTCTTGCGGTTTGCTGGATTCATTTCATCATTCTTTCGCGTTCATTTTCCTGTGGGTTAATTTTCATATTATTGCCATTTTTTAAAAAGAAATAGAGTTACTTATAACACAGCGCCCACAATATTCGAGGGGGGGCATAAACCCAACATTAACTATATATATATATATATATATATATATATATATATATATATATATATATATATATTTATTAGTGTAGTTGGGTAGCCGTCTTTCTTGAATGCAAATTTTGTTGGAGACCATTGTGTATTTCGCCTTAATTAATTTCCTTTGGCAACTTTCTTTTCTTCTAACTATCTTATTTATTCCATCTTGTAGATGGTAGATCACTTGTCCTGTATTCATCTCTCTTTTAAATGAATGGGTTTGGTAAAAACCAGACTAAATTGCTGAGCTTTTGATCTTATTCGATTATCTTGGGAGAGTTTGGAAATGTTCTTGCCTCCTTTACCGATCTAATGACTGGAGTCAGGATCTGACAGAATGAAAGAATAAGATGAATAAAGTTAGAATGTGTAGAGAGAGTGATATAGGATAGATAGAAATTAAAGTGTGATGTGTTGTGTGGATGTTAATGTGTGTAGGATGATAAGTGAAGATGTTAAAGATTTGTGCCAGGTTGCCTGGCTAACGCTTTCGTTTTTCTTTTATAATTTTGTTTTTTTGAGATACAAAGTTATATTAAGCATTGGAGCCTTTGTTTTCTTTTTCTCAATTGAGCGTCTGTATCATTTTTGGAATTTGGGTTTTATTTATTTATTGCGATTCTTTCGCTTTTTTATTATTTATTTATTTATTAATTTATTTATTATTATTATTATTATATATATATTTTTTTATGGTCAGTAATTACTTTTAGTTCCTCGTCGGGATACTCATTTGAGTTGTATAGTTAGTAGTCATAATCGGTTGTCCTTTTTTAGTTGTTATGTTTCCGGTAGTTACATTTATGTACTATAGTTTATCACCTCTAGATTGGATTGACGTTTGTTAACGTTTTTCTCCGGCTTCCGTCGAAGCGTCGTTTATAGTGCGTACGATGGATTTGGTCTTCTTGTACGATGGTTTGGTCTATTATATTCTGGGGTATTGTATTTTCAATCTTTTCCCACACCTTTCTTGCTCTTTTTTGTAAGACTGTATTTATTTATCGGTTCTATAGTAGTTCTGTGGTGGAGTTCTTTTGCTCGTATGTAATCTTGTCTTCTTGTATTTGTTATGAATCTAGTAGCTTGATTTTGGACTCTGGATCTTCTTGATTTAGGAGTTACTTAATGCGTTCAATGGTACTATTGGGTATAGGAGCTTAGTTTGCACTAAGGCCAGGTATAATTTTCTTTTATTTTTGGTTGATAGTTGTCTGAATTTGTATAGTGCTGATAAGGTGGATTTTGCTTCGATGATTTTTTGTGGTAGATGACATGTTTTGCCTGACGTTGTTAATTTTAGACCGAGGACACGTCCTTCTGTTGAAAAGGGATATGCCTTTCCATTTGCGTTCACAGTGGCTTTTTCCTTCTGTTCATGGGTATGAGTTTGAACTTATCTTTGTTTGTCTTAATTTTATTCCTTTTCTCGTAATCATTTAGGTTTTTAATTTCTATTCCTGTTCTTTGGGCGATGTCCTTGGGGTTTTTCCTGTCACTGGTCACTATCTGAGTGATACCGTCCGCTAGTTGTATATACATCGAACATTCATTGGTTGGATGCGGAAGGTCCCTGGTGTAGAATGTGTACAGCGTAGGTAAGAGGCAGCCTTCCTGTGGGACACCCGTTTGCAGATTAATTGCGTCGCCCGTTTTGCCGTTTAACTGCAATACTGCTTTCCTCTCGTCTAGATAGTTGCAGAGTGTTTTGCAGAGGTTTATTTCCAGGTTAAGGTCACAGATTTTGGCTTTTAGGCCGGGCAACCACACCTTGTCAAAGGCTTTGGCAACATCACGGAGTACAATGTCAACTCTGTTGCCTCGCGCTGTTTCAGTAGCAATTTTTTCCGTTATGATTGCTAGCGCGGTGTCTGTCCCTCGCTTGCTATGGAACCCATACTGTTGTGGGTTGTATAGGTTGTTTTCGTTAATATGGTTGATCAACCTTTCGTTAAGGAGCTTTTCTAGGACTTTTACCTAGAAATTCCAGGAGCAAGATAGGACGGAAACTTCCGACTTGATGTTTCGGTTTGCCCGGCTTCAGTAGGAAGATCATCTTTGTCTTTTTAGTTGCTTGGAGGAAGTATCTCATATTTAGGCAGGCATTGAAGATCTTCACTACCGATTCGTGCACATTTTCTGGGGCATTGATTAGGTGAGCTTTGGATATCCCACTTTGTCCTGGAGCCTTTTGTTTAAAGGATTTTAAGGCTGTTAAAAGGCTTTCCTTTCCCCATGAGAATGTCTTTGTTCACGTTGTGTTTCCAGGCTATGTATCATTTCTTCTTCGTAATTTTGGTCAAATTCTTGGATCTCTTCCGGTGAAATAAAAAAAATTCTTCCAGTGTGTTCGAAAGTGTTCTTGAAGCTGCTCATTTTGTGCTACTTTCTGGTTATGTATTTTCAGGCTTATTTCCTCTTTTGGCTTTGATCCGCTAATTTCCTGTATTGTCTCCAGAATTTCCTTGGATCCTTTTTTATTTCCACTTTGCCTATTATATTATCCCAGAGACTGTCTGAATTTTCCTTGATGAGGGTGTCTATCCTCCTTCTGATTGTGATAATACTTCTGTACCTTTCCATCGTATTTCCCGATACCCTGATTTCATTTATTATGTTTTGAGATTCTTCCATTTCATCTTGGATCTCTTGGGTCCATCTAGGTGCAGGTATGGTTTTGTACTCTTTTGTTGGGGTGTGTAAACTGTCCGCCTCTCTGATTTTACTGGTGATTAACTCTAGTTGGGCATCTATTTCCTCTTTACTTTGGTTGTTAAGAGATCGAGTTTCTATTGTGTTTAAGTACTGTCTGTATCCATCTCAGGTTGTTCTGCCGGTTGCTTCTCTGCGTGTTATTTTTATTCGGATGGGCGAAGTTGAGATGGTGGTAATTATGCTTACATGATCGGAGGGGGTTGCGGGGCCTGGCTGTGTGTGGTGATTTAGATTGAAGTTTTGATTCGTTAAAATAATATCTGGGGTAGTCGAGGCTCAGGCTGTAAGATAAGTAGGTAAGTCGTCCTTCTCTGAGAAGTAGGCCTCTTTGCATTAGGAGTTGTAGGGTTTTTCCCGTTCCATTTGTATGGGTTGTGTACTCTGCTTCCCTGCACCTTGCGTTAAGGTCTCCAGCTAGAAAGGTTGAGGCCTGTCTACGGAAGAGCTTAATGAAATTGGGTATCGGTAGTTACGAGCGTCTTGGGGGTTGGTAGGCCCTGGCTATGACCAAATCACCTGTGGTCATTTTTATTTTCACTGCTAAAAATGACTCTTCTAGGTCTTTTATTTCTGTGAAGTGTATTCCTTTTTTAATACCTATTGCAACTCCATCATATCTTGACTGTAAGTAGTTGGTTGCTATGAATTTATAATTGGGGATTTTTATTGTTTCCGTCTTTGTGGTCATACCATGTTCTGTTAGAATTATTAAGTCTGGGTCTTCCTTTCTTATTATGTTCGAGTAGATTATGTTTTTCCTTCCAGCCGTTAAGGTACAAGGTGAATATTTTAATTTTACGTTGATACGTGTCCATTGTTGTTTATATCTGTTTGTGGTCTCTTCCTGACTTTGTTTTTGCTAGTCAGCCTGGGGATCAAGTGCGTCTGTTTCTTTTCTTTTTAAATTTACCACACGAGATATTGCTGCATGATTCTGGGGCGATGTATAACATGCCCTGTTTCAGCGCATTGTAAACTTCCATTTTGTCTGCGTCTACTTCGTATTCCAATCTAAGTTTTCCCTTGACTAGTCCATCGACTATTTCCTTCTGCTTATATTGCTTTAGAATGGAGTAAGCATGGGATCCGTAAATTTTGATGTTGAAGTGTTGGGTGGTCATTCTTGATTTTTGTTTTTCTGAGTTCGTTTTTGTGTTTTCTTCTTCAGAATCGGTTTCCATTTCACTTTTGTCTTCTTCTTCTTCTACTTCATTAGTATTGTCCCTTGGAGTCATATTTATTTTATACAATTCGCTTGAGGGTGGGTTTTCCGGGAACCACATTTTCTTTAGCCCGTTTTTTTTCAAGCATGGTGTTCATTTCAGTTGCATATGATCCCGGGTTCTCCATGTTGACAAAGTGTGCATGCATTATGCACAGAATTAAGTCGGGCCTCATGCTACCCTCCAAAATTGATTGTTGTGGTCTGTACGGCGGGTGCAGTGACGCTTCCGTTAGCTGTTGCTGCGGCGTAGGAAGTGTTTTTCCTTCTTTCCTTCTCTGTGTTAATTTCAGCTTTTTTCTTCCGAATTAATTGGGGTTTTTTGACTGGGCTTGACATGGCTAGAGTTCTATGTCCATTTCCGCAGCTTAAGCATTTTTTCTCTGTGCTTCTGCCCTCGTCCCACCTGTGATCTTGGCTTGAGCATTAAGAGCATGCCTTTCCTTTGAAGGTACATTCCTTGGTTGGGTGCTTGTCTAGCGCATACCATGTGAAGCACACTTGCAATGACACGAATGTTTCTCTTTCGATTTGATTGCGGGAGATTTTCGTGTAGAATGCAAGGAGTCCTTGCTCGGCGGCTTTCTTTGAGATTTCCGTGGATCTGAAGATCACTATGAAGACGTGACTATGATCTTCTCCATTCTGGTCCTTAAATTTGATTACGTCCTCGACCTTTGCCCATTCTTGCTCTCTTTCAAGTTCTTCTTTTATTTCTTGGGCCGTGTGTTTTCCTACCTATGGGTCAAGACGCCGGCATATTGAGAGCCGTCCCCTCCTCGTTGCAAGCAAGTTTCCATGAACATGAACTGCTGGATGGAATGGATGAATGATGGTGGGTCAACCTGGGTGAAAAGTGGCAGACTTAATGATGGGTGGTTATAGAGTCAACTACCACCACCCGGAAGTGCTGCCTCGTCTGGGGTTTGGTCATCGATGCTGCTTCCAACTTACACAGGGACGGTTACATGTTCATCTGTGGTCCTGGCCGGAAACTACCCTTAGAGATTAGAGCAAACTCTTCCAAGAAGCTTGTAGAGTTCCACAGTGGGCTAATCCTCAAACCTGCTTTCCTTTACGTCTCCAATTATGTCTATCAAAGTGGACCGACATAGTTGGAGCGAGACTAGATGAATGGCAGTTCAGTTCATTTCAGCTTCCTTTCCCCGATTAGGGGGCCACGGGGGGGGGAGTGGATTAGCCAGACATGGGTCGGTTATGTGTGGCTCCATAAATTATTATCGATTTTTGGTATCCCCGTAGGGAAAAGTGTGGCAAGTTCACGTTTTTGTGGTTGCTCCCTTTCCTTTCCCTCGTTTGCCGGTGATAAACTTTTTCGGAGAGCTTGAGAAGAGATCAGTGTCGTACGATGAGTCTACAATGAGTCTCTAGTGTGTACTGTAGTGTACAGAATTGAAGAAAACGATTTTTAAGGGGTATTTATTCCGCTTAGGTTAAGCGTAACGTTGGAGGAAACGGGCCAGTCGGGCGAGTGGAATTTTAAAATAATGTTAATGTTCGATTCCAGCTTGTCGCTTGACTGTTGATGGCCAGCTTATCTTCGTTTATTAATATGGCTTCCAAGATGTTCAGCCTAGCTTTATTAATCTCTTTTCTTTTAATAACGGTGTTGTCAACGAGCATATCTCTCGTTAGATTAATGTTATGTACACTCTCCATAAGACTTTTAGGCCCTAGGCTTTGCAGATGCATGGTTAAACGTCTCGAAAGTGTAGTAGTTATCATGCCAATATATTTTGAGTTGTTATAAAGTTTACAGTCTTTATCGGGGCAGATGAACTCGTAAACTATGTTGGTTGATTTGAGATTCGAGGAGTTTAGGCAGCTGTTGTTTTTCATCAGGAGATTACTGGCTTTTGTTGTTTCAAAATATATATGATGAGTTGAATTATGTCCATTTGATTTCTAACCTTGATGTTACGGTTAATAATCTCCTTCATGTTTTTTTCGTCTATTTTATAGGCCGTGGACATCTGAAGTGTATTACAGAAATCAGATGTTCACAGCCTATAAAATAGAAAAAACATCAAGGAGAAATCAATTGAGATCAAAGCCGTTGCTCGCTGCCTCAGTGAACGTTTTTTTTCGTAGGAAATAACTATTTGCGAAGAAAAGGTTATTGCGTTTTTTCTCTTTTCTTGGGGTATGTTGGATATATATATATATTTATATATATATATGTATATATATATATATATATATATATATATATATATATATATATATATATATATTTATTTATATATATATATATATATATATATATATATATATATATATATATATATATATATATATATATATATATATATATATCCCCAGAAGATTTAGACCCCTTTCTTTTAAGGGATAGTCATTCAGGAAAATTAAAAGAGTTATCAAGAAACTTAAAAATTCCTCTTCTGCTGTAAAATATAACAATTAATATATATATATATATATATATATATATATATATATGGAAGAATGAAGATAACGAGGACAAGCAGACGCAAGTTTTTTTTTTATATACAGCGTCAACCGTTACGCTCTGCATGGGCCCAAACTTCCCCCCCCCTTCCCCGCTTCCCCAAGACCCTTCAAAGTAGCACTCAAAGACGGATTTTGGTCAGCAGATTTCGTAATTTACGAGACTGGCGGTGTAAACTTTCATCCCGGAGTCAAGTAACCAAGACCTGCCCCCTTCGTCCGTTAATATAAACATAGGAGGGTGTGAGAGCCTTTATAATAAAAATCTTGCTGCCTAAGGCTTCGTCGGCAGAAAATATATGAACAGGCTCATTTTTCCCTCCGATTGTTTATGTCTATTCTTCGCCAAATAGACGAAATCTCACCTTCTCCGTGAGTAAACATAAAGGGGCGAAGTGTTACAGCTTTGAAAATTTATGCCTTAGGAGAGGGGCATAAGTATTGGCTATTGAAGGTTCGCCCCTCCTAAACTCCCTCGTCACCCCTCCCCCAGTGGATAATCGACGTATATATTTCGATCTTGAGAAATTTGGAGCAGAATTCGCGTAGCCATCGAGAGAAGAAGACGAGGCCCTGAGTCAAACAGGCAATAAAGAAGATAGTTGGAACCAAGCGGGACTTACCCTCGCCAGGCTGTTTCTTTGGTTGCTTAGAAGAGCAGACCAACTCCCCTACCATTCTCGTCCAGAGAAAATCACGTATCTCAGTTTTCTGAAAAAGCATAGAGATACCCCTCACCATTGAAGAAGACCAAAGTGAATTCTCATTCGAGAAGAGATTCACACCTTGGTTAAGTCTCATCGTCGAGAAGCCAGAATTGGTAACACAGGGATCGGGATAACTTCCATTCATCCAAGATCCCCTTATTTACATCTTCAAGCCGAGAGAAGCACCGTCACTCGCCTCCACTACTTCGGAAGAAGCATCAGCTGTTTTTCCCACTCATCCCACCACGCTCGTCACTCGCCTCAACCACCCCGTTAAAAGCAAGAGCTGTTTTCCCGACCCACCTCGCCTCAGAGAGGCCGTCCGCAGTCAAACTCGCCCAGACCAACTCATCGAGGCGGCCCACTTTCAAGGTCACTCAACTGTCGACACACTCCGAGTTAAAGGTAAAATGAATACAAAAAATATTAATTTTGTTATTTCCCATTCCGTGCGAAAGTGTATTCGTAACAAAACGATTTCAATCTGGTACTCGTAACCAAACTATTTCAATTTCAAATGACTTAAGAACTCGCATTAATTTAGCTTAAATCTCGTGTATTGGAAGGAACTTTTGCGTCAACCATCTCGTATTACTTATTTGTAGTGTTAATTTTTACTAGACCCTCTTACTATAGAATTAGTGTATTTAAAGATTTAAGATTTCGTTCTTTGATGTGATTAAAAGTATATTTTGTCGGAGTTGTTTAATTAGATCCTCGAACGCAGCACTGGTAATAGATATATCATAATACGACGCCTCCCTGGTTAAAGAATTATATTAGAGCACTCTTAGAGAAAAGTGGAACGGATTAACTCATGTACTAATCAAAAGTACATCCGTACTCGGCCGTAAACCACAACAATAAATATATATATATATATATATATATATATATATATATATATATATATATATATATATATATATATATATATATATATATATATTAAGTGTTAACTTATTGTTAATTGTTTTCTTTTCGAGTTTCTCGATTTGTCTTATGTTCCGCTTTGGTCTTGGCTTAACCCAAACTCATTAGAAGGTCATAACGCACGACCCTTATAGAGTCTCACCCATGTTTATCTTGTGTTTAGATAAATCCCATTTCCTATAAATGTGTTCGTATAAATGTTAACGCAGCTTATCAGATATATAAGCTCTGAATTTTATTCCCTAGCCACAACTGTGTAGCCTTTGAAAATGCTTTGTGTATATATGGAAACGTGTCAGGCCAATAAAGAATTTCGGTTTGCTTAGTCACCTAGTTTTCTGCCCTCGTGCGTCACGACTTTCTAATGAATTTTGGTGAACTAATCCATGTGTTAAGCCGAGACCAAAAGCGGAACATAAGACAAATCGAGAGACTCGAAAAGAAAACAATTAACAATAAGTTAACACTTAAATATATATATATATATATATATATATATATATATATATATATATATATATATATATATATATATATATATATATATATATATATATATATATATATATATATGCTTTTAGGTAAGGGTAATAGGTAAGAATGTCTTAATTCGCTAGAAAATCGCCTGGAGTTCTTCAATCCTCTTCAGGAGCACCACCCATACGACTGGGCAACCATCCAAAGCCTTTTATAAGAGATAGCGTTTAGTGTACAGAAAACGGGAAATTGCGAAATCTTTTTGCAACTTCATCTTTTTATTATTTTTCATAATGAACTATAACATCCATGCCAACTATTGAACTACCCTGAAATTTTAGGAGAGGAGAGGGGATGGGAACTTCCCCTAAGGAAGAAAGAACTATAGAATACATACTTCAATAACACCCAAACAAACGGCATCTAAAGAGCAGCTATAACGTGTGGCTTTCGTGTTTGACCTTGTCGCTACTAGCAACTATCAGTAAGAATCTTTGAATTTCTCATCAGTATCATTATAATGATAAAAATTCATATAATTGATAATAATCATCTGTAATTCTTAGATCTGATAAGATCAATGATATTCTTGTTATTGCTTTTGTAACCTTTAAAATATGACAACTGTCAAAAGCAATTTTGCATTCTTCTATAATGCATTATGCTAAATAGGTCTAATTACGAATATAAACTATACTAAAGATATTAAGCATCTACTATGTAACCGCTCATATATTCAATTTAATCTATCTATCATAGACACTTGCAAGAAGTAAAATAAATAATTAATTGATTTTATACAAATATTTCAGATTAATATTTGACATTTGGAATAGCGACATTTGGCAACTTTTCACCAAATTCCATTTTGCACAATTCCTGACACCTGGAAGCACAGTCTGACTCAATTCGTTGTCCTGTTTCATTTAATCGTATATTTTCCATTCAATAAATTGTAAGAGATATTTTTTAAAGTTAAATTAATTCATAACAATTAATCTACGTTCTATTTCCCCTATCTTACTTTTTTGATTAAACCAATTGAAATATTTCTACCTAATTGTACAAATTAAAAGGTGCGGAAGAATTAATAACTACATGACCTATAGTTAATCAATCACCTACCCGCTAGATGACGTGAATAATTATCAAATATGTGCGTGAAACAAAGGAAGAGGTAATTTCAGCTGCAATATAGCAGGTGAGGCTCTTACCAAATATTATGCACTCTTTCATCACTTAATAGGCCTGATAATTCATAACTGTTCTTGATAATATTATAAAGTATTGATTAAATTAATTTTAGAGATCCATTATGTAAACTTGTCAATTGAACCTACAGGGATTACTACTAAAATTTACTTTTCGATTAGTTTTTTGGTGAGATAAATATAACATTTATTTTAGGATAATCCCATCATATGAACACGCGTTTTCAAGTGAACAAATGATGGTCAACAGATCCACGGCTGGTCTGCGCCTGTACATATGGGTACAATTTTTAATGTAAGGAAATTTTCTTCATACGAAATTGATCGAGAAAGTTATTGCAAATTACTGAATTATGGAATTTTTATTTATATTTTTGGTCCGTTAAAATTCTGTTTGATTTCGCGGGAGAAATTTTTATTGAACCGAGGAAAGCGTCGATCAAGTCTGGACACACCAGCCGCTTCCACGGCTGGTGTGTCTCTATATATTTTCAAAATCTTCCCCTCTTGTAATAAATGCTATGTTGGGAATGCCACCCGTCTCTTGGGAAGGGCGCCTCCTCCAACCAGACAAGGACCTAACATAAAGATTAGCATGAAAATAATTGATGAGCCCGGGAACATCAGGACCTAGTCCTCTTTGGGAGTGGGGAGGGCGGAGAGTATTTGGCGATTTTGACACCAACTAGCAATCTAATAGGAACCTTGGTCACTCCGGCGGCAAGGTGGGGGATACCCATTCAGTTTCATGATTATGTGGATACTACCCATCGGCAGGATTCCTTAGAACTGTATTGTGATGTGAAGACGGGAGAAGAAAGACAGCGATGTTTTAATTGGCGATGTGTGTGCGTGTGAGTGATCTGTTTAAAATTTACCGACCCCCGCGGAATTACGCGCACTGACGTTCGTTTCCGCCTTCGCGTGAGATTGAACCCGTCACCTACACGTCAGAAATCCAACGGCGTCAGCGAGAACTCTTGTAATAGTGTGGGTGGGTGCCAAATAAGACCGCATGCACCCCAATGGTCATTCATAGGGAACCGTAAGTGGTGTGCACACCAACACTACAAAGAATGTGGCGCTCGTGGACCAGGAGTTACCACTAGTACTTTGCTAGTTATCTGTTCAACACGTTGTCATAGAGATTGGGCTTCTTTACCCACCTACACAATAGTGTGGTTTGTCAAGGTTAGGTTAGGTAGCAGGGTTGTAAGGGTGGTTAGGTAGCAGGGTTGCAAGGGTGGTTAGGTTAGGTTAGTTAGCATGGTTGTAAGGTTGGTTAGGTTAAGTAGCAGGGTTGTAAGGGTGGTTAGGTTAGGTAGCAAGGTTGTAAGGGTGTTTAGGTTAGGTTAGTTAGCATGGTTGTAAGGTTGGTTAGGTTAGGTAGCAGAGTTGTAAGGGTGGTTAGGTAGCAGGGTTGTAAGGTTGGTTAGTTAGCAGGGTTGTAAGGGTGGTTAGGTTAGGTAGCATGGTTGTAAAGGTGGTTAAGTTAGGTAGCAGGGTTGTAAGGGTGGTTAGGTTAGGTTAGTTAGCATGGTTGTAAGGTTGGTTAGGTTAGGTAGCAGGGTTGTAAGGGCGGTGAGGTTAGGTAGCAGGGTTTTAAGGTTGGTTAGGTAGTAGGGTTGTAAGGGTGGTTAGGTTAGGTTAGTTAGCATGGTTGTAAGGTTGGTTAGGTTAGGTAACAGGGTTGTAAGGGTGGTTAGGTTAGGTAGCAGGGTTGTAAGGTTGGTTAGGTAGTAGGGTTGTAAGGGTGGTTAGGTTAGGTTAGTTAGCATGGTTGTAAGGTTGGTTAGGTTAGGTAACAGGGTTTTAAGGTTGGTTGGGTTAGGTAACAGGGTTTTAAGGTTGGTTGGTTTAGGTAGCAGGGTCTTAAGATTGGTTGGGTTAGGTAGCAGGGTTTTAAGGTTGGTTGGGTTAGGTAACAGGGTTTTAAGGTTGGTTGGGTTAGGTAACAGGGTTTTAAGGTTGGTTGGTTTAGGTAGCAGGGTCTTAAGATTGGTTGGGTTAGGTAGCAGGGTTTTAAGGTTGGTTGGGTTAGGTAGCAGGGTTTTAAGGTTGGTTGGGTTAGGTAGCAGGGTTTTAAGGTTGGTTGGGTTTGTGAGTAGTCCTTGTTTTGTCTTGTTTTTTATGCAAATTTGATCCCTTTCCCTATTTGGCAAAATTGTAAAATTATGAAATGCCACAAAAGTCACCAAAAAGATGAAATCACCCACAAATGTGAAATTAACCAATTGAGAGCGACAAACAGTCATTGGAAGTCATAGAAAGCCGCCAGCTATAGATGCTATTGTAAGTTGCCAAATTCTTATTATCCATTGCCAAGCACATTAAAATTATGCCTTAAAGATAATAAAGTAATAAAAATAATGAAATGTCACAAAAAATCAGTCTTCAAAAGTCTCTTTACAGTCATAAAATAGACTAAGAGCGATGAAAAGTCATTTGAAATCATAGAAAGTCCTATCAACTCAGTGTCATAACTCTAAAAGAGTGCCTTAACATGTTGACTCTGAATTGGGCCATGTTTGATACATACATTGATTTAAATCATTTTTAGCCCCGCTGGCAGCCGCTAGAATACCTTAAAAAAACAAAAACAACTCTCATTGTCTAGTCAGATGTCTCATCTAAATGTTAAAAGGTGAGGGGGGGGGGCATTGCAGTAGCATCTAGTGTGTGCATACATAGTGTCTTTTACCCCAGTGTGATTGATCGCAGCTGACTTGTTAATTATGCCTCCAGCGACTGGACCAAATCATCTAATATTAACAAGACTCCGAAGGACAAAAGCTAACCTAGGTCTAATTAGGGAAGTTGAAGAATATCACAGGTCATACGATGACCTCTGCCGTCAAGGCAGTAGGTCATTTGGGGTCGTCCAGATTATTAGGAGCTTGGGGGATCTCTACGAGACTCGAGACTCATCCATTTGTTAGCCTCGCGCCCACTAAAGCGGTCAAGGCCACGGCAAAGCCAAAGAGGAAGGATATCTGGTCGTTAAAGGCCAATAATAATAATCATTGGAGGATTGTAAAGTTAAGTCACAGTGAGCGCGGTGAGTCGTTAGATGGGAACTTCGTTTGGGAGAGCTTGCGACATCTGTCGTATGCTTTAGCGACCCGTGGTTTCCCACTGATATACGGGCTGGACAGTGGGGGAAAATCAATTGGGAAAAATCGTTTAAAAAAAGTTAATTTAAGGGTTACTTGGAGGGGATGGGGGTGGAGGGGAGGGGTCGACAATCAGTCATTCACTTCTGCGTGTGTGTGTGTGTGTGTAAGTTTAAAGGTCGGTTAATTATCCTGCGTGACGTACATAAGTCACGCAGATGTCATCCCCCCACCATCCCCTTCTTGCATTGATTATTGAGGAATTTGAACGGCTGAGTAGTAGGGGTGTGGGTGTGGAGGGGGGGGGGGGGTATGGTTGCAAAGAAATGCGGAGGTGTGTGCGTGGCTGTGTTCCTCTTCCACGTCATTATAGGATACACCTCGAGGCCCGAATGGGTTAATGACAGCCGAGTTTTCGCTGCCCTAGTGGAGACGGCGTTGGACTTCCAGGGTCAAGGCACGGGTCAGTCTCTGCGAGCGCGGACACAAGCGCCGTCCTGAGCTGGCCGCCCACTGTCGAATATACTGATACCCCTGTGGAGTATGATTACTGGTTGGTGTCAAAACACCGTATTACCCCCCCCCCCACCCATCCTCCCACACACACACGAGGGTCGACCCTTGGTGCGCTCCGAGCTCTCCATCTATTGTCATTCTTATCTTTATGTGCCTTTCATCTACCGTTCGAGGGGTGGGCGTCCATGAGTCCATGATGCGAGGGAAGGATGGCACAAATTACCATGAACGCGAATGTAGCGGAAATACACAACTTAACCATGACATAGCGACATTACCACATAAATCAACCAACACATAGCCACATAGTATCATAAATCAACCACTCAACCATCGCATAGCTACATGCCCGCATAAATCAACAACCCAACCACTACATACCCGCATTAAATCGAGCACAACTCTACCATCGTATAGCCACATACCCGCATAAATTTTCGTGACAGCATGACAGAAGTGTCTTTCCTAGGAGACCACATTGACTTAATTGGAATTGCCTCTGAGCCAAAGTCGACTTTCAGGCGAGGGCCTCCTGAGGGGACACGGGCCTCTGAAGACTCAAAAGTAGAAGAGAGACCTCCTACCTCTGATGGGCCTCCAAGACAACCAAATCCTTCACCATCTCGGAGAACTATCAAGCTGAGGTTGGTCCATTCTGCCTCAGGGTCCTCTTCGAGGCCGGAGAAAAGATGGTGCATTCCCCTCCCCCCTCCCCAAAAGGACAAGAAATGAAAATACCAGGGATTCCTCTCCTCCTGGGGTAGATTACCCTCGCATTTTCGAGTCTTTCGGTTTCAAACGCTTCCTCATTATTAGATCATGTTGAGCAAAGGACACATGTTCCATCAGCCCCAGGCATTAGCTAGTGTCGTAGATAAAGAAATATGTTTACCCTTAGTGCATAAAGGGAACAATTTGACCCTTCCTAAATAAATCAAAATGGAAGGAATAAAAAATCAATTTTAAGCAAGTTTAATATAATCAACCAAGCAGCAAAAAATGTTAGTAATATTTATGAAATTTGCGTTTGGCTTTTAAGATATCAATGTTTGTTTGGAATTGCTGCATCCAACCAAGAGAATTGCTTTCAAATGTTCATCAGTCATCCTCGTTCTATGTGCTGACTTCACATACTTCATTTATGAAAATATTATCTCACAGACACATTGTTCCAAACACTGATACCATACCAGTGGCAAATTTCTTCAACATTGAAACTCATCAGTAGGCAAGCAGCGGTAAAATTCATTAGTATTCTTTCTCTGTACTTCCATTCCATTAAGTCATAAGTCATTTGCTTGCAAATCAATGAGCTCCAACTGTAGTTTGACTGGCACATCATCAAGGTTACAATCAAACAGATTCTGGAACGGAAGAATGTCAATCTCACTTCTGTCGAGTTCTGAAAATCTCTCCAAAAAATGTTTCTTTAAGTCACGAATAATATTTTTCAGAAACTCCAGGTTGAGATCTTCTGCGATTCTAGCGCAAAACTCTTTGAAACACTGAAAATGAGAGAAGTTTCTTCCTTCAAACTGTGCTTCAAACAATGACAGCTTTCTCCGAAATCCGTTGACAATTCTGTAGACATCACAGACAAGGTTATCCCTTTTCGTAAGTTTCAAATTCAATTTATTTATGTGGGATGCGATGTCAACCAAAAATGACAACTTTGCCAGCCAGGTAGCATCCGACAGAAGTGGATCAGTTCTCTTTTTTTTGGTGAGAAAAAAAATTCTATTTCGCTAGGGAGCTTACAAAACGAAACAGGCCTTCACCGCAGCTGAGCCACCTCACTGCTGTGTGATAAGGCAAATCACAGAAATCAGAATCAATTTCTTTGAGAAGAGCCTGGAACTGGCGCTGATTAAGTGCATGACCCCGAATGAAGTTCACCGCAGAAATGCTTAGTATCAGTACAAAAGAAATATCTAAGTCTTTCTCACAGTGTTTGCTGATGCAGTGTATAAAGAGAGCCCCCGGGATTTGAAGATCTTCCAACTGAGTCCTGATCTGCGCCACCAGACCCTTCCTCACTTCAACCATGTTTCTTTTCTCGTATCAATTTTAACAGATCGAAGTTGATTCCACTGAAGGTTATAGCTATGCAAAGTTTTCTGCACATCCTTGAAAATGTTTTCTCCATTTGTTCCGTGCATGCTGCAAACGGATGCTAACTGTTCCGTGATCTGAAAGTCCAGATTAACACCATGAATGAACATGAAAAGTTCTGACGTAATTGAGAGATTAGTAGACTCATCCAGTGCCGGAGAATACCACAAGAAGTTCCTAGCTTTCTCGCGTATCTTTAGCACTATGTTTTCTCCAGGTTTTGCTGTTTTCCGTACAACTAAATTGGCTGAAAGGATCATACTTCCAAACAAATCTACTTTCTCAGGACACAAGTCATTTGCTGCTTCCATTATACACTTTTGATAAAGTTGCCGTCAGTAAACGGTTTTCCTCGCTCTGCCATCTTATTCGCTATTTTGTATGAGTGACAGATTCATTTTCATCTAATTTTCTCGTTAAGAGATTTCTTTGAGATTCAAAACTACGTTTCATGGAGTCAACTTTCATAGTGACGCCGAAGATTGTCCTCTTTCGAGATGGCAACACTCGCTGAATATCAAGCAACTAGCTTTCAGGTTGTTTGTTTTCTCCCCATTCTTTTGTTAGTAGCCATAACAAAGAGTAAAGAAAACAGGATCTAAAAATGAAAAACACAGAACTTTGTGAGAAATAGGTGAAGTTGTTATCTAGATATTTGGTAGACGTGAAACAGACAGACTAACGAACAAACTGCAAACAAACCATAATATGTATAATCTACGTCCTCGATGTCGGTAATGATCGATCAAGTACTGCAATTTTATGAATAGAAATTTTAAAAACCATTCTTTTTTTTTGGTTTCGGAAAACAAAAACTATCTCGAAATGAAAAGGCATCATATTTGGCCAGGAATTAAATAGTGCATCGAATTTAGTAGGCTAACCGTATCGCCGTAATCCTCCAATAGCCACTAACTCAATATATATAAAGCCAGCAATTCACAATCGACTGTCGACATGGAGAAAAGAGAAACTTTGACCAGACGTAATAAGACAATCAGGGAAACGGATTGTTAGAGTGGCAACACTGGACGGCCTGAGTGTTGTCGCTTGGGAGGCTTTTAACGTACTTATTTTTTATTAAGAAAATAGCATATATTATACTGATATTCCTTTAAATTTTATTCTAAACATAATTATTACATTATTTATCTTGCTTAAAACTATAGTGAAAACTATAGAACCACTGTTAAATATGTATGCCACGTTTCTTTAATGTACAAGTAGGAAGTATGGCACGCTGTACGCCACGTGACCCGACATCACATGCGACAGCCTTGTTTATTTTTAGCACAACGTATCGTGTTCAATACGTTTTATCAAGCAAATTTAAGTGGCCTCGGTGGACCAGATCCGCCCGAGGGCCGTAGATTGGTGATCCCTGAACTAGACGAATCAAACCTGCGGCACATGTGCTAAGTTGGCTCAATCCTAAATCTAAGCAAACTGCTCTAACCTTATACTCGTATGTATGATAAATTTGCATCGTTCAAGGCCAAGTGTGTCAATTGCACCAAAGCAATGTGGCTAATATCTTTTTAAGAAGGAGTTCATTGCCGTTTAGGCTGCAGACCGAATCTCTTTCCTAGAGGTCAAGGAATCGGTCATATCGCACCATGTGTGAACTTGGACTTCCTGTGTCCTACAGCTTAAGAAAGAGAGAATGGCCCAGTTCGGCGCAGACCTTGTAAAGCAAAAAGATTGTGAGTGACGGCGTTCGTTCTTTCATTCGTGTTCAAACATACTCAAAAAACTATTGGGCCGATTTCTACTAAATTTTATGGACCACTAGAGCATTCACCTAGGAAGAAACAATTAATTTTTTTGCCAAGTTAAATTGGTGGAAATTATATACTCGCTAACATATTTTAATTTGTTTGTTTACAAAATTTCAGGAAAACTAATTCCCAGATATATAAATGAACCATATTGCTAGTGTTATATACATAGGTGGGCGCGATAACGAAAAAATGTATCGATAGCCGATAGGTCGATAACGATAACCTTATCTGTGATAACCGATAATCGATAACTGGCGATAAATTTATCGCCCGATAAGGTGATAACCGATAAATCCAAAATTATAATACAATATTGATTATTGACTATATATAGCGTTATTTTATAATACAATAGTAAGAATATTTGAATACTGTTTCTTAGTTTCTTACCTGGTGAGGCTCTCCTTCATCTCCTCATAGATTTTTAGGATCCTCCTCCAAGGCACGCGCGGCTTGCCCCTGTGCTAAACTGCACCCAAATTGAAATTATCGATTATCGCTAGTTTGGAACCCAAAGTATCGGCGATACCGATGAATCGATAACGTGGAAAAAAATATCGGATAACCGATAACCCGATATCGTTATCGCGATAACGCCCACCTATGGTTATATATTATATTGCTAAGCTAAGCCTTCTTAATACGTGAAACAACTAAATGTGTGAAATTTATTAAGCTTCTGGAATTTTTTAAAACTAGAAATATGTAATAATAATATGATGATGATCATAATAATAATAAAATAATATATTAATAATAATCAAATAATATATTAATAATAATGATATAATATACAAATAATAATAATAATAATAAAATTTTAAGGATAATAAACTGGAAATATGTAGGGGTACAATTACAATTAATAACTCTGCACAGACTTAATTTTGGCACACATAACTATGACGCTGGAGCGCATACATAAAGAAAATGAATTATTATTATAATAATAATTGTAAAAATATTAATAATAATAAAATAGTAATATGTAAAGGTATAATTGCAATTAATATCGCTACATAGACTTATATTGACATATATTAGACGCTAATTGACCTCATACATTAATAATAATCAAATATTATTAATAATGATAAATTAGAAATGTGTAAAGGCAAAATTACAATTAATATATGACCCTAATTGAACGCATACTTTGATAATAATAATAATAAGCAACTAGAAATTTGTAAATGTAAAATTTCACTCAATACGAGGGGCGGTCAATAAGTTTTGCGAATCGGTAGGGCAAAACAGAGAAAGGGGAATGGCTGTTTGTGGGGGTGTTAGGACAAGTTATGACAAGTCAGGACCTGCAGCCGCACGCTCCTGCCTCGTCTATTTAAGAAGCAGTCGCTGATCGCAGATCGTCAATCACAAATTTTTCAACAATGGAGAAGGTTGAGCACCGCGCACTGATCAAATTTTTGACCAAGGAAGGCAAGAAGGCAAAAGAGATCCATGAACGCATGGTTGCAGTGTGCACCGACACCGCCCCTTCCTATGCAACCATTGCTCGCTGGAATAGGGAGTTACGCCATGGTCGTGAGTCCCTTGAAGATGACCCTCGTCAGACGTGACCAACGAGGACAATGTGGCCCGTGTGGGGAGGATGATCCTCGAAAATCGACGGGTGAAGGTCGAAGAAATCGAGCGAGAACTTGGAATATCACATGGAAGTCTTATCAACATGATCCACGACAATTTGGCCATGACCAAGGTCTGTGCCCGTTGGGTCCCTAGAAACCTCACGCCCCATGATCGACTTCAACGTCGTCAAAGTCCACAAGGCCAGAGTTGCACAAGCTGCCATGCGCGAGTGCGGATTCGAGGAGCTCAACCATTCCCCCTACAGTCCAGATCTGGCCCCTAGCGACTACTTTTTATTCCGCCAGCTCAAGGCTGCACTGCGTGGACGCTGGTTTGGGGGCAATGAAGATGTCCAGCTCGCCGTCCAGGAGTGGATTGAACAGCAGTCTGGAGATTTCTGGTTGTCGAGAATTCGAAGCCTCGGGGACAAATGGCGCAAGTGCATTGAAGTCGAGGGTAGTTATACTGAAAAATAATAAAAAACTTTTCCTCGTATCTCGTTTCCTTATATCCGGATTGCAAAACTTATTGACCGCCCCTCGTAACATTATAGACTTAATATTGGCATACATATATGGCGCTAATTAAACGAATACTTTAATAATAATAATATATTAATAATAATCTCACAGAAAAACCCCCAGAACACTAAACATTTTTATTTCATGACTTTAAACATGAAGATTATCCATGATTTTGAGAAATTCCTCTTAAATATGCAGTGTTGGTTATATTCTCAAAATTCCCCACCAGTCTGTGATTACGTTCATCTCCATCCCTGAACTTCTTCAATTTCAAGGGAGGCTTTTGGCCGGCAACAAGTTTTTCATAATAAAGGTCTCTTCCTCTTTGTACTTTACGCAAAGAGTCAATAAATTTCCATATACTTGAATACTGCATTTCAAATTTCGATTGCAACCTCCTCTTTGCTGCTTCTGCAAGATTCTTTGTCCTGTCTTCTTCGTTTAGTACTCAATGATGTAGATTCCACATTGCATGGCAAAAACGAGGCTCTCTCTCCTGTTGTTTTTTTCTCCTCTCCATTCTTCCTACATACTTGTCTTCAAACCAATCGAGAAGTTCTTGTAGATTATCAGTTAATTCGTGACTTAACTGCAAGATTGCTTCATGTATGTGTTCTATTGGAATAAAAGCTAAACTTTAGCACATACCATTTTGCAGTTTAAGTTAAACTCTAGAGGTTTTTGTATTGAAGAGAACTTTCTAAATCAAAAACATGCTTTTTCATATTTTGACACAAATGAAAAAAACTTCCTCTGATATCCGCTGACGGGAAATTCACTTTTAAGCTATTAAAATTTGTCAATTTATACTCATAGTTGATCATTGCTGGACTAAAAGTAGGTTAAATGTTTCAAATCATGTCGAACGATTTGTCATAAGTTCTACGAACTTTATTAGGGAGCAGAGCGTATAACAAGGGATGAACGCCCCACTATTTCTCCCCTGAAATTACATAATCTTGGGGAAAAAAGAGGCGGTGCGATTTTAAAAGCACCATCAACAAAAAGCTTTTCACACATATAACAATCTCAGGTTATTTTTACGTTCAAATATTAAAATTCTACAAGAACTTTCAGAACATCCACTGTTTCCAAGCAAAAATTCTTCCGTTTGTTCTCCACCAAAAGTAGAAGCTTTAAATTCTTCTGGAATAACAAGACTGGCTAAATCTATTGGACTCATCGGGTATGATCTTACAATGTTTCTTTGTCGACGGACCATCTATTTTAAATATCTATTATCTGGCATAGCTCCTTAGCTAGCTTGAGATAAATTATAATGCAAACATTCGTTGACACTTATAAGTTCCTTCTACTACGTTGTTTGCACGCGCCTTTGAGTTAGAATGCGGCCTCTCTCATTTTTTGCTCGTAAGGATCGTGTGAATGGCCATTAATATATTTAACGATTTCTTCGTTTTGAACATAAATTCTTGATTTACTGGAATCTTTTCTATCACACCTATAAAATTTTGTTTTCTTATCCGCACTATATCTATCAAAGACATACAAAAACCATTACATTCAAATTTTGTCTTTCCTCGTTTTGATATTATATTCGCTGCCATATTTTGGGTCTAAGAAAGGTTTAACCAATGAAATACTTTTTTTTGTAGATTTAAATAAAATAATCACTTGAAATTATTAAAGTGAAACTTATAAAAACTTAATTGTATATGAGTTCTGGATATCTAAAATGTTCAGAAAGTTTGATTGTAGGCAAACCAGATGTGTCTAAGACACAACTAAATTTAAAATTGAAAACCATTTTCTATTTATACACTTCACTGCTGGAAAAATATAATCTTGATGTTGGAAAAGAAGCAATTAGTAGAATCCCTCAAATCTCTTTCACATAAATATTTAGAAATATGTGTTGCAAACTTTATTTGAAATCAGGCCTGGCCATTTTTTTTTAGGGTACAATAAACATAAGTAGTTTATTTGCGAGCTCCATCAAAAATTGACTTAATTTATTTAGTTTAAAATAATCCAAATATCCCATAAATATTTATAATAGGTCAACCGTTATCCTAAAGACAAAATACTGGATCTATTGACATTTTCACAATGCTTTTGTTGTTGTTATTTAAAATTTATATCCCTATTTGTAATTCTTTTTCTTATCTTTTTTTTTAATCTTTGTTAAGAACATGGTATTCCAAGAGTTTAAAGCACCATATTGGAAAATGACCATTGTGTGGGATCCTCCCAAATCACCCCCGAAATATTTTGCTGTCAACCATTATCCTAAGGCCAAAATACTGTCCCCAAAAGTTTCATTTGTCCTTTCACTTGCAAATGATATATTGCTTTCGTATTATTTCTTTTGCCCGCAGAGCTAAGAGATAACTAATTCTTCTAGGTAAAAGGAAATAGTAATTTCTAACCACTTTTCAGATATTCCCAAAAAATTTTCTTTAGCAAAATGATAGCACTAATAGAGAGCAAATCTCCGCCAAGGGAGTTCATTCCCCATATTTCGAAGGCTCTAAACTTCCCCAAATTTGCTAGAAATTGGGTAATTAGTTTTCGTGAAATTTTGTAAAGAATCAAATTAAAACACCAGGCAATGGCTTCGCGGGGGGAGCTTGCGCTTCGCTACTAAGATTAAAATTTAAAATCTAAAAAAAAGCAGCCATGGTTAAATTTTTAGACATTTTCTGAACTTCACCAATTATAATAATTTTAAAAAAGAACTAAATTTCCCCCCTTTCAAAATATCACGTTGCTAAAATATAGATTTATAGAAGATATATAAAAATAAATTTTCTGAACTTCACCATTTGTAATTTTTTGGGTTTTAAAAAATTAACAAAATTTCGATACTTATATTTATTTCTGAACTTCACCATTTTGTTTTTTGATATTATAAAATAATTATTAGAAATAACTTTGATAAAAAACATAAGTCATAACCAAACTCAGATGAAATTATTATTCAAATACTCAAAAAAATCCCCTTCTTAAATTATAAAGTTAGTGATGATGATAAGTGATGTTGGTGATTACATAATTTCCAAAGTTACCTTGGGAAGGTAAAAAGCTTTTTAAATATTTAAAAACATGACATTAATGTTTGCAGCTTCAAAGATATAATTTCTAATGAGAAAAATAATAAGGGAAATATTTCATAACCGGATAAAACCGGATCTTAAGTAAAAACTAGTCGCTTCCTTCTAGGCTAAGGCTCTAGTGTTCAACCCGATTTAGTATAAATTAATTAGTTTTCGTACAATTTTTATAACAAACAAATTAAAACTTGTGGCCATTAAAGAATCTCAACCAAGTTACCTTTGCAAAAAAAAAACAACTTCCAGGTATTTAGAAACTCAATATTAATTAACACTTGCATCTTCAAAGTATAATTTTTAGTCAATTAATTAGTAATGAAAAAATACCTAACCGGATAAAACTGGATCTTGTTCAAAAACTAATAGTTTATTTCTAGGCTAAGGCTCTAGTACTCCACAAGATTTTGTAGAAATCAATCAACTAGATTTTGAGTAAGTTTGAACATGAACGAAGGCCATCGATCACATAATTTCCGACTTCCTTGTCAGAGATTTCTAACGCTAACCTTTCTTTTCTAGATTTTTTTTAAAGTTGATCTGGTGGACTTTAAAATTTTTAACAAGGTGTGCGTCGAACAGGATGTGCGCCGAATAGGGTCTGCGCCGAATTGGTCGCGCCGAAACTTCCTAGACCCTAAGAAAGAACCTTCTGCTTCTGGCCAAACTGCCGAAGTAAATCTACGGTAACCTGATCTCGAGTTTCAACAAATTCTCTTTCGGCCTACCTCACCGGGAGGTACACATTCATCTGATACAGGAGCGAGCTCATACCCCACTCTGACCTCCCTTAACCACATCCAGCAGGGATCGCGCAACTCTCTTTATAATCAGAGGTTTCATTTCAGCAACAAATTCGACAGCTTCGTTGAAGATGTCGAGGAACTCTTTCCATAATTCAGAAGCAATGAACTTCCAACTCATCGAGAGTCTCGTTCCCACCGTCCTTCCAGACCCTCAGCAACTTCACTTTCCGTACATCTGTGGAGTAGTCGCTGGTACCATCGCACCTCCCATCATTAGACTAGAAAATGGGTTCTTCCCTGCAAGTCGCGATCTGAAAGACACAATCTGTCATGGGAGAAGTCCAGACTACGAACCTCTGCCTCTTCATCCTGGACCCGCCCCGGACTTGGATTTTCTAGTTGCCAGAGGGTCGACAGTCTTCATTATCCTGGCATCGTAAGAGGAGAGGAGAAGACCTCCGATAACTTCATCACTAAGGAACATTTCAAGGAGGCCAATTCCTGCCCATCACAAAAGAGAGACTTCTCTCTCGCTCTATATCCCGGACGCTCTCTTCCTTGACTACTTTTTATCGTAGGCATCCGCCACGTCCTTCTAAGAGGCGGATTTTCTGCAGCATTTCTCCATAATCCTTGATTTGAAGGGCGTACTCCCACTTTCCATGCCCGACGTTCACTCTGACCGCGCCTGTTTAGGGTCTTGACTCTCCAAGTTCCACCGTCAATCGTTCTGCTACGCACTTCACGCCAAATATGCAAAATTACTCTCATCCTTCCCTTATTTAATCTCATTTCAGGGTGGGGGCAAACAGTTAAACAGACAATCACACACTATACAAACAACTGGTCCCCCTATCCACTCCCTACCGCGCCGATCGTCGTCTGCCAAACTGAATGCCGCCAAAGATAAGTTTGAGAAGTTGGAATGTACTATTAGGCAATCTCGATTCCCATTAGCGTCACCTTTGTACTTGGCATCAAAGAAACAAGTCAACAACAAGCCTGTTTGGGGCTTCCGAGTTTTAAACAGTTACTAAAGCTGATAGATGCTCTGTCCTTTTTGTAGCTGACTTTACAGTACTTTTCAAAGGTACAAAAGTATTTTCCAAGCTTTGATGTCCTAAAATGGTCATCTGTGGCGGACACTCAGTGGAATAAAGGTACGAAGAAAATAATCTGGAAATACAAATATCATCCAGTAATTACAGCGGAACAAAGTATCACTTGGTGCCTCCAAAGGTGTTCGTTGTAGCCCCCAGCATGGCGGCGGGTGGGGCGTAATGGTGGGTGTCATCCAAACCACTCAACCCTGGCACAATTGGGTGTAACGGCATAGTGCCACTCTTGATATTAACAAGTGTCAGTATAGAAGTTGATATATGCAGTGCCATGGCATAACTCATTGTTTATTACGGCTGTATCACTAACAATCACAAGTGTGTGTGTGTTTGTATGTATACTGGGATTAATGGAACCGCACGATCATAGCTAGACCATGACGAATGCCAATTGTAATGGCAGTAAGATCAAAATTTAATCATATCACCCACTCAAATTTTATCCCTTCATTCATCACTGGTTACACTCCCCTATCACACCCTTCCCTCCTCCATAACCCCCATGGCGCTTATAGGTGGCGGTTGCTAAGGAAACCAGACATAATTATACTTTGTTCTGGAAAATAACCCAAAAGTGGGTCGGGGCAAAGCCATCCCCCCTTTTTCAAGGGTAAGACAAGAAAATAAAAATGACATTTCTTTAAAAAAAAACAACCATGACAATATTATACTTAACGAGATCAAGGGGACTCCATTAAAAATTAATATTCATTGGACTAATTTCGATGTGTAGTTCGCCCTCCCATTTCCAGACGTACACTAAGAATTAACACTGCGATACCCGCGAATAAATACTACAAATAATCTAGAAATATTCGCCAATCAGAGGACGTAGCGGAGGATTAAAATTATAATTTATTACCCAGCTTTGGACAGAGGGTCTTAAATTACTCCGAAAGGGTTAAATTGGGGAAATTATTTAGCCCCCTTACGCGTTTTACCTTTAAATTTAAATAATTGCTAAATGGTAAATAATAATAATACTTTGATAAAGGAAGTGAAAAATAAATCCTAATATAAACTTCAAAATTAAATCACTTTAATGTTTGATGCGATAATTAGTGGAGAATATATAAATATTCTGTTTGAAAACGATTGGAATGCTAATTTACTATTGATGTGACCGAGGAAATCTAATTTACCACTACTGTAACTGATAGAATTATAATTTAACACTGATGTTTCTAAGAGAATTCTAATTTGTCACTGCTATAGCCAAGTAATTCTCATTTACCACTGATATAACCGAAGATATTTTTATTTACCCTGTTTTGACCGATGGAATTCTAATTTACCACTGCAATGTTTGAGGGAACTCTAATTCCCACTTTGCGACAAAGGCAATTTGCCACTGTTATTATCGAGCCAATCCTAATTTACCACTGATATGACCGAGCAAATTATAATTTACCACTGTCATGAAAGAACGAATTCTAATTTACCACTGGTGTTGTCGTTGGAGTTCTAATTTAACATTGCGGTACCGAGGAGATTCTAATTTACCACTATGATCGAGGATAGTATAGTTTGCCACTTATAACCGATGAGATTCTAGTTTTGTGGCTGAGGGGATTCTAATTACCTCTTATGTGACCGGTGGATTCTAATTTACCACTATTGTGTCTGGTAGGATTCAAATTTACCACTGATATAGACGATGGATTCTAATTTACTACTGATATGGCCGATGGATTCTGACTTACCACTTCTATGACCGAGGGCATTCAAATCTACTACTGCTGTGGCTGATGACATTCTAATTTACCATTGCTGTGGCCGAGGGAATTCTAATTAACTATTGTTGTGGCCGAGGCGATTCTAATTTACTACTGTTGTGGCCGATGGAATTGGATGGTTTAACATAACATTTCGGTGACGAGAGGACAAACGTGATAAAAGCCGCAGTTGCATTTTGTGATTAAGATTATTTCAATATTTTTCTTTATATTAATATAATAAAGGTTGAATTTTTTATTTTCATGTTTTTAATTGCGATCGGAATTTAATGTTATTTTTTCTTTTTCTTTTTTACTTGAGGGCTATATTTATGGATTACCGAGTGCCATAGTATAGCAGGAGAGATTTATTTCTGCATATCCTTTTGTTTAAAGGAAATAAAAAAAAAATCATTATCGAGGGTCATATTCATCGATTACCGAATTCCAGGCGAGATTTATTAGTGCAATGTGTGACTTCTTAGTATTTTATTGTATTTATCAAAAATAAAACAAACCACCGGTAGCATCTTGCTCGTAGCTTCGAGTTCAGGCCGTTCGTGTCTACGAACTCCGCCCAACTCCGCCCAGAGTTCTTGCACTACATGTATCTCTAGGGTTTGTGTCAGGTGTACTTGTGTTTGTATGTTGAATGTATGTTGAATTGTGGTTGATTCCTGGTGCAATGGAGGAAGATGTCCGTCTCAGTCAGGCCAGCCAGGGGTGCATTTGTAGGTGTTGAGTCTTTGGATGGTGTCCGCACCGGAGCATTAGCAGGGCGACTTATTTGTGACGTCGGAGGGTGTATTTTCAGGGTCGATGTTTGGTCGAATGACGTTGAGAAGATGGTTTGAACCTGGAGGTTGAATGGCATGCTGTGATATGTGCCTGTGTGTGTGCGTGGATTGCCTTATGGGTATTAGGTATGGAGGAATTTGGCACCGGGATTATAGCTTTGGATGCTGTTATCAACGAGTTTGTTTCGGAGTCTAGCTGGATGGGGGGGGCTGAGATCTCCCCACAGTGTGTTGCAGTGAGTAAATGTGAGGAGAGTACTCGGGCCATAATGACATACGCATCGAGAGGTTGTGGGGTGGGGGGGACTGGAGACACTGCTTGAGGCCTTTCTAGAGAAATCAAAAGGCCTTAACAAGGAGATCCATTTCTACTTCACCCAACTTCACCGTTTCGGAAGGATCCGGGGTGATTCGGAGATACAAACTCCGGAGAAAAACTGAAGGAGTTCCGATGTAGACAAATCCACGCGTTCGCTCCTAAAATAGTTTAGTGTTCATACCTACGAACATGCGTACGTTGCACATAAGCATACGAACACCGACCCCACGCAGTGGCACTGACCTAAAATCGCCTTCCCTTACGCCACCCCTGCAGGTAATAGGCAGCAGTAGAACGATGTGTGAACTTTCCTGTTAATTAATGACAATCGCTTTAATAGCCAAGAAGAGAGTGGGAGGCGGGGGGAGGTGAGATCTAATCAATAAAGTTCAAGGTCATGGTTATCTGCCACACATTACATTCTTAGCACCTCATATATATATATATATATATATATATATATATATATATATATATATAAGAGAACGATTTTCGTTTATTAAAATATTTTCAAAAATATGAGTATGTTACTAAATTTCCCTGGTACATAAAGTCATGTATTTAATATCTTTAAACCAGATGCAGTAAAGCGAAGGGACACTATGAAACGGCTCTCTGCTTTGCCACTATTTGTCTTAATATTTCGCGAAATTCCTGCTGAAAACGAGAAGAAATCCTTCATAGAGAAGGCCTAATAGCTCCGTTTTCTCGGATGGTGGTTATGCAGGGTCGACCGACTTTTGAGGGAGATTTATAGGGGTTTTACATTGTGTAACTTCAGAATGCGCGAAATCACACTCTTTGGAGTTCCTACTTCTCTTGAAATCGCAGAAAGAATCCTGCCCAAAGTCTTCAAGCGAACAATTCTCTGAGGGAGCTCAGGAGTAACTTTTGCGTGAGTACAACAACAATGGCGGTTGTACAGTTCTTACCTACTGAGCAAAATATTGTCATGATTTAAGAAACTTCTAGAATGTTCCTGAAAAAATCGGGATGTTTTTTACTCTATATTTTTAGTTTATTTAGTATAATTTCTTGAATATACGATTGTATCATATGAAATCTTCATAAAATATATTAAATGCATAACTTGATGTACCATGGAAATTTCATTTACCTAATTATCATAGTTTTGCAAATATTTTAATAAAAGCAAATCGTTCTCTTTTCTCTTATTTTGCCCGGTAGTATATATATATATATATATATATATATATATATATATATATATATATATTAATTATATGGGAAATGGGAAGCAGCAGAGGTGGTAATATTCAAATTATAAAATTGCAGGGCTTTTAACTATTAGGGAATGGGAAATATGTTTTTGTTATTAAAATAAAACTGAGATTAATTAGTTTTGGGTGTCATCGTTGTAAAAATGGGAGATAATAGAAATATTTGAAAAATAGGGGTTGTTTTTGGGGAGAGTGGATTTGGCGTGCGTAATTCGTGAGTAATTATAGTTGTAGTAAAAGTGGAAATGAGCTTGTGTCATAGTTTACAGTGGGGTTTTTAAATCTAATATAAAGAGATTCCAGTGTACGTAGTTGGTTTTCGGTGTTTGCTGTGTCTTTAATTAAAAAATTGTTTAAGTTGGGTTTATGGTGTGGATGTCTGTTTTCGTAGTGTATTCGGATAGGGGAGAATTCGGGAGTAGTGAGTGGGGCTCCAGTCCTGTTGCTGATGCCTAAATGTGAGTGTGGATCCACACTCTACCACAAGCTTCATTACCAGCAAATCTACTCCCCCAAAACAACCCCTATTTTTTCAAATATTTCTATTTTCTTCCTTTTTTACAACGAAGACACCCCAAACTAATTATATATATATATATATATATATATATATATATATATATATATATATATATATATATATATATATATATATATATATATATATATATATATATGAGGAATTAAACCACATTCTCCGAAGACAATTTAATTCACAACAGTTTCGGTGCATCTCACACCCTTTTTCAACTGACACTGGGTAAAAAATTTAAGAGAAGTGCATATAAGCATAACACAAGATCCCCTCTTTTTTCCCCCAATCCCCTACTTGTGGCTAATCTGGGGGGAGGGGTTGGGCCTAAACATATTGAAGGGGTGACATTTAACTATTTTGTTTATATGCTTTCTTATTACAGGATTAAAAGAAAATTGACCCTCAGATAGATTTAAATTAGGAACTGACGATATCAAGCTCGATTCTACGATTCTTCTCTTAACATAGTTAGCCGATTTAAATACCATTTTACTTCCATTGAAATCGATCGTATGATTCTTGTCTCTAACATGGCAAAATATTCCACTGCTTTCGCTGCCCACTCTAATATCTCTTTTGTGTTCGTACAATCTCTTGTCTAGATTTCTCCCCGTTTCCCCTATATAAACTTTATGGCAATCGTTGCATGGTACTGCATATACTCCTATGTTATGATGCTCTATGGGTTTCCTGGCCATCATCAATTGGTTTAAGGAATTATTATATTTAAAGGCTAGATTAATACCCGCTTTTCCAAATATGTCCTTTAAACTATTTAATTTATTATTAAATGGCAATGTTATACATTTGTTGAAGTCGTTAGTGCGGGAAGGCTTATTACCATAGAATGTTTTCCTAGCTGCAAAATGAGCAGGCGATATCAACCGATCGGGGTAATACAAATTAGAAAAAATGGTCCTGATAATGACAATTTTTTCATCTAAATAGGAAGAATGACATATTTTGTATGCTCTAAGGAAAAGGTTAGAACTAAATCGATAAATTTACTCGTACGAGTAAATTTATCGATTTAGTTGAATTATGTCTCTCTGACAATGTGTTTCGAGTAAATAATGAGTTTTATAGACAAATATTTGGCCTTAGCATGGGAAATAGTTTATCTCTGATATTGGCATGTCTCTTCATGGAATATTTTGAGACTGAACTCCTTCCCACAATTTCTCCCCCTAACTTTATATGGTTAAGGTACATTGACGATGTATTTTCTGTATGGCCTAATGGCCATGATTTTGATACCTTTTTTAATAATTTGAATAATTTGCATGTCTCCATCGAATTTAAATATGAATGGGAATATGATAATAGATTACCCTCTTTAGATGTCCTCATTAATAAAGATCACCATGAATTAAAACTTGACGTGTATAGGAAACCAACCCACTCGAATGCCTATATACATTATTTTTCGTTTCACGATAATACTGTTAAAAAATCGGTAATTTCTAACCTTTTCCTTAGAGCATACAAAATATGTCATCCTTCCTATTTAGATGAAGAAATTGTCATTATCAGGACCATTTTTTCTAATTTGTATTACCCCGATTGGTTCATATCGTCTGCCCATTTTGCAGCTAGGAAAACATTCTATGGTAATAAGACTTCCCGCACTAACGACTTCAACAAATGTATAACATTGCCATTTAATAATAAATTAAATAGTTTAAAGGACATATTTGGAAAAGCGGGTATTAATCTAGCCTTTAAATATAATAATTCCTTAAACCAATTGATGATGGCCAGGAAACCCATAGAGCATCATAACATAGGAGTATATGCAGTACCATGCAACGATTGCCATAAAGTTTATATAGGAAAAACGGGGAGAAATCTAGACAAGAGATTGTACGAACACAAAAGAGATATTAGAGTGGGCAGCGAAAGTAGTGGAATTTTTTGCCATGTTAGAGACAAGAATCATACGATCGATTTCAATGGAAGTAAAATATTATTTAAATCGGCCAACTATGTTAAGAGAAGAATCGTAGAATCGAGCTTGATATCATCAGTTCCTAATTTGAATCTATCTGAGGGTCAATTTTCTTTTAATCCTGTAATAAGATCGCAAATAAATAAAATAGTAAAATGTCAGCCCTTCAATATGTTTAGGCCTAACCCCCCCCCCCCCAGATTAGCCACAAGTAGGGGATTGGGGGGAAAAAGAGGGGATCTTGTTTTATGCTTTTCTCTTATATATTTTCTGCCCAGTGTCAGTTGAAAAAGGGTGTGAGATACATCGAAACTGTTGTGAATTAAATTGTCTTCGGAGAATGTGGTTTAATTCCTCATATATATATATATATATATATATATATATATATATATATATATATATATACGCTAGGATGATTATAATAAAATAGTCACCTCGTGATTTCTTTCTCCTGTTTGGTTGGTTGTTATGACGATATAATTCAATTTTTTTTTCCATGTTCCCGCATGATTACAATGCTTGGATCGATCTTTCTGATGTTATTTCCTATTTTTGCTCCTTTTCTGATCCATTCATTCGTATTTGTTTGCAGAATTTGCAGTTTTCTAGATCTTTCGCTTCCCATTTTCCGTAGTTTACTTCACTAATAATTGTTTTGTAGAATCTTAGTTTTCTTTAGGGATAGTTTGTCGTGTTTGCTCTCCTTGCTACTTCGACCTTGGAGGTTGAATTTCCTATTTTTGACTTGGTCGTATGTAGTGCTGGGTAGACTCTGATTCTACTCTCCATTAATAGTTTATCTACTTGGTTTTATCTATATTGCTCTTGTAGGCCCATTTGCACTTCTTTTCCATTAGTATCTGGCAATATCTTTTTGTTACAGTTTTCTTGATAGCGGCATGGCGTCGCTTACGTAGACATTCATGTTGAGAACTTTTGCATCACATACCATTCCTTCCTCTTTGTTAATGTCTATTTTTGTCTCATTCCTCTGCTTCACTTGAAGATGGCGTGTTTCTCTGTTTATTATTTTATCTGTGGTTACTTCTTTCTTGTAGAGCTCCATTGTCAGGATTTTTTTTCTTTTTTTTAGTATATCCATTCTTAGAATGTCGGAATATTCTGGGTTCTCAGGGAACCACATTTCTTTGATGCCATTTTTCACTATTTGGTTTAAATGTTTTGAAAAAGTCCCTAGTTTCTCAATGTTTGTCAGGTGATTATAAAGGCTGCTTATGAGTAGCTCTGATCCTACTCCTAGTGGGGTGGTAATTTTAGTCTTGGCTTTCTTCATTTCGTTGATAGATTGTAGCTTTTGTCTTTCCCGCATAAGTAGCATTTTGCAATCTTTGTTTCGCCTATTTTCTTCTCGTTCTTTTCGTTCAATTATTTCTTTTCTTTTGAGGCAGTTCATTGCTAAGGTTTGATGTGAGCCTTTGTAATTCAGATACTTTTTCGTGGTCGAGGTAGATTCCCTCCATCCTTGATCTACCGAGCATTCCGGTAATATTGCGTTTGGCCTTTTTGGAGCAGACCTTGTGTCACGCTGGATCCTTGCCAGTGCACACGGATGTCTCCAAGTCCCGGGAGGATGTAGGCTCCCACGCCGTATCTCTTCTGTGTTAAGTCAGTGGGGCTCTACCATGCGCAAATGTTCCCTGGAGTACCAGGGCACACTCGTGGGACTTGCCGCCATTTGATGGAGCACTCCCGTGCACCTTACTGCGACGACTGACTTGTTTCCCCTTCTATTCGGCGCATTCTTGTTGAATGTCCCGGTCTGGGTGACCCCTCACTTTACGTGTCCCGGTACCGGGACGAGCGAGATCACTACTGCTTGTCCCTTCTACTCGGGACGGGTTCGTGCGCGCAGATTTGTGGATTATTTGACTTCTTGGAGGAGGCTTGTTTTAAATTTGATTTTTTGTTGTTGTTTTTAATTTAGTCAAGCATATAAGATAATTACGTCACTCTGTGAGGCAAGGCAATACTACGAAAGCGTTTGTACCGATATCGCGTTCGTCGAACGACTGGATCAGGTTTGGGAGAGATGTGCACTCCACCAGTTTTAAGCGCATCTAATAGTCTCCTCTTTTTTCTACTCGGGCTATATCACAACCACATTTTCACTATCCGTAACGTCACTACTAAAAGGGCGCAAATGCACTCGTTTGTTTTCATTATTGTTCCAAATTATTTCGTTACTTTATCCTTTCAGCGCTGCCCCAGTGCCATGTTGGTGGCCGCCGGTGCCACGGACGTGAGATGGCGCCCCTGACGCCGCGGAGTTACCATGCGTGGGGATGACTCGCCTCCGGGGTCCCCCACAGAGAATTCTCCCTCTTCGGGGGGATCTCGAGGCCCTGAAGAAAACTCCACCCCGCCCTGCACCACAGCCTCGTCCCCATACATCTACCCCGACTACGACGACGATGAAGATGAAGACGATGACGATGATGACGAAAACTTGCTCAAAATCGTGGTCGAAACTTTGACCGGAACCACGTTTCACGTAAGTCCCCTCCCCCCCAATTAGAGGGAAGTGGGGGATAAAGGAGCGTAAATCAACAAGGGCAATGAGCTCGGTAGGTGAGAAATAGACAAAAGAGAGATAAGCGCCCCCCCCCCTCTCTCTCTCTCTCTCTTTTTCTTCTCTCTTCTCAAAAACCGTGGAATTACATGGAAGAATTTATGACCGAAGAAAACAAACGTTCTTACTGAAGGATATGTGTGTCCCGTCGTACGAACACATTAGCGCATGCTCCCCTAAGTACGAACTTAGGTGCACATGCACCCCTGAATACGAACTTAAGAGCACATGTGTCCCGTAGTACGTCCTTAAGAGCACATATGCCCCGCAGTACGAACTTGAGGACCTTTATAGTAAGTTCACTCGAACTTGATTTCCTCTCCTTGAAAGGGGTCCCCTGTATAGACTGGTACACCTGGTACTTGCAGGTTGGGAATGGAGGGCTTTTAACAAGCCCCCACCCCCCTCCCTTACCACTTTTACTACTTCCTCCTTTTATTTTCTCTCTGTCCTTTTTACGCCCAAGTCTCGGTGGGGCGTTTGGCCACGGGGCGCGAGAGGTGGTGATGAGCAGGGCTGAGCCGGTTCACCCGACACCCAGTCCTCCCGCTCCGGATTCGGCCGTAGGGGCTGGGTTGAGTGTTTGGCACCCTTGCCTACATGTAGAACTCCATGCAAGAGGTGCACACGGACAGAGCATCTCCGTTCCCCAAGGGTAGCCGGTCTCCGGGCTTTATGCTGTTGTTTTTTAACTCTGGCGGTCACCTTCTTGGTAGCCGGGACGCCTGTTCCCCGGAGGCCCCCTTCCTGCACCTGTGTGCCGATCCCTGGGATGTTTGCTCTGGATCGTGGCGACAGTGTACGATCCTATGGCGCCTCCCTTGGGAACCATCCATGCCAAGTGAAGTTCCAGATTGGCGCCCCAATAGATCGGAGGTGGGTATCTTGATGCAGGCTCCCGCTGGGGCTAGCGAGGATCCTATGGTGGGACTAAGGCGTCCTTAGTCGCAGGAGACAGGGTCGTCCCTGGGAGGGGAACGTGGCTTGACAGGAGAAACCCACAAGCTAGAGCTCACTTCCGGGCAGAGCCCTCCTAAGGGGACTGATCCCCCCCCCCCCTATTCAAGAGAGGAAAAGAATATAATAGAACCTCTCATCCTTCCGAGGGAAATTTGGGTGACGGACGGGTTCTTCGTCATTTCGGATAAGGACCAGATCCCGGAGTCCCATCAGGCGGGAGGGAGAAGGTTAAACCCCGCCCTTATCACTCAAAATGAGAACAATGCAGGAGAAACAGAAAAAGAGTGGACCCTCGAAGACGTCGGGAACGCTCGTAAAGACTCTGCCAGGAGTTTTTGAGCCCGCCAGCTTTAAACCTTTACAAGCGACCCACGTGACTGAAACAATAATTAATGCCATTACCCCTGCCGTGTTAGCACTGCTTTGGGCACACCAGTGCAACTTGTCGAAGTGCAAAAAAGGAGTCAACATCTATTTTGCTTAAACCATTCTAAGGCTGTGCACGACGATAATGCTGGTTCGTGCAAAGACCAGGTGTGTGAATTGTGGCGAATCGCACAGTTTCCACTAAACAAAGCGATGTGTATGTGCTTGATAAAGAGTTCTTGACCATTCAGGCTGCGAACCGTGTTTCGTCTAGAGAGGCTAAGGAAATTTATCTCTCACTGTCTGCAATTCGAGGCACCGCCTACGCTTCTCAGGGGAAAAAAGCACCATTCACGGTAGCTCCGCTGCCATCGGGAACTCTTCTATAGATTCTACTTCCCCCCAGTCGCCATGACTGATTGACAGTGAAAAGGGTACGAACCCTGCTCCACCCAATTCTGGGTCCTAGTATACCGGGTAGTCATGAACAACGTTTTGAATACCTAGGATCTACTCCTCCGATACCTCCATTTTACCTTCTTCACTTTTTAACTCCCCGTAAGCGGTGCGGTGATTTGCCTCCCTGGCCTCCGTGCTGACGGGACTCAGCGCCCCGTCCAGCCACAGCTTAGCCTCTTCTCCTTCTTTTCTTACTTTTGCCTATGTACGGGTCGACGGATGCGCCCACTGAGGGGCATCGTCTGCAGGACCGTGCCTTAGAGCAGGTTTAGTTGTCCGGGTGGTCATTTTGTTTCTGGGAGGTCTTAGCCCCGCAATCCAGAGAATCTCCGTTATGTGGCTCCGCTGTTTTTAAAACGACAGTAGGAGTCGGGGGGGCGGGTTACCACGTCTGGGCTGTATGGGCACTCTTTGGACTCACGATGACGATTTGGTGCATGCCCTCGGTTCCAGGGGGAGCCCAAAATAAAATATATACTTATATGGGTAAATTTAACAAACATAACTCCCAGAGACGGTCATCGTGCCTTGGACCCTGACGGTAGACACTTTGATCCTTTTGGGTCAGAAGTCGACCCTGAGTTGGATTACGACCGATTTTTAGTCTTGAAAGCGAACGATAGTCTTCTCAGTAAGGCTGACATCTTCAACGTCTACGAGGATTTTGTTGAGAAATGTGGCGAACCTGCTCAAATGTGGCCACGTAATGATGACGCATTGATAGTCGAGGCGAAATCAAGCGAGCAGCATTAGCGGATTAAGACCCTACAGTCTTTAGCTTCTGTAGACATGTGCTCTGCTTCGCACCCAACATTTAACACCAGTTAAGGTGTTAACCGATCGGGAGAGTTAATAGATTATGATGTTGACAGGCTGGTATCAAAAATTACCAATCAGAAGGTTGTAAGTGCCCACCGCATTTCCAGATTTGTGAATAGCGCTAGGTTACCTACCGCCACCATAATCCTGACCTTCAACAGATTGGAACCGCCCAAGTACGTTAAGGCAGGCTATCTTAACATCCCAGTCAAGCCTTACGTTGAAAACCCACGACGATGCTTCCATTGCCAACGCTTTGGCCATGTAAGCAAGTTTTGTAAACAGGCAAGATTGTGTGTGAATTGTGGATCGGATTATCACGGGACGCCCTGTTCTCAACAGCCGTGCTGCCCTAACTGTGGTGGAGAACATCCTGCAACATCACAGCAATGCACTTTCTTTCTCTATGAGAGAGAAATCATTGGCATTAGAAACAAAAACAGGGTCAGTTTTAAAGAGGCCAGAAGAAGAGTAAAGACGATGTAGGTCCAACCTGGTGTGAGCCTTTCTGATGTTCTGCGCTTTACCGGGCAAAAGAAAGGGACAAGCCAGAGACCTCCTACTGGTTCTCCTGTGCATGACCAAGTAAAAAGTCCTACCCGTCCTAAGCGTACATCTCCTCGTGATGAACCCCATAAGGGGCGCGGTGATTTGCCATCCTGGCCGCCGTGCTGACGGGATTCAGCAGCCCACTCGACCCCAGCTTAGCCTCTTCACCTTCCTTCAAAACACGTGTTTCCCCCCCGGTTTTCTCGCTTTTCACACAACCTCTCCCACAACTTTCTGTGGTCAGCCTCTAATTTCACAGGGTAGATGCTGACCTTCTTATCAGCAAACCGTCCCGGATTGGGGCTGAGGGGGCAGGGAACAATGTTCCCTAACCCCTGAGCTCCGGTCTGGGGTGGTGGGTTTTTAACAACCTGCTTCATCCCCACCCATACCTTCCTCACATCCCCTTTCCTTCTCACTTCACCACCTATTTTTTACGCCGTGTCCAAGGTGGAGCCGCCAGGCCGAGGGACTGCCAGGCCACTAGGCGGGAGGGGTGTTCCTGAATGGCGGCCCCTGGCTCTGCTAGGCCTGTACGCACCCCTTGCAGGGCGGGCTACTGCGATGGGTGATGAGCTATTGCATCCCGTAAGAAAAAGAGGATCATCATGCCCATTGATGTTGAAATAAAAAATCTCCCCTCAATTTCCCCTGTTCCATCTTCGGAGCCGCCCTCGGGCCGCTCCACAGACAAAATGGAGGTCCGCCCCCCTGTGCTTGCGCAGGGGGCCCTCCAAGTTTCTCTAACCGGAGAGGAGGCTTACTCCTCTCCTTCGCCTACGGGTGTAGGGGACTCTCCCTTACCCTCTTCTCTGGAAGTGCTTACAGGCACCTCCCTCTTTCCAGCGGCAGTCCCCTCTTTTCTTTCCAAGGGGACTGCCAAGAAAGCTAGCAGGCAGCCCATAGCTGACCGCTCCCAATTGAAGCGGCTCGATAGGGCAAACCCCTTAGGGGGGAGATGGAAGCCAGGCCCCTTCGGCCGCTTCCCTCAAAAGACCTGCTGGCAAGAATATTGAACCTTGCCGGGGTCAAGGCCTGTGCCTCCCCATACATGACTTGTGACAACGATGCTAACGGGACCTGCGATGTCCTGGCAGAGGGGGCAACTGGAGGTCCTTCCTGAGATAAACATGGTCCTTGATGCAACTCAGCCTCAGACGCTAGGGCCTTCCATGGGAGCGAATCCGGGCTTATCGCCAAGCTCCGAACCCGAATCAGCCCCTATGCAAGGTCCTCCTCAAATGGCTAGGGTTTCCAAGGCAGTACAAGGAGGCAAGGGATCTCCTCCGACCGGTATCCCTGCGACTAGCAGGACCTTCTCCATCTCGAAGAAGGGCCTGGCTGAGGCCGGTCCATCTGGCCTGGGGCCTCCTCTCCAAAAAATTAAAAAAAGACTAAGAAGACTCGGGGCTCCTCTCCATCCGTGGGGGCTGGGGGAAAGGCTGGGTCTGCTGCCACTTTGGCAAGCGACCAAGCCAAGATCGGCACATCCGGCGCCTCTGCTCACCCCGGGTGCAGAGCCCTTGACTATGAGTAAGACCAAAAGTGCGTAGGGCGAAGCCTTGATAACAATGGGGCCCCTCATTCAGAGGCTACCTAGCGTTTTCGAGCCCGTTGGCTTCAAACGCTTCCTCGTTAATCGATTCACCGATGGCATCATGTTGGCCAAGGGCAACATTATCCATCAGAGCAGAGCATTAGCTAGTGTAATTGGTAGAGAGCCGAAGGTGACCCGTTTCTCGGACGGGAGCCCTCTGGCGAATGCGGTGAATCCCTCCGAGGCGGCCAAGATAAGTGCTCTTCGGACACTTCATGGCACCCCGGTGAGTGTGACGCCGCACTCTACCATGAACTTTTGTGGAAGGAGTAGTTTATGCGAGGGAACTCGTTGACTACTCCATAGAGGACATCACCTTAGAGCTGGCCGACCATAGGGCGGTCAAGGTCGAACGTGAGATGAGAGAACAGGGAGAGGCCTTGAGACCCACTCCTACACTCTTCGTCACGTTCGACTGTGACAAGCTCCCTGAGTTGGTGCGTGCCGGTTGGTACCGCTCCTGCGTGAAGGCATTTATGCTACTGCCGCGGAGGTGCTATTACTGTCACCGCTTCGACCATACGAATCGCTCAGGTAGACGTGCAAAGTCGGGGTCACCCGAAGTATGTGTAAATTGCTCCAAGGCCTCACCCGATTAGTCCAAATCGTGTGTGGTCAAGTGTGTCAATTGCGGAGAGCCGCACCCCGCTTCTTCGAAGCAATGTGGTGCATATCTCCTTGAGAAAGAAATCCTGGCCGTTTAGGCCCAGGATCGACTCTCATTCCGCGAGGCTAAGGACTTGGTCCTGGCGCGCCCGGCTCTGCCTGGGACGTCTTATGCCTCAATGGTTAGAAAGACACCCTGTGATCCTGGCCCATCCAGGCCAACGAGCACGGTTGTTTCCGCGCCCATTTGGAGCCCCTCTGCGGGTTCTACTCAACCCGGGCGCTCCCCTGGTAAAACTGGCGGCACAAATGGTTCACACCCAGCCCCGGCTAAAACCAGGGCTTCCCCCTTCCTTTATCCAGAGTGACCATTTTCCGTAAGGCGAAACGGCCACGCGCCTCCACCGAGTCGTTAGAATCACAGGGGGCAAAACCCATGTATTTGTTTACCAGGCCATCTTCCGGGGTTCCTAAAGCTGTCCCCCGAAAGGAGGACAACAACAAAGGAGCTTCGTCTCCTTCGCCCTACGACTAGTGGTGGGCTGAGTGGCTCGGAGACAGTGGAGCCTTAAAAAGAGGGCCCCCCCGCCTCCGAAGCCGCAACGCCCGCCTAAGGTTTCGAGGCGGAGGGAGGAAAAGACTCGCATGGCGAGCCCAACCTCCCCCAATAAGTCCTCGAAGGCAACAGCGCCATCAGCGCTCTATACGGCCAACAGCGCCCGGGGTGCTGCCTCCGGGAAGCGTACGGCCATTCCCGTGAGGGTCTTCTGTTCGAAGAGGGCCCCCGCGTCTCCTCCGAGCTAGGCCTGGAGGGCATATTCCTTCAATGGAATTTTCGTGGACTCCGGGCCAACTGGGAGGAGCGGAGGAGGCTCGTCTCGTCCCGTTCCTCGTTAGCTAGTTTTCTGCAGGAGACCATGCTAGGCGCGTGCCCCCTGCCCACCCTCCCAGGGTATAAGGATTTTGCGACCCCACCACCACGAGATGGCTGGGTTGAGAGATGCGCGGTTTACACCCGGCATGATGTCTCCGTTCTTCCTTTCTCTTTAGATACCTCCTTTCAGGCAATGGCTGTGCAGCTTCACCTGGATAGGTGGTATACTATCATTTCTGCGTACATTCCACCGTCAGCTGACTTGGATGTGGGGGACTTCCGCCGCCTCGTGGCACGGTTGCCGAGACCCTTTATCTTGCTTGGAGATCTGAACGGCAGACATCCTCTCTGGGGGGATTACTCAATAAATCCCAGGGGACAAGTCCTTGCCGATCTGATCGAAGAGCTTGAGATGGGTGTCCTAAATGTGGATTGGTTTACGCATCACTGCACGAGAACCACTTCATTTTCTTGCCTTAATCTATCTTTGTGCTCTTCGGATGCACAGCCTGATTTTGATTGTAGGGGGGGGGGGGCGATGACCTCCATGGTAGTGATCACTTTCCCATTCAAATATCATTTTCAGGGCAACTGCCACCTCAGACCCCACCTTGGTGGTGCTTGGCGCGGGCGCGGTGGCTTGCATTTTAGGAAATGACTGAACTCTCTATCTAAGTCGAGGAGTTTAGGTCGGTAGATGAGGCCGTTGAGTTCTTCTTCAGGAACCTGACTACTATTCCCAGAACGTCTGGCGGTTTTGCACGCCGACCAATCCCGTGGTGGTCGGTCTAGTGTGAGACGGCCCTCAAACAGAAGCGTTATGCCTACATGCGCTATAAGCACCGCCCGAACGATTTCACTGTCGCTGAATTTCGTCAGGCTAGGGCTAGGTTCCGGTATATTTCGAAGCACGCCCACCGCTCTTCTTGGTGGGCATACGTGTCTTCACTTAACGGGAAGACCCCTCTAGCAGAGGTGTGGAAGCGAGTCTAAAGGATTCGGGCAAAGTTTTCGCAGGATCCCCATCCCGTTCTCCAGGAGAATGGGACTGCAATCTCGGACCCTGCGTCCGTGGCGGAATCCTTCGTGACCGCTTTCTCCGCATTATCTAGCCGGGGTGCTGCTCCGTCAGCATTCAATGCACGTCGTGATGTCGCGGAAGGCCACTGGCTGGACCTTTCCTCCAGAGGTGGAGAACCCTTCAAAGACAGGTTTACTGTGAATGAGTTGCGTTCCGCTCTTGCTTCGTGCGCGGACACCTGGGTGAGCGAGGCATGGCCTTTCTGTTTGGTGTGTTCAACAGGATTTGGGTAGAGGGTAACCTCCCAGACTCTTGGCGAATCTCTACTGTGCTAGCTTTTCGCAAACATGGGAGAGATCATTCTACCCAGAACGGTTTCCGCCCAATTACTCTAACCTACTCCGTCTGCATGTTGATGGAGAAATTGGTAAATATTAGATTAACCTTTTTTCTGGACAGCGGAGACCATTTGTGTTCTGCGCAGTGCGGCTTTCGCAAGTTCCATTCCACGTCGGATGCTCTGCTTCCACTGGAAAATGCCGTCTGCGAGGCCTTCCTTCGTAGACAGCACTTCGCCACGGTGTTTTTCGATCTGGAGAATACTTATGATACCGCATGGCGATACGGTATCATGGAGACCCTCCACACGATGGGGGCTAGGGGACGCCTCCCGGAGCAGGAAGAGGGTGTCCTTCAGGGAAGTGTCCTCAGCGTTACACTCTTTGCCCTGAGCATCAACGGCATCACCTCGGTGCTGCCAGAAGATGTTCTTGCTACGCTCTACGTGGACGACCTTTCGATCTCTATTGGTACGGACCAGATACCAACTCTGGAGCGTCGACTCAAACAGGCATTAAACCGCGTCTCTCGCTATGCCGAAGCGCACAGGTTTCGGTTTTATTTGGCTAAGACTAAGGTGGTGCACTTCTGTCGCCATCCACGGCTCCACCCCGACCCAGATTTGTTTCTTAATGGGATGCGCCTGGAAATGGTGGACTCGAACTGTTTCCTTGGTCTTGTATTCTACCGACGCCTCACCTGGGAGGCTCATATTGGCAGCCTTAGTGTCTCTTGTACCCGCGCCATGGACATTCTTCGTTCCGTGACGTTCAACGCTTGGGGCATTGATAGGGCTACTGCCTTACTTTTTTATCGATCCTTTATCCGTTCGAAGCTCGACTACGGATGTGAGTTTTATGCATCCGCAGCCGAGCGTGTATTGCGGAAGGTGGACTCGATCCACCACACCGGCCTTCGCTTGGCGACCGGTGCCTTCCGCACTTTCCCTATTGAGAGCCTTCTTGTCGATGCTGGAGAGATGCCATTATCTATGCTCTGTGCACAGTGCATTACTCATCTGTATGCACGAGCGCAGCGTCTCCCTTTGTCGCCAATAGCTCTCAAAGCATCCTCAGCTGATCTCGACGGTGCCTATGCCGCCGAGAGACGCAAGTCATACCCTAAGCTCTTTGGGTTTAGGGCTAGGAAACTCCTTCGAGAGCTAGATACAGCTCTCGGGCCGGTGGCGCCCCTTGTTCAGCCCATCACGCCACCCTGGGGGGTACCACATTTGGCTATTTGTCGCCACACCTCTGTTCCCAAAGCTTGTACAGCGCCGGGAGTATTGCGTTGGGCCTTTTTGGAGCACATCTCGTGTCACCCTGGAACCGTGCCAGTGTATACGGATGGCTCCAAGTCCCAAGAGGGGGTTGGTTTCCACGCCTTATTTCCTCTGTTTGAAGTCAGCGGGGCTCTACCAGGCGCTGCGTCTGTCTTCACGGCTGAGTTGGTGGCAATACACCACTCGGTACGGGAGATTACGCAACGTGCCTTGTTCGGAGACCGGATCGTGATTTATAGCGACTCACAAAACGCCCTGAGTGCTCTCGGGGCATTGGAATCTCTGCACCCTCTGGTTCGCGAAATCCGTGATGCCACGGTTTTAGTGAGCCGGGTGGATGTCGAGATTATCTTATACTGGGTTCCTGGATATGTAAGAATTGCGGAGAATGAGCGCGCCGACGAGGGCGCAAAAGAGTCCGCGATGACTCTGCGACCGGACCAGCGTTTCGCTCTTCCACACACAGACTACATGGCAGGAATACAGGAAGCTCTTCGGACTGCTTGGCAAAGAAGATGGGAGAGGGTCGAGGGGAACTTAAAGTTGCGTGCCATTGCGCCAAGATTGTTCCCATGGACCTATCCCCCAATGCCGCCACGGCTTCCTATCGCTTTCTGTCGTCTCCGAATCGGGTACACTCGTGTGACGCATCGCCATTTGATGGAGCGCTCACCTGCGCCCTATTGTGACGACTGCGTCGTCCCCCGGACTGTTCGGCACATTCTTGTCGAATGTCCCAGTCTGGGTGATCTTTGCCCATGTCATCTGTCCTGGTACCGGGATGGGTGGGGTCGCTACTGCTGTCCCTTCTACTCGGGACGAGTTTGTGCACATTGACTGATGGACTTATATAGACTTTTGGGGGGAGGTCGGCCTTCTCCCTTTTATTTAACTAGTTTTTTTTGTTGTTTTCTTTGTAGGTCGCACGTTCCTGCGCCGGTGGGACCTCCCCCGACGCTGGAGCTCGCATCTTCCTTGTTGCGATTTTCCCCTATTATTGTTGTTATTGTTTTTCATTCTTATTTTAAAGTAGCCTCGTGCTAGGCTGTCGTGAGTGCGGCGACTTGTAACCAAATGGGTAGTCGCCAGATAGGCTCTTAAAAAAAAACCCGAACAATGCGGTCACGCCCCTCCACCTAGGCACCCATGAGGTTGATAGTGGTCACCCACCTGGACACTTTTAAGATAACCCTCTAAAGGAGGGCAAGACCCTTCTCTCTTGTCCCTGTACGAAGCTGGTTATGGCACTACCATTAGTCACTTCTCTCCAAAGGACGAGGGAACGCCGAACCCTAAAGCGTCCCTCGATGAAGGTGACAAAAACATTGGCGCATTTTGTAGGTAGTAACCCTCGGAGGTCTTTCTGCGAGCTGCCTACATCCATCTTACTGTGGGTCTTTTCTGCGAGGAATGCCTCCGCAATTTCTTCTAACTAGATCTAGAGCTCAATTTCCTGCATTAGAATTAGCCTTGTACTCCGGGCTTATTGGGACGAGCTGATGAAGTTTGTTTCCTCACGTTCACTATTAGAATTATGTCTGCATGTGTTTAACTATACTGGGTAGTTCCCCCGTGCCAACCCGAGCATCAGAGTTTTGTCAACCAACCACCACCCATGAGGAACTGGCAGTTGAATGCGTAATTTATACCTATGATGTCTCCCTTCTTTCTTTTGATCTCCATAACTCCCTCAAGTGGATAACAGTTCAGTTCCACATGGGTATACGGTATTTTTTTTGTATTTTTTTCTACATTTCACCTTTTTTTATAAGGAGAGGTTCCACTGCATCGTAACGTAATTGCCGAGGCCCTTTCTCCTCGCAGACCTGAATGGTAGACACCGGCCTTGAGGCCGCCTGAGAAGCCACCTCTGTGGTGCTTGTATCGGGAACGGTACACATTCGAGCAAATGACTCGCTTCTCTATCTCAGTCGAGGAGTTTCTGTCGGTTGATTGGTCGTCGAGTTCTTCTTCGGCACCCTTACCGCTGGGGACCTGAATTCTTTTCCTCGATCAGCCTAGTGTAAGACGTCGCTCGAAGAAAATCACTATTACTATACGCACTATATACGCCCTCCGGACGATGTGAATTAAGAAGTACGCTCGACGAGCCTGACCTCGGCAAATGTGTCTTCAATTAATGGGAGGACCCACTCTTGCAAAGGGGTGGAATCGTGAAAAAAGATTCGGGGTAAGTTCTCACAGGATCCTTTTCATCCGTTCTCCAAAAATACGGGACCATCATCTCTGACCATTTTCGCATAGCGGAATCTTTCACTCACGATTCTCTTCTCATTCTGCAGCCAGGATGCTGCTCCACCAGTATTCCAAGCACGTCGCTCGGACATCGAAGGCAACCTACTGGACTTCACCTACAGAGGGCGGGAATCCTTTAATGAATTTATTTCGCCCCTTATCCGGGCGATATCTCGACTCCTAAGTGATCGAAACTTGGCTCAACAGGATCTGGTCGGAGGGTTTCTTCATAGGCCCCTGGTGAATGGCTAGCATGCTTCCATTTCGCAAGCGGGGGAAAGATGAATCTACCCGAGCTGCTTTTCGCCCTATTTTGCTAACCTCTTTTGTGTACAAGTTGATAGAGAAAATGCTAAATCTTAGATTAATTTAATTCGCGCACCTCGGAGATCAATTGTTTCCTGCACACTGCGGCTTCCGTAAATTCTACTCCACGGCGGATGCTCGGCTCCGGCTGGAGAGTGCTATCTTCGAGGGTTTCCTTCGTTGACAGCTTTTTGGCCACTGTATTTACCAATTTGAAGAAATCCTTTGACGCCACGCTCAACGTAGACGACTTTTTGATCTCTTTATTGCGGCCCAGATGTCTACCCTGGAGCCGCTCTGAACCGTGGCTCTCCTTATGCTGAAATGCAAGTGTTTCGGTTTTCTTTGGCCAAGACTCAGATGGTGCACTTTTGCCGCCTTCACGAATCGGGACCTCTTTCTAAATGGGGTGAACATTACAAATTTCCGCTGTCTTATTTGATTGTATTCGATCGACGCCTCACCTGAGAGGCGCCATGGACATTCTAAGCTCTATGGCGCTCAGCATGTGGGATTCTGATAGGGCTCCACTCTTCATGTTTTACAGCTCCTTTGTTCTCTCAAATATTGACTATGGATGCGAGATTTACTCGTCTGCACTCGAGCATCTATTGCGGATGGTAGATTCGATCCACATCGACTAGTGTTTACCTCACTCTACGCCGTACACAGTACATCCTTCGCTTGATCGCGCGTGTTCAGCGTCTTCCCTAGTCGCCAACTGCTCTCATTTGCTCTGTGCCTCCCCCGGTGGCGCCACTGCTACAGAGAGACTCCAATTAACTCCTAAACCTTTCGGTTTGATGGCAAGGAAACTCTTCCAAAGGTTCGACGTTACCTTTGAACCTTTGTCGTTACTCCTTTCCTCCCACATCTTCCAGAGCACTGGGAGCACATGTCATCTCCAAGAGGATCTATGTTCGTATTTAAGAGGACATGTCGTCGCCAGGGGGAACCATGAGGATAATCTACTAGTTCGACTTGAGGGGTTTGGATCCCACTACACTGGGTTTGATTGGCCGTCAGATGGGACTCCGAATTGGATCGACTTGAGGGGTTGTGATCCCACTACATTGGGTTTGATTGATCGTCGGATGGGACTTCAAATTGGATAGACTTAAGGGGGCTGGATCCCACTACACTGGGTTTGATTAGCCGTCGAATGGGACTCCGAATTGGTATGACTTGAGAGATTTGGATCGCACTACACTGGGTTTGATTGGCCGTCGGATGGGACTCCAAATTGGATCGATTTGAGGGGTTTGGATCCCACTACATTGGGTTTGATTGATCGTCGGATGGGACTCCAAATTGGATAGACTTAAGGGGGCTGGATCCCACTACACTGGGTTTGATTAGCCCTCGAATGTGAATCCGAATTGGTTCGACTTGAGGGGTTTGGATCCCATACACTGGGTTTGATTGGCCGTCAGATGGGACTCCAAATTGGATCGACTTGAGTGGTTTGGATCCCACTACACTTGGTTTGATTAGCCGTCAGATGGGACTCCAAATTGGATCGACTTTAGGGGTTTGGATCCCACTACACTCGATTTGGTTAGCCGTCGGATGGGACTCCAAATTGGATCGACTTATGAGGGCTAGATCCCACTACACTGGGTTTGATTGGCCGTCAGATGGGACTCCAAATTGGATTGACTTGAAGGGTTTGGATCCCACTACATTGGGTTTGATTGATCGTCGGATGGGACTCCAAATTGGATAGACTTAAGGGGGATGGATCCCACTACACTGGGTTTGATTAGCCCTCGAATGTGAATCCGAATTGGTTCGACTTTAGGGGTTTGGATCCCACTACACTGGGTTTGATTGGCCGTCAGATGGGACTCCAAATATGATCGACTTGAGGGGTTTGGATCCCACTACATTTGGTTTGATTAGCCGTCGGATAGAACTCCAAATTGGATCGACATAAGAGGGCTAGATCCCACTACACTGGGTTTGATTGGCCGTCAGATAGGACTCCAAATTGGATCGACTTGAGGGGTTTGTATCCCACTACATTGGGTTTGATTGGTCGTCAGATGGTACTTCAAATTGGATTGACTTGAAGGGTTTGGATCCCACTACATTGGGTTTGATTAGCCGTTGGATGGGACTACGAATTGGATCGACTTGAGAGGGCTAGATCCCACTACACTGGGTTTGATTAGCCGTCAAATGGGACTCCGAATTGGATCGACCTGAGGGGTTTGGATCCCACTACATTGGGTTTGATTGATCGTCGGATGGGACTCCAAATTGGATCGACTTGAGAGTGCTAGATCCAACTACACTGGGTTTGATTAGCCGTCGAATGGGACTCCGAATTGGTTTGACTTGAGGGATTTGGATCCCACTACACTTGGTTTGATTTGCCGTCGGATGGGACTACGAATTAGATCGACTTTAGAGGGCTAGATCCCACTTTACTGGGTTTGATTAGCCGTCGAATGGGACTCCGAATTGGATCAACTTGATGGTTTGAGTCCCACTCCAATGGGTTTGATTGTCCGTCAGATGGGACTCCAAATTGGATCGACTTAAGGGGGCTGGATCCCACTACACTGGGTTTGATTAGCCCTCGGATGGGACTCCAAATTGGATCGACTTGAGTGTGGTTTGGATCCCACTACACTGAGTTTGATTACTCGTCGGATGGATCCCACGTTAAACTCTGTTATTATTCGCAGGTCCGCGTGTCGCCCTGGGAGACTGGGGCAGGACTTAAGGGCCTTCTTCAGCAGACCCAAGGTAAGATAACCTTCCTTTATTTCGTCCTACGAACCAATCTAGCCCCTCTTGGATTAACCACAAAGTCTCTCCCCCCGCCCCTAAATTTTGAACCTTCCTTAAACCCCCTTGAGTCTTTGCAATCACAAAGACCTAACGAATTTCCTTGATTATCATTGAATTTCACCGCCCTACTTCATTTTTTTTTAATTTACCTTGGCAGTCCTTGATTTTTTATACCCTCTTGGTTTTCCTTAAACCTCTTTGATTCATCTTTGAATCTCTCTCAACTATCCTAGATTTCCCTTCAAAGTTTCCTCACCCCTCCTTGAATCCCCTTGCATTTTTCTTGGTTTTCCCTCGATTTTTCGTCGACCATCCCTCTCCCCTCCTAAAATTTCCCTCATCCTTCTAGTTCCCCTTTTAATTTCCCTGGCTTTCCTTGATTCTACCTTGAATTAGCCTAACCTCCTTGAATTTCCCTGGTATGTCCCTTATTCTCCCTTGAATTGCCCTCAGTCCTACTTGTTCTTCCTAAATTTTCATAAATCTTCCTTAATAGCAGAAATTCCACTAGACCATGGCTTCTCAAACTATGGGGCGCGATCCGAAAGGGGTTCGCGTAGCAATAGATTGGAGTCTCTATAGCTCCTCTTGAGACTTTATTTATAAATGATTATATATATAATTGCATCATTAAAGTAAGCAAAATATATTTATTAACAGCATTTTTCACTTTATTTTGATCAAATTCACTAGGGAAATATTTATTTACTTCTGCCGCGTTGCCATTTTGGTGATGCTAAAATTGGGGTCCTGAAATAATTCCAGTCGTAAAATAGGGCTGCTAGTGAAAGAAAAATCGAGAAGCCCTGCCCTAGACCTTCCTTGAAATGTCATCAACCCTCCAAGAACCTTCATTCAATTCCCCTCAACTCTCCTTGAGTCTTCCTTGATTCTCCTTGAATTATCCTTGAAATTAAAAGTTAATCAGACTTTCATCGAAGCGCCCCCTTTCTATGCCAGGACTTCCTGCCTCCCACCAGCACATCCTCCTGGGGCAGACCGAGCTCACAGACGAGGCCCCCCTCATTGACCAGGGGGTCCAGGACGGCGCGTGCCTCAGGCTTGTGCTCGCCATGAAGGGGGGCCCCCTCAACACCTCCAGGGTGCCCCCTTACGACGACTCCCTCTGGAGAGACTTCACCGATTTCATGGATGTCAACAAGTAAGTCCCCTGGACCTAGTCGAGATCGCGACGGAGTCAGGTAGGTCCACGAAACTATGCCCAAAGTGCCTCTAAAAGTTGGGTAACTCGCATCCCCTCTCAGAACTGGAGTTTGAAATATTGGAGCTGGGAAGGATGGTTGGAGGATACTCTTTTCTAGAGTTGACCTTGAATGTCTAACTATTTAGCGTTGGATCTTGTCTCGAGGTTCAAACTGTTGGATCTATGGACAAGGAGATCAACCTCAATCCTTTTCCCACAAGAAAGAGTCGACAAGCATCAGCACCATTAAAAGATACCCTCCTCCAACCTTTTTATGCCCTATCAATTAAGCCCATACCCACCTATCATTTTTTGTATCTTTCAAGCCAAATTTGCCCTTCATAGCATCTAGCCCAATTAAGATTCATCCCAGCGGCGAAACCCCCAAGCAGTCATACCGCCTTCATGCACACTTATACATATCATCCACTTAACACTCGGTCGTCTCTTTTCTCTCACACACATTCACATAATCACTCCGTCTTTTACGCTATCTTCCAACAATTCACTTGCCACTACACTTCCATGTTCTCGCCACAAGACCATTCTCTTAACTGTATCTCAACTCACTCACAACTAATTCCCATTTCTCAAATCTCTATCAAACTATTTGTGATTGTATAATTAATGGTTGGTTAGGTTAAGTTAGAGTACATGCTAAACCATAAAAAGAAAAATGATTGACACAATGACTATTTGTTGCTAGAATGTACGAACTAGAAGATGTTAACATTACTTTTAAGGTAGGGAGTAAAAACGAGACATCTCATCTGATCTCGTGGTCAAGGAATTCGACCAAAGTGATCAGAAAATGTGACCAACTGACTAATCCTTTTTTTATGTTGTCAGGGAGGAGCTCTGGGGTGGAGAACCAGGGCGACCGGTAACGCTACTGGTGATACGGGAGGAGAATGCAGTCAACTTGTATCAGGTTGTGGAGAACGAAGATGGTTCATTCTCGCCTCTGAATGAGTCTTGGACATCGCATCGATCCTGCGGGTAAGTCGGGGCTAAGGGCAACTTTCTTGAGATCAATTGAAGATTGTACCTCTAGGATTGTAGGACTAATAGACATAAAAAAAACAAAGCAGAGATTAGTAAAAAAGAAAGCTAGAGAAATTGAAAATTTGGGGAAGATACATGGGACGAGTGACCAATGAGGATGTTTGTGGTAACGGAGAGGTTGTACAACTTTCCTGCCCCTACCTCCCTCTCTGCATCAAATGCATAACCCAATACCAAGGAGGAACTTTCCAAATAAAGATTTGTCAGCTCAGTCCATAAGTTCATGCAACTTTGACTACTTTTTTTATCATTCAAATAAAAAGTTTACTTTTAAATATATAATTTTCATTATTGTTTATAAATAACCAGGAGAAGGGATTAGACTTGTACAAATCTGTATATTCTAGTGACAAAATCAGTAGTCAAATTATATTAAATCCTTACTAGTGGTGGTACTTTGGTTGAGGGCATTAAATTCTGAATGCATTTGACGTTGTGGTTTTTGTTGCTGATGCTCAAGTTGTCTGGCCGAGCGGCCTCTAGACGCTTCAAGAAGGATATAGCTTGTACAGAGCTTTCAGAGCTTCCATTGAGTTTATATTGTGTTGTAGACTCGTGTGACTGTCTCAGTGGTGTCTCCCATGTGTGGTGCCGTGTTGCATTCTGGACAGCCCCGCGATACTCATATCCCTCCTTTTCTGATAGCTGTGGATGAATGGTTGATGTTCACACCGCAACCTGACCAAGGTGACTCTGGCCTCATAAGTGAAGGGGGATTCAAATGGACGGAGTCAGGGGACTGTGAATACAGCAGGGTGTTGTGTGAAAAGGACTGGATATAGCAGTAAGTGAAAGGGATGTGGATATGTTTCTGGAAGTTGGCTTGGGGTGGGCAAGTTGAGAGAGTTGACAGTTTATTTCTAATGTAATATAAATTAAGTATTTCTTTAATTTTTCTTTGTGGGTGTTAGGTCGTGTAGTGTAGTCGGTGCTTTGAGTTTGTGAAGGTTGCGGCTCGTGTTTATGTGCCTCTCGTGTCAAAGTGATCCTTAACCTTGATGACTTTGGTTTTAGTGTGTTGGTAGTCTGTGGGTGTAGTAGCTGTGCAACTTGTGATTGCTTTGGGGGCTTTGTTTTGTATGGTATCGAGTGTTGAGGAATCTTTGACAGAGGGTAGAAACCCAACAGTGCTTTCATAGCCCATTACCGAGTGTGTTAATTGTTTATAAACTGTGGTTTGGGTTTCTTTATTTTGTCCGAATGTTGTGTATGTGAGTGATTTGAGGGTGTTAAGTCGTGGTGTACATTTGTTTTATTTGTTTGTGACAAACTGTTTAAATGTCGTTGACGTATTATATGTTAAGCGAAGTATTTTTGGTTTGTTGATGTGTGGTATGGGACTGTTGTTAATTGTTAGCTGAAGCCTGTATCAGTGTCCTCATGTATCCATGGTGAGGAGTAACTGTAGATTTGGTTGAGGTTATTTTGAATGGTTATGGTTAGCCATATGTAGAGTGTATTGAGGTATGGGTGAAGGAGATGAGTAGCTGTCTTTGTTTCCGTGTGTGCATGTGAGAATTATGTCGTCTACATATGAAGCTGGGGTGAATGGGGCGTGTGTATATCATGCATGAAGAGGTTAAAGAGTGTGTGTGGCAGTATGGACTCTTGGGGAACACCGTTTAGTAGAGTTTTTGATGTTTGATGTCTGGCCACCAAATGTCCCATGAGCGTTTTTACCCGCCAAATAGTTGGACAACCATCTTTTGATGTGGTTGTAGATGTTTGTGTTAAGGTTGTGGCAAGGGATAGCATCGAAAGCTTGACTGTCTAGTGTTACAAGGAGTGTGTGGCTGAGCTTGGTCAATTTCATCATCGATTATTTGTGTGATGTCAGTAAGAAGACTGGTTCTTGAGTGTAATTGTGTGAAACCATGTTGTATAGGTACTAGAGAATGTTTCGAGTTATCTGGTTTAGGATGAGTTAATTTGTTTTGTCAATGGATGACCTTTGATAGACCCTAGTTTTCCCTTGTCATCTGCCATTATGTTTATTGTTTTTTAATAAAAAAAGGTTGGTTTTAAAGCTAAATTTGTTAATGTACAGGGTGTCCATTGTATCTTTACAAGTTAAAAAAATACTATAAAAGGAAATGGTTAGATCAATCTTGGGAATGTCTTGCAAAATAAATGCCTAAACAAAATATTGTAGACGTTATGGATACCTTGTATATTTAACCGATGCAGTATGCGATCAGACGTTACCCCAGCGAAAGAAAAGACCATTTCCTTGACAAGAGCTGGACAAGTTTTAATTAGGAGTTTACCTGCTAAACCTTTGGTGGTTCAATTGTTTAATTAGGTGGATGAGGCCTTTGAGTTCTTCTCCGGTAACCTCATCTCCTTGCTGGTCAGCCAAGTGTAAGACTGCCTTCAAACAGAAACGTTATGCCTACATGCGCTATAAGCGCAGCCCGAACGATTTCACTGTCGGTGAATTTCGTCGAGCTAGGGCTAGGTTCGGTATGTTTCGAAACACGCCCGGCGCTCTTCCTGGCGGGCATACGTGCCTTCACTTAACGAGAAGACCCCTCTAGCAGAGGTGTGGAAGCGAGTCAAATGGATCCAGGGCAAGATCTCGTCGTGATGTTATTGAATGTCTCCGACTGCACTTTCCCTCCAGATGCGGAGAACCCTCCAACGAAAGGCTTACATTGAGCGAGTTCCGTTCCGTTCTCACTTCGAGCGCGGACACCGCCCTTGGTCCGGACGATGTCCCGTATGTCATGCTTTGACACCTGGGTGAGCGAGGCATGGCCTTTCTGTTAGATTTGTTCAACAAGATCTGGACAGAGTGTATCATCCCAGAGTATTGCCGAATAGCTACTATGCTCGCTTTTTTCAAACCGGAGAGAGGTCATTCTATCCTGGCCGGTTTTCGCCCAATCTCTCTACCCTCCTGCGTGTGCAAGTTGATAGAGTAATTGGTAAATGTTAGACTAGCCTTTTTCCTAGACAGCGTTGGCCACGTGTCCTTGCATATTGCGGCTTTCTACTCGGGACGAGTGCGTGCACATTGACTGGTGGACTTGTAGACTTTTGGAGGCAGGCCAGCCTTCTCCCTTTTATTTAACTAGGTTTTGTTTTTGTTTTTTTATTGTTGTTTTCTTTGTAGGTCGCACGCTCCTGCGCTTGCTTCCTAATTGTTGTCATCTTCCCTTTTGATCGTTTTGTTTTCATATTCTTATTTTAAAGTAGCCTAGAGCTAGGCTGTGTGATTGCGGTGACTTATGCCCAAGTGGGTAGTCGCCAGATAGCCTCCTAAAAAAAAATATATTGTGGCTTTCGCAAATTCCACTCCACGTCTGTAAAATGCCGTCTGTGGGACCTTCGTAGTCAGCATAACGCCACTGTTTCTCGATCTGAAGAAGGCCTATGATGCCACAAGGCTATTCTGCATTATGGAAACTCTCCAGACGATGTTGCGAGGGAACGCCTCCTAATCTTTGTTTCTGAGTTTCTGCGAGATCGTTGATTCATCGTACAAGTAGGAAGGGGGGGGGGAATCTCTTTGGTGCGGCCCTGTTGAAAACTCTCGAGCGTCGACTCCAACGGGCATGGAACCGCGTCTCTCGCTATCCAAAGGCGCACTGGTTTCGGTTTTCCTTGGTCAAAACTAAGGTGGTCTTGTTTCTTAAAGGGGTTTGCCTGGACGTAGTGGATATACACCGTTTCCTTGGTCTTGTTTTGGACCGACGCCTCACCTGAAATGCTCATATTCGCAGCCTTAGGGTCTCTTGTACCCGCGCGATGGTCATTCTTCGTTCTGTGACGTCCGGCCCTTGGTGCGCTGATAGAGCTACTGCCTTGCTTTTCTACCGCTCCCTTGTTCGTCGAAGTTTGTCTAATTTTGAAAAAAAAACAAAAAAATCCCGGATTTTATTCGTGTTTTTTCAAATCTTGAGTTTCTCCAAAAACCAAATGCTACAAGCATTAGAATAACATAGAAAAGGAATACCAATCTCTATTTTTATATAATATTAATAATTAATTAGATTAATAATTATATTATAGTAAGAAAAGATCACAGTAACAGATCACTGATCGAGAATTGTGGGTACCCATGATAGCCATAACCTGTATGTAGGGAAATCGTCACTCCCCCTCCCCCCCGTTCACTCGTACTGGAGTCACGAGGCGGTTACCGCAAAGACATCCGGCCCCAGGCACCGGCGGGTCAAGCGCGTAACCGCAGCGCCGCACCACTCGGCGCTATGAAAGACATAAAGGTTAAAATGCAAGATCTACCCCAGGAGAGTGAGATTCAATTTCACGTCAAATAAGAAATTGGAGACGTGTTTCTCCCAAGCTCGAAGGCTAACGAGGAGCCGATGTAAGACTTGGTGGGAAAAACCGTTTGGCATAAGAACCCTCCTGGGGCCGTCCTCAAGCCCCTTTCCCCTTACCACTCCCCCAGTGGGGTGACAAGGTATAAATGAGGAACACTGAGGAAAAAGGAGATAGTATACGTCAGTCTCTAGGTGACGAAGTCCCCGAATTAAGATCGGGCTACCGAGACTGGAGAGGTAGATTACTTGGCTCACCAAACCAAGAAGTACCCTGCAAGAGAGGCAGGGCTACCTACCTTAAGAGGCGAAGAAGCAGCTCATCCTCGAGCTAGTCCCTGGTTATCAAACCAAACGATAAGTTAACTTTGTTAAGTTCAACTTACTCTCGCCAGAGAGACTCCTCATATCCTGGTGCATCTTAAACACCAGGGGTATTCCTCGTCCTTGAGGAATTAAGAAAAGAAGAAGGTAAAAGCTCCCCCTCGAGCCCGTTACTCGGTGGCCACACCGAACTCATAAGTTTACTTGGTTGAGGAAGCAAGTTCAACTTATTCTCGTCAGAGAAATCCCCCGCCGTTATACTCGCCCTTGAAGAAAACTGGAACTAAGAAGAAGCTCATCCTCGAGCTAGTTCCTGGTTACCAAACCGAACTTTAAGTAACTTATTCTCAACAGAGAACCCCCCCCCCCTCCCCGAGTTCAGTCTTCGTCCATGAGGAATTAAGTAACGAAGGAGAAAAGCTCGCCCTCGAGCTCGTTACTCGGTGGTCACACCGCACTCCAAGTTAACTTGGTTTAAGAACCAAGTTCGACTCCCTCTCGCCAGAGAGACCACGACTACCTTGGTGCCGCATAAAGCACCGTAATTGTTCTCGTCCTTGAAGAACTTCCCCCCCCCCCCCCGGAATACCGTGTGGACCCCCCCAGCTGCTACCCTCGCCAAAAGGACATAGTGATCCTGCCCACCTACATCTGGCCAGGCGGCACGCGTCGTGAGACAATAACATTCCTGAGGGATTTAAACTCCAGTTGAGTCCGTTAGCCTAAATCTTATATATTGAGGTGTGTAGCGAAATTAACCAATTTTCGAGGGTCAAACTAATTGAATTAATTCTAATGTATGGTAATATTCGGAGAATTGCTGTGGTTTATGTTTAAATTTTGAGTATTCAATTGTTAGAGTTAAAAATATAAGTTTATTTTGGGAATTATTATGCGTTTCTCTATATCCTTACGTGTTTCCAACGGCTCTATTCTTTAAGATATTAAAATATCAATATATTAGCACTATTAGCACTCTTAGAACAAAAAGGAAGGGGTGTATTCTACGACACTGTAGAAGGAGAGAGGAATTATTATGACTCAATATCAGGAAAAAAACCTTAATTTGATACATATTTGTTGAAATTATAAACATGAATATGAACTTTGAATAAAATAATGATAAGTAGCATTCATTTCTTTAAAAAAAAAAGTGTAATTTTATAAAAAAAACGGGGTTTTTTTCAAATTTCATTTGAAAAAGCTCCCCCTCAAAAAACTAATAAAACCTGGATTTTTAGGGTTGTTTTTTTTATTTGCCAACCCTGCTCCTTTGCACCGTTAAAAATTTCGTTTAAACGAAAAAACATAAATCGTTTGAACGAAAGAAAAACCGTTAAAAATTTCGTTTGAACGAAAAAAATAATTAGTTTGTTTTTTTCTGTAAATATGCAGAAATTCACTTAGTTGTTGATCTACATAGCCTCTCACTGCGTATAATCTTTATCCTTTAATCCTTATTCCTTAACCGGGAGGAAATTAGCGCGGTAAGCGTGCATTGAGGTACGTAAGTTACACTAATAGTATCAAGTAGTTGGCTCTCATTTTGTTGTGTGGTATCACCAGTTTAAAACGTACTCTGTACCTAATAGTAGGTCACGAATACCTCATAATTAAGTTTCTCTTACTGTGCAGCAATACATTTCACTTAAGCGTTAAGACAGTTTTTAAACGATGTCCATTGTTCATTATATTCTGAACCATCACACAAAATGTAAATTAACATGTTAACACGGCTATGATTAGTAATTCTAAAGATGAACAACTCCATTGTTTGTTTGTTTTTTAAATACCTCCAATCTATTCTATAGGTCAATCTGAATTATCTGTTGTTATTTATTATGCGCGCAAAGCATTATTTTTCGAGTTATTAGCACTTGAAAGTAATATTTTCCAATACATAAAGCTATTATTTGCCGCTGTTATGACGTCATAAGCCTCGGCGATAGGAGAGTTTCATTCCACCGATTCAAGAAATGCACATTACCTAACGATAATGCTAATTTAACTACAATGTAGAAAGTTAGGGACCGTAGGTTATTTAAACATGCATTATTTTAAGTCATTTGTTTTTTAAATTGATTCCGGCCAGTTACATTTCCTTTTTTGCTCTTCGAATAGCCAAATTTCTTTGGCATCCCTATATCCTTCACGTTAAATCAAATTCACCCTTACTCCCGCACCGTTCACAACCTTGTTCTTTTCGAATTATGCCGTGTATTTGACAAAAATCAATGGTAATACTAGTTGTGCTTCTTCGTTATTCGAATTCGGCTTTACTTTGTATAATCGCGAAAAACTTTTAGATTATTTAGAGGCGCATAAACTAATCAAGAAACCTATAAAAGTAAGTCTTGTTTGTCATTAGGTTAGATTTTTCTGTCAGTAAAAAGCTGTTGGGGGGAAAAAACAGTAAATTCAAGGGGACTGCTCGTGGGGGAGATATCTGCGGGTGGACCACCCTGCGATGATCCTGAGTTTCAATCAATTGGGGGGTCTGGGGGCGCATCCCCCCAGTATATACTCATATACAAAAAAATATAACGCCGTAATTGTTCACATCTGACGCTACCGTCTGACGTCATAAGACATATATTGTAGCCCAAAATTGTAGCCTATAACAGCGCCACCTACCGTGCGCCTCGAAACTGAAGTGTTACCAAATCAATTACATCTTCGAAGCGACCATAATATTCACGTGAGAATGCAAGTAGTCATTTCACAACCATCACAAACAGCAGTCATTTTGGACTAAAGGCTATGTATGCCACGGCGTGTCACCAGAATAGACTTCTTCTTTTTTGTTCTTTTCTGACAGAAAAACGGCACACAAAAAATAACATCTTAGTAAAAACAAACTAAACCAAACCAAAGAATTAATCTCACATAAAAAACGAACTAAAAAGAACTATCCTACCTGAACCCCCCACCGAACCTAAACATTGTTTTGGTGGTTCAAAATAAGCTATCAATGACAAGATGCCTCCACTCTATATTTCGTCATAATTATAAACTGGCGCGCCTTAATTAGTGAAAGTGCTATATAGTGTATATCTTGGATATACAAAATATAGCATTAGCTTATTTTTTTTTAAATAGATATATTTATAACAAAGCCCTTTCGATTGCAGTGGAGTTGTTCATCTGTAGAACTACCCTCCGATTATTCTCAATGGAGTTAAAGTAAACCATTTAGCAAACCCAATGTCCCAAACATTTAATACAAATGAATATATCACACAACAAGTAAATAAAAATCCTCGACCTATCTTATGTAGCCCTGTTTGTATTGATTGTTAAAGCCTACATTGGCCTCAATCGGATTTTATTAAATTTTTCGCAGAGTCCCACGACGCTCAATCTAATTTTATGTATCTTTGTGTCAGGTCTGGAAAAACGGACCGGTCATCATCAAAAGAGTCGCTTCTCGATGAAACCCTTCGCCACCAACAGCGGATGGCCGAGCTGAACGCGCAGATGGAGGCGCTGAATATAAGAAGGAAGGTATGTCGAAACCTCTTATGAGGGATACACGAGGAAAAACCATCGTTAGGAAATGAACAGTAATACACACCAAGGAGTTCCATCCTAGGCAACTTGATGAGGACACGTGAAAATAAAATCCATCCTTGTTAACTGGGTGAGGAGACTCACAAAGCACTACAAATTCGGGTAACCTGGGGAGGACGGGCAGAAAAAGGTAACTGGGAGATGAGAAAAACAAGGAAAAGCCAACCAGGGTAATTTGGGGATGAGACTGGAAGGAAAACCGGAATAGGAAACACGCTAAGAAAAGCCAGCCTGGGTAACTTAGGGAGGGCACACTAAAGAAAATGAAACCTGGGTAACTTGGGGAATGCACAAAAAAAATTAAATGCATCCTGGGTAATTTGGGGAAGGCACACAAAAAGAAAATCCATCCTGGGTAATTTGAGGAAGGTATACAAAAAGACAATCCATCCTGGATAACTTGAAGAAGGCATACAAAAAGAAAATGCATCCTGGGTAACTTGGAGAAGGCACACAAAAAGAAAATACATCCTGGGTAATTTGGGGAAGGTACACAAAAAGAAAATTCATCATAGGTAACTTAGGGAAGGTACACAAAAAGAAAATCCACCATGGTTAACTTGGGGAAGGTACACAAAAGAAAATCCATCCTGGATAACTTGGGGAAGGCCCACTAAAAAAAAAGATTTATCCTGGGTAACTGGCAAACAAGACACACACAGGACTTACAATCCGACTGACTGCAAGAGGAGATAGGGGGGAAAACTGGGTAACTGAGAGACGTGACACACAAATGAAATCCATCTAAGGTTATAAGGGGAGGAAACAAGGAAATAATGTCATACTGGGTAAGGAAAACCATCCTGGGTAACTTGGAAACGAGATATACGAATTAAATCCAGCCAGTGTGACCGGGGTTGGTGACACAGGAAGTTAAGTCATCTTGGGTAATTGGGAGAGGAGGCATTACAGAAATACACCCTGGGTAACTGTAAAAGGAGACGCGAAGGAAAACCTTTCCCGGCGAACATAAGAGCGAATAAACGGAGGAAATTCATCCTGGGAAAATGTAAGACAATACACAAAGGAAGTCCATCATCGGTAATTGGCTGACGAGACAAACGAATGAAAGTCATCCTGGGTAACTGGGTGACGAGACAAACTAACGAAATCCATCCTGGGTGACCCCGAGCCGGCAAAGCGTGCCCAACCGCCGAATGCCAATCCAGAGACTCTGGACGACATCCAAGCCTATCTTGAATCTACTGAGGCGCCCCGATCTGACGTCATGACTGAGGACTTCAGGCCTCCCCCTATTCTTCCCCTCCCTCTAGGAAGCTAACTTCCAAAAAGAGAGGGCAATCTAGATCAATATATCCTTTACCTCCCTTCTCCCTACTCCAGCCCCTTTGACATATGTAACTGAGACTTCCGACCTCCCCTCAGGCGGAGGTGGGGTATCCTTCATCCATAGCGATATACCTCCACTCCCATACCCCGTAAGGGGCACGGTAATTTGCTTTCCTGGCCGCCGTACTGACGGGACTCAGCGCCCCGTCCAGCCCCAGCTTAGCCTCTTCTTTCTGACACCCTGTCTTCTTACCCTGCTTCCTCACTTTCCCTACAACCTCTCCCACAACCTTGTCTGGTCGGCCTCTAATTTCACAAGGTAGGCGTCGACCAACTTCCCCTCAGCCAACCATCCCGGATCGGGGCTGAGGGGACAACGCCCCCTCATCACTGAGCTCCGGTTGGGGGGGCAACAACCTGCTTCACCCCCACCCTCACCTTCTTCACATCCCCTTTCTCTCTCCTTATCACAGTCTATCAACTTTACGCCGAGCCTAAGGTGGAGCCGCCATGCTGATGGGCTGCCAGGCCACTATGCGGGAAGAGTGACCTCAAATGGCGGCAGCTGGTTTTGCCGGTTCATGTTCACCCCTCGCAGAGCGGGTTACTGCGTGGGGTGATGAGCGTGTGCATCCCACGACAACTTTGCAGGGGGTCAATGTACCTGCCCCTCTCTCTTTTCCGACGGAAGCCGGTTCACCGGCATAAGAAGGTAAAAAAAGAACCTCGCATGAGATCTGTGATGTCTTGTGAGGGAGGATGGGCACATGGACCCCTTCCCCCTGAGATGGACTTTTGCCCCTTATGTGACCCAGCCTCAGACGGTAAGACCTTCCATGGGGTCGAACCTGGGCTCGGTGCCAAGCACTGAACCCGAGTCCGCTCCTGTGCAAGGGCCTCTCAGACGGCTCGGGCTCTCGAGGCTTTATAAGGAGAGGAGGAATATCCTCCCCCGGCTGGTGCCCCTGTGACAGCCAAGACCTTCTCCATTTCAGAGAAGGATCTTGCTGAAGGGAGAAGTGGGTTCATTTCCTGCCATCCTCTCCCAAAAAGAAAATACAGAGGAACAAGACTAAAAAGACTAAAGGCACCTCTACCGCCGGGAGGGGGACGGGGCCGGGGCCGCTGTCGTTTCGGTATGCGCCAAGCCAAGATCCGCACGTCCGGCGCCGCTGCTTCCTCGGGTGGGGAGTGCCCAGAGCGGAGCCTTGATTACGTCGGGGCCCCTCATTCTGAAGTTACCTGGCATTTTCGAGTCCGCTGGCTTCAAACGCTTCCTTGTCATTCGCTCCACAGATTGCATCATGTTAGCTAAAGGTAACATGATCCATCAGAGGAGAGCTTTAGCTAGCACGATTGGTAGAGAGCCGAAGGTGACCCGTTTCTGGGACGGTAGCCTTCTGGCGAATGTGTCGAATCCCTCCGAGGAGGACATGATTAGTGCCCTTCAAACACGATGGCACGCCGGTGAGTGTGATACCGCACTCTACCATGAACTTCGTGAAAGTAGTTTATCCGAAGGAACTCGTGGATTACTCCATAGTCGACATCACCTTAGAGCTGGCTGACGATGGAGCGGACAAGGTCGAACGTGTAATGAGTAAACAGGGAGGGGCCTCGAGACCCAAACCATTAACTCTTCATCACGTTCGACTGTGACAAGCTCCCTGAGTCGGAGCGTGCCGTTTGGTATCGCTACCGCGTGAAGGAATTCTGGCCACTACGGAGGAGGTGCTACTAAAAGTCACCGCTTCGGCCATAATAATCGCTCTTGTAAACGCAGCAAAGTCGGGGTTACCCGAGTCTATGTAAGTTGCTCTAAGGCTGCACACGATAACTCAAAATCGTGCGTGGCCAAGTGTGTCAATTGCGGAGAGCCGTACCCCGCTTCTTCGAAGGAGTGTGGTGCGTATCTCCTTGAGGAGGAAATCCTGGCCATTTAGGCCCAGGATCGTCTCTGATTTCGCGAGGCTGAGGACTTGGACCTGGCGTGCCCGGCTCTGCCTGGGACGTCTCATGCATCAATGTTAAGAAAGACACCCCCTTTCTCCTGGCCCCCTTCCAGGCCTACTAACACGGTCGTTTCCGCGCACATTTGGAACACTTCTGCGGGCTCTCCACACTCCGAGCGCTGCCCTCGTAGAGCCGGTGGCATAAAGGGTTCACACCCAGCCCCGGCTAAAACCAGGTTTCCCCCTCCTTTCCTCAGCGTGACCGTTTCCCGTAAGGCGAAACTGCCGCGCGTCTCCACCGAGTCGTTAGATTCACAACGAGGCATTATCCTGAAGTTGGTCGTGAGGCCATCTTCCAGGGTTCCTAGAGCTGCCTCCGGAAAGGAGGACAGCACTAAATGAGCTTCGGCTCCTTCGCCCACACCTAGTTGTAGGCTGGGTGTCTCAGAGACGGTGGATACTCCAAAATAGGGACCCCCGCCTCCGAAGCCGTCCAGCTTGCCTATGGTTAAGAGGCGGAGTGAAAAAAAGACTGGCATGGCGAGCCCAACCTCCCTCGATGAGTCTGCGAAGGCGACAGCGCCTTCAGTGCATTGTCCGGCGAAAAGCGCCTCGAGTTCTGCCTCCGGGAAGCGTACGGCCATTCTCGTGAGGGTCTTCTCTTGGAAGAGGGCCCCCGCATCTCCTTCGAGCAAGGCCTGGATGGCATATTCCTTCCATGGAATTGCCGCTGACTCTGGACCAACTGGTAGGATATACGGAGGCTCGTCTCGTCCCGTACCCTGTTGGCTATCGTTTTGCAGGAGACCATGCTGGGCGCGTGCCTCCTACCCACACTCCCAGAGTATAAGGGTTTTGCGACCCCACCACTACAGGATGGGGGCCGGCAGGAGGATGCGCGATTTACATCTGCAATGATGTCTCCTTTATTCTCTTTTCAAGCAGTATTTGTGCAGCTGCACCTAGAAAGGAGGTATAGTTATTTCCGCGTACATTCCATCGTCAGTCGACTTCAACGCGGGCCTTTCTCTTGTTTGGAGATCTGAATGGTAGACACTCCATCTGAGGAGACTACTCGATTAATCCCAGGGGTCAAGTCCTTGCCGACCTGATCGACGAGCTGATGATGGGTTCCTAAATGTGGATCAGTTTACGCATCACTGCCCGAGAACTGCTTCATTTTCCTGCCTCGATCTATCTTTGTGCTCTCCGGATGCACAGCCTGACTTGGAGTGGAGGGTGGTCGAGGAACATGGTAGTGATCACTTTCCGATTTAAATATTATTTTCTGAGCCGCTGCCATCCGAGAGACCGCCTGGTGGTGCTTGGCGCGGGCACGGTGATCCGCATTTCAGGAAATGACTGATTTCTCTCTCTCAGTCGAGGAGTTTAGGTCGGTAGATGAGGCAGTTAAGTTCTTCTCCGGCAACCTCATCGCCGCAGGCCTAACTACTATTCCTAGAATGCCTGGCCGTTTTGCACCCCGACCGCTCCCTTGGTGGTCGTCCGAGTGTAAGACGGCCCTCAAACAGAAGCGTTATGCCTACATGCGCTATAAGCGCCGCCCGCACGATTTAACAGTCTGTGAATTTCTTCGGGCTAGGGCTAGTTTCCGAGATATTTCGAACACGCCCGCCGCTCCTCTTGGCGGGCATACGTGTCTTCACTTAACGGGAAGACCCCTCTAGCAGAGGTGTGTGGAAGTGAGTCAAAATAATTCAGGGCAAGTTCTCACAGGAGCCACCTCCCGTTTTCCAGGAGAATGGGACCACAATCTCGGACCCCGTGTCCTTGGCGGAATCCTTCGTGGTTTGCTCGTTTTTCGCAAACCGGGGAGAGATCACTCTACCCCGCCCGATTTCCTCCGAATTACTTTAACCTCCTGCGTGCGCAAGTTGATGGAGAAATTGGTAAATGTTAGATTAGCTTTTTTTTCTAGACAGCGGAGGCCATCCGTCTTCTGCACAATGCGGCTTCCGCAAGTTCCACTCCAAGTCGAATGCTCTGCTTCGCCTGAAAAATGCCGTCTGCGAGGCCTTCCTTCGTATACAGCACTATGCCACGGTGTTTTTCGATCTGGAGAAAGCCTATGATACCGCATGGCTATAAGGTATCATGGAAATTCTCCACACGATGGGGGCGAGGGGACGCCTCCCAATCTTTATATCTGAATTTTTGCGAGATCGTCGATTCCGCTTACGGGTGTGGGAAGCCTTCTCCGACCCAATGGAGCAGGAAGAGGGTGTCCCGCAGAGAAGTGTCCTTAGTGTCACACTTTTCACTGATCATCAACGGCATCACCTCGGTGCTGCCGGAAGATGTTCTAGCTACGCTCTACGTGGAATACCTTTCGATCTCTTTTGGCGTGGCCCAGATACCAACTCTTGAGCGTCGACTCCAACAGGCATTGAACCGCGTCTCTCGCTATGCCGAAGCGCACAGGCTTCAGTTTTTCTTGGCAAAAACTCAGGTGGTGCACTTCTGTCGCCATCTACGTCTCCACCCTGCCTAAGACTTGTTTCTCAATGGGGTGCACCTGGAAGCGGTGGACTCGAACAGTTTCCTTGGTCTTGTATTTGACAGACGCCTCACCTGGGGGGCTCATATTCGCAGCCTTACGGTCTCTCGTACCCGCGCCATGGACATTCTTCGTTCCGTGACGTTCAATGCCTGGGGCGCATATAGGGCTACTGCCCTACTTTTTTTATCGATCCTTTGTTGGTTGGAAGATCGACTACGGATGCGAGTTTTATGCATCTGCACCCTATCAACCACAATGGCCTTCGCTTGGAGACCGTTGCCTTAAGCACTTCCCCCATTTAGAGCCTACTTGTCGATGCTGGGAGATGCCACTCGCTCTGCGCCATGCGTAGTGCATTTTCGCCTCTACGCGCGAGCCCAGCGCCTCCCTCAGTCTCGCCAACAGCTTTCACTGTATCCACAGCTGATTTCGACGGTCCCTATGCCGCCGAGAGACGCCACTCATACATTAAGCCCTTTGGCTTTAGTGCTAAGAAACTCCTTCGAGAGCTAAGTATAGCTCTCGGGCCGGTGGCGCCCCTGGTTTTTCCCAGGACGCCACCCTGGAGGGTACCACATTTGGCTATTTGTCGCCACGCCTCTGCTCCCAAAGCTTGTACAGCGCCGGGAGTATTGCGTTCGACCTTTTTGGAGCACACACCGTGTCACGCTGGAACCGTGCCAGTGTATACAGATGGCTCCAAGTCTCAAGAGGGGGTCGGCTTCCACGCCGTATCTCCTCTGTTTGAAGTCAGCGGGGCTCTACCAGGCGCTGCGTCTGTCTTCACGGCCAAGCTGGTGGCAATACACCACTCGGTACGGGAGATTACGCGACGTGCCCGGTTCGGAGACCGGATTGTGATCTATAGCGACTCACAAAGCGCCCTGAGTGCTCTCGGGGGCATTGGAATCTCCGCATCCCCTGGTTCGCGATATCCGTGACGCCACGGTTTTGGCAAGCCGGTCGGATGTCGAGATTATCTTCAGCTGGGTTCCTGGACATGTAGGAATTGCGGGGAATGAGCGCGCCAAAGAGTCCGCGAGGACTCTGCGGCTCTTCCTCACACCGACTACATGGCAGGAATACGGGCAACTCTTCGGGCTGCTTGGCAAAGAAGATGGGAGACGGTCGAAGGGAACTTAAAGTTGCTTGCCATTGCGTTGCGACTGTTCCCATGGACCTACCCCCAATGCCGCGAAGTCTTCAGGTTGCTTTCTGTCGTCTCTGAATTGGACACACTCGCGGGACGCACCGCCATTTGATTTGGCGCCCTATTGTGAAGACTGCGTTGTACCCCAGACTGTTCGGCACATTCTTTTTGAATGGACCAGTCTGGGTGATATCCGCGCACGTTACTTGCCCCAGTACCAGTACCGGGACGAGCGGAGTCGCTACCGATTTTCCCTTGTACTCGGGACGAGTTCGTGCACAGTGACTTGTAGACTATACGACTTTTTGGAGGAGGCTGGCCTCCGCCACTTTATTTGACTGTTTGTTGTGGGTCGCATGTTCCTGCCCAGAGGAAAGGGTGGGCCTACCCCCCACGCTGGACCGCGTTTCCTTCTTGACGTTTTTTTGTTTTGTTTTTAATTTTCACTCGTTGTTATTTTCATATTGTCATAGGCTGGGTCGAGTACGGTGACTTATGCCCAAGTAGACAGTTGCCAGATTGGTTTCTAAATTTTTTTTAAAAACTCCACTCCCAGTCACCTTTACCCAAACCACTACCCTCCGACCAAGATCATACCCTATCTCTCCTTCCTATTAACCCTGTTCCCTTGAAACCCTCTGGAACTACTACTTCCGATCTCCTTTCAGATGTAGGTTGCACACCCTCCATTAGGAGTGATGATCCTTCCCTCACTGGGAGTAAAGTTACCCCAAATCTCTTTTGCCTCTACCCTATTCTCCGGGGAATGACCCAGTAACTTTGGTCTCTCCAAACAAACTTAGCTCCCTCAATACTAGCCCCCGCCCCTCTAAATCTGGGTTGCCTCGCCGTTCAGAGACTTATAACGCCCCCCGCACTCTCTCGCCCCTGGTCTCTCAGTAGCCTGAATGATGGTAGAAAGTAATTCTTCAATGGAACTCTTCCGAACTACATTGACCGAAACCGAACTAGAGCCATTCGGCAGCGAACTTTACGTCAGGTGTGCACTTACTCCTGGAGGCCATATGTGTCTTCCTTATCTTCCACTAAGCCCTCTCCGCTCAGGTGTGGAAGAGAATTAACAAAATCAGGGGTCGGTATGCTGGTCATTCCACCCATAAAATTGAGAAGAATGGCTCAATCATCTGCGATCCCGCCAGCGTTGCCGATATATTGGCATCCTTTATTGCCAACGTTACCAGCGTTGAGCGCTACCTGGCAGAGTTTAGACGTATCAAACCCGAGCTGTACGGCGAAGCCCTGCGTTCCTCGGCTGGTGAACGGGAGTCGTACAACTCTCTGTTCACTACCGCCGAGATGCGCTCAGCGCTGTCCCGTTGCGCCCCCACGTCTCCCGGCCTAGAAAATATCCGATACAACTTCCTCGGCCATCTCCATTCCCTATGGAATCACTCCTACTAGATACTTTTAACTGAATTTGGATCCAGGGATTCTACCATACTACATGGAGAACGGTGTTAGTCCTACCATTTCAGAAACCAGGTAGAGACGGCCTGTCTCCTTCCCATTATAAGCCAATAGCCCTCACCAGCTGTCTTAGCAAGTTGTTGGAGAAAATGGTAAATACTCATTTCAGTGGTTTCTGGGATACCATGACCTCCTAACTCCATACCAGTGTGGCTTCCGTAAGAGGCAGAGTACGACAGATCTTCTTGTCCGCATGGAGGGCACTCTCCGTGAGACCTTTGCTCGCGGCTGCCATGCGATGACTTTGGTGGTGGCGGTGGCGACCCCGTCCCCGGCCCGACAGTGGGTCGGGGACCCTCACACCTACTCCAGGCCCTACTCCAGCTCCCCAGACCATCGCAGGAGCAGACCCGCCGCCTTCCGAGGTCTCTCCCAAAGCTCCACCAGGCCCAGGTCTGTGGGCAGTTGAAGAAATGTGTGGTGTCGTGTATCTGTATTAAACATTTGGGGCAGTTTGGTGTTGTATGGGTGGTGGGAGATATTTTGTGCATGTATGACGTCAGAGGGGGTGATTTGTTTGTTTGTATATATGTATATATTTAAGTGTTTGTTCTGAGTTGTGTATGATTGGAGGTGGTGCACTTAATATTTTGTTGTGGGTTCTGTGTGTCAAGTATTGTTGTGTGATCTGAGAGTGGATTGTTTTCTTGTTTTGGTTGATTGTGTCTTCTGTTGTTGTGTTAGGGTCTGTGTCTAAGTTGGTGGTGCAGTTGTTGTTGTTATCGAAAATGGTCTGATTTTTGTGTCGGTGATTGGGAGGTTGTCTGGTGATGTGGTGGAGGGGATGATTTGGATGTTGTGTTTTCTGCCTGAGTTGTGATGCATGTAGTTTTAGGTGATTTTTGATTGGTATGATGTTCGTCTCGTCGTGTGGATGTTGGGTGTTTGTGTCAAGAGTGCATCCTGTGGCAGTGCGGAAGGCTGTGTTTTGTATTGTCTGTAGTTTTTTGGTGTTGGTTTCTGAAATGATTGGAGACCTGATTATAGTATATGGTTATTCATGTGATTTATTTTCTGTTAATAAATCAGCCTAAATAGCGTTTCGAAAACCATAACCATAAATTTGTCTGATCGAAGTTGTCGGCTGATAGTTTTTAGGCCTAAGATGAAAGCGAAATAAATAAATAATGAACTTGGTTTTAAGAAAAACAATTAAACATATAAGTATATTCATAGAATCAACGAATGTACAATGAGATAAGTAGATTAGGTATACAATGTAAGATATTGTAACATATGATTTACAGTAACAAGATGCGAAGAGAATTGAAGTATGTGAAATAAATATGGAATAATATGGTGAAGTAATAATATAGTGACTATGATGGACTGTGAATTAAGGGCTGCAATATGAGAAGTAAATATAATTAGGACCTACTCTCGTATGGTTGTTTGCAAAGAATTGTGAGAGAAAGTGGAATTAACTAAGTATGATTTGTTTGGAGGTAAATGACTAATTGTAGAAGGAATGATTACCGACCTTTATACGAAGAATAGCGAGAGTCGAATGGGAAAGAATAGTGTGCTATTTGGTCGAGCTGAAAGCGTGTTTGTTTGTTTGTGTGTGAAATTTTAAGATATGATGTTTGGAACAGTAGTACGTTAAATGAATTGACAAGTAAAATAAATGAATTAATTAATTAAGTTGTACATAAAATGTGATTTAATTTATAAAAGTTAAGTAAAATAATTGAACGATTAAATTGACAAAGTTAAAGGATTGCATGATATGAATTTTACATAATAATTGATGTATATATATATATATATATATATATATATATATATATATATATATATATATATATATATATATAAGTTTCACAGGAGGTTTTTATTATAAGAATGCCCAGAGGCATTGCTATAAGATTGTGTTGGTGTATTCTAGTGCTGGTCTTGTGATTGTATTGTATGTGTTAATGAGCGTTTCCTTGGTTTCACCCCAGCGTGAAGTTGAGTGCCTTGATGACTTTGTGAGTGTTTTCGTGGCCTTGACTATTGTGTTTTGAGCATGTGAGTTTGGGATCAAAATCAAAAGTGAGGCCAAGGATCTTCGGTTCTTTTGTGGTGGGTAGTGGTATGTTTTCTATGTTTAGATTAAGGGTTGAGTTGTATTCTGCAGGGTCTGGTGTGAAGACAATGGTCATTGTTTTGGTGGCGTTTAGCTTTAGTGAGTTTTATATTGTCCATGTGTGTATTTTTTTGAGGTAAAGTTGTATCTCATGTATGATAAGTTTGTGTAGGTCTACTGTATCGAATGCTTTGGACATGTCAAGGTCGACTGCTATAATTCTATGTGGTGGAATTTTCTTGTTGAATCCATTTGTGATTGTTGTTTATTGTGTGTAATGCTGTGGTGGTTGAGTATATGGAGTCATCCGCCAGTTGTATGGATGGGGATTAAGGGAACTTTTGCCAGTTTTTATCCAGAGCTTTTTAGCTATTCGTAATTTCTGGGTTAGAGTTGGCAACACTTATTCTGATTTCTATGTCCAGGAGGTGTGTGTTCCCCAGGACAGTGTATTAAGTGTTACTTTATTTGCTATTGCAATAAATAGCCTGGTATACTCTCTGCCCGAAAGGGTGTCTGCAACCTTATTTGTAGATGACCTCGCTCTTTATTGCTCCGCTTCACGCGCGGCATCCGCAGCCCGCCGCCTCCAGTTGACGGTTGATACCATCCACCGCCTGGCCCTTCATAAATGGTTCCGCTTGTCCGCCTCAAAGGCAAGCAATGCACTTTTACCGGAAGCGGGGGCAGCAAGTTAATTCCCCATTGCTCCTGCAGGGTAACCCATTGGAATTTGTGTCAGAGATCCGGTTCCTGGGGATGATCCTAGATCCCAAACTTACTTGGTGTCCCCATCTTCGTGAGTTGCGACGGAGATGTCTCCTGAAGATAGACCTACTAAAGATGCTCTTTCACACCTCTTGGGGAAGTGATAAGCTCACGTTGTGAAGGCTATACTCCACTCTCGTACAGTCCAAATTGGACTGTGGTAGTGAGGTGTATTTCTCGGCCTCTTCTTTATCTCTCCGTATGCTTGTTCCTATCCGCAACCTGGCCCCTCCGTCTATCCAGCGGTGCATTCCGCTCCTCCCCTATACCAAGCATTTATGCTGAGGCTGGCATTTTCCGCTCCATCACCACCGCCTCCAGGTCTGTCTACCGTTTATTTTTCGTATTCAGCAGCTCCCTTGCTCAGGGGCTTACACGAGTGTCCTTTCCCCAGGGTCTGTCGCCGCCTATGACAGATCTCCAGCCATGCACCGGCCCTTGGGACTTCGTGTTGCTGAACACGTTTCCCGTTTAGGACCGCGTAACTCAGTTTTGCCCTTCTCATTCCCGCCCGCTTCTCGGTGGACATTCCCTTTGTCAAATATTTGCGTGACTCTCTTTGACATGCAAAAATCTCTAGTTGACCCGTATGTGGTACGTGCTATGTTCATTGCACATGCGGCATCTCACACACCATCATGTCATCTCTTTACAGACCGGTCTAAAACGGCCTATAGTGTGGGGCTGCGGTGGTCTCATCAGGGTCTATAGTCTCCGAATCTTTACCGTGGGCAGCTCCCATTTTTACCGCCGAGCTTTATGCAGTTTTATTGGCCTTATGCTTTTTACCTACTTTGCATTTTACGGCCTTTACGGTTTTTTTTTATTCGAGAAGTGTATTATACACTCTTCGCTCTTTAACTTCTGACCATCTCCTTGTCTCCAAAATACATTCCCGGTAGGTCAACAACTCTTCTAGATACAAAGTAGAGTTTTGCTGGGTTCCTAGTCATGTCTGAGTCCGAGGTAACGAGCTGGCCGATGAGGCAGCTCGAATTGCGGCCACCCGGACACCGACTCGTCTTACTCTACCTTATCGTGACTTTCATCCTCTTATTAGGGTCTACATTCGGTCACTCTGGCAGTCAAAATGGGATGGCTACATCGGTAACAAATTGCATTCTACTAAGCCCTCGGTTTTATCGTGGGCTAGCTGTTATCAGCCTCGTCGCAACAATTAGGTGGTCCTTTGTCGCCTGCGAATCGGCCACACATGTGCATCTAATGAGTAGCGATGGGCCTCACATAGCCCCCTCCCCCTTATCATGATCCCTCTGTTCGTCCCCCATATCAGTACGCCATCTTTTGGTCGACGCGGCAGCCCCTGTCTGCCGTACGCATGGAATGCTTCCCATCTATTTTGCGTGTCCCATGGAACGATAGAAAGCGGTGACGGGAAAAAAGAAGAAAATCCATCCTAGATAACTGGATGACGAGACAAAAGAAGAAAATCCATCCTGGATAACTGGATGACGAGCAAAAGAAGAAAATCCATTACGATAACTGGATGACGAGACAAAAGAAGAAAATCCATCCTTGGTAACTGGGTGAGGAGGTAACGAAGGAAAGCCATCCTGGGAAACTAGGTGATGAGACAAACTCAAGATATCCATCCTGGGTGACCAGTGGCGTAGCTAAGAGGGGGGGATGCGAGGGATAACAAATTTAAAAGTTTCCCCGGGCCCCCCAATTCTGGGTCCCCAAACGAGTTTCCCATCCTTTTTTTGAAATAAAAAAAGTTAATAAAACGGTTAATATTCTGAATTAAACTGTATTAATCACTACTTATATTGTTGCTGTGTCAGACTGATAAAATGCACCAATCTAAATTTTGATTGGTATATTTGATCAATCTAATATCTCGGTTTCACATTTTGTAGTTTATTTCTTGCCATGATCCATAAGTATTCTGTATTAAAGCGTCTTAATAATCACACAAGTATTCTGTTTTAAAGCGTCTTAATAATTACACAAGTATTCTGTATTAAAGCGTCTACATAATTACACAAGTATTTTGTTTTAAAGCGTCTTAATAATTACACAAGTATTCTGTATTAAAGCGTCTTAATAATTACACAGGTATTCTGCATTAAAGCGTCTTAATAATTACCCCAGTATTCTGTATTAAAGCGTCTTAATAATTACACGAGTATTTTGTATTAAAGCGTCTTAATAATTACACAAGTATTGCGTATTAAAGCGTTTTAATAATTGCACAAGTATTCTGTATTAAAGCGTCTTAATAATTACACAAGTATTCTGTTTTAAAGCGTCTTAATAATTACACAAGTATTATGTATTAAAGCTTAATAATTACACAAGTATTCTGTATTAAAGCGTCTTAATAATTACCCCAGTATTCTGTATTAAAGCGTCTTAATAATTACACAAGTATTCTGTATTAAAGCGTCTACATAATTACACAAGTAATTGACTGGAACGGGATCTGCCAAGTGTAGGCCATGAATGGTCTTTTGCAGTCTCCTTCTTTTCTTATGTTCTTCTTAAGTATTCTGTATTAAAGCGTCTTAATAATTACACAAGTATTCTGTATTAAAGCGTCATAATAATTACACAAGTATTTTGTATTAAAGCGTCTTAATATTTACACAAATATTTTGTATTATAGCGTCTTAATAATTACACAAGTATTCTGTTTTAAAGCGTCTTAATAATTACACAAGTATTCTGTATTAAAGCGTCTTAATAATTAGACGAGTATTATGTTTTAAAGGGTCTTAATAATTACATAAGTATTCTGTATTCAAGCGTCTTAATAATTACACGAGTATTCTGTATTAAAGCGTCTTAATAATTACACATAAGTATTCTGTATTAAAGCGTCTTACTAATTACTTTGATTTTTGCTGTATCAGACTGATGGAATGTATCCATATGAATTTTGACGAGTATATTTGTTAAATATGTAAAATCTCGGTTTCACATTTAATAGTTTACGAGATATTTTTAATCCTACATAAGTATTCCCTAGTAAAGTGTCTTACTTATTTTCATTGTTTTATTTGTCACACTTTCAGACATACCCGAGTGAGCAAAAATATTGCAGTTGTTTTCATGTCATTCTTGATATCAAACATTCGTATGTAGGGGCCCCCTAAAAGAGGTTATGCCCCCAGGCCCCCAAATTCTTAGCTACGCCACTGTGGGCGACGAGTTAAATTAAGGAAATCCTCCCTGGGTGACGAGACCAACGAAGGAAAGCCATCCTGGGTAACTAGAAGGTGTACCACACGAAAATTAGTTGCCTGTTGTTAATCTCCAAATCCACTTCGGTGTGGAAGAGTTTAAGGCCATATTTCTTTCATTACCGAGTTTGTCCAGGTCGGGAAAAGATGGGGAGACTTCTGACAGCAGATAATAAGAGCCTCCCCCCCAAAAAGAAATCCGTGGAAAAGAACAAGAATAAAAAGCTCTGCTCTACCTAACCGGAAGGGCTATTCGAGAACAAGTTCGTACAAGCGAGTGTAGGGACTCAAAGGTACAACGTTGAACCACGATAAAATGTTAAATAATGACTAGAATACCCGCAAGGGGGGCATCAGGTTTAGGATGGGCAACCAGGTTTGAGTTGACATCTAGAAGATTGCTTCATGCCCTCCAGGCCCCAACACCCGCAAGTGGATCTTGAGCTATCTTCCATACATTTCCTTTTCCTCTCTCTCTCTTCACTGTTTTTTTTTTACAGATACCCTCGTTGGGTTTCGCTTCTTAGTTTCAAGTAACAGTAATGGTCTTGACAAGGTTACGTACAACAACCATTGTCATATTACCATACTTATACCGTATATGGGGATTGGGGAATATTATTGCCCTCTTTCAGCGCATGTCGCAAAGACTAATAATCGCTCGTTCCTATGGAAATCCGCATGCTCAAAATATCTTACCTCGCGACCACACCATTGCATTTTGTAAAGAGGGTAGCGAAATTCTCGGGTGGTTGGTGTGTTATTTATGTTTAACGCCCTCTTTCACCATGTGTAGGGGAGGAGAAGGACAGACAGTAAAAAAGCGAGCAGTACCATGGATGGCGAGGACATCCTTGTCTATATCCGTAATGAAGACAGGTAAACATAATTCGAACCCATCTCGTGGGGATTACGTTTAGCTATAAAAGTTGATGCTAGAAAATTGATTGAAAGTGTGGGTGGAGTAGCTGATAAGTTGAGGGAGGATTTAGATTCAGTAGATGTTCAGTAGAGTAAGTTTGGGATCTTGGTTAAGGTTTAAGAGGAGATGTGTAGCATCTGCGTTTTTTAGTGATCTGTAAAAATGCAGGATATTTGGCAAAAGGGGTGTTATTGTGTGAGAGATGGCAAAGAAGTCGTCTTATAAAAGTAAAGAGACTATAATTGTGTGATAAAAAAGGTGTGTTACTTAAGCAAATGGGAAAAAAACTCGTAATTTGGGTACGCGAGGGTACTTTGAGTCCTATACCTCGCTGGAATGAACCTTAGACTTGAGGAAATGTCTGGGTCATGGTTGTCATAACCAAGAAACCCTAGATGGATGTCATGTCCAAGTCGGAGACGTAGTGGAGTCTCAGGGTGATTTACCGATTATCCTTCCTCTTTTTTCCTCGTCTTCTGGGAGTGAGGCAATCTCGCCAACTTTCTCCGGCTTCAGGTCATTTACTGTCGTCTCCGAATCGGACACACTCGCGACACGCAGAGCCATCTAACGGAACTCCCTTGCACCTTGTTGCAACGATGCGTGGTCCTCAAGGCTGCCCGGCACATTCTTGTCGAATCCCCTCCCCCCCCCCAGCATGGAGGATCCCGCCTTACCTGCCCCAGTACCGGGACGAGCTGCGTCGCTACCGCTTGTCATTGTACTGGGAATGGGTTCGTGCTTACCTAGTTATTGAAGAGGCAGGCCTCTTCCATGGTATTTAGTGGTTTGGGGGTGCAAGCTCGGGCGTTTTAGGGGGTAAATTTAAAATACCCTAAAAATAGGCTACCATTTAAGTTCGGTAACTATTTCTCTTAGGAAGTCGCCAGAAGAGTACCCTATTTTTTCTTAAGATGCATGCCAACGTGCTTCCATGGGCATGATGAGAAGGTTTCCATGGGTATGGTGATGACGCATAGGGAAGGGGGAGGGTATTTATGCAATTAAACCGTTAAATATTTATACCCATCTCCTGCTTTATCTGAGCTTGATGCCCCAATTCTGCCCCCCAGGAAAACAAGGAGAAGAAGAGGAAACGAGGCCCCTCCAAGCCCTCGAGCCCTCGAGTCAAAATGACCGTCGGGACTCGAACCCAGAAGAGACGCGTCTCGTTGTCACACAGCCAGAAACTGAAGCGCGAGGTCTTGGCCTCTGGAGACGAGGCCCCGTCAGTCCCCTCGGTCCGAGGTAAGGGTGGAGTGAAAAGTGCCGCTGCCCCTAGCATCGAGCGCCCTAGTGTAACCCTGTCTGCCCCTCGCCCTGTCCGCCTGCCCCCTGTGAAGCCGTCCACCTCCCGCCTGGGGCTGAATCGATCGCTCTCGACCCCCTCACGACAGGAGGGGTCGAGCGAGGTTCGAAGACCAAGCGTATCCAGGGGCTCCCGGGTTCTGGGTGAGTTGCCGCAGAGAATCCAGCAGCCCCGCCAGGTCGAGTTCTCCCAGTACACGAAGCTGGACTCAATTCGCCCCCTGGGGGATCGGCGAGGCTCCCTCCATACGCTTCAGGAAGATGCGCCCCAGCTGGCCAGCGGGACTCCTCTGGCCGGAGGAAAAGAGGAGGGGGAGTCGGGACACCGGTTCGATACCTATCCAGAGACGTTGGTCCGACACAGCAAACAGGAAGACCTGCGAGAGGACCCCCCACAGGGGTTCCGTCACGCATGGTCCGGAAGGGATGCCCCCTTGCCTTTCTACAATAGCGACTCTGCCCCTCGGCGGCGCTCTTATGTCAAGCCCCGATTAAATCACTCGTACAACGTGGGGTGCCTCCATCCCCCAAGGGACTTCGACCGCCCCAAGACCTCTCCGGAGATCCTGGGGGGCCGCCCCCTCTCAGCGGCCACATGCAGCAGCACGAGCGAGCGTATCCATCTGAGGGCCCCCGACGATAAGCTCAAGGAATTGATAAATATCCTCAACCTCTCGAGGACGAGCTCCCGTCAATCGGATCACTCCAGCGAAGGGCCACTCCCCTACCACCGCAAGGGAAACCCAATGTCAGAGGGGTTCCCTAAAGGGCGGAATCGCAGCCGCCGTCACTCAGGTTACAGCTCCCTTTCCACATCCTTCGTTTCTCTAAGGGGATCTCCGCCCCCTTCTGCTTCCTCTACGTCCGGAGGTTTCCGACGAGCTTTCCCAAATCTCGGCTCTCAAGATCGCCTCGACGCGCTACGAGACGCCCTTAAATCTCAGCCTTCCATCTCGAGGCGATCAACTCCCGAGGGAGGTCACCGCGTGTTTCGACGCCCAACCAGCGGTCAATTCAAAGCCGTCGCGACCCCCAAGAGAAAGTCCAAGAAGCTGCGACCCCGGTGTCAGAAGTGCCAGAAGAAACTCGGCTTGGCAACTTCCTACACCTGCCGCTGCGGACATATGTTCTGCGCTCAACACCGCTACGCCGAGACCCACAACTGCTCATATGACTACAAGGCCACCGGTAAGAAGCTCATTGAAATGGCCAATCCTCTGGTGGTTCCACCTAAACTACCCAAGATATGACCTCCAGGATACGCCAAATAGGCGATTTCTTTCGTCTCGTCACTAACATCCTCCAGGACGTCTGAAGAATAACCAGGCTGGAGCCTTAGAACAACGGCGTTCGACTACAAATTATCTTTGAAGCCTTTTGAGTCTAGTCCTTGCAGATCGTACGCCATGTTACCCCTAATGTTCCTCTTGAGATTCTCTATAAGCCATAATCGGTGATTTCAAATTTACAAATATGTTCAGGTTGGAAAACAACCAGACAAATACCTTAACGCCTCCCTAGAAACATCTCTTTCATTCAGCCTCTCACAATTCACCTTTCCATCGGAAGTATTTATCCCTTTATTACACCCAAGTTAAAATTGTGTCTAACAAACTAAACATATTTGCGAAAAGTCTGTCCTTCCCCAAGCATCTTGACAATCACTCTATTGGATTGAAAGTATGCCAGAAAAGTGGCCATCCGCGTAAAACACACCTTTAACCACCAATGTGTAGTTCTATGTGTTTGACCAACATATGAGTGCTGCACCGGTTACATTTTGTTTCAGGAGCATACAATCAATAGGTTATACTTTTGCCTGTGATAATATCAATGCCTTTTTTGTATATATCGAATAACTTTAACCACAAATATTTCATTAGATATTTTTTACCTATTAAAAACATCAATATTATCCAGTATCTACATGATAGCAAGATATTCATTATTCAACCTTTCACTTAAAAGTGGACCTCAACGCTTATAATCATCTCACCTTGAACGAAAGGTTTGGCGCATGAAAAAGTACCCCGGTTCTGTATCACAGCGTAGAGATCAATACATAAAAAAATATAATGAGTGCCCCTCCCGCCTTGCAGCATTAATACATAGCTGAGAGCACGTCAAAGCATAGTAAGCCGACGCTCAACAAGGTGTGCTGACCAAAAAGTCACGTGCTCTCACTTATTCTGATTTATGACTTTAAGACCTTCAAAACTTTCAATAGGTTAAAGACTAACTTTAGGAGGACCTTGATGTTATATCATCCGAAAGAGAATGTAAAACAACGTAAGGGTTTCAAATTTCGTTAGAATCGGCCGAATAGTTATGATGTTATTGCCAAAACAAAATAATCAATGGGCTAACCTTAGGAGGACTTTGGCAATTATATCATTCGAAAAAGAATGTAAAACAACATAAGGGTTTCAAATTTCATTAGAATCGCCCGAATAGTTACAATGTTATTACAAAAACAAAACTGGGACCGACCGACATAGTGAGATGTATAGTCACCCACGACTAAAAACGAACCCACGGCTACTTTTACGTGCGTTATCCTGCATTATATTTATTAAGGAGTTTCCTATTTATAAGCATTGCCTTCAGTCGGAGTGTCTCAAAAAGTAAACATGATAGATTTCTAATTCTTTCATTTTCCTTCAATCAGATTCATAGCCTGGTAGAATCAGAAGTCAGTTCGGAGCGAATAGTTATTGTCGTGGTATGACATTACATTATATCACCATATTATATCTATAGGGGAGGGACCAATAACTTAAAGGCGAACCGACAAGGAACGGAACGCCACGAGTTTCGACGCGCGGAACAACGAGATAAGAGTGCAACGAGGTCAGGTAAAATTTGGGCAATGGCAAAGCTCAAGGCTATTTAAAGAGGCATGTACAAAAATATAATTTTATTTACAAAAATAAGAGAATAAATAGGCAAAATTACATCAGAGAATTAATGGACAAAATTACATCGGTAAACGAGGGGGGAATTGTAGTTATGCGTCAGACACTGAAGTTAAAAATTAATGTATTACAAAAGGAGACTATTCGACTGGGGAGGATTAACTCAAATGGGTTACTGAAGGGGAAGGGGGGTTGTCTTACGGAGGATTCCGGGTGAGACGTCAGGGTAAGGCTTCACGGATGTCTTCTGCAGGCAATAAACGTGAGGCGAGGGCGCTCGGAGCTTCTGAGCGGGAAGTTAACGTGATGACGGTTCTCCAAAAGGGCGGGGGGGCGGTAACGTCCTGTCCAGGGGAGAGTATGTCGGCCACCCAAAAACAAGGGGCGAATGAGGAGGGCTTCGACAGGAGTTGATGAGTGGAGTCGGAAAAATCGCTCAGTAGCGATCGTCAAGTGGAATTACCTCACTGGCTGGGGCTAATTCCAACACACAAATAGTTCAGCCGTCACTTTGCTTTGTCGTTAGCACCTGGCTTGGAACTAGGGAAATCTTCTTGGGTCCGGGCGAGACTCCTCAACTCTGTGTCTCCCACACAGAAGATGAGCCCTATATATATCCGAGGCTCCCTCCGCGGGGGGGGGGAACAGCGCTACTCTCGAAGGGCCTCGAATCTTCACGCCGAGGTGATTCTAACCCGCGTAAAGGTGGACGCGGTTCGAGGCTACCGCTTGTGGAAGGGGGGGGGGCATTACCCATTTAAGCCTAACTAACTTCTAGAATCTTCTCCAGTGCAAGGACATCACTTCATGCTGGAAAAGAAATTCCACGTGGAATTCCCCCACAGTTATTACTATTAAAAGATAGTAAGAAGTCGGTGGTTGAACCTAATAGCAAACGAGGCGTAATTGCAGCTTGTAAACCTGGGGTTGACAGCCTTGTTCCTCATATGGGCCAGGGCCCATGTCCGTGGACGGATGACGGGGTCATATCAATCGCTATAATTATTAAATAGAGGTAATAATTATATATACTAAAATTTGACTTTTTCGAGAATAGTATGTCTATTGAACGTAACAGCTTGAGGCACTGATATTAAACCTAAGCCTCGCCTCTCTGTCTCTCAAAGCAGGTAGTGTGGCACTTGGTGTTTGTTTTTCGCTCGTCCATCTGATCTTAATCTTAAGTGACAGAATGGAAGTTTTAAGATGCCGTCTAAATGGGCTCAGTCAGTCGGTTTCTTAATTTATTCCTGTATTTCATTTTTTGAGAAGAGCTGCAACAAACTTAAGTCAACGCTACGAAACGTTGAGGCCATTTTGTGGGGAGGGAGTCTTTTTCGGAATAGGCCTGGCAGAGAATTAGGCGCTCGATGATATAGCGAGGTTAAGGTTAGGCTAAGTTTTTTAGGCTTTGGTGTTCGAGGGTCGTAGTGTGAGTACAGGCTGTAAATTAGGTTAGGTTTTGGAGCAAAGTTCTCTCAAATGTTTTTCCAACCAGGTATGGCTTCTGTTGACATTTTAATCTCTCTAACGCAAAAAAAAAACCAGTAGTTGTCAACTCTTTGCGCCATACGTGAATGAAATAAACGATTGTCTCATAAGATAATTTTGATTTTTCTAACCAAGTCTCTTTTCGTAATCCAACATTGAAATTGCATTCACGCTTTTTACAGCGCCAACGGCAACGCGATGATGATAAGGAAAGTTTAATATGTCCATTTTTTATAAAGCCGCTATCCTAACCTAACCTTAGCATAACCTTATTCTCGCGATAGCCTCGAACGCCTAATTCGCTACCGGGCCTATTCCGAAATACCAAGTTGGTAGAAATACTATTTGCGAGAAGATATTTTTTGTAGAACTACAGTAGAAATACGACCGTTGCATTACACTGGATCTTAATACATCGCTGCATTCCATCTCAATAAGTTTTTTTTTAACATTTTCTGGTGCGATGAACACGTCAAATGGAGTGACATTGGCTTGGCATTACTTGTGTGAGCGAATGTTAACGAAACAGGAAGAAAACTGGGGTTTCAAGTCACGTATCACAATTTAAGGAAATGAATGTAGTTTTATTTGTTAAGCTGACATTCCCAGAGTCGTAGTTTTGTTTCGAATGTGACGATGTGAACACACCCTTTCATATAAATTGATTCATTCATTGAAGTTGCAGGTTGAGGTTGTTTAAATGAGCTGTAAATTTTACCAGAAATGGAGGAGTCAAAAACAATTTATGATCAGAAATTTTGAGGCAATCCCATTTTTACTTTCGAGGCACAGTGAATAATCTTTCTAATACTACACCCCGACTGAGCTAGCGAAAGCCTAAGAAGCAGAGCAGATATATCTGGACCTCTGTTTCCGACAAAAGTTGTGGAAACTGATGATGGTTTAGCCCCAAGACAGTACCAGGTTTATTTCTCTAAATACTACAGTCGTGGCCAAAAGTTTTGAGACTAATATAAATTTTGATTTTCTTCATTGGTTTTTAAAATTTAGGTGATAGAAATAATCCCTAAATCTGTATTTTAGGAAGGCATTTTTTGAATAGTTAGAATTCTTTTTCTTATTTCGTGTGACCGTATGTTATTGTAATTTTATTAAATAAAATAACAATGAAACTTTTTGAAATTAAAGGCTATTTATTCAATGTTTTGGAGGAGGGGGGTTTTTAGAAAAAGGATTGAAAAAGATAATTTTTCCAAAAATTATTAAGGCTGGTTTTTCGTATATTTGAAGCTTTTATCAATGTTCTTTCTAAGAGTTTAGAAAAAATAAATATGATTATCGAATATTTTGAAAAAAAATTTAAAACCAAAATAATTACAAATCGCAAAGTTCCTAAAATTTATTCAAATTAGGGCATGGCTGTTTTTTATTTCTTCGTATATAAAAGCATGTTTAGATGAAAAAAAGAGCTCTAAGGATTTCTTCCGTATATTAAAAGAATTCCCATAAAATTTTTTTGTTTCCTTTAGACATAGAAAATAAGCATTGATTTAAAAAAAAAAAACTATAGAATGAGTAAATTATTAAGAGACAGGAGGAGCTTGCGCTTCGCAGGCAGACCTTGAGTATGTGGCCAACATCCTCTCCGGCTTTGGCAACGGCCTATTGACCTAAACATTTTTAGAAAGTTTCTAGTACATATCTCCAAATAATTTACTCATGGTCCATTTATTTTTAAAATGGATTATTATTGAAAAATGTCAAAACATTCGATACTCCTATTTATTTCTGAACTTCATTCACCATTTTGGATTTTTTCACTCCTAAAGGAATTATTAAAAATAACTTTGATAAAACTTAAAATATACTTATGTAGGTCATAACAGAACTACATAATAAAACCAGGACTGGCGGCGACTATAGGCGAGCACCAGCAGACCGGTGTCTCGGCAGCCCCCTGCAGCCGAGGATGAAGCCTAGTCGTCTTGAGTCCTCTCCTGCCACCAGGAATCTTCTCCCCCTTGGTCAAGATACGGGTCTGAAGTGAGCGCGCCTTCTTACTCCTTTAAATCTATCCTCGAAGGCGACAGCGCCTCCAGCGCTTTGTCCGGCCAACAGCGCCCGGGGTTCTGCCCCCGGGAAGCGTACGGCCATTCCCGTGAGGGTCTTCAATTCGAGGAGGGCCCCCGCGTCTCTTCCGAGCTAGGCCTGGAGGGCATATTCCTTCAATGGAATTGCCGTGGACTCCGGGCCAACTGGGAGGAGCTGCGGAGGCTCACCTCGTCCCGTTCCCCGTTAGCTATTTTTTTGCAGGAGACCATGCTAGGCGCGTGCCCCCTGCCTGCCCTCCCGGGGTATAAGGGTCTTGCGACCCCACCACCGCGGGATGGCCGGGCTGGGGGATGCGCGGTTTACACCCGGCATGATGTCTCCGTTCTTCCTTTCTCTTTAGATACCTCCTTTCAGGCAGTGGCTGTGCAGCTGCACCTGGATAGGAGTTATACTATCATTTCTGCGTACATTCCACCGTCAGCTGACTTCGACGCGGGGGACTTCCGCCGCGTCGTGGCACGGTTGCCGAGGCCCTATCTCTTGCTTGGAGATCTGAACGGCAGGTATCCTCTCTGGGGAGATTACTCCATAAATCCCAGGGGACAAGTCCTTGCCGATCTGATCGAAGAGCTTGAGATGGGTGTCCTAAACGTGGATGAGTTTACGCATCACTGTCCGAGAACCGCTTCATTTTCTTGCCTTGACCTATCTTTGTGCTCTTCGGATGCACAGCCTGATTTTGATTGGGGGGTGGTCGATGACCTCCATGGTAGTGATCACTTTCCCATTCAAATATCATTTTCAGGGCAACTACCGCCTGAGAGACCACCTCGGTGGTGCTTGGCGCGGGCGCGGTGGCCTGCATTTCAGGAAATGACTGAATTCTCTATCTCAGTCGAGGAGTTTAGGTCGGTAGATGAGGCCGTTGAGTTCTTCTCCGGCAACCTCATCGCCGTGGGCCTGACTACTATTCCTAGAACGTCTGGCCGTTTTGCACGCCGACCACTCCCATGGTGGTCGGCCGAGTGTGAGACGGCCCTCAAACAGAAGCGTTATGCCTACATGCGCTATAAGCGCCGCCCGAACGATTTCACTGTCGCTGAATTTCGTCGGGCTAGGGCTAGGTTCCGGTATATTTCGAAGCATGCCCGCCGCTCTTCTTGGCGGGCATACGTGTCTTCACTTAACGGGAAGACCCCTTTAGCTGAGGTGTGGAAGCGAGTCAAAAGGATTCGGGGCAAGTTCTCGCAGGACCCCCCTCCCGTTCTCCAGGAGAATGGGACCGCAATCTCGGAACCCGCGTCCGTGGCGGAATCCTTAGCGACCACTTTATCCGCATTCTCTAGCCGTGATGCTGCTCCGCCAGCATTCAATGCACGTCGTGATGTCGCGGAAGGCCGCCGGGTGGACTTTACCTCCAGAGGCGGAGAACCCTTCAACGACAAGTTTACTGTGAGTGAGTTGCGTTCCGCTCTCGCTTCGTGCGCGGACACCGCCCATGGTCCGGACGATGTCCCGTACGCCATGCTTCGACACCTGTGTGAGCGAGGCATGGCCTTTCTGTTAGATCTGTTTAACACGATCTGGGTGGAAGGTCTTCTCCCAGACTCCTGGCGAATCGCTACTGTGCTCGCCTTTCGCAAGCCGGGGAGAGATCACTCTACTCCGACCGGTTTCCGCCCAATCTCTCTAACCTCTTGCGTGTGCAAGTTGATGGAGAAATTGGTAAATGTTAGATTAGCCTATTTCCTGGACAGCGGAGGCCATCTGTCTTCTGCACAGTGCGGCTTCCGTAAGTTTCACTCCACGTCGGATGCTCTGCTCCGACTGGAAAGTGCCGTCTGCGAGGCTTTCCTTCGTAGACAGCACTACGCCACGGTGTTTTTTGATCTGGAGAAGGCCTATGATACCGCATGGCGATACGGTATCATGGAGACTCTCCACACGATGGGGGCGAGGGGACGTCTCCCAATGTTTATATCTGAATTTTTGCGAGATCGTCGATTCCGCGTACGGGTGGGGGGAGCCCTCTCTGCCCCAAAGGAGCAGGAAGAGGGTGTCCCGCAGGGAAGTGTCCTCAGTGTCACACTCTTTGCCCTGAGCATCAACGGCATCACCTCGGTTCTGCCAGAAGATGTTCTCGCTACGCTCTACGTGGACGACCTTTCGATCTCTTGTGGCGCGGCCCAGATGCCAACTCTGGAGCGTCGACTCCAACAGGCATTGAACCGCGTCTCTCGCTATGCCGAAGCGCACAGGTTTCGGTTTTCTTTGGCCAAGACTCAGGTGGTGCACTTCTGCCGCCATCCACGGCTTCACCCCGACCCAGATTTGTTTCTTAATGGGGTGCGCCTGGATGTGGTTGAGTCGCACCGTTTCCTTGGTCTTGTATTCGACCGACGCCTCACCTGGGAGGCTCATATTCGCAGCCTTAGGGTCTCTTGTACCCGCGCCATGGACATTCTCCGTTCCGTGACGTTCAGCGCTTGGGGCGCTGATAGGGCTACCGCCTTACTTTTTTATCGATCCTTTGTTCGCTCGAAGCTCGACTACGGATGCGAGTTTTATGCATCCGCAGCCGAGCGTTTATTGCGGAAGGTGGATTCAATCCACCACACCGGCCTTCGCTTGGCGACCAGTGCCTTCCGCACTTCCCCCATTGAGAGCCTGTTGGTCGATGCTGGGGAGATGCCACTCGCTCTGCGCCGCGTGCAGTGCATCACTCGCCTGTACGCGCGAGCCCGGCGCCTCCCTCAGTCGCCAACAGCTTTCACTGCATCCGCAGCTGATCTCGATGGTGCCTATGCCGCCGAGAGACGCCAGTCATACCCTAAGCCCTTTGGGTTTAGGGCCAGGAAACTCCTTCGAGAGGTAGATATAGCTCTCGGGCCGGTGGCGCCCCTGGTTCTGCCCAGGACGCCACCCTGGAGGGTACCACATTTGGCTATTTGTCGCCACGCCTCTGCTCCCAAAGCTTGTACTGCGCCGGGAGTATTGCGTTTGACCTTTTTGGAGCACACATCGTGTCACGCTGGTACCGTGCCAGTGTATACGGATGGCTCCAAGTCCCAAGAGGGGGTTGGCTTCCACGCCGTATCCCCTCTGTTTGAAGTCAGAGGGGCTCTACCAGGCGCTGCGTCTGTCTTCACGGCCGAGCTGGTGGCAATACACCACTCGGTACGGGAGATTACGCGACGTGCCCGGTTCGGAGACCGGATTGTGATCTATAGCGACTCACAAAGCGCCCTGAGTGCTCTCGGGGCATTGGAATCTCCGCATCCCCTGGTTCGCGAAATCCGTGACGCCACGGTTTTGGCGAGCCGGGCAGATGTCGAGATTATCTTCTGCTGGGTTCCTGGACATGTAGGAATTGCGGGGAATGAGCGCGCCGATGAGGGCGCCAAAGAGTCCGCGAGGACTCTGCGACCGGACCAGCGTTTCGCTCTTCCTCACACTGACTACATGGCAGGAATACGGGCAGCTCTTCGGACTGCTTGGCAAAGAAGATGGGAGACGGTCGAGGGGAACTTAAAGTTGCGTGCCATTGCGCCGCGACTGTTCCCATGGACCTATCCCCCAATGCTGCGGCGGCTTCAGGTTGCTTTCTGTCGTCTTCGAATCGGACACACTCGTGTGACGCATCGCTACTTGATGGAGCGCTCGCCTGCGCCCTATTGCAACGACTGCGTCGTCCCCCAGACTGTTCGGCACATTCTTGTCGAATGTCCCAGTCTGGGTGATCTTCGCGCACGATACCTGTCCCGGTACCGGGATGGGCGGGGTCGCTACTGCCTGTCCCTTGTACTCGGGACGAGTGCGTGCACCATGACTAGTGGACTTATTGACTTTTTGGGGGAGGCTGGCCTTCTCCCTTTCATTTAACCCGGTTTGTTGTTGTTGTTGTTGTTATTGTTTTTGTTATTGCTTCTTTATTGTTATTGTTATTTCTTTTTATTGTTTCCTGTTTAATTTTTAAAGTAGCCTAGAACTAGGCTGTTTGTTTACGGCGACTAATGCCTAAGTCGGCAGTCGCCAGATAGCTCCTTAATTAAAAAAAAAAAAATCCTTTAAATCTAGTGCAGGTTTGATGTCCTCAGCAAACTGACCCTGCCCAAGGTCAGAAACCGCCCTGAGGACATCCGCCATCATCGACCTCGATGGACTTCCCTAAGTCCTAAGCTCGGAGGGGGAAAAATATCTATTAATGTTGAAACTATCCAAAAAAAATCGCCTCCTTAAAATATAATGTTATGGACTGGCTTTGGGGAGTCCATCGAGGTCTATGATGACGGATGCCCTCTTGAGGACATCAACCTGCACTAGGTTTAAAAGGGTAGGAATCTGTGAGAAAAGGGTATTGATTATTAATAAGGGTTATAATAGACAGAAATGATAATAGATTACAGCATCTCATGAAGGAGTGAGCACGAACGTTCTCAGATCCGAATTTTTTGGAGGTCAACTAAACTATAATACTGAATTTGATCATTATTTTCGAGATTTACCTCCATTTTAGACATGTATCATATATGATACATTCGATTCCAATGGTTTAAAAAAACTTTTTATATATTCTTTATTATTACATAACTATTTTTGAATAGCAGAATACAAGTAGGGCTTAAAACAAGGAATGTAAACATAAACGGATCCCACTGGATCCGCGCCTGTAAATTAGCGATTTGTGTTAAACAACAAAAACGGCCACTTCTTAACAAAAACAAACAAACAAACTTTGCGATAACGAAGAACTTTTTCTCATACAAAATTACTCAAATGTGGAATGATTTACCCTCATCTGTATAGACCCAACACAGGTTGAAAGAGGGCGTTAAACATTCTTCAAAAAAAGTGCGTCATTATGTTTAACAATAAAAGTGGTAAATATTACTTCAACGCATACACCGTTCACTCATTTTTTTTTCTTGGTTTCTCTGGTTGTTTTTTTCTGTTTTCCCGTGGGTGTTTTTTTATTTTTTAAGCTTTATAAATTGTTAAAATAGATTAGGGTAAAGTTTAATTCCGGCTATTTATGCCCTTGATGGTAGTCGCCAGTTAGGAATCCCTTAAAAGAATCCTTACTAGGATTCCTTACTAGGATTATACCTCTCGACCACCCTCTGTACAATCGCGCATAAATGATATTGTAATAATCCCATGAGACCTCGCGTTAAGAATGAAGATAATTGTTTATTCTTAGCACCATCAACCATTTTCTCAGTGATGTCGGCGTGCATCAACGCCAGAGCTCAATTTCAGAGATTTTTCTGGTAAAATGTTGGTGAAGTGTTGAGGTGAGATGAAGGGCATTTAATCCGACAAGCCAAAAGAGGAGACTACTGGCAGTGGTAGAGCCGACGCGCAACTCACCGAATCCTGCACTCGACTCGAAAGTAGGCCCATTGGGGGATGTGGTAGTAGTGGTGGTAATAGTAGTAGTGAGAGTGTTAATGTTAGTAGTAATTAGTGGTGTTCGTGGTAGTAGTAGTGTTATTAGTATCAGTAGTGTTAGTAGTAGTAGTGGTGGTGGTGGTGGTGGTAGTAATAGTGTTATTAGTAGCAGTAGTGGTGGTGGTAATAGTAGTAGTACGTGGTGGTATTGGTAGTAGTAGTGTTAGTAGTAGTAGTAGTAGTGGTAGTAGTACGCGGTGGTGTTGATGGTAGTAGTAGTGTTATTAATAGCGGTAGTGTTAGTGGTGGTAGAGGTGGTAGTAGTGAGAGTAGTAGTAGTAGTAGTAATTGGTGATGTTAGTGGTAGTAATAGTGTTATTTGTAGCAGTATTGTTAGTAGTAGTAGTGGTGGTGGTGTTAGTAGTAGCAGTAGTGTTAGTAGTAGTAGTAGTGGTGGTGTTAGTGGTAGTAATAGTGTTATTTGTAGCAGTATTGTTAGTAGTAGTAGTAGTAGTAGTGGTGGTGTTAGTAGTAGCAGTAGTGTTAGTAGTAGTAGCGGTGTTAGTAGTAGTAGTAGTAGTAGTAGTAAGTGGTGGTATTGGTGGTAGTAGTAGTGTTATTAGCAGCAGTAGTAGTAGTGTTGGTGATAGTAGTAGTAGTTAAAACAAAGAAGGATAAACTAACGAGGGTTTATCCATCCGAAGGTGTATGAGAAGACGATCATAAAGAAAGCGGTGAAGTTAGGACAGGTGAAAATGAGTGGAAGGTACCTAGCTCGACTGGTGTGAAGAGGAGACTACGTGGGACTCTTGGAAACCAGAGGGTACGCAGCTCTCCAGAAACTGCCTAAATCCCACAATTAGAAATACCTTCCCTTTTTCGGGCTTTGTGGCAGCGGTAAGGGGGAGGGGCGTGCAATAATTCAAATGTTAGCTGCATCATGCGTACGCAAAACTTGACTCTCTTGCAGGTATAAAAGATTCCAAGCTCAGGGCGTGGACAAGGGTCGTAAGGGTATCATCACATTGGGCAGGGTTTCTAAAGCTATCACATTCCCAAGAAAGGTGGGGCAAAGGAGGGGGGGGGAAGAAGGCGAAAAAAAAAAACCGCATCTTTTGCACGTCCGCAACCTGATCTATTCGTGTGTTTTTTAAATGATATCGTCAGAATCTAGTACAGGTTCCTGCGGTTTGTTCAAAGGTATCGTCAGGTACCTGAACAAAAAATCATGCGGTTTTACAAAAATAGCGGCGGATGGCTCCAAAGGTTAGTGCGGTTTTTACAAAGGTATCGTCAGGTAACTGAAAAAAATCATGCGGTTTTACAAAAGTAGCGGTGGATAGCTCCAAAAGTTAGTGCGGTTATTACAAAGGTATCGTCAGGTACCTGAAAAAATCATGCGGTTTTAAAAAAGTAGCGGCGGATGGCTCTAAAAATTAGTGCGGTTTTTAGAAAGGTATCGTCAGATACCTGCAAAAAAATCATGCGGTTTTACAAAAGTAGCGGTGGATAGCTCCACAAGTTAGTGTGGTTTTTACAAAGGTATAGACGGGTACCTGGAAAAATCATGCGGTTTTACAAAAGTAGGGGTGGATAGCTCCAAAGGTTAGTGCGGTTTTTACAAAGGTATCGTCAGGTACCTGAAAAAAATCCATGCGGTTTTACAAAAGTAGCGGCGGATGGCTCCAAAAGTTAGTTCGGTTTTTACAAAGGTATCGTCAGGTACCTGAAAAAAAATCATGCGGTTTTACAAAGGTAGCGGCGGATGGTTCCAAAAGTTGGTTCGGTTTTTACAAAGGTATCGTCAGGTACCTGAAAAAATCCATGCGGTTTTACAAAAGTAGCGGCGGATGGCTCCAAAAGTTAGTGCGGTTTTTACAAAGGTATCGTTAGGTACCTGAAAAAAAATCATGCGGTTTTAGAAAAGTAGCGGCGGATGGCTTCAAAATGAGTGTGGTTTTTACAAAGGTATCGTCAGGTACCTGAAAAAAAATCATGCGGTTTTAGAAAAGTAGCGGCGGATAGCTCCGAAAGTTAGTGCAGTTTTTACAAAGGTATCGTCAGGTACCTGAGAAAAATCATGCGGTTTTACAAAAGTAGCGGTGGATGACTCCAAAAGTTAGTGCGGTTTTTACAAAGGTATCGTCAGGTACCTGAAAAAAATCATGCGGTTTTACAAAAGTAGCGGCAGATGGCTCCAAAAATTAGTACGGTTTTTACAAAGGTATCGTCAGGTACCTAAAAAAATCATGCGGTTTTACAAAAGTAGCGGCGGATGGCTCCAAAAGTTAGTGCGGTTTTTACAAGGGTATCGTCAGGTACATGAAAAAAGCATGCGGTTTTACAAAAGTAGTGGCAGATGGCTCCAAAATTAGTGTGGTTTTTACAAAGGTATCGTCAGGTACCTGAAAAATCCATGCGGTTTTACAAAAGTAAAAGCGGATGGCTCCAAGAGTTAGTGCGTTTTTTACAAAGGTATCGTCAGGTACCTGAAAAAATCATGCGGTTTTACAAAAGTAGCGGCGGATGGCTCTAAAAGTTAGTGCGGTTTTTACAAAGGTATCGTCAGGTACCTGAAAAAAATCCATGCGGTTTTACAAAAGTAGCGGCGGATGGCTCCAAAAGTTAGTGCGGTTTTTACAAAGGTATCATCAGGTACCTGAAAAAAAAATCATGCAGTTTTAGAAAAGTAGCAGCGGATGGCTCCAAAAGTTAGTGTGGTTTTTACAAAGGTATCGTCAGGTACCTGAAAAAAATCATGCGGTTTTACAAAAGTAGCGGCAGATGGCTCCAAAAATTAGTACAGTTTTTACAAAGGTATCATCAGGTACCTAAAAAAATCATGCGGTTTTACAAAAGTAGCGGCGGATGGCTCCAAATGTTAGTGCGTTTTTACAAGGGTATCGTCAGGTACATGAAAAAAGCATGCGGTTTTACAAAAGTAGTGGCAGATGGCTTCAAAATTAGTGCGGTTTTTACAAAGGGAACGTCAAGTACCTGAAAAATCCATGCGATTTTACAAAAGTAGAAGCGGATGGCTCCAAAGGTTAGTGCGTTTTTTACAAAGGTATCGTAAGGTACCTGAAAAAATCATGCGGTTTTCCAAAAGTAGCGGCGGATGGCTCCAAATGTTAGTGCGGTTTTTACAGAGGTATCGTCAGGTACCTGAAAAAAATCATGCGGTTTTACAAAGGTAGCGGCAGATGGCTCCAAAAATTAGTACGGTTTTTATCAAGGTATCGTCAGGTACCTGAAAAAAATCATGCGGTTTTAGAAAAGTAGCGGCGGATAGCTCCGAAAGTTAGTGCAGTTATTACAAAGGTATCGTCAGGTACCTGAAAAAATCATGAGGTTTTACAAAAGTAGCGGTGGATAGCTCCAAATGTTAGTGCGGTTTTTACAAAGGTATCGTCAGGTACCTGAAAAAAATCATGCGGTTTTACAAAAGTAGCGGCAGATGGCTCCAAAAATTAGTACAGTTTTTACAAAGGTATCGTCAGGTACCTAAAAAATCATGCGGTTTTACAAAAGTAGCGGCGGATGGCTCCAAAAGTTAGTGCGGTTTTTACAAGGGTATCGTCAGGTACATGAAAAAAGCATGCGGTTTTACAAAAGTAGTGGCAGATGGCTTCAAAATGAATGTGATTTTACAAAGGTATCGTCAGATACCTGAAAAAAATCAGGCGGTTTTACAAAAATAGCGGCGGATGACTCCAAAAGTTAGCGCGGTTTTTATAAAGGTATCGTCAGGTACCTGAAAAAAATCATGCGGTTTAAGAAAAGTAGCGGCGGATAGCTCCGAAAGTTAGTGCAGTTTTTACAAAGGTATCGTCAGGTACCTAAAAAAAATCATGCGGTTTTACAAAAGTAGCGGTGGATAGCTCCAAAAGTTAGTGCGGTTTTTACAAAGGTATCGTCTGGTACCTGAAAAAAACATGCGGTTTTACAAAAGTAGCAAGAGATGGCTCCAAAAATTAGTACGCTTTTTACAAAGGTATCGTCAGGTACCTAAAAAAATCATGCGGTTTTACAAAAGTAGCGGCGGATGGCTCCAAAAGTTAGTGCAGTTTTTACAAGGGTATCGTCAGGTACATGAAAAAATCATGCGGTTTTACAAAAGTAGCGGCTGATGGCTCCAAAAATTAGTACGCTTTTTACAAAGGTATCGTCAGGTACCTGAAGAAATCCATGCGGTTTTACAAAAGTAGCGGCGGATGGCTCTAAAAATTAGTGCGGTTTTTACAAAGGTATCGTCAGGTACCTGAAAAAAAATCATGCAGTTTTAGAAAAGTAGCGGCGGAAGCTCCAAAAGTTAGTGTGGTTTTTACAAAGGTATCGTCAGGTACCTGAAAAAAATCATGCGGTTTTACAAAAATAGCGGCGGATGACTCCAAAAGTTAGCGTTGTTTTTATAAAGGTATCGTCAGGTACCTGAAAAAAATCATGCGATTTTAAAAAAGTAGCGGCGGATAGCTCCGAAAGTTAGTGCAGTTTTTAGAAAGGTATCGTCAGGTACCTGAAAAAAATCATGCGGTTTTACAAAAGTAGCGGTGGATAGCTCCAAATGTTAGTGCGGTTTTTACAAGAGTATCGTCAGGTACATGAAAAAAGCATGCGGTTTTACAAAAGTAGTGGCAGATGGCTTCAAAATTAGTGCGGTTTTTACAAAGGTATCGTCAGGTACCTGAAAAATCCATGCGGTTTTACAAAAGTAGAAGCGGATGGCTCCAAAGGTTAGTGCGTTTTTTTACAAAGGTATCGTCAGGTACCTGAAAAAAATCATGCGGTTTTACAAAAGTAGTGGCGGATGGCTCCAAAAGTTAATGCGGTTTATACAAAGGTAACGTCAGGTACCTGAAAAAAATCATGCGGTTTTACAAAAGTAGCGGCCGATGGTTCCAAAAGTTAGTGCTGTTTTTACAAAAGTATCGTCAAGGACTTGAAAAAAAATCGGGCTGGTTTACAAAAGTAGCGGCGGTTGGCTCCAAAGGTTAGTATGGTTTTTACAAAGGTATCGTCAGGTACCTGAAAAAAATAATGCGGTTTTAGAAAAGTAGCGGCACATGCTTCCAAAATTTTGTGCGGTTTTTACAAAGGTATCGTCAGGTACCTGAAAAATAATCATGTAGTTTTCAAAAGGAGCAGCGGATAGCTCCAAAAGTTAGCACGGTTTTTATAAAGGTATCGTCAGGTACCTGAAAAAATTATCCGGTTTTACAAAAGTAGAGGCGGATGGCTCCAAAAGTTAGTGCGGTTTTTACAGAGGTATCGTCAGGTCCCTGAAAAAAAACATGCGGTTTTACAAAAGTAGAACGGTGGCTCCCAAAAATTAGGGCGGTTTTTACAAAGGTATCGTCAGGTACCTGAAAAAATCATGCGGTTTTACAAAAGTAGCGGCGGATAGATCCAAAAGTTAGCACGGTTTTTATAAAGGAATCGTCAGGTACCTGAAAAAAATCATGCGGTTTTACAAAAGTAGCAGCGGATGGCTGCAAAAGTTAGAGCGGTTTTTACAAAGGTATCGTCAGGTACCTGTAAAAAGCATGCGGTTTTAGAAAGGTAGCAGCAGATGACTCCAAAAGTTAGTGTGGTTTTACAAAGGTATCGTCAGGTACATGAAAAATTCATGCGGTTTTACAAAAGTAGCGGCCGATGGTTCGAAAAGTTAGTGCGGTTTTTACAAAAGTATCGTCAAGGACTTGTAAAAAAATCATGCGGTTTTACAAAAGTAGCGGCGGTTGGCTCCAAAGGTAAGGGCGGTTTTTATAAAGGTATGGTCAGGTACCTGAAAAAAAATCATGCGGTTTTACAAAAGTAGCGGCGGATGGATCCAAAAGTTAGCGTTGTTTTCATAAAGGTATCGTCAGGTACCTGAAAAAAATCATGCGGTTTCACAAAAGTAGCGGCGGATGGCTCCAAAAGTTAGTGCATTTTTTACAAAGGTATCGTCAGGTACCTGAAAAAAAAATCATGCGGTTTTATAAAAGTAGCAGTGGATAGCTCCAAAAGTTAGTGCGGTTTTTACAAAGTTATCGTCAGGTACCTTAAAAAAATCATGCGGTTTTACAAAAGTAGCGGCGGATGGCTCCAAAAGTTAGTGCGGTTTTTACAAAGGTATCGTCAGGTTCCTGAAAAAAATCATGCGGTTTTACAAAAGTAGCTGCCGATGGTTCCAAAAGTTAGTGCGGTTTTTACAAAAGTATCGTCAAGACTTAAAAAAATAATCATGCGGTTTTACAAAAGTAGCGGCGGTTGGCTCCAAAGGTTAGTGAGGTTTTACAAAGATATCGTCAGGTACCTAGGAAAAATAATGCGGTTTTAGAAAAGTAGCGGGAGTTGGCTCCAAAAGTTAGTGCGGTTTTTAGAAAGGTATCGTGAGGTACCTGGAAAAAATCATGCGGTTTTACAAAAGTAGCGGCGGATGGCTCTCAAAGTTAGCGAGGTTTTTATAAAGGTATCATCAGGTACCTGAAAAAAATCATGCGGTTTTACAAGAAGTAGCAAGGGATAGCTCCAAAGGTTAGTGCGTTTTTTACAAAGGTATCGTCAGGTACCTGAAAAAAAACCATGCAGTTTTACAAAAGTAGCGCTGGATGGCTCCAAAAGTTAGTGCGGTTTTTACAAAGGTAACGTCAGGTACATGAAAAAATCATGCGGTTTTACAAAAGTAGTGGCGGGTCGCTCCAAAAATTAGTGTGGTTTTTACAAGGGTATCGTCAGGTACCTAAAAAAAATCATGCGGTTTTACAAAATTAGCGTCGGAAGGCTCCAAAAGTTAGTGCGGTTTTTACAAAGGTATCGTCAGGTACATGAAAAAAGCATGCGGTTTTACAAAAGTAGCGGCAAATGGCTCTAAAAGTAGTGTGGTTTTTACAAAGGTATCGTCAGGTACATGAAAAAAATCATGCGGGTTCTCAAAAGTAGCGGCGGGGGAATCCAAAGGTTAGTGCGGTTTTTACAAAGGTATCGTCAGGTACCTGAAAAAAATAATGCGGTTTTAGAAAAGTAGCGGCGGATGGTTCCAAAAGTTAGTGCAGTTTTTACAAAGGTATCTTCAGGTACCTGAAAAAAATCATGCGGTTTTAGAAAAGTAGCGGCGGATAGCTCCGAAAGTTAGTGCAGTTATTACAAAGGTATCGTCAGGTACCTGAAAAAATCATGCGGTTTTACAAAAGTAGCGGTGGATAGCTCCAAATGTTAGTGCGGTTTTTACAAAGGTATCGTCAGGTACCTGAAAAAAATCATGCGGTTTTACAAAAGTAGCGGCAGATGGCTCCAAAAATTAGTACAGTTTTTACAAAGGTATCGTCAGGTACCTAAAAAATCATGCGGTTTTACAAAAGTAGCGGCGGATGGCTCCAAAAGTTAGTGCGGTTTTTACAAGGGTATCGTCAGGTACATGAAAAAAGCATGCGGTTTTACAAAAGTAGTGGCAGATGGCTTCAAAATGAATGTGATTTTACAAAGGTATCGTCAGGTACCTGAAAAAAATCAGGCGGTTTTACAAAAATAGCGACGGATGACTCCAAAAGTTAGCGCGGTTTTTATAAAGGTATCGTCAGGTACCTGAAAAAAATCATGCGGTTTAAGAAAAGTAGCGGCGGATAGCTCCGAAAGTTAGTGCAGTTTTTACAAAGGTATCGTCAGGTACCTAAAAAAAATCATGCGGTTTTACAAAAGTAGCGGTGGATAGCTCCAAAAGTTAGTGCGGTTTTTACAAAGGTATCGTCTGGTACCTGAAAAAATCATGCGGTTTTACAAAAGTAGCATGAGATGGCTCCAAAAATTAGTACGCTTTTTACAAAGGTATCGTCAGGTACCTAAAAAAATCATGCGGTTTTACAAAAGTAGCGGCGGATGGCTCCAAAAGTTAGTGCAGTTTTTACAAGGGTATCGTCAGGTACATGAAAAAATCATGCGGTTTTACAAAAGTAGCGGCTGATGGCTCCAAAAATTAGTACGCTTTTTACAAAGGTATCGTCAGGTACCTGAAGAAATCCATGCGGTTTTACAAAAGTAGCGGCGGATGGCTCTAAAAATTAGTGCGGTTTTTACAAAGGTATCGTCAGGTACCTGAAAAAAAATCATGCAGTTTTAGAAAAGTAGCGGCGGAAGCTCCAAAAGTTAGTGTGGTTTTTACAAAGGTATCGTCAGGTACCTGAAAAAAATCATGCGGTTTTACAAAAATAGCGGCGGATGACTCCAAAAGTTAGCGTTGTTTTTATAAAGGTATCGTCAGGTACCTGAAAAAAATCATGCGATTTTAAAAAAGTAGCGGCGGATAGCTCCGAAAGTTAGTGCAGTTTTTAGAAAGGTATCGTCAGGTACCTGAAAAAAATCATGCGGTTTTACAAAAGTAGCGGTGGATAGCTCCAAATGTTAGTGCGGTTTTTACAAGAGTATCGTCAGGTACATGAAAAAAGCATGCGGTTTTACAAAAGTAGTGGCAGATGGCTTCAAAATTAGTGCGGTTTTTACAAAGGTATCGTCAGGTACCTGAAAAATCCATGCGGTTTTACAAAAGTAGAAGCGGATGGCTCCAAAGGTTAGTGCGTTTTTTTACAAAGGTATCGTCAGGTACCTAAAAAAAATCATGCGGTTTTACAAAAGTAGTGGCGGATGGCTCCAAAAGTTAGTGCGGTTTATACAAAGGTAACGTCAGGTACCTGAAAAAAATCATGCGGTTTTACAAAAGTAGCGGCCGATGGTTCCAAAAGTTAGTGCTGTTTTTACAAAAGTATCGTCAAGGACTTGAAAAAAAATCAGGCTGGTTTACAAAAGTAGCGGCGGTTGGCTCCAAAGGTTAGTATGGTTTTTACAAAGGTATCGTCAGGTACCTGAAAAAAATAATGCGGTTTTAGAAAAGTAGCGGCACATGCTTCCAAAATTTTGTGCGGTTTTTACAAAGGTATCGTCAGGTACCTGAAAAATAATCATGTAGTTTTCAAAAGGAGCAGCGGATAGCTCCAAAAGTTAGCACGGTTTTTATAAAGGTATCGTCAGGTACCTGAAAAAATTATCCGGTTTTACAAAAGTAGAGGCGGATGGCTCCAAAAGTTAGTGCGGTTTTTACAGAGGTATCGTCAGGTCCCTGAAAAAAAACATGCGGTTTTACAAAAGTAGAACGGTGGCTCCCAAAAATTAGGGCGGTTTTTACAAAGGTATCGGCAGGTACCTGAAAAAATCATGCGGTTTTACAAAAGTAGCGGCGGATGGCTCCAAAAGTTAGCACGGTTTTTATAAAGGAATCGTCAGGTACTTGAAAAAAATCATGCGGTTTTACAAAAGTAGCAGCGGATGGCTGCAAAAGTTAGAGCGGTTTTTACAAAGGTATCGTCAGGTACCTGTAAAAAGCATGCGGTTTTAGAAAGGTAGCAGCAGATGACTCCAAAAGTTAGTGTGGTTTTACAAAGGTATCGTCAGGTACATGAAAAATTCATGCGGTTTTACAAAAGTAGCGGCCGATGGTTCGAAAAGTTAGTGCGGTTTTTACAAAAGTATCGTCAAGGACTTGTAAAAAAATCATGCGGTTTTACAAAAGTAGCGGCGGTTGGCTCCAAAGGTAAGGGCGGTTTTTATAAAGGTATGGTCAGGTACCTGAAAAAAAATCATGCGGTTTTACAAAAGTAGCGGCGGATGGATCCAAAAGTTAGCGTTGTTTTCATAAAGGTATCGTCAGGTACCTGAAAAAAATCATGCGGTTTCACAAAAGTAGCGGCGGATGGCTCCAAAAGTTAGTGCATTTTTTACAAAGGTATCGTCAGGTACCTGAAAAAAAAATCATGCGGTTTTATAAAAGTAGCAGTGGATAGCTCCAAAAGTTAGTGCGGTTTTTACAAAGTTATCGTCAGGTACCTTAAAAAAATCATGCGGTTTTACAAAAGTAGCGGCGGATGGCTCCAAATGTTAGTGCGGTTTTTACAAAGGTATCGTCAGGTTCCTGAAAAAAATCATGCGGTTTTACAAAAGTAGCTGCCGATGGTTCCAAAAGTTAGTGCGGTTTTTACAAAAGTATCGTCAAGACTTAAAAAAATAATCATGCGGTTTTACAAAAGTAGCGGCGGTTGGCTCCAAAGGTTAGTGAGGTTTTACAAAGATATCGTCAGGTACCTAGGAAAAATAATGCGGTTTTAGAAAAGTAGCGGGAGTTGGCTCAAAAAGTTAGTGCGGTTTTTAGAAAGATATCGTGAGGTACCTGGAAAAAATCATGCGGTTTTACAAAAGTAGCGGCGGATGGCTCTCAAAGTTAGCGAGGTTTTTATAAAGGTATCATCAGGTACCTGAAAAAAATCATGCGGTTTTACAAGAAGTAGCAAGGGATAGCTCCAAAGGTTAGTGCGTTTTTTACAAAGGTATCGTCAGGTACCTGAAAAAAAATCATGCAGTTTTACAAAAGTAGCGCTGGATGGCTCCAAAAGTTAGTGCGGTTTTTACAAAGGTAACGTCAGGTACATGAAAAAATCATGCGGTTTTACAAAAGTAGTGGCGGGTCGCTCCAAAAATTAGTGTGGTTTTTACAAGGGTATCGTCAGGTACCTAAAAAAAATCATGCGGTTTTACAAAATTAGCGTCGGAAGGCTCCAAAAGTTAGTGCGGTTTTTACAAAGGTATCGTCAGGTACATGAAAAAAGCATGCGGTTTTACAAAAGTAGCGGCAAATGGCTCTAAAAGTAGTGTGGTTTTTACAAAGGTATCGTCAGGTACATGAAAAAAATCATGCGGGTTCTCAAAAGTAGCGGCGGGGGAATCCATCGGGTCCCCAGGTTGCGGATCGGGGGAAGGCCTCTAGATATAGAGGTTAGTTGCGAATAAACTGAATAAGCAGCCCCGGACAAAATCACGAGTCGCCCTTTGGCAAGGCGTAGCGCTCGGTAGCCACCCTATACCAGGGTTACGGTATGGGCAGGTGGAGCTCATAGTCTTGTGTGACAATCCACCTAGGAGAGGGACAACTCCGAACTCAAACCCGGGCAGGTGGAGCTCGAAGTCTTGGTTGACAATCCGCCTAGGAGAGGGATAACTCTGAATCCAAACCCTCCACTGTCTTGTGGATAGTCACTTCAGTCAAAGGCTAAGGGACCTCCCTGACAGAAAGGTGTTCTCATGCATTGGATTGTGCCATAGCCTCTGTACCATGGTCTTCCACTCTCTTGTGTTTGAGATCCCTGCCTAAGGGTACATTTAGGCATACTTTCCTATTTTTCATTCCTCCTCTTGTTTTACTCAAATGGTGTGTAGGGCAGGCTTAATAGATGAGCAAAGAGGCTCTGATGGCTTTTCAAGAGGTTGCCTTGGTCTATTCTTTTCTTTTCTCTTTTCTTTATTCTTTTTCATTCCAAAGTCATCATTACTGCCCTCCCTCAGTTGTTGTGGCGTCCTGAAGGGAATTTTGCCTTGCATGATGTGTCGGCTCCATCATGTTGACCAGTTTTTTTCCGACATATAATATTCAGTTAATGAAAGTTTTGCTATTGAATAATTTTGTACAAATTGTTGTTGTTGTTGTTGTACAAATTGTTGTTTTTGTTGAAGATCTTGTTGCTGATATTATTTTTTTAATATCGATTTTAATTTTATCAGGAGATATTGAGCTCAACCCTGGACCTGGTCATCCTCGTCGGATAAAATGTCGTCTATTCTATATTAATATTAGGGGCCTACATGCCAATATTAAAGACTTGACTGCTTCATCCAAGTCTCATGACATTTTACTCTGTTCAGAGACCCTGGTTTCAAATATGAGGCATGTCTCTGAACTACTTATACCAGGCTTCAAAAAACCAATTTTACTTAGGCGTGATGCCATTCCTAGGGCTAGAGGAATGGCAGTTTACATCAGGAATGGTTACTCTGCTTCAAAGACCTCCTATGCTTGTTCTTGCCATGAGATGCAAGTTATGAAAGTATGTGGTAAGCAAAATAATTTTTATATTTTTTCTGTCTATCGCAATCCAGACTTAGATGATACTATTTTTGATTGTCTGCTCCTTGCCATGGCCAAGGTACAGGAAAATGACCGGAAGGCCTGCTTTGTATTTATGGGAGACCTCAATGCTCATCATAGGCAATGGCTGTCTTCTGTCTCCCCTACTGACTGTCATGGTATCAGGGCTTATGATTTTGCGTGTGAGTCGGGTTGTGAGCAAGTCATTAGGGAGCCTACCCATTCATCTGGGAACTGCCTTGACTTGGTTTTCACTGATTCCCCTGGAGTCGTTACAAGTGCTGTTGATCCTCCTGTGGGAACTTCTGACCACTGTGCAATTTCTATAACTATCTGTATTGAGCAATCTATTCCTAATATAGCTCATACAAGCAAAGTATTCATCAAATCTCAAGTAGACTGGTGCAATATATTAAATGATATCTCCCGGATCAACTGGCCACTAATATATAAGGAGGTTGAAGCAGTTCGTATTTTGAATGATAAAATTGTTTCAATTATTGATAGACATGTTCCATTCCGTATGATCAGATATCGCACTAAGGACAAAGCCTGGTTTAATGATGACTGTAAGAGGGCTCATATGCAGAAACAAGAAGCCTACAACCTGTGGAAGGGGAGTAGATCTGCCTTTCTATGGGATAATTATGTGCACTACAGAACAGCAGCTCAGAGGGTATATAATAATGCTGAAGTTGAATTCAATACTACCACAAAGGGAACTCTTCAGCGCACAGCAAATTCCCACAAATTCTGGACCACTCTCAAGTCTGCTCTTTTTGGGAATGATTCATCTATGCCACCCCTTCTTAAACCTGATGGTTCCATTACCCTTAGTCCTGAAGAAAAGGCAACACTGTTGGCTGATGTTTTTGATAATAAACAAAGTAATGAGAATCTAACTCTACCTGACACTTGTTTCCCTGAACCAAGGTTAAACAAGATTGCTTTCCGTTCAAGTGAAGTAAAACAGTTACTTCTTGATCTGGATGCTTATGGTGGTACTGACCCAAATGGTATATTCCCTTTATTCTTTAAGAAAACTGCAGAGTATTTGGCTCCCAAGCTTTCCGTTATTCTTCGGAAGCTGGCGAGGAGTGGTAGTTTTTGCGAATGTTGGAGAATTGGTAACATCATTCCACTATGTAAAAGTGTAAGTGGTAGTTTTAACCCTACTGAATATAGGCCCATTTCTATAACTCCTGTTCTATCTAAGATTTTTGAACGTTTACTAGCTAAACGTTTAAGTACATTTGCCGAGCTTAATCGTCTGTTTCCCTTTTTACAGTTTGGATTTCGTAAGGGTCTGAGCACTTGTGATGCACTTCTCACAGTCTCCACCATTGTCCAAAAATCATTAGACTCTGGTCAAGAAGTTCGCTTAGTTGGCTTGGATTTCAGTGCCGCATTTGACCGTGTCAATCATAAGGCCCTGATATTTAAGTTGAAGCAGTTGGGAGTAGGTGGTGTATTTTTAAATATTATTGAACAATTTTTAACAAATCGACATCAAAAGGTTTATGTTGACAATAATTTTAGTGATGAGAGAGAGGTGCTATCTGGTGTACCACAAGGCAGTGTTCTTGGTCCTCTACTGTTTATATTATATACCCATGATATGTGGTTTGGACTGGAAAATAGACTTATAGCCTATGCTGATGATGCTACTCTAATAGCCCCAGTCCCATCTCCTGAGTTGAGAGCATCGGTTGCAGAGTCTTTAAATAGAGATCTGGCTAAGATAAATGTTTGGTGCACTTCATGGGGCATGAAGTTAAATGCAAAGAAAACCCAGAGTATGATTGTTAGCAGATCCAGAACACTAGATCCTCCCCATCCAGATCTTTTAATAAATAACATTCCCATCTCCATATGTGATTCTTTTAAGTTGCTTGGAGTTATGCTTGACTCTAGGTTTACTTTTGAGAATCACATTCGATCTATTTCCTCCTCTATTGCTCAAAAAATTGGCATTTTGAGGAAATCTTACAAAGTATTTGGAGAGCAGACTGTTCTTAAAAATTGTTTTAATGCTTTTATTCTTCCGTGTTTTGAATATTGCGCCCCTGTTTGGAGTTCGGCAGCCAACTTTTATCTTAATTTATTAGATAAAAATTTGAGAGCAATAAAATTTTTAATTCCTGACCTCAAAGTTGATCTGTGGCACAGGCGAGCAATAAGCTCCTTATGCATCCTATATAAAATTTTTAACAATGCAGATCATCCACTGCATCACGATCTGCCCAATTTATATGCCCCTCAACGAGTTACCAGAGGTGTACTAAATGCCAATAGTAGGGCCTTTACGCCTATGAGATTCAACACAACACAGTTTTCAAGAAGTTTCATTCCTAACACAACTAAACTGTGGAATGAACTTCCTAGTGTTGTTGTTGAGTCCTTGGAACTTCAGAAATTTAAAGTGGGTGCTAATACATTTTTAATTAACAGAAACTTATAACTTTAATATTTTATTCATTATCCACACATATATAATATTATAATATTTTTAACATTATAGCATTTATTTTTTTTTTTTTTTTTTTTTTTTTTTGATTTTCTATTCATTTATTATGTTTTTCTTAATCTTTGTTTCGTTTTTTCCATACCAGGTTTCTTTCCCCGCTGGGGCCCTTGGGCTTATAGCTATTTGCTCTTCCAGTTGGGGTTGTGGCTTGGAACTTTAATAATAATAGTGCGGTTTTTACAAAGGTATCGTCAGGTACCTGAAAAAAATAATGCGGTTTTAGAAAAGTAGCGGCGGATGGTTCCAAAAGTTAGTGCGGTTTTTACAAAGGTATCTTCAGGTACCTGAAAAAAATCATGCAGTTTTACAAAAGGAGCGTTGGATGGCTCTAAAAGTTAGCGCAGTTTTTATAAAGGTATCGTCAGGTACCTGAAAAAATCCATGCGGTTTTACAAAAGTAGCGGCGGATGGCTCCAAAAGTTAGTGCGGTTTTTACAAGGGTATCATCAGGTACATGAAAAAAGCATGCAGTTTTACAAAAGTAGTGGCAGATGGCTTCAAAATTAGTGCAGTTTTTACAAAGGTATCGTCAGGTACCTGAAAAAATCATGCGGTTTTACAAAAATAGCGGCGGATGAATCCAAAATTTAGCGCGGTTTTTATAAAGGTATCGTCAGGTACCTGAAAAAATCATGCGGTTTTAGAAAAGTACCGGCAGATAGCTCCGAAAGTTAGTGAAGTTTTTACAAAGGTATCGTCAGGTACCTGAAAAAAAACATGCAGATTTACAAAAGTAGCGGTGGATACCTCCAAAATTTAGTGCGGTTTTTACAAAGGTATCGTCAGGTACCTGAAAAAAATCATGCGATTTTAAAAAAGTAGCGGCGGATGGCTCCAAAAATTAGTACAGTTTTTACAAAGGTATCGTCAGGTACCTAAAAAAATCATGCGGTTTTACAAAAGTGGCGGCGAATGGCTCCAAAAGTTAGTGCGGTTTTTACAAGGGTATCGTCAGGTACATGAAAAAAGCATGCGGTTTTACAAAAGTAGTGGCAGATGGCTTCAAAATTAGTGCGGTTTTTACAAAGGTATCGTCAGGTAGCTGTAAATCCATGCGGTTTTACAAAAGTAGAAGCGGATGGCTCCAAAGGTTAGTGCTTTTTTTACAAAGGTATCGTCAGGTACCTGAAAAAAATCATGCGGTTTTACAAAAGTAGTGGTGGATGGCTCCAAAAGTTAGTGCGGTTTATACAAAGGTAACGACAGGTACCTGAAAAAAATCATGCGGTTTTACAAAAGTAGCGGCCAATGGTTCCAAAAGTTAGTGCTGTTTTTACAAAAGTATCGTCAAGGACTTGAAAAAAAATCATGCGGGTTTACAAAAGTAGCGGCGGTTGGCTCTAAAGGTTAGTGCGGTTTTTACAAAGGTATCGTTAGGTACCTGAAAAAAATAATGCGGTTTTAGAAAAGTAGCTGCGCATGGTTCCAAAAGTTAGTGCGGTTTTTACAAAGGTATCGTCAGGTACTTGAAAAAAAAACATGCAGTTTTACAAAAGGAGCAGCGGATGGCTCCAAAAGTTAGCACGGTTTTTATAAAGGTATCGTCAGGTACCTGAAAAAATCATGCGGTTTTACGAAAGTAGCGGCGGATAGCTCCAAAAGTTAGTGCGGTTTTTACAGAGGTATTGTCAGGTCCCTGAAAAAAACATGCGGTTTTACAAAAGTAAAACGGTGGCGCCAAACATTAGGGCGGTTTTTACAAAGGTATCGTCAGGTACCTGAAAAAATCATGCGGCTTTACAAAGGTAGCGGCGGATGCCCTCAAAAGTTAGCACGGTTTTTATAAAGGTATCGTATGGTACCTGAAAAAAATCATGCGGTTTTACAAAAGTAGCGGCGGATGGCTGCAAAAGTTAGAGCGGTATTTACAAAGGTATCGTCAGGTATCTGAAAAAGGCATGCGGTTTTAGAAAAGTAGCAGCAGATAACTCCAACAGTTAGTGCGGTTTTACAAAGGTATCCTCAGGTACCTGAAAAAAAATCATGCGGGTTTACAAAAGTAGCAGCCGATGGATCGAAAAGTTAGTGCAGTTTTTACAAAAGTATCGTCAAGGACTTGTAAAAAAATCATGCAGTTTTACAAAAGTAGCGGCGGTTGGCTCCAAAGGTAAGGGCGGTTTTTATAAAGGTATCGTCAGGTACCTGAAAAAAATCATGCGGTTTTACAAAAGTAGCGGTGGATGGTTCCAAAAGTTAGCGTGGTTTTCATAAAGGTATTGTCAGGTACCTGAAAAAATCATGCGGTTTCACAAAAGTAGCGGCGGATGGCTCCAAAAGTTAGTGCATTTTTTACAAAGGTATCGTCAGGTACCTGAAAAAAAATCATGTGGTTTTATAAAAGTAGCAGTGGATAGCTCCAAAAGTTAGTGCGGTTTTTACAAAGTTATCGTCAGGTACCTTGAAAAAATCATGCGGTTTTACAAAAGTAGCGGCGGATGGCTGCAAAAGTTAGTGCGGTTTTTAAAAAGGTATCGTCAGGTACCTGAAAAAATCATGCGGCTTTACAAAGGTAGCGGCGGATGCCCTCAAAAGTTAGCACGGTTTTTATAAAGGTATCGTATGGTACCTGAAAAAAATCATGCGGTTTTACAAAAGTAGCGGCGGATGGCTGTAAAAGTTAGAGCGGTTTTTACAAAAGTATCGTCAAGGACTTGTAAAAAAATCATGCAGTTTTACAAAAGTAGCGGCGGTTGGCTCCAAAGGTAAGGGCGGTTTTTATAAAGGTATCGTCAGGTACCTGAAAAAATCATGCGATTTTACAAAAGTAGCGGTGGATGGTTCCAAAAGTTAGCGTGGTTTTCATAAAGGTATTGTCAGGTACCTGAAAAAATCATGCGGTTTCACAAAAGTAGCGGCGGATGGCTCCAAAAGTTAGTGCATTTTTTACAAAGGTATCGTCAGGTACCTGAAAAAAAATCATGCGGTTTTATAAAAGTAGCAGTGGATAGCTCCAAAAGTTAGTGCGGTTTTTACAAAGTTATCGTCAGGTACCTTGAAAAAATCATGAGGTTTTACAAAAGTAGCGGCGGATGGCTGAAAAAGTTAGTGCGGTTTTTACAAAGGTATCGTCAGGTACCTGAAAAAAATCATGCGCTTTTACAACAGTAGCGGCCGATAGTTCAAAAAGTCAGTGCGGTTTTTACAAAAGTATCCTTAAGGACTTGTAAAAAAATCATGCGGTTTTACAAAAGTAACGGCGGTTGGCTCCAAAGGTTAGGGCAGTTTTTATAAAGGTATTGTCAGGTACCTGAAAAAAAATCATGCGGTTTTACAAAAGTAGCGACGGATGGCTCCAAAAGTTAGCGCGGTTTTTATAAAGGTATCGTCAGGTACCTGAAAAAAATCATGCGGTTTTACAAAAGTAGCGGCGGATGGCTCCAAAAGTTAGTGCATTTTACACAAAGGTATCGTCAGATACGTGAAAATAAATCATGCGGTTTTATAAAAGTAGCAGAGGATAGCTCCAAAAGTTAGTGCGGATTTAACAAAGTTATCGTCAGGTACCTAAAAAAAAATCATGCGGTCTTACAAAAGTAGCGGTGGATGGCTTCAAAAATTAGTGCGGTTTTACAAAGGTATCGTCACGTACCTGAAAAAAAATCATATGGTTTTACAAAAGTATCGGCGGATGGCTCCAAAAGTTATGGCGGTTTTTACAAAGGTATCATCAGGTACCTGAAAAAAAGCATGCGGTTTTAGAAAAGTAGCAGCGGATGGCTCCAAAAGTTAGTGCGGTTTTTACAAAGGTATAGTCAGGTACCTGAAAAATCCATGCGGTTTTACAAAAATTGCGGCAGATGGCTCCAAAAGTTAGTGCGGTTTTTACAAAGGTATCGTCAGGTACCGGAAAAAAATCATGCGGTTTTACAAAAGTAGTGGCGGGTCGCTCCAAAAATAAGTGTGGTTTTTACAAGGGTATCGTCAGGTACCTAAAAAAAATCATGCGGTTTTACAAAAGTAGCGGCGGATGGCTCCAAAAGTTAGTGCGGTTTTTACAAAGGTATCGTCAGGTACCTGAAAAAAATCATGCGGTTTTACAAAAGTAGCGGCGGTTGGCTCCAAAGGTTAGTGCGGTTTTTACAAAGATATCTTCAGGTACCAGGGATAAATAATGCAGTTTTAGAAAAGTAGCGGCGGTTGGCTCCAAAGGTTAGTGCGGTTTTTACAAAGGTATCGTGAGGTACCTGGAAAAAATCATGCGGTTTTACAAAAGTAGCGGCGGATGGCTCTCAAAGTTAGCGAGGTTTTTATAAAGGTATCATCAGGTACCTGAAAAAAAATCATGCGGTCTTACAAAAGTAGCAAGGGATAGCTCCAAAGGTTAGTGCTTTTTTTACAAAGGTATCGTCAGGTACCTGAAAAAGATCATGCGGTTTTACAAAAGTAGCGCTGGATGGCTCAAAAAGTTAGTGCGGTTATTACAAAGGTATCGTCAGGTACCTGAAAAAATCATGCGGTTTTACAAAAGTAGTGGCGGGTCGCTCCAAAAATTAGTGTGGTTTTTACAAGGGTATCGTCAGGTACCTAAAAAAAATCATGCGGTTGTACAAAAGTAGTGTCGGAAGGCTTCAAAAGTTAGTGCGGTTTTCACAAAGGTATCGTCAGGTACATGAAAAAAGCATGCGGTTTTACAAAAGTAGCGGCAGTTGGCTTTAAAAGTAGTGCGGTTTTTACAAAGGTATCGTCAGGTACCGGAAAAAATCATGCGGTTTTACAAAAGTAGCGGCCGATGGTTCCAAAAGTTAGTGCTGTTTTTACAAAAGTATCGTCAAGGACTTCAAAAAAAATCCTACGGGTTCACAAAAGTAGCGGCGGTTGAATCCAAAGGTTAGTGTGGTTTTTACAAAGGTATCGTCAGGTACCTGAAAAAAATAATGCGGTTTTAGAAAAGTAGCGGCGGATGGTTCCAAAAGTTAGTGCGGTTTTTACAAAGGTATCGTCAGGTACCTGAAAAAAAATCATGCAGTTTTACAAAAGGAGCGGTGTATGACTTCAAAAGTTAGCGCGGTTTTTATAAAGGTATCGTCAGGTATCTGAAAAAATCATGCGGTTCTACAAAAGTAGCGGCGAATGGCTCCAAAAGTTAGTGCGGTTTTTACAGAGGTATCGTCAGTTCCCTGAAAAAAATAATGCGGTTTTACAAAAGTAGCGGCGGATAGCTCTAAAAGTTAGCGCAGTTTTTACAAAGGTATCGTCAGGTACCTGAAAAAAAATCATGCGGTTTTACAAAAGTAGCGGCGGATGGCTTCAAATGTTAGTGTGGTTTTTACAAAGGTATAGACGGGTACCTGAAAAAATCATGCGGTTTTACAAAAGTAGCGGTGGATAGCTCCAAAGGTTAGTGTGGTTTTTACAAAGGTATCTTCAGGTACCTGAAAAAAATCCATGTGGTTTTACAAAAGTAGCGGCGGATGGCTTCAAAAATTAGTGCGGTTTTTACAAAGGTATCGTCACGTACCTGAAAAAAAATCATACGGTTTTAAAAAAGTAGCGGCGGATAAATTCAAAAGTTAGTGCGATTTTTACAAAGGTATCATCAGGTATTTTGAAAAAAAGCATGCGGTTTTACAAAAGTAGCAAGGGATGGCTCCAAAAGTTAGTTTGTTTTTTACAAAGGTATGGTCAGGTACCTGAAAAAAATCATGCGGTTTTACAAAAGTAGCGCTGGATGGCTCAAAAAGTTAGTGCGGTTTTTACAAAGGTATCTTCAGGTACCTGAAAAATATCATGCGGTTTTACCAAAGTAGCGCTGGATGGCTCCAAAAGTTAGTGCGGTTTTTACAAAGGTATCGCCAGGTACCTGAAAAAATCATGCGGTTTTACAAAAGTAGCGGCGGGTCGCTTCAAAAATTAGTGCGGTTTTTACAAGGGTATCTTCAGGTACCTGAAAAAAATCATGCAGTTTTAGAAAAGTAGCGGCGGATAGCTCTAAAAGTTAGTGCGGTTTTTATAAAGGTATCGTCAGGTACCTGAAACAAATCATGCGGTTTTACAAAAGTAGCGACGGATGGCTTCAAACGTTAGTGCGGTTTTTACAAAGGTATCGTCAGTTACCTGAAAAAAATCATGCGGTTTTACAAAAGTAGCGGCGGATGGCTCCAAAAGTTAGTGCGGTTTTTACAAAGGTATCGTCAGGTACCTGAAAAAAATCATGCGCTTTTACAAAAGTAGCGGCGGATGGCTCCAAAAGTTAGTGCGATTTTTACAAAGGTATCGTCAGGTACCTGACAAAAAATCATGCGGTTTTACAAAAGCTAGCGGCGGATGGCCCTAAAAATTAGTGCGGTTTTTACAAAGGTATCGTCAAGTACCTGAAAAAAATCATGCGGCTTTTCAAAAGTAGCGGCGGATGAGTCCAAAAGTTAGTGCAGTTTTCACAAAGGTATCGTCAAGTACCTGAAAAAAAATCATGCGGTTTTACAAAAGTAGCGGCGGATAGCTCCAAAATTTAGTGCGGTTTTCATATAGGTATCGTCAGGTACCTGAAAAAAATCATGCGGTTTTACAAAAGTAGCGGCGGATGGCTCCAAAAGTTAGTGTGGTTTTTCAAAGGTATCGTCAGGGACTTGAAAAAAAATCATGCGGTTTTACAAAAGTTGCGGCGGATGTCTTCAAAAGTTAGCGCGGTTTTTACAAAGGTATCATCAGGTACCTGAAAAAAAATCATGCGGTTTTACAAAAGTAGCGGCGGATGGCTCCAAAAGTTAGTTCCGTTTTTACAAAGGTATCGTCAGGTACTTGAAAAAAATCATGCGGTTTTAGAAAAGTAGCAGCGGACTGCTCCAAAAGTTAGGGCGGTTTTTACAAATGTATCGTCAAATGCCTCTAAAATTGGTTCAGTTCCAATAAATTGATTATCCACCTGATTAACAGAAGAGAGGTGGGATTAATCGCATTTACTTTTATATGTAAATGATCTGTTAAACTAAATTCCCTTCTTTTTCTAGGTTAACTTTGTTAAAAATTGCGTTCTGCTCGCGTTAAATTATAGTCCGGTTTTTAACAACGCTCTTAATTTTATTTTTGGCCTCCTCATGGATGGAAACTCTACTACCACTGGCCATTTTGTATACAAAATAAATTAGAAAAGGAAATAAAGAGCATTGTGTAACAATTATTATAAGAGGCCTAAATAGATGAAAAGAAAATTTGAAAAAACAACGAAGGAATCTGTATTTACCGGCAATTCCTGACGAACTTTCTCGCAACGACCACAATTTTCCGAGCGTAAATAAACCCTCAGCCTTTTTTCTTTTGGAGTTTTGAAAGGGAAGAATATGAAAGCAGGAACGAGTTTTAGGAAGACCGCCTCGGATTAGCAAAAAAGATGAAAACGACGAGTAAGTCACTAGAGAGACAGATTATCCAAAATCAATCCGACTGAGTTTGACTTTTTCAATTTGTAATTGTCGAACCGCTACCTTTTTTTGAGAAAGTCTTTACTGTCTTTGAAAGGGCTTTAGAGTAGGCAATATTCGGATTGATAGTTTTGTAAAAGTTAAATGCCTTCGCTAGAGATGCTTGGAAATGAGTTGAGTCCCAAATTCCCTCTTTAGTTAGTTGTAGAAGAGAATGGGAGTTGACTCTTCGACTATATGAAAATAAATGTGTTGCAGTTTGATAATAAGAATGAATTTGAAAAGAGTTTGCACCTCAGAGCCGGAAAGGAATTTGAAAGATTTGATAGTACGTGCAAGAGAACCTAGTTTTCCTGCAGCGGAATATATTTTACAATAAATGGATACTCCACGAGAAAATAATGAAATTAAGTACTCACCTTATTCTCATAATGAGTCTAAATTATTTTACAGTTATATACACTGACACTATTAAATATGTATACTTCAAATATGAAAAGTTAATTGGAAAAGGTAAGATGGGATTTCTAAAGAAAACAGAGGCTACGCTGTTCTTTTCCTCTCTGCGTGAAAGAGCCTCTTTGCCAAAACACATGTGGGCTTCAAATGGTATCTCCCGGCTCTTTGCCCCTTGAAAATGTGTAACCGAAAAAAAGGAGGTCCCGCACTCACCCACCAAAGGGGAGACCAAGATCGAGGGAACAGCCCTCCCAATCCCACACTTGAAAAATGTGCATCCACCCTCCCCTAAACCCCCAAGTAGTGGGTAAGAGTTACAAACGCGTCTATAAAATGCCACACCCACACTCAAATGCTCCAAGCGTCCAAGAATGCGACAGTAAACGGTGCGTGAAGACCACTGCCGTCTCAACTTTCAACAACAAAGAAACAAACACTCACCTCAGATCCAGGACTGAAGAAAGACATTTAGGCACATGATAAATAGACATGCAAAGAGAGTAGATAGACGAAAAAAGGTAAACTAGACAAAAGAAGAAAGGGGGAAATTCCACAGGTCGAAAATATTTTTCTTATATCTGAACGTGTGACTCATTTTTTACCCCTGAAGCAAGTCTTTGATCGCTTGCTTTTTTGTGGTTTAAAACTAACCTCTCTCATAAATGCCAAATGGGCATAGTCAAGCGAGAATTTTTCCGACACATTTTAACCTAATATAGCATCCTCCCAGCTTCTTATAACAATATAATAATAAACAAAATCCTTATAATGCGCTCTTCAAGGCCGGAGGCCTTCACAGAGCGCACGTTCGGCTGAGGGCTAAGATCAGGTGAGTGAGTAGACAATCCTGAACAGATGCGTTTTCAGGAGTCGCTTGAAAATGGCAAGTGAAGCAGCAGATCTAATTACGGCTGGAGGAGCATTCCAAAGCTTGGGGGCACAGACTGAGAAGGAGCGGTCGGCCATTGAGCAGAGGGACGAGCGAGGAGTATTCAGGAAAGGAGCATGAGATGAGGGAAGGGCCCGAGGGGCTAGACGTTGGGAAAGAGCAGAGGAAAGGTAGGTTGGGGTCTTTTGGTGAAGGACCTTGAAAGTGAAGAGAAGAATCTTGAAATGAGAACGATATCTGACAGGTAACCAGTGCAGTTCCTGAAGCAGGGGCTTAGAAGGGGAGAAGCGAGAGCGACCGAGGAGTAGCCGGGCAGCGTAGTTCTGAACTAGCTGAAGTGGACGTGGAGAGGAAGATGGTAGATTTACAAGGAGAGAGTTACAGTAATCAAGGCGGGAGGTAATGAAGGCGTGGACAGCAGTCTCAAGACTTTGGCGATCGTAGTGCGAGCAAATGTAGGAGAAGTTACGGAGGCAACAAAGGGAAGATTTACTAATATTGTGGATGTGGGGCTTGAAAGAGATGCTCATCAAACACAACACCCAGATTTCTAACAGAGTCAGAGAAAGCGACAGAGTTTCCACCCAGAGGGAGGGATGGAAAGAGGGCTTTAACTTCGTATACTAGAGGGGGGGTACCAACCAGAAGAACCAGTTTGGAGTGGTTAAGTTTGAGGAAGTTAGCCGATAGCCAGTCCGAGATAGAAGAATAGGCAGATAGGAGGCTACAGATTGAGTGGGCAATGGTCGAGGGGGAAGAGGAAATAAAGATTTGAGTGTCATCAGCATGGAGGTGTAAGGATAGACCGAGATTACGTAGGAGGGAGCTAAGCTGGAATAAGTAGATACGAAAGAGGAGAGGGCCGAGGACAGATCCTTGAGGGACACCAAAGGGAATGTGAGTGAGGTCAGAGGAGACATCGTTAATCACTACAGAATGGGTGCGAAACGAAAGGTAAGAGCGGAACCAGTCGAGAGCAGCGCCAGAGATGCCAAGGAAAGAGTGGAGGCGATCGAGCAAGACGAAATGGTCAATAGTATCAAAGGCAGAGGAGAGGTCAAGTAGAATGAGAATGGAGGCACAACCCCGGTCAGCAGCTCTACGTAAGTAATCTTGACAGAATAGAATCAATAATAAATTTCCTCCACCATAACGAGCTACAAATCCCCAAAGGAATTTTCAATCATGCTTAATTTCTTTTGTAAGCATGTAAAAAATGTTGCCAACGTCTTAGGGCCACTTAACGACCTCCTCAAGGTTGCGCACAAACACCAAATCCTTTTTAAATTGATCCCAAACTGCGAATCACTCGTTTTCTGCGGTTCAAAACACGATTTAGTTTTTCCATCCATTAATGAATGCACAATTAGAATTTTGACGGATGCTAGCGGGGAGGAAAGGGGGCAGTTAACAAACAGCTACACATATAATACATGGGCTCCAATGGCTTTCTTTTCAAATCGGTTTACCGAACCACAAAAGAAAATGCCCACCTTTGTCGGAAACTCTGCGAGGCATTTTCAAATGTATAAAGTTTCCCCCTTAATTCAAGGCTTTGTCGCAAATCTCGTAACAGAGCAAAAAGCCCATTGTCTCAAATTTTACTCTCCCAGAACAAATCTCCTGCTGGTAGCCAGACAGTTAGAGTTCCTCGCTGAATTCCTAAATGGCGTAATGTGGTCGATAGCGACAGAAATTGTACCTGCTCAAACTTTGTTGAGAACGACACCAACACGCGCAACCCGTTGTTCTTATGATAGCACTGCCGAAAGTGATTCAAAGCCCTTCATCCCTCTGTCTATGATATTTCTGCCCACTTAATACTATTGCTATCACTCCATGTCCCTCAGAAGTGACTCTTCCCACTATTTTCAAATAGATTGACTACCTGACTCTCGCAACACAACATAAAAATTGTCTCCCAAATTCAAAATTTTCTTCTCACTTTTTCTTATGCTAATGGAACGAATCTCGTTGATTCTTCTCAAGCTCACCCTCGGCTACTTGTTTCGCAGTCATTTAAACAATAAGTTTTTTCTCTTGACATGGATTAGCCCACTTGTGTGTTAGATCCACACTTTCTCTTTCAATTAAACACTGTTTGTCCATCTATGCTCAAAGATATCAAGTCTCGTGATTATACTGGCATATCCTACCAGCAAACGCACGAATAAATCACGAAGTAATCCTACAACTGCAGAGCCGTTGCAATTTCTAGTGCCCCCCCCCCGCAATCAAAGTTGTTTGGTCCCCATAACAATATATCATACATTTACAAGTAGTGCCAGGCACGGCAAATACTATTCTTAGTAGTGTCAATGCTGTGGAATATTTACAGAAAATGTGTATTCGAAAATTTTATATTTTTATTAATAAAATAATAATTTGGGGCCACAGTGGGGCCCCTTCAAGATCCCCCCCCCGGCCTGGGGGTTGGGGGCGGTTACTACGGCTTTGCTTACTGTCGTAGAATTCCCCCATCCTTTTTGTTCTATCTCTAAGAGTGCTAAGAGCCTCTAATATATTGATATTATAAGAATATCTTAAAGAACAGAGCCGTTACGAAACACGTAAGGATATAAAAGAAACGCCCACTAATTCACAAAATAAACTTATATTTTATCTTTATCAATTGAATACATAACATTTATACATTAACTACAGTAATACTCTGAATATTATTATAAACAAGAATTAATTAAATTAGTTTACCAATAAAATTTGGTTAACGTTTTCTCTACACATGACAATAATATAAAATTTAGGCTTACGGACTCATGTGGAGTTTAAAGGCCTCGAAAATGTTATTTAGTCTCGACGCGTGCCGCCCGCCAGATGTAGATGAGCGAGATCACACGGTCGTTTCGGCGAAGGTGGCAGCTGAGGGGTCTACACGTTCTTCTGGCGGGGGGGGTCTTCAAGGACGAGAAACACTACGGTGCTTTATGCAACACCTAGGCAGTCGTGGTCTCTCTGGCGAGAGTGAGTCGAACTTGGTTGTTACATCAAGTTAACTTGGAGTGCGGTGTGATCACCGAGTAACGAGCTCGAGGAGGAGCTTTTCTCCTTCGTTACTTATTTCCTTATGGACGAGGACTGAACTCGGGGAGGGTCTTCTTCAAGGGCGAGGATAACGGAGGGGGGTTTCTCTGGCGAGAATGTTACTTAAAGTTTGGTGTGGCCACCGAATAACGGGCTCGAGGGGAAGCCTTTTCCTTCTTCTTTTCTTAATTCCTCACGGACGAGGAATACCCCTGGTGTTTAAGGTGCACCAGGATATGAGGAGTCTCTCTGGCGAGAGTAAGTTGAACTTACCAAAGTTAACTTATCGTTTGGTTTGATAACCAGGGACTTAGCTCAAGGATGAGCTTCTTCTTAGCCCCTTAAATTAGGTAGCCCTGCCTCTCTTGCAGGGTACTTCTTGGTCTGGCGAGCCAAGTACACTACCTCTCTAGTCTCGGTAGCTCGGTTTTGGATCCGAGGACTTCGTCACCTAGAGACTGACGTATACTACCTCGATTTTCCTCAGAGTTCCTCATTTATACCTCGCACCCCCACTGGGGGAGTGGTAAGGGGGGGAGGGGCTTGAGGACGGCCCCAGGAGAGTTATTTTTCCAAACGGTTTTTCACACGAAGTCAAACATCGGCTCCTCGTTAGTCTTCGAGATTGGGAGAAACACGTCTCCAATTTCTTATTTGACGTGAAACTGGATCTCACTCTCCTGGGGGAGATCTTACATTTTGACCTCTAGATCTTTCATGGCACCGAGTTGTGCCACACTGCGGTTAAGCACTGAACCCGCCGATGCCTTCGATGGATGTCTTTGCGGTAACCGCCTTGTGACTGCACCAAGAGTGGACGGGGAGGAGGAGTGACCATTTCCCGACACCTACAAGCAATTGACAATGTTAGATCCTCGGTTTTCTAACATTCACATAGATACTTCCGGTACATATCTTTAATTTTAGGGCTTTAATTATATTCTATCTACCATAGATATACCAAATGGGTAGAAGCTAACCCTATCCGACATCTTTCAGCAACTGAATCCATAAAAGCGATTTTGAACGGCTGGATTTCTCTCTGTCGAGTACTCAGTTTTTTCTCCGGCTTCGCAATGCCCCTAGGCATTCAAAATAGCTTTAATTCCTCTTATAATGCGTCTAAGAATGTAATCCTAGAATATTTTCACCGGATGGCATAGAGGTCTTTGCTTGCTGGTTCTACGCTAGAACAATGGTACAACGTGTTAGCTCGGGTCCTACTTGCTTACTATTTACAAAACAAGGCTCACGACTCGATCTCTCCAGCTCAAGCTGTCTATAACTGTTCTCTGCGATTTCATTCTACTTTTTCTACCCCAAATGATACCTCCATACTTCTTCGTAAACTTGCGGAAGCTCTGAAGACAAATAGGAGATCTACGTGCATATTATTCCCAAAATGTTACCGTCAACTAAAAAGTGCACGTGCCGAAAGACCTAAGAAATGATTTCTATGTGTTGGTGAGAAATTTAAAACGCCCCCCGCGCCCTAAATTTGAAAAACAATTTTATGACCCCCTATCTCATCAAAATTCAGAAATAAAATTTGTTTACCATTAAATTTGCTTTTAAATCCCTCAGAACAGTTGTAGTTCCTAATGTTAAACCTGCCAGGCTTCCATATCCTTGCAACCAACTTAGGAGGTCTCGATGCTGAAAAAGACTTCAACGATGAGTAGGCAATTTCCTTTTTAAAACGGCTGTTCTTTTCATTTTACAAGACGAATGACACTTCTCCAAATTCACACAAATGGAACCACGCTACCATACATTCACACAAATGGAACCACGCTGCCATACATTCACACAAATTTTCCTAAAGTGAGGGGAACACTAGTCAAAACCGCACTCAAGTCAGTCATAAAGATGAGCAGGTGTAACCACAAGCTACCTCTGTTCTACTTTTCACAGGAATTGTACATAGCCGAGGTGTCTTATTTTCCTTGGACACCCCGCTACAATAGGTAACGCCATTCGTCCCTCGCATCGCAGTCGAGAACCCTCGACTGAAAAATGAAATGCACTAAGATCAGAATGACAATTACTGGTGACCACGAAGACACCGGTGGCCGATTCTCGTTGATGCTCTGGAACAGAGGAGACAGTGGATATGTTGTGCGTTAAATGTTATGTGAATGATGCACGTTTCTCTCCCTTTCGTAGTCCTTCGAAGATCGACCTAGCAAAGCAACTATTAAAATAAAAGCCCATCTATTCGTGGGAATTTTTGTTCTCACGCATAGCCAAGTGGTGTAAGGCGTTTCTTTTAATTGAGATCAAAGCGGTGCTTACTGTCTCAGTCTGCCTAGTTAGATCCTCACCCCTGCAGGTATTTTTTCGCAATTAGGAAAAATAATTTTTCCGAAGAAAAAAATGATTCCGTTTATCTTTTGTTTCCTTGCGGTATGACTCATTCTATTTCATCATTCTCTCGCGTTCATAATATATATATATATATATATATATATATATATATATATATATATATATATATATATATATATATATATATATATATATTGATCATTGAATGATAAAGTTCAAGTCAATGCGGTTAGGTATGGGTAATAGTAAGAATTCCACAATAAGTTAGAAAATAGAAAAGTCTCATGGAGTTCATCAACCATCTTCAGCAGCGCCACCCATACGACTAGGCTACCATACATTTGTCTAAAAAGAGAATTTCAAGAAGCCTTTTGTAAGAGTTAGCATTTACTTTAACAGAAAACGGGAATACAAATGTTCCCGCGGTTCTTCACCAATTTTTTTTTTTTTATAATCCGTTGAGGGTTGAGAATCGAACTAGGCACACTGAGGGAGCTAGTAACCGTTTTGATCTCAATTGAAGTAAGCATTTATCCACTCGGCTACGTGGAAGAACAAAAACTATCCGAATAGACAAGCTTTTAAGGCACGCTTTTCTAGGTCGATCGGGACATGAAAGAGAGTAATCAATTGAAGATTCAAAGGACAAACGAGAAATAGAGTTAAACGAGGAGCGAATATACAATGTATATTTCTCTTGAACGCGAGAGAATGATGACATGATCCAACATACCGCAAAAAAAGAGAAGATAAACGGAATTTTTTTTTTCTTTCGAAAAATGTTTTTCCCTAATTGCGAAAATATCCGTGCAAGAAGGAGGATCGAACCAAACACAGTATTTCGACTCACTTCTTCAACGCAATTCTTCTACAACGCCATCTTGAAATACTTAAGTTATGCTCGCAAGTTTGTTTTTATTGTTAATATTAGTTATTTTTTTCTGAAGAACGATGTAGAAGGTTATGGGAAGTAAGGTATTAAAGCATGTTTAGTATAATTTTATATTAAAAAAGGAAGTTAATAAACTTTGATTTACCCAGACGCTGTTCCAGGGGGACGGGAGGCTAGGAGGTTGAAGCCTCCCATTTTACAGAACCGTTTTTTTTTTAATAAAATAGGTTTTTTTAACCCGTTGCGATCGAATGCTCCTTATACGATACATGTCTAAAATACAGGTAAATCTCAAAAATAATGATCAAATTCAGTATTATAGCTTAGCTGACGTCCAACAAGAGGGGAAGTCCCTTCAATGACCTGCGGTGTTTTGTAATAAGATGATAAATGGTCATTCCATTGATGGTTTCCAATGGTTCAAATCACTTGTAAGTTCCTTTGAATGGCTAAATGAGGCTTCTGCCACTAGATGGCGCCACCCAGCGTCACATCCGATGGCAGATTTGAAATCTCCAGGGTGAATAATCATATGTCCCATGCTCATTTCATGGCTCTAAATGGGTACAATTGAACTTTAATCCTTTAAAAAAAAAGCGACGCCTAGACCTGGCACTTCGCCGCAGGTAAAAATTACAATAAGCCACAATTTATAATTATCTAATGTGTGGAAAAAATTCGGATCTGAGAGAGTTAGTGCTCACTCCTTTATGAGATGCGTTATTTATTATCAATTCTGTCTATTATAACCCTTATCAATCATCGATGCCCTTTTCTCAGACTACTCAGAGGGAGGAATTCAGGTTAGCATCCCACAATTTTGATCCTGGATCCGCCACTGGATTTATCCAGACAAAAAGATTAGATCGCGAACATAAAATTATACACAGAGAGGTCGCCTGGACTATGTAGAGTAGTGAATTTAGTATTAATGAAGAATTTCATTTTCGTGGTGATAGAAACGTTATTTCTTGATGTAATAAAAAGTGTCTGCATTATTTAACAAACTTCTGAGCACCGATGTATGAGGTTAGGAGCAGCAGGTTATCCAAACAGTGTTTTGTTTTAATAATTCTAAAGATTAACGCCACAAAATTGCCAACAGATCGTGTTACTAAACATGCTTAAATACCCTACTACCCATAACCTTCCACCTCCTTGTTCGGAAAATAAAAATTAATTTTAACATTAACAACAAACGCGCGACTGTAAATTAGGCCTTTTCGTGGCAATTCAAGATGGCGTCGTGGAATTCTTGAGTTGCAAAATCGAGTTGAAATATTGAGTTTTTGTGGCTTTATAAAGTGTGATAGACCATCTCCACTATCGAAATATTACTCTCAGGACACTATTGCAACGATAGGAAGAAGCATTACAGGCTAAAGTAGCCTAAAACGCGTGCGCTATTCTTATTCAAAATCATTTATAATTTCATTCGTTTAATCCAGATTTGTCATCATTTTTTCCTTTTGGTCGAATAGCAAAGCTCCAGGGACTGAAACTCACCTCCAACAGGACCAAGACCAGAGCACGATTTGGAGTCAGCGAAGGAATGGAGATTTTCTTATTATTTTTGAAATGCTGAGTTTCTAATAAACCTGCAATAATTTAAATATTAGATTATTTATTCCTATCACGTAATTTTTCTTTAACGAAGGAAATATATCCAAAGAATTACAGTAATGTACACGTAAATGCAAGAAAGAAATCACAGTATTTTGGACCAATTTATTGCTAAACCAGTTTTCGACGGAGACATCCATCAGCTTCAGTCGCTGGCAAACTAATGAGCAGGTTGCCACACAATAAAAATAAGCTGTACCAGATTTATACACCATATCCAATTTTACCTCATCATCATCGCCCTAAACCACTATCTCATAATGTGTGGTCGGCCCTTATCAAAACCACACTGGTTTGATGTGCTCGTGAGATAAGCTTCATGTGGACGGTTTCTCAGGCCTACGGCCCATATCCGGAATTAGTCGTCACCTTTTACGACACGCGCCGCAACATGATATGGGCACTCTTCAGCCACACATAGAGGCCATAGATTTTATTGAAAATGCTGATCTTCATCATATGCAATCATAGGCCGGCAGTTCTTCTTCTTTACCATTGTTTCGACAAGTTCCTTTGAATGTTGCCAGGATTTGTTATTGGCCCCGACGAACAGATTTTGGCTCGAAGAAATGCAAAGTTGTGGTTGACACACTTATTATTCCTTTTAATGGTAGTAGATACATGGAAAAACATTCTTTCAACCGTTGAGGAGTGTGGTAGTGACATCAAAGTCATTAGGAACTTTGAAAGATGTGAAAAACTGTAATCGTCGCAATTCATCTTGAGATAATGCAAACCGAAATATCCCAAAACCCGTTTATGTTTTCAATCTCATCATTACTGACTCCTTCCATTCTTTATTCAATTCTTTAAATTCATCTTCAGATTCAAGATGTACAGTTTATTGCTTGAGGAATATTAAATTTTGGATTTATTTTTAACTTTAGATGGGTCTAAAATACTTCAAGTAGCTGTAAATTATTTTTTTTCAAATCTGAACTTACAAAGCTTTTAGCAAATTTCTTCTGCTAAAACAACATAGCAATTTAAATCTTTGATTTGGAAGACTTCAAATTCTTTCGTTGTTATTTTAGAGGCCGATTCTACGTATGTATATGTTTTCTAGTTTGACATCACAGTATGCATCATCTTAACATTTGAAATATTGGTTGCTTTGATACCCTCTTAATAAAATTAATCAAAAGAGCTTTAAAACCACTAAGTAGATTACCCAATTTATGAATTCTCAAACTCTCTGTTCGGATATATGCAAGGAAAGCATAGTACATTTTTGTTAGTGGGTTCTTAACTGCTCTAAGTATTGGAAACGCTGACTGATGGTGGCAAAGACCCTTTCTATATATAATGCTTCATAAGTAAACATATAACTCAAGTGCATTTCACCCTTCTAAAATTCCTTTATCACCTCCTCTATGACAGCCACCGTTTACAAGTTGTATGTAACAAGTTATGAGGTTGAATTTCTGTAAACATTTGAAGCTCTTGGTATTCAGATACACTCTTTGGACTGTTAGATATGTAGGTGTAAATAATTCTGGCCAATTCTTCTAGATAATGGTTAGTTGTTTGCATGTTACACATCCACATAAATGCAGCGAATGGCAAATGCATATTTGCGTAGTACTCACATTGCAAGATTGAATGAGACCCTCAAAGAAACCTCAAAAATGAGCACTTTTAAGTTTTATGAAATCTTATAATGAGTTCACTTGTCGAACCGATATATAACCCTTGACAAAAGGGAATCCAAATGAATAAGTACTCTGAGAAGAGCACCGCTCCCTAAAGGACGTTGGTCCCCCCCATATTTGAATAAATAAATTAGGATTATACTTTTTAATAATGCTTAAACACCGCTTTTCTTTCCCATCATCACACTTGCATTATCAGAGGAACATCACTTTCGTGAAAGAAATTAGGAATCAATTTGTAAATACCGTCTGAAGTACTACTTTGTAATTCTAATAGAGTCAAGAACTTATCACGTTTTCTGGGAGTTCTTATCGTAAAACCTAACAATCATACGGTGTTTAACAGTTGACATATGTTCATACATCAACTATTAGTAAATATTTGTTATTCTTTAATTCTCTTTTGTATTATCCTTAAATATGCGCTCAATAACATTTAGAAAAAATGCCAGTTACCTTCTGCTGAATTTCAATTCTTTGGCAATTTGTGAATCTGAGCAAGCATTTGCGATCAATCCTGGTAATTAATCCATCAAGGAAATGGATAGATTATTTTCGCCACTAAATGCACATATCTTCAATGTTGATGTTGTCCATTAGTCACAAGAGATTTTGGAGGTTGAATGTAATTAGTAACTTTATTGCTTTGACTAATCACAGTCATATTTTCAAATGTTTTTTTTTTCCTCTTTTACTGCGCCTGTCAAGAAGTGTGCCATTCTCAATAACTTGTCGTCTATAGACGCTACAAAAGGATTTATTTTTATCGTATTTACATCTGTCCAACCAACCAATAAATTGCTCATTTATAAGCCACTTCTCTTAAAATGTATGGTCATAAGCTAACTGGCTCATTTTGCAAAAGGTTTGCGCTCTTTGCAATTATCAGTAACCAAGCGTGGATCCAGGATGGAAATCTAGGGGGCTGAAGCCCCCCACCCCTACATTTCAGACCCGTTTATGTTTATATTCATTTTTAAACCATACTTCTATTCTGATATTCAGAGAGTTGTGTAATAATAAAGAGTATGTATAAAATAGGTTTTTTAACCCGTTGGGATCGAATGTTCCTTATATGATACATGTCTTAGATACAGGTAAACCTCAAAAATAATTATTAAATTCAGAATTATACCTTTGAGGTCCAAAAACTACAATAAACCAAAATTCATAATTTTCTGATTTATGGAAAAAAATTAGATCTAAGAGAGTTTAATGCCCACTCCTGCATGAGATACTGTTATTTATTATTAATGCTGTGTAGGATCTCACTTATTAATGATCAATTACTGGTTAAATTTGGGATCATGCCCGCCCTCGAATTAAAAAAAAAAAAACCCTTGTAATATTCCTAATTCGAAAGCCTAACTTTAGATTTGAATTCAAAAGGCGATTGTTAAATGTCGTTAGGCCTCTAGTTTTTCTACCGCGTTCCTTGATTTCAGACATATAAGCCTCACCCCAGAATACTATTTAAATCAATCATATTTTCTTTAAATTTGATTAATATGAAATGTCCATATCATATTTTAATTCAGAAAAAAATAACTTTAAAATTATATATAATACACTATAGTGTGATTCTAAATTCACTATGTGTCTCCCAAGATGGCGGCCAATCTATTTTTAGCTATAACATCATAATTAGAAATTTGCCCACATTAAGTAGTGAAGAAGCTATGTAGAGTATATTTAAGGCATACTCTACGATATATCTACGATATAGTCTATATAGCATTTGCATATTTAAAAAAAATAGAGATATTTAAAACAAAGCGCCCACAAAATTCGAAGGTAGGCATAAACCCAACATTAACCTATACATATATATATATATATATATATATATATATATATATATATATATATATATATATATATATATATATATATATATATATATATACCCAACAATAACCACAAATTTAGACAAAAAGTCTCATTATATGCAACAAGAAGGAAAGTCCCTCCAATGGCCTGTGACGTTTTGTGATAAGATGATAAATGGTTATTGCATCGATGGTTTCCCATGGTTCAAATCACTTACAAGTGCCTTTGAATGGCTAAATGAGGCTTCTGCCACTAGATGGCAGATTTGAAATCTCCAGAGTGAATAACCTTATGTCCCATGGTCTCTAAATGGGTCTAAATGGGTACAATTGACTTTACTCCTTTTGAAAAGAAAGCGACACCTAGATCTGGCTCTTCGCCGCAGGTAAAAATAGTATCAAAATGGATAATCCAAAGATAACACGACGGTTGCAAAATTCCAGACCAATTTTCCTAAAAAGGACTGAAATCAAGTTACAACATAAGCGTTTTAACTGTTTATCGGCACTAATACTGTCACTCAGTTTGCCTGACTGTAAACAATCTACTCTTTCTGCTAAAGTAGCAAAATGATCTTGGCTTTATTATTTATTTTAAGTATTTATAGCCCTTTTTACCTTATAGCTTCATCTGGCTTTATTATAACAAAATAATACTAAAGTTTATAAAATTATCTTAGAAAAAGTTCCATTGGTTCCAAATTTGATCATTTTTGTTTAAAAAGTACCAAAAATGATCGATTTACAGTAAAAACGTACTTTCGTCATGCTAAAATTACCAAATCTTGTACTATCATAGCAAATGTGGCAACTCTGCTAATGAGTACGGAAAGATGATTAACGTACGAACACACAAATTTACAAGTCTGAATTTAATCATGAAGGGGGTGCGAAAAGACATTTTTGAGGAGAGTTCGGGAGTTCGGATGAGGGTTGGGTTCATTAAGGGATTAGTATTGAATTGACCATCGGATCAGATGAAGTTGGGACTTTCCTTCACGAGATCTGATTCAATTCATCCGATGGTCAAAAATATCTTTCCCGCACAGCCCCCTGATTAAATTCTGACATATAAATTTGGGAGTTCTCAGATTAATGATCGGAACTGAATTACGGAATGTGTAGTCCATCCGGCAACTAACCACACCTGATGTTGCTTAACTTCGCTCTAAAGTCGGAAGCGGTGATTCTATATTATATTTTTATATATACCGAGTAGAATATATATATATATATATATATATATATATATATATATATATATATATATATATATATATATATATATATATATCTATATATGATAGTGAAACCACTGTATAGGAGCCAAAAGTTTAATTTACGAGACTAGTTTCAGTATGTAGTTTATCATACCCTGTTCAATCGTATACTGAGAATGTAATTTTTGCACAAGTCTATAAATAGTGTACAGATCAGAAAAACAACAAAGAAACACAAAACAGGAGAAATAGGTCATTAATCAGTGGGGGAGGGGGGAGTCTAAGATCGTTGACTAAGCTGTTTACGATGAAGTTACGGGAATGGGGGCTGCATTTCAATTGCCCATCTGACAAATTAAAATTGGGAATTTCTCCTATTAATATAGATTCTACTATTTATATTTTAGGGAAATCTTTACAATTATATATGATTTGTACCTTTGAATAGTCAATTTGTTGGTTGAAATTGATAATATGATTAAAAATATTGGATGTGGTACTGCCTCGTCTAACATCACCTTTATATTCATACTGTAAATTTGTTTTGTTAAGGTTTTTCCGGTCTCTCCTATGTAGAATGAGGGACAGTTTGTAGAGCCACACGGGATTAAATATACACCTGCTTCATTTGGCTGATCCACGGGCTTGGTTGAAGGGAAAGATTTAAGGATAGAAAAAGGGCATTTAAATGGGGTTAGGCCTGGAGAAATAACTTTGTTCCCTCCTTTGAGGAGGGAAGATAAAGGGAGAGATAGACACTTATTATTACTAAATTTGTTTTTATCCTTGGGACGGTAATAAGTAGATTTTGCTTTCGATAAACTTTCATTGATTACGTGGAGGGGTTAATTGAATTCAATGAAACCGCAGGTTATATATGTAATCTCGTCTTCTAGAAAGCAAGGGTCACATATCCTAAGTGCTCTCAAAAACATACCTGATGCAATGGCTCGCTTAATCTCGTGTGGCTCTACAAACTGTCTCTCATTCTACATAGGAGAGACCGGAAAAACCTTAACAAAACGAATTTATGAATATAAAGGTGATGTCAGACGAGGCAGTACCACATCCAGTATTTTTAATCATATTATCAATTTCAACCAACAAATTGACTATTCAAAGGTATAAATCATATATAATTGTAAAGATTTCCCTAAAATATAAATAGTAGAATCTATATTAATAGGAGAAATTCCCAATTTTAATTTGTCAGATGGGCAATTGAAATGCAGCCCCCATTCCCGTAACTTCATCGTAAACAGCTTAGTCAACGATCTTAGACTCCCCCCTCCCCCACTGATTAATGACCTATTTCTCCTGTTTTGTGTTTCTTTGTTGTTTTTCTGATCTGTACACTATTTATAGACTTTTGCAAAAATTACATTCTCAGTATACGACTGAAGAGGGTATGATAAACTACATACTGAAACTAGTCTCATAAAATAAACTTTTGGCTCCTATACAGTGGTTTCACTATAACATAACATAATTTCACGGATAACAAAAGCCACAAGGGCCTATCAAAGGTCATCCGTATCCGTCAAAACCCACCCACTTCATCATCATCACTAACTATAATTTAAGAACGGGATTTTTTCGAGTATTTGAATAATAATTTCATCTTAGTTTGGTTATGACTTATGTTTTTTTTATCAAAGTTATTTCTAATAATTCTTTTATAATATCAAAAAAACAAATGGTGAAGTTCAGAAATAAATATAAGTATCGAAATTTTGTGAATTTTATAAAACCCAAAGAATTACAAATGGTGAAGTTCAGAAAATTTAGTTTAGAGTTCCTTTTAAAATTATTATAATTGGCGAAGTTCAGAAAACTTAACCATGGCTGCTTTGTTTTAGATTTTAATCTTAGTATCGAAGCGCAAGCCCCTCAGAAGGGGGAGTGGCGAAGCCATTGCCTGGCACATATATAATTTAAGATATTTATATTGCATAAAAAAATCGGATCGAAGAGTATAATATGCTTAGGAAAAATGATTCCTACCCTTCCCCTTCCCCCTTCATCATGATGTCATTTGTAATGTGTACAATAAGAATTTGGAGAGTTCTCCGCAGTGTAAAGTAGGCACATAATACAATAACAAGATCTTTATACTTAATTTTATAACTTTTCAATAATTTTAACAATGAAACTATTTTGAAATTTAACAGAAATTTATATTATTATTTTAGGTTTGACTTAGAAAACCTTCATATGGATTCCGCGGAACGATTCATCAGATTAAATTCAATGGCTGCCAACCTCTCATTTATTTTTAAAGTAATATACGTACGATCTTCACTTGTGTTTTCATGCTAGTGCATTACACTTTAAAATTATTGTTGCTCTTAAGAGTCAAGTTTTTTTAGACCCGAATTTATATTTCAATAATCAAAATAATCTGGATGTATAATACTAAACCTTGAAAGCGGGGGAGGGGCTATTAATCGAATATATTGACAACTCTCCATTCCTCCTTTAAGAAAGTGCAAACTCTTTTATCACTCGAGTTCTTCCTATATAATAAATTTTCAAAGTTTCGAATAAGGTCGGTTTTTCTATTTAGTTATCTGAAAGCAAAATAAACCATACCGATCTGTGTCATCGAAAGGTTGGCAATCGAATTTTTATTAAAGTCAGCCATGATGGTATATATAGTTAAGTCATTTGCTTAGCTTAATTCACCTCTAAAACTCGTACTACGTTGTTTCTCCATCTAGAATGTCATGATTCTCAACATCCATATTTTCACGGAAGGATCCCGTTTGGCAACTAATCTATGGTTTAGTTCTATTTTACTCTCGGTAAGTATACGAAATATTGAATTACGATTCTCAAGTTTGACCTAAAACTAGAGTCGTTTCTTGATAAGATTTATGAAAGCATATCGTAATCTTTTCATGCCAGTAACTTAAAATTCACAAATATTTGTACCTTTTCCTTCCCACAAGCTTATGCTTACCCTCTATACTGCATCCCAAAACGATTGTTTTTCAACCTCAGATTTTTTAGCCCATTCCAAATGTCACTCAATCTGTTAGCTGTCCTTTTATTTACTAAATTACTCAGAACAGCCAGATTTATTTTTATATCCATATTTTTAAAGGGTTATTATAAAATTAAGAACATAAATGGATTTGAAACCCTAATAGGTGATATTTGGTCACTCATTCAGGAATTAGCTAGAATAGGAATATAAAAAACCTGGCTCTAAAAAGTCACAGCTGCTTATTTAGGAAAATACCCATTAAAATATTCTTGACTATAAAAACCTAATTATTGACTAGCCATAGGATGGTGTCAGTCTATAAATGGAACAAAAATTTCATATAATAAAAGACCAACTATCTTGGTCAACTTTATCTAAACTATATACTGGTCTAACTTAGATTTAAACTCTCCACTGATGACCTCACTGGGCAAAATTTTACCACCACTATATTAAGAAAGTCTGGGTCATGTCAACAAAAGTAAACCCAGTATTTTTGGATTTTATTTTTTTTTTTAGAGTAAAATTGGATGATGCTACATTAAAGACCTCTCCTCTACTTGGTAAGGACTCATTCTCAGTTATTGAAAAAATGAATGTCCAAATATGAAAAACAATATCCAAATAGTTTTAATTGGAGATATCAAAATTGTAAATGTTTTAACTTATTATTGGGTAAAATTACTGGTTTATATTTTTGTTTTCTATATAGATATAACAAATACTTAATTGACATTGAATTGAAAGTAGTGTTATTTGAAGATACTGGTATAATCTAGAATCTATTAGAGGTTAGTAAGAAAAGCAATCGATGCAAAAGCTTATATTTTGTAATATATAAAAAAATATGAGCATTTTTCAAAATATAATGTAAAAAAAAAATTATTCTGGTAAGACAATGAAGAATATCTCAAAATAACAATATAATTTCACTGATGACAAAAGCTACAAGGGTCTATCAAAGGTTATCCGCATCTGTTGAAACCCACTAATAAAATGCATCCATAGGATTGTCAGATCATGCATCTACAATATATAATTTGAACCATCCACAAGGATGTATCAAAAACAAAAATCATCATCAAGACTCTTCAAAATCCAAATCAATCATAATATATAATAATAAAAAACTGCATCCACAGGAATGAGTCCAGAAGAAAGAAATCTGCAGAATAAATTTTAAATTGCTTAGATTAACGTAGTTAAAAAAAAATATCCTATCAATTAAATAAAAATAAAAGCTATCTGGCAATTAATAATAAAATTATATATAAACCAATTTATAAAATACATCAGTAAATTAACAAATCTGGGTTAATGCATCATAAAACAAATATTTTGTATAAAGTATGCACTAGAGTATTACATATCCTTTTCCTGCCACAAACTGACATCTACCCTCGCTATGTAACTAAAGAATTAGATAGGGGTGAGAAAGTTGATGTGATCTACTTAGATTTCAGCAAAGCTTTTGATAAGGTTCCACATAGAAGGCTAGTTCATAAATTAAAGCTGCATGGGATATGTGGGAAGGTTTTAAATTGGATAATTGAATGGCTGAAAAATAGGAAACAGAGTTGTACTGAATGGAGTGCGGTCAGAGTGGAGGAATGTTATTAGTGGCGTACCTCAGGGATCAGTTTTAGGCCCTTTATTATTTATAATCTATGTAAATGATCTTGGGCAAGGTGTAAATAGCAAAGTGTCAATTTTTGCTGACGACACTAAATTGGCAGCTGTAGTCAAAGAGGTTGAGGGTAGCTTTAAAGTGCAGGGTGACTTAAATAAGTTGTTAGCTTGGGCTCAGAAGTGGCAGATGACTTTTAACCTTAATAAATGCAAAGTTATTAACATGGGGAGAGATAATAGGGAATTTAGCTATGAGATGGATGGGTATTGGCTTAATTCAGTTGAAGATAAGAACAAAGAAAAGGAGACTGCAAAAGACCATTCATGGCCTACACTTGTCTTCCCCTGGTGATGGTGCTTTTTGTGGGTGGGTTTTGACGGAGGCGGATGACCTTTGATAGGCCCTTGTGGCTTTTGTCATCCGTGTAATTATGTTATGTTATGTTATGAGTAGTAGTAGATAGGTCACTGAAATTTTCAAAACAGTGTATTGAGGCAAAAAATAGAGCAAATAGGGTGCTAGGTTATATTAAAAGAAAAGTTAGCTACAAGAGTAAGGAGGTCATCCTTAAACTATACAACTCTTATGTCAGGCCACATTTAGAGTACTGTATACAGGCATGGTCACCACATTTTAGACATGATATAAACTTATTGGAGTCAGTACAAAGGAGGGCAACAAAAATAATACCATCCCTGAAGCACCTTGAATATGAAGATAGACTGAGGGTATTAAATATGTTTTCATTTGAAAGAAGGTGTGTGAGGGGAGATATGATTGAGCTTTTTAAATTTTTTTCTGGTATGGATAAATTGGATTTCAGGAAGTTATTTGAGTTAGAAGGTAGTAATAGAACTAGAGGCCAACACTTAAAGATTAAAAAACAGAGGTGCAGACTGGATGTTAGAAAATATTTTTTCACTAACAGAGTGGTGGATTATTGGAATAGTTTGCCACCTGAGACTGTAGACAGCCCAAACTTGAATGTTTTCAAGCGCAGATTGGATGATTATATGGGGATGGGGGGTTAATTTCTTGCTTTCGGTATGTGGATATGTTTCTTGACTCATTCCTGTGGATGCAGTTTCTTTTTATTGTATATTTTGGGGACTTTGATTTTGTTTTTGACAGACTCCTATGGAGGCTTTAAATTATATATTGTAGATGCATGGTTGGACATTCCTATGGATGGTTGAATTGTATATTGTAGATGCATGATCTGACAAAATCCTATGGATGCTTTATGTGGGTGGATTTGATGGATACGGATGACCTTTGTTAGGCCCTTGTGGCTTTTGTCATCCGTGAAATTATGTTATGTTACCAAATATCCTATTTCTTTGTGGCCCAGTCCACTTAGGAGTATATGTAAACTAAAGCTCTTCTTACATGCAAAAAGATAATTTGTGTTGTTTTTTTTTAGCAATTTGCCAGCATTTCACAATAGTAATATAAAGTAATTATGTGGTTAGAGGAAAATACATTTGTTTGCACATATCCTATACAACAATGCACATCTAGTAAATTCACTCCACCCATAAAACTATTATTAGAAATGACTGTGCATTAGATTTACTACTTCCTTTTAATCTTTGTAAGTAGCATTTAGTACTGATAGTTTGATTAAACTTCACTGTAATTTGTAGCCATTCGCATCAGTATTATCTTTGTTTACTTGCCTGGTAGGGCCATGGACTCTTAGCAGCACAAGGCAGACTTGGGCGGGACATTGGCCCAGTATATAAACTGATATACGAGTCAGGTTGGCAATGAAGACAAAGGTGGTACATCGTAATGGGGACTGGTATATGGCATGATAAAATAATACGGTAATTTTATAAAATATAACAAGCGGTTTAAAGATAATGAAATGACTTTTTAGAGAATATTCAGGCATTTTTTTTGTATGATTCTCAAATTTTTCCTGTGGCTATCAATTTTGTCTTTCAATATCTTAAAGTTTGCAAGATATAAATATTCATAAATCTCTATTTTTCACATAATAAAATGACCCTGACTTGATTTGCTTCATTGTGCTTTCAACCTTGGTTAGTTGGCAAGTTTTTTGTGGGAAATGTCAGAATAAATTTTTTCACAAATGTAGGTATATTAAAGTGAAGTATAGTTTTTAAACAAAAACTTATTGTAATTCTTAACTCCATTTTTAGTTAAAAATTTGCAATTTTGTTAATTTACTATTATTTTAAAAATAAAATTGAAATAATAAAACACACTAAAAAATATATTTAAAAGTATAAATAGTACAGTATTTTTTGCTAAATAGACCGACAAATAACTATTTGGCCTGTAGAGAGCAGAAGACAAAATTATATTTAGTTGAATGGCAATCTCACAGTAAATTCCTACAATCATTGTTCAATAATCTTTATGTAAGCAGCTAACTAAACAAAAATGAACAGATAAAAAATTAAGCTGAAATATGGAGGATCTGTGTCTGCATGGACAATTATTGTAATTTTTTAAGATTATCAAAAGGTTTGATATTAATTTTGAGATACTTTTTGAATGAATTCCTCAGTAATAATTGATCTAAACTTAAGTTAAAAAGATTACAGTTGATATTACTTGCAAATTTCCTCTAGGAAGGAGCACATGCACTAACACCAAAAATCATATCCTAAAAGTTTATTGGTATCAGTTAATAATTTATACAATTGTATAATCTTTCTCCATTGTTATAAATACAACTAATCCTACCTCATTTTTCACCCCTTACCTTAACATAATTTCATGGATGACAAAAGCCACAAGGGCTTATCAAAGCTCATCCGCTTCTGTCAAAACCCACCCACAAAATGCATCCATAGGATTGTGTCAGATCATGCATCTACAAAATACAATTTAAACAATCCATAGGATTGTGTCAGATCATGCATCTACAATATACAATTCAAACCATACACAGGAATGTGTCAAAAACAAAAGGCATCATCATAAAGACTCGTCAAAATCAATTGTAATATACAATAATAAAAAGCTGCATCCACAGGAATGAGTCCAGAATACCCCTCTAAAATTAACCCTCCCTCCCCATAAAATCATCTAATCTGCATTTGAATACTTTCAAGTTTGGACTGTCTACCGTCTCAGATGTCAAACTATTTCAGTAATCTACCACTCTATTGGTAAAAAAAATATTTTCTAACATCCATCCTGCACCTCTTTTTTTTTTTAATCTTTAAGTGGTGACCCCTAGTCCTATTACTACCTTCCAACTCAAATAGCTTGCTAAAATCCAACTTATCCATCCCAGAACAGATTTTAAAAAGCTTAATCATTTCTCCCCTCACACATCTTCTCTCAAATGAGAACATATTTAGTACCCTCAGTCTATCTTCATATTCAAGGTGCTTCACCGAAGGTATTATTTTTGTTGCTTTCCTTGTGAATTCATGGGTCTGTTTTTCTGTAATTCTTTGTGTAATTCATTGAGCTTTAATAATTTGGGAAATATTTTTTAGATACCTGATGAAAATACTGTTTTAGTTAAATCGGCTTTAAAAATTGTCATAGAAGAGCCCCATCAAACTGTTATCATTTTTAGGATATAAAAATGAAGGATTAGGATTTTGGGTGTAGGCAAGGCACTGTAGCTTCTTGTATTTTTATTACTACGTAAAACAAGAACACCATCTACCATCATATTTTATTATAAACTGATTGTCATACATTAGTGCAGACTACATTTCCTCTTACAATTCAAATTTTTTCAGCATTTGAATACCTTTTAACTTTAATGGAATCTAGGCCTGCATGTTCTAAGTAATGAATCTTTTTTAGTTCCTCTGGCAGTTTTTGCTTTAATATGAAATTTGATTGTAAAAAAATATATTCATTGTTTGTCGCAGCAAATTTACTGTAACCAATTTTTGCCAGTTTAGTTCTAACACCTTCCACAATTTGTTGAGATGTAGGTTGGTTCTTAATTTTTATAAAAGCTTTTTTCATTTGTCCGGTGGCACCTCTGGAGTGAGCTAAAATTCCTAATGCTTAAACAAATTTGTCTTTACTCTGAGGATCTTTTGTAATATAATCCTCTTTTTTTTCTTTAAAACTTTTGGGTAGCACTTAAAATTGTAATTTTTCACTTTTTGTTTTGTCAAATTTCTTTTAATTGGATTATTATGTCTTTCTTGCCTTTCTATCTCTTCAGGTTTCTCTACTTTTGCGATTATTATTTTCACTTTTTATTACTCTTTATATATGAAAATTTTGCTAGTTTTTATAATAGATTTGTTATAAGTACCTGCTAATTTATATTTTTGCTTAGTATAAATCAGTTAAATTAAAATCAAACAATTGTGTAACTTTTCCACTTTATTAAATAATTTGGCCACTCTATAAAATTTAGCTTACCAACTTATATACATCTTACATAGATAAATATGTAGGTAAATTAATAATTATAGAAGTAAAAGCTTGTAGAAAATTTTGCTTTACTTCTCTTAATTTCCACAAACCATACATTTTCTTTTCACAATTTTTGTATACAAGTTTCACCTCCCAATTTCTTCTAATATAATATCCAAAGATGCCTTCAAAATTTTCTTAAATGTACTAGCTCCAGTATCAACTTTATTAAGAGTTTTTATTCCTCTACCTCTTTCACGCTGCCCTGTATCTGTCTATTTAACACACATTTAAAATGTCTCATCTTGTATCTGTTATGGGTATTTATAACTTTGTTTCTGACAGTAGTTGGTTACTGCTTTGTTTCCACACCAACGGATATTTAAGGGGGGGGGGGTAGTGGTTCTCAATTCTACATCTAAAAATCAATTCTAAGATTTCAAATAGCCAACTCTCCCATCTTGCTTATTGAGAAGCCCAATTTTCATTTAGCTTAAAATGCTTCATTTCCCTTCTTTCTGCTTGTATCAAGCGGAAAGGTAAGTACTTCCTTTATTTTGTCGCGCTAATTCAAATTATTATTGCACTCAAAATTCTCTTCAGACTTAGTTTTGTGCAGGCTACTTTTCTTATGTTCTTATTTTGCTTTTCATATCTACCTCTAGGTCATTAATATAAACAAAGAATAATAATGGGGCCTAAAACTGATCCCTGAGGAGCCTCGTTAATAACATCCTCCATTTTGTACTTGTACTATTCTCTGCTTTCTATTCTTCAGCCACCCAATTTAAAATGTTTCCAGAAACTCTACCTTCTTAATTTATGCACATCTCTCATGAGGGATCTTATCAAAAGTCTTAAAATCTACTAAACTACATCCATCATTTCCCATATTAGGCATGATTTACCTGACCTAAATCTTTGCCGATCATTATTCAACAATCTATTTCTTTCTAAATGGCTCGCTATCCCATTTTTTAACCACTACCTCAAGTAATTTGGTTAAGATTAGATTTACCTGCCTATAGTTACTAGGATCCTTCCCTATCTTTATTAGCTCTTTTCCAATTTTCTAGTATCTCCCCAAATCTAAGAGATGTAACATATCTTCCCCAAAACAAGTGAAACACTTCCCATTCCCTCCTAGAGAATCCTAGATTGAATATTATTATCCCAGGGCTCACAACATTAACATCTAACGTACTTATAGGTACCCTAATGCTGTCTATATTAACATTATTACTAACATTTTCTTGTAACCAATCATTATTATGATCAAAACTAACATGAATTTCTCTAGTAAACACATAAAATGCTTATTGTGCACCTCAACCATTTATTTCCTCATCCTTTCTTTACCAGCCATTTTGAGGCCCTAACCTAACTTATTCATCCTATTTCATAGCAACTTAATTTCAGACCGCCTTTTACTCTTTGATCTTCTTGTTCAAATCATTTGTTTGTATAGCTGTTTAGGTTAGGCATTTTTAATTTTTTTTTTAAGCCTATTTTTAATTATTAAGATGGATATATCTTTATGTAGCAGATGGTCCTGGCAACCACCCAACACCAAGGTATGCTTACTCAGACGAGGTAAATGGAAGGCGACATTGATAACGATAATTTTATTATATATCCTTACCACCAAATTAAAATAAGTATAAAGCAATGCACAAAGCATTTATAAAAGTTTATATACAGTGCCTAAATATCAAAATGTACAATATCTCAAATTTAAAAAAAAAACAAAACAAAAGGTACATAAAGATTTTTCCATAAATCGCCCTATGGTGCACAAAAGTCCTATTCCTAATTGATCCAATGCAATAGACTGCCTCTTAGTCTGTGTGCTCTAGTCTTTTCCAAGTCTCCTATGTGGAACTGAATGAAAAACCTTTTTAAAATGAAGCTAAATAGTGTCTCCCGCATTGTGACTCATATTTTTTTATCAAAACGGAAAATTCTAACATTCATTGAACACTAGTGGCAGCCTCTAAATCTGTGTTGGTTATCCAAAGGATCGACTATTCTCCTAATAACAGATGCTCAAAAGTTTACCAAACAATGGAAATTAAGCTGATAGGTCTAGTTTGAGATTTAATAATATTTCCTTATTTTAACAAATTGTCGAAACATTTACTAACTTAGTCTAGGAACGATAGTTTTTTAGAGATTTGTTAAAAGGCCTTGAGTGGTATAATTTGAGGGTTGGATTTGAGTGCCCTAAAGATTGGCAAGTTTTTTCATCATTAAAGTCAATTACATTGAGATAATCTGGAATGTGATTTTTGTCCTAGCTTTGTAAATATTGTATCTTGTTCACTTTTTACTGACTGCTTGAAGATAGTTTGTGAGAAATGTTAATCCATTTCTCCTTAATTTATAGTTATCATTCTTATAGTATACCAGGCAATGGCTTTGCCACTCTCCCCTTCGGGGGGAGCTTGCTGCTTCACTAGCAAGATGAAAATTTAAAATTAAAAAAAAAATATTTAAAAAATTAGCCATGGTTAAATTTTTAGAAATTTTCTGAACTTTGCCAATTATAATAATTTTAAAAAGTAACTCTAAACTAAATTTCCCTCCTATTTCAAAATATCACGTTGCTAAAATATAGTTATAGAATAGAAGATATATAAAAATAAATTTTCTGAACTTCATTCACCATTTGTAACACTTTTTGGGGGGTTTTAAAAAGTTTACAAAATTTTGATACTTATATTTATTTCTGAACTTCACCATTTTGTTTTTTGATATTATAAAAGAATTATTAGAAATGCTGATAAAAAAAAATGTCATAACCAAACTAAGATGATTTCATTATTCAAATACTCAAAAAATCCCCTTCTTAAATTATATTTAGCGATGATGATGATAATAATAAACTTTCCCACTGATTTGTGCTTAAATATTTTGGTTTTGAAAACATTTTTTTTCATTCAGGACTAAGGACGATGGTGGTGGCTCAAGGAGCACGAAGCATAATGAGAGGTAGCACTGCTACTGGATGTGGCATGACCCCTCGAGAACTCTCAGAGATGGATGACTTTGCTACCTCCTTGGTCCTTGATCCATATTTAGGGTTTACAACTCACAAGATGAACATAAGGTATGTTATTAATGGTTCGGCCAAACAAACCCTGCATATCTCTTAGTCTTGGGGATCTAGACGCTTTTGAATGTTGATGTAACTGGGCTCTTGGTCTTGGACTTCTTGGAGGAAGCAGGTGTCCTGTATGATTCCCTTTTAACATACTTGATTTGGGAGAGGTCAGGTTCCTTCAAGCAGCTTTGTCATCTAAAGATTTTAGTTTTTTGCTTTAAAATTTTCCTAATTTGGGGGTAATATGGCTAAATGTTTTTCTTCACATAAATTTAAGTGAATTTATTTCCTTTTGGGGCGACAAGTCCTTAGTTTGTTGCCATGAAGAGAAATTTTTTTTTTGCAGGCATAGACCTTTAAGAGGAAGCAGAGAAGAACTCCATAACATCATGAAGGAGTTTAAGGTACATCAAGATTATGGCAAAGCTTTCAAGCAGTTGATGAGTGGAGATTGGGTTCCAAGCACATTTTTCCATCTGAAAAACAAACTATCTCAGTCTTATATCAAGGTACTTTTTTCACAGTTTTACCTTGTTCTGAAAAGTAGCTGATTATATGAAAATCTATTCCATACTTGGTTAGATCAAGCCTTGGCATGGGGTAACCTAAAATTTTGTTTTTTAGGAACATATTCTTCGTTACTTGTGCGTCTTTGACAAGGAGAGTGGCTTTGAAGTCAAAGCTTGCAATCGTTACTCCATGGAAGGTAGAATTGGAGCGAAGATATCTGCTACTCGAAAATGGTATGTGGACATACACGTGAAGTCTTGCTGTTGCTCATATACAGGCATATTAAAGTTCTCACCCATATGTGGGGCAGGATGAATACCATACCATTTTCCAGTTTGGTTTTGTTTTTTTATTGAAAACCAACAGGCCTCAAAATTTTGTAAGGCAAGAAGAGTGTAAAAATAGTGAAGCTAAAAGTGAAAATAAGCGAGATATTGCTAAAGATCTTCTAGGTGTTAGCTGCAGCATGGCTTAAATGCTATACCCGATGCCCCCTCATGGAGTATAGTATTAGAAAAGGAGGGGAAGAACCAGGATTTTTTACCCTTTATATACCACTATTTTAAATACCCTCTTTCCTTCACAAACCAAGACGGATGTCACTCCCTCCTGCCCACATTAGGAATGAATGGACGAAGGCTAGTTGACTAGCCTTGAGCATCAATAGCATCACCTCGGCGCTCGAGAAGATTTTATCATCACCCTCTACATAGACAACCTTTTAATCTCTTGGTGTGGCCCAGATGCCTACTTTGGAGCATGAACTCCATCTCCCTATGTCGAAGCACACCAAGTTTTTCTTTGGACAAGACTGGTTTTGCCTAGGATGCCACTGGAGTACCACCTCTGAACATTTGTCACCATTCCTGCTCTCAAAGCTTCTACACCACTTGGAGTATTGCATTTGTATTTCTTAGATTACACAGTGTTGTTGAGCCAGTGTATATGGATGGCTCCACATCAGAATGGGGGGCAGGGGCAGCTTCTATATCTCTTCCCTTTGTTTGGTGACGGCGGGACTCTTCTGGGCACAGCACACTGATTGCCTTAGAGACATAATCTTCGCATTCCTTCAGTTTCTATAACCCATGGCTGCTGCAAGCCTGATGTTGAGATTGACTTCCTGGTCATGTGGGGATTGAAGACGCAAGCAGTCTGCCCAGATTGGGAACTGAACCAGTGTTTAGCTCTTCCCCACTCTGATTACTTGGCAGGGAACAGGTCAGTCTTGGCTCCCTGGCAAACAAGATGGGAGACAGCTGACAGGAACTTGAAGTTGTGTGACGTAGCCCTGCAACTTTTCTCGTGGGCGAGTTAAAGGGGGGTTTGGTAAACTCCGATTCGGCACACCTGTGTGATGCAGCGTCATTTGATAGGTGGTTGCAACCCGAACCTTAATGTGATCACTGCCTGGCACATTCTTCTTGAATCTCCCAATTGGTTTGCTCTAACAACTTGTCCCCTGTACTTAAGGCGAGTGTGTGCACACCTGATTGTGGTGTTTTAAAGTATTTTTAGGAGTTGGGCCACCATGTTTTATTAGGGCTTGTTGGGTGTGATCTCGACCACCAGAGGGAGTGTCCCCTCCCTTTTGTACTTTGTCAGGGTTTTGGTTTGTCCAATTGTAATTTCTTTTTTTAGCTTAGTGTTCAATATTTTGGCGGCTACCCCCCTTTGTTAGCAGTCGTTTCAGACTGAACACTGGGCCAGAATGGTGTGCCTTCCCTGGCATCCATCATAAAAGTCACTTTTCCCATATAGGCCCTCCTGGCCCGGATGTTGTATTCCTGCAAGTGCATTATGCAATGGCAGTAATGAGGTAAAGGGTGGAGAATGGAATTACATAAAGTCCTATTTTCTACTCTATTGTAATTTAACTTTTAATTACGGATCAATTTAATTGGTTAATTCCTTCCATGCACAGGTACAAAAATGAACAAATTGGTCGATTGGTTGGTTGCATTGCTGAGCTTTCAGAAGAGGAGGAAGCACAGTTGCTGAGAGCTGGCAAGAATGACTTTTCGGTCATGTATTCCTGTCGAAAAAACTGTGCTCAACTTTGGCTCGGTCCTGCTGCTTTTATCAATCATGATTGCAGAGCCAATTGCAAAGTAAGATTTGAAAATTTCACTCCAGTTCTATAAACATCTCCATGGGTTCTATTTGGTGGTAATTTTTTTTTTTTTGTTATAGTTTGTTGCCACTGGTAGAGGAACTGCATGTGTCAAGGTACTTCGGGACATTGAAGAAGGTCAAGAGATCACATGCTTTTATGGAGAAGATTTCTTTGGGGATAATAATTCGTATTGCGAATGTGTGACGTGTGAGAGGTAAATGTGTTTGTTGGGTTACACTGCCAACAATATATACTGTTATGGTTTTGCTTGTAACCATGGTAACATTGTTCTTTTATTGCAGGCGAGGAACTGGCGCCTTCGCGGATAAGAAGAGTAATGAGGATGGGGAGAAGGGCTATTCCCTCCGCGAAACGGACCTGAGATTAAGGATAAGTAAGCAAAAGGAGCGCAATGAGGAAAAAGCTCCTGCAACCAGTGATCACCTAGATGAAAAGGAGGTTGGCATGGATACGGACTCTCTCGAGAGGAGCCTCTTGAAGAGGCAACTTCGCGCAAGGGGCGGTTCCAGGGACTCTGACAAGTCTGAAGCGAGCACAGAAAGCCTGTCTATGTCGAGAGGGAAACGGAAGTCTGTGCAGGGGAGTGGCTTCCCGAAGGCGAAGCGTCGGCGAACGAGTGTTGAGATGAGCAGCCAAGAAGTCCTCTCGAATGGACATCTCGATTCCAGAATACTCTGTTCCGACTCAAAGCCCGACACCGGAGCGTCCTCCAAGGCAGAGGAATCCGGGATATTACCGGACGCCACTTTATTCAGTCACCAAGATGGCGTTCCCAGTGTAGCTGATAACTGTAATAAAGTCGGGGATCGAAGGCCCGGAGAACAAGGCCCTAATTTCAGTAGGAGACCGGTTCGGAGCAGCCGTCTTCGGTTCCAAAAGGATTGTCCTCCTCCCCACTTGCTGGCGGACTCGTCTGACGCTTCTTTACTGGCGGAGGTTGGGACTCTTCCATTGAAGGACGTTTCTAGCGTTAATAGTTCGAGTTCTGTTTATGTCGATCTCAGAAACGATACCATTAGGGACTTAGGCGCCACTGACCCCGTTAAGGTGGGTCATTTTGACAATGTAGTGGGCAAGGCATCCCGCAGGAGGCCCGGCCGGAGAGGTGTTAGCAAATGTGATACTTCTAGTTTAGATTATATAGAACTAAGGAATGATTGTTCCAGGTTAGTTGATAATAATAATGTAAAGTGTAGCGAAGACCCACCCTTACCCCCACTGCCCATAAAGTCCACTTGTGTTCACTCCGAGGTTGGAACGTGTAGCTCCAAGAGGCCGCGGCCTGCTTCCAAGGGCTTGAACTCTTTTGTAGAGGGGACCGAACCCCGGTTGTTAGATCACCCTTCACAACCCGACTTGTGTCGAGTCGTGCAACCCTCCCTCTTCCCTCTGCACACGCCGAAGGACTCTCCCTCTAAGGACGTGTACGAGTTTGACGAGGAGGAGAGCGAGGCGTCCCCCACCTCGCTCAGGGGTGCCAGCAAAAGCCCTTCTATCTGGGCTAACAGTCGGGATCCCGATGTGCTGTCGTCAGACTTCGGTAGCTGTTTCGTGAGCGGGGCAGGCCCCGTAACCCCGGAAAAGAGCCCCCACTGCCGTGTCAAGCTCACCCTCCGTATGAAGCGGTCCCCGGTGTTAGATGAGGTGATCGAGTCTGGGTCCCACATCTCAGACTCGATCGGGGGGTTTACGTACCACCACGAACCTGAATACGAGGTACTTACGATGGAGGGCATCTCAACGGCGGACTACGTAACTCCGGACGAAGACTCTTCTGCGACTCGCCTCCAGACTCCGCGTTCGCGTCATCACCGCAAGCACCGCAAGAAACATCGGAAGCGCTCCGACTATTCCGAAGGTGAGAGCACCGATCTGGACACTGCGCAGCCCCGCATGAAGAGGGTCAAGCTGATCATAGGTAACGAACTGAGTACCTTCAATATTCCAAGCACAGACTTGATTCGAGAATAGCCCAAGCATCACCCGCGGCCATTGGACCGTTCGAGGAGCGGAGACGGGGTTTCCTGTGAGATGGGGCGTTTGGATACGGCCCCCCTTCGCCGGGAACAAGAGCCTATAAAGGATGCATCAGGAGGTCACGGTGAGACTACCCTTTTTGGCGTGAGGTCGCTCTGTGTTATCCTTTAGGTGTGTTTAATGGTTTCTTTTTTTTTTTTCATTGGCTCTTTGTTTTCTCTTTATTCCTTAAGTTGGACAGAAACTGGTCGCGGGTGTGCACTTCGTTCTAATATTACCTCAGGTTTATTTATTTTTTAAGTTTTATTCCTTCTCCCTTTATTGATGTTGTTTTTTTTTCTTTGCTTCAAGCAGATAGAACATTCTCATAGACTAATAAAGAAACCTATAATTGCATCATTTCTAGGGGGATATTTTTTTTTACCAGCTTTAATTCTTAATGAGGTGACATGACAATTTTTGTATGATTGAAGTAAAGTTATATTTATTTTATACCCTGAAATGATCTGAAGAATTTTTCTGTGCTGTTATTTTTTAATTAAATTAAAATCCCTCCTCGACACTTCATAATTTATTGCGATCCAACACTACAATAATTGTAGCAAATTTTCCAGTACATGGGCTGTGAGGGTTAATGATACCTTCACTTCAGTATTTATTCATCTGCACCATTCCATGAGGTTCTTCGCATATTTCCAGCATTTATCAATACTGTGTATTGATGCGTGCCCTTTTTCTCAGTTATGGGCATGTAATATTGTGTTGATTAAAACTGTAGTAGGTAAGGTTGTGGTCATTATCCATGGTGAGTTGAGAGTAGCTCTCTATCCGGGGACAGGCTTGGGCAAATCTTGAAGCTAGATTCAGATTTGGCAACTCGTCTATCAAGGTCAAGGGGTGCCGCATTCAGTCTTTTTAATATTCACAGGTTACTAGAAAATGCTTGATGGGTCGAGGCCGCTGTTAATAGAATGAGGCGGACGTGACCGTCTTGATGTTGCTTAGGCTGTCTTGTAGAGCAACCCTGAGCAAGGATATGACCTGTACTGTATTTTCCTACACACCACAGAGCATATGTTGTGTTGGTTCAGTGAAGTGTTGTGTGTGGTGTGGTTTCATCCTGGACAGGTTTCCGCTTTGGTCACGTGCAGCCTCTACCGGGTGATGCCACATCTTGCCTCACCAGGTGGAGTCTGTCCTCACGAGCAAAGTTTGTTTGCTGTGCATGCAACAGGGTGGTATGCGAGAGTGAAATGAGCATTGTTTCTGGAAACTGGCACTAAGGCTTTCCTGCCACCCCCACCCCCTTTATTCCCTATTGGGCACCAGACCACCTGGGTCCATAGTGATGGGGTGCTGTAGCATTGCGGACGCAGTGGAAGGAGTCCTGCCTTATAGCGGCAAGTGTACTTTGAAGTATGTCCCATTCCTTTCCCTAAATCTTTTATTGTTTCCTCTTACTCTACATCTACCCTCGTTTTGGCGGGGCGCTGCGTCTTTCCTCACGGCCGAGCTGATTGCAATACACCGCTCGGTACGGGAGATTACGCGACGTGCCCGGTGGTTCGGAGACCGGATTGTGATTTATAGCGACTCGCAAAGTGCCCTGATTGCTCTCGGGGCATTGGAATCTCCGCATCCCCTGGGTTCGCGATATTCAGGACGCCACGGTTTTGGCGACCCGAGCGAGATTATTGACTTGTGTAAAACGATTTTTGTCTTTGGGCAGCAACCGTCATTTTCTATTTGCTTTTGTCTAGAATACATGAAAAATCGGTGTTATCTATTTCAAACTTTGCTTTTGTGTCCAGGATAATGATATTTATATGAAATTTACCTATTCCCTCTTAGAAGGAAGTTGCGAATTTGAACTTTCATTTGTATAAAGTAGAAGCAAAACATGATACAAAAATAGCATTTGTTTATTCTAGAATTACAGAAGTGAGACAATTAAAATATTAGAAATGAGTAGTTTTCCGTGATTTTCGCTTATACTGTAAATTACTTTCACGAATCAGGCCCTAAATATAATCTATCATATTTTGATTATACAATCGATGCGACTTTCAAGGTCCATTAGATCCTGGTGAAAGCGCTCGCCTTGCTCCTCGGAGTATGTTCCCATGTTAAATTTATCTATATGAGCGTCAAGAATATGGACTTTCAGGGACATCCTGCAACCCATCTTGTACTTTATCAACAAGCTCTACATAGTTTTCAGCTCTGTGATTACCTACGAAGCCCAGAACCACTGCGATAAAGCTGTCCCACGCTGCTAGTTCTAGTCAGCTTCTCTGGGAAACTCCTTGCACTCCATGATCTTTTTTATTTGTGGACCGACGAAGACACCGGCTTCCACCTTTGCCGCAGATAGCTTAGGAAAGAAATCTTGGAGATACTTGAAAACTACATACTCCTTATCTAGAGCTCTGACGAATTGTTTCATAAGGCCCAATTTTAAGTGCAGAGGAGGAAACTATACTTTTCACGGGTCCAACAAAGTCTCACATTTGACGTTTCTCCCCACCTTAAACTGTCCGTTGTGGCCAATCCCCGTGATTGTACCCAAAGGCAAATATAAGGAAACTTGGTAAAGCCGCCTTGGAGAATCTTCAAGAAGGTCGCCATTTTGAAGTCTCCGATAACCCCCTAACCGTACTCTTCATATTTCAATGCATCTATACTATATCTTGACACTGCTGTATTCCTCTTTCAGCTGGACCGAATGAGCAAGGGGAAGAGATGGATACATGTTCCCGTTATGAAGCAGCACTGCTTTGAGGCTCCTGGACGAGCTGTCAATGAAGAGGCGCCACTTGGTGGGTTACAGGCCATTCCGATTGCCGCAAACAGACCGGCCACATTGTGACAAAAGCAAAGCTCATCTTGACGTGTAAAAGAGCTTGAAAAACACTGGTGACGCTTTCTCTGGCCTGATATTTGCACAGTCATCTAACAAATCCCACTGTTTGAGTCTCGAAGTTAATAGCTCGGCATTGCACTTTGTGCGACCAAGGTCGTTGATCTTTTTGGTTGGGGTAGTATGGGTTTCTCTCTTCAGTTGCACCTCTGTAATCTGGATCAATAATTGTCTTTCCTTTCTAAAAACTGCTGGTCTCTTTGTGAAGGAGTGGGTACGGTACGGGGAGCTCAGAACCTTGGCACTGGCTCAATAGATGACAAGGTCTGGATACATAACGGGCGCATTTTTTCCTGCTTACGTTTGGAAAGATTCACCATGCAGAAGAAACAATTGCTTGAATGGTCAGTTGGTTCCCTCCAAATTCGTGAAATTGCGAAATTCATACCTCTTTTCTCCTCTGTACCATCCTGTAAAAAATCAAAATGAAGACATAAGGGTAAATATACAAATGCTTTTCACTTAGTGTTATTAGAAATGTTAAAAAAAAAAAACGAAATCCAGGCCTCGCACATTTTAGCAGATTTCTCTACAGAGTACTTTTTTGCTCTGTCTTAATAAATTCACCGCATACATAACAAAATACATCCTCTTGTTGCCATATGTGACGAATGCTTCTATCAATGACGAGTGACGGATATAGTTAAACTGATCTGTTGAGTAGACATTCATTCTATTTATACAGAATGTTCTAGAAATTCTTCAAACATAAAAAATTCTCGAGACTTCTAGATAGCTCTACAGTTTATTTTTCACCAAATTAGTGCTCAATCTATGGAATGTAAAAGCTGTCCAGGGCGCAAAAAAAATTAAAGGAAATAATATCTATACTACTGTTTATAACTTTTTAAATACAGTATATCATGTTTATACCATAACTGAAAATATAACCTTTATATATTTTTACTATTTGCAAAGTTTGGTGATTAAAATTGACTTTTTTTTATTTTAAAAGCCACAAACAATTTGGAAATGACGCCTTAACCCAAGGGCAAGACTAAATTGAAATTTTGTTCGGCCTTGAATTATCTTTTTGCTGGGTTCCTGGGCAAGTAGGAATGAGAACACCAAAGAGTCTGCGAGGCATGGGCCACCAGACACCGTTCGCTCTTTCACGCACCGATTACATGGCAGGAATCCAGGCTTCTTGCCAAATAAGATGGGAGACTGTCGGGAGGAACTTTAAGTTGCGCCCCCCATAGCGCCGCAACTGTTCCCGTGGATGCCGTGACGCCTTAAAAGTTGCTTTCTGTCATCTCCGAATGGGACGCACCGTCATTTAATTGAGCGCTCGCCTGCGCCATATTGTGAAGACTGCGTTGTCCCCTAAAATGTTCGGCACATTCTTGTTAAATGTCCCAGTCCGGGTGATCTCCGCTCACGTAACCCTGAGCGGAGCCACTATCCCTTCTACTCGGGACACTGGTTCGTGCGTGCGTGCGCGGACTATAGGACTTTTGGGGGAAGGCTGGCTTCCACTTTATTTGACTTTTAGGTCGCATGTTTGCGCCGGGCGGAGGCGGGCCTACCCCCGACGCCGGAGAGCGTTCCCTTGTTGCCTTTTTTTATTCCTTTTAGCTTGTCTTGCCTTTGTTCCCTTTTTTTTAATATAGCCTAGTATTAGGCTCTACTAATTACGGCGACTTTTGCCCCAGTTGGCAGTTGCCAGATGGGCTCTAAATTAATAAATCAACCCAGGCCATTTCTGTCTGTCCCTTTCATGTGCCTTCTGTTCTTTCTATCGTGTAGACTTACAAGTTGACCCTTTCAGTGATCCTTTATTTCTGCCGTGCCTAATGCGAATGCTCTCCCCGCCATTTACCCTGCGTCGATAAATTAGGACAACCCGGATCGTGCTGGATCTGAATCTCGGTCGATTCATTAGGGAGTGCGCGGTTCTTGTGGGCCGTGGTGGTGGACAGGGAACGGTGTACTAATACCCCCCCACCAATCCCTTTCACAGGGTTCTTGCTTAGCCCTAATCTGTCAGGCCTTACACTCCCGATCAAGGCCAGTGAGTGTGTTATCTGCATAGGTGGTTGTGGTTTATACAGTCTTCTATTGTGTATTATGGTGTAGATGGATCTTCTGCAACTTAGACGGACCTCCACGATGAACTCGTCCAGCCTTTGGAAGCTCACGATGATTGGCTGATGGTCCCCACATCTCAGTCTGGCCAGGTGCGATGCAACGTGGCTCCTGACGTTTATTATTATTATTTTGAACAGAGTATACGCGGCTTAGCTTAGAAGGGCACTCGCCCCTAAAATAAGAGGAGCACACCCATCGCCCGCCCCTAGGTAAAAGAAAGAAGCGCAGCGCATCTACCAGCTCTTACATTTCTAGTAAGTTTTTAAGGGAAAACAAGGTGGCAGCTCCCCAATCCTAATGGATTCTTAATGGCAGCACTTAAAACTTGGTCGCCCGAAAAAAGTCAGAAGAGGCGTGGGAGACACTTAATAAAAATGGGGGAAAGCAAAGGATTAGAAAAAAAAGAAAAAAGACTCGCACTTAAATTACGGGCATACAGCACGCATTCTAAAAACTAGGGCGGGTGGGGGCAATAAACAAATGACATGCGCCAGCCGAAGGGAGTACACATGGTAAAAGATTAAACTATAAACCTAAAGACGCACGGAAAGAATTTATAAAAGGGATAAAATTACGCTGTAGTAATCCTTAAGGTGATGGGTCAGCCGCTTCGTTGCCGGTGCCGGGAAGCATTTCTGACCAGCCAGGAGCGAATCCGTAAAACCAAAGGGTGTGTGTGGACGTAAAAGAACGAACTGCCAGGAATCTCTAAAAACAAAAAGATCTGAAGAATTGAGGGATAAAATCAAATAAAAAGCCAAAATAATGGCTCTCACTCTGCGGTAGAAACTGATGCTACAGGAGGGAGGGCGGACCGAAGAGACTCCGTAGAGGACACCGCGGTTGCCCCAGCACCGAGGTACGACTTAGAGCTGTCAGTATAGATGGGACTGGTGAGCATGAGAACACGCATGCTCAAGAAACTGGCACTTTAATAGACGAGGGTCAGTAGACCCTTTGTTGAAATGCCAAAAAGCAGTACAGACTTCAGGAGGGTGGACGCCCCAACATGGAGCCTGCGGGAACGCCCAGGGAGGAGAGATGGTCCCTAACAGGGAGACCCAGAGGCCGGGGCAAAAAGGCACTCATGGACTGTGGATGAAGGATATTGCTGAACACGAAACAGGAATCGTAGGCACACCTGCAGCCGGTGGTATCGCAAGGGAAGCACGCCACCCTCAACAAAGAGGCTAGGGATAGGCAAGGTGCGAAAGGCTCCACTACTAAGACGGACCCCAAGCGAACGAACAGGGTCAAGTATCTTCAAGGCTGAAGGAGACACTGAAGAATACACCTGGAAACCGTAGTCCAGCCGGGATTGGACCAGTGACGAATAAAGCGACCACAAGGTGCGCCTATCACCACCCCAAGTGGTGTGGGATAAAACCCTAAGCAAATCCATAGCCTTCGAACAGAACGCCCTCAAGCGAGGCAAATGGGGGTACCCAAATGAGCTTGCTATCAAGCGTTAAACCCAAGATAGACGGGTACACATTCAATCGCCGTGCCATCCAAGAAGAGGGGAGGGGGGATCAAGGACACTACGACCCCGTTAAAAATGCATGGCTTTCGTTTTGGTGACCGAAAAACGGAAACCCTTTGAGACAGCACGACCCGACACAGCATCAATTGCCAGCTGTAATCGACGGGCAGCAGAAAGCTAGAGGGGAGATGAACAAAACGACGCCAAGTCATCCACGAAGAGGAAGCCAAAACCCCCTCCGGAAGAGTGGATACTAGACTATTAATGGCAACAGCGAAACATGTCGCACTCAAAACACACCCTTGGGGAACACCCTCCTCTTGAATCCGCAAGCCTGAGAAAGCATCCCCAATATGGACTTTAAAATTACGGGACGAAAAAATTCTTGAATAAAAACCGGTAAAAAGCCTCTCTATACCCAAATCATTAACTGACGTAAAACTCCCTATCTCCAGGGGGTATCGTAGGCCTTCTGAATATCGAAGAACATGGCTAACACCTGATGCCTGGAGGAAAAGGCCCGTAAAACAATCTTCCAAATGAATGAGATGGTCAAGAGTACTACGACCGCTGCGAAAACCGGACTGAAATGGGGAGATGAGTGAGTTGGACTCCAAAAACTGGTAAGAGCAATCGGGTGATAGTGACTGGGGTCCAAACCCTCCTTACCAGGCTTGAGAAAGGGTAGAACAACCCCCAAAGAAGGTTGTAGAAATCAAGCCAAAATAACTCCGAGTGGGGATGGAGACGACGGAGAAAGTCGTAGTGGATGCAATCATCACCGGGAGAGGTGGAGCCACAGTGAAACAAGCATCCCGCAGCTCATATACGGAAAAGTGAGCATTATACGAGTAGGTGGCGCACGTGGTAAAATCTGAAAAGCGAGATTCTATGGCGACCTTATGATCGAGAAACCGTCGAGGATAGCTACCAGCACTACTCACCAAAGCAAAATGGTCAGCCACAGCTTCGCTGACTAATCAGACACAAGCGAGCCTCCGATGTCCAGAGTGGGGATGTCATGACCAGCGTAGTGACCACGCATCTTATTGACCCGCTTCCAAACCCGAGTCAGTGGCGTGGATCAGATGGAGAGGAAGGAGCATGGTCAGAGAGTGAGGAGGAAACAGGTTCAGAAGGAGATGAAAGAACAGGGTTAGGAGGCTAGGTATACAAAACTGGGGTATGAGACATAGAAGACTTCACAGAGGTAAGGGGCCGGGTTAGGAGGCAAAGAAGATGGAACCGGGCAAACTTCCGCCCAGACAATGACATCGGTAATGCCAACGGGGGAGGCCAGCGAAGACCGGGGAGTATAAGACATCAAAACGGAAACCGACTCGGAGGGGGGGGGGGCAAACCAGCCTTATCAGAGGTAGCGCGCTCGGACTCCGAACGGGGTAAGGAGGAACCCTTCCGTTTGCGCTGAGGCAAAGGAACAGCAGGGACAGGCGCTTGGAGAAACTGCCGGATATCCTCCAGCGTCTCAGTCCGGTCGGTCTCACGGTCCGCGACAGAGCGAGAAACATGAGAAGAGACCAATGACAAAGGAGAGGGCGCGAGGAGGGGCCAAAGGCAGGGGAGAAGGGGCAATAGAGGGACCGCGAGAAGACAAAGGAGGAGTGGGGTGAGCTGCCCCCGCACCCTACGGCGGGCCTCACGGAAGTCCAGCTTGAGGGAGTCCCGAAGAGCCAGGACCTCCTCCAAAAAAGAATACGGGACAAGAACGCGAAGCCGCGCTATGGGAACCTCCATAATTGGCTCAACATTCATGATTCCCACAAGAGGAGCTATGATACGCCAACACAGAGGCCACACAGCGACGAGCCTCCCTACAATTGCTGCTCATATGGCCAAACTGGTGACAATCAAAACAACGTCTGGGGAGCTCGACATAACGGGGCACAGGGACACGAAGATAACCAGCACGAACAAACTGGGGCAGATCCTGACGCTCAAAGGTAACGATGAGCGTACTCGTAGGAACTTTAGCGGGACCAACAGACTTAGAAATCCTATAAACATCCGTAACCCTCTGGGACGAAAGTTTATCTTTTAGTCTCAAAACATCATATTGCAATAATTCGTTGGAGCGAATCACTCCCTTAACAAAATTAAGGTGAGGGTGGGACACAACCGAAACCGGGACCTCCGAAAGGGAGGACAAATCCAGCACGGCACCACACTGCTCTCGCGAAAATACCTCAACCACTATATCGACACTACCACGGGCCCACATAAGGTGGGGCGCACCACAGCGGGACTCAAACTCCTCATTCAAAGAGCACAAGAAAACGATAATCGAAATCAGGATCTATCTCTTCTGCGAAGGGATCTAACAAGCGCGGAAAAGAGGACCTATTGACAGAGTAGTACGAGAATTTTTTTATTACTACCCATATAATGTAGAGTATAAAAGGGGGTGCGAACTCGCGCAGCGCAGTCACTGTCTACCGTCGAGACACCTACTCGGAGCGCCGGCCCAACCGGGAGGGTAAGGCCGTCGACCCCTGACCCAACCATCGTTTTAAAAATGGCCGGCCAGCCTCGGAAATTTACCGTTTGGTAAAACAAAGACCCCCCAAGAGCGCCACGGCGGCTCCGGCACACACCAACTAACCCAGGCAGGACCAGCTAAATGGTCACGCACCCTGACGGACAGCTCTGATACACCGAGATCGAAAAACAAACGTAGATGGAAGGACGATGCAGGGTGAAAGAGAATTGGCACAGAAGACGAAGTAGGGGTTAGCAGAAGGAGAAAAAGGATGCCAAGCTGGGGCCGGACGAAGCGCTGAGTCAGGTTAGCACGGCTGCCAGGAGAGCAAATCACCGTGCCCCTTACGGGTTTTCTAGTTAAGTAAAAGGCATAATTTCAACCTATAAAAGAAAATTTGGACCGTATTAGAATTCGGAAGAGGGAATTATTGCTAAATGAAGCGCAGTTGGGCATCACATGGGAATCGTTCAAGACGGGCACTACGTCCAGGCCCAGCTTCCTCAAATTCCTTACAACCTTTTGTACCATTCTTTGGTCAGTCTCTAATTTTGCAAGGTAGACACGGACCAGTTTCCTCTCACCCAGTCATCGGGGCTTTGGGCAAGAGAAGGCAATACCCTCTTCCCTCTGAGCTCTAGGTTAGGGTGGTTGGTTTTAACAACCTGCTTCTCCCCCCACCTTCCTCGCACTTTTCACCAATAATTAATTTTACGCCCAGCATAAAGTTGAGCAGACAGGCTAGTCGCTACTGGGCAGAAGAGTGGCCTCGAATGGCGGCGACTGGCTTAGCCGGCCTAGTTATTTACCCCTCAGAGCGGGTTACTGTGCTGGGTGATAAGCGTTGGCATCCCATGATGATAATAGGCTCCACATGCCCATCTATGAAAACTAAAATCTTTATCACCCGACCCTCTCTCCCACATTGGATACGATAATGAACTACCCTTAGAGGCTTACGTGACAGCCTCCATCCCGCCCTCAAACAGAAATCGTCTTAGTAACCACTTAGAGGTCTCCTCCCACTTGCAATAGTACCCAACCTTTTAGTGCTCAACAGCACCCTAACCTTCGACGAAAACCTACTATAGCAATGCCTCTGGGCATTCCTATAATAAAAACCTCCTGGGAAACTTAAATATATATATCATCATTTATTATGTATAAAATTCATTCAGTTATTTTACTTTAACTTTGTCAATTTAATCTTTCAATTAATTTACTTCAACTTTTGTAAATTAAATCATTTTATGTTAAACTTAATTAATTAATTCATTTATTTTACTTGTCAATTCAATTAACGTATATTGTTCCAAACAACACCTCTTATATTTCACACACAAACAAACAAACATACGTTCCCAGCTCGATAAAAATAGCACGCTATTCCGCCCACTCGACTCGCAGCTTTCTTCGTATAAAGGTCACTAATCATTCCTTCTACAATTATTCATTTACCTCCAAACAAATCATGCTTAGTTAATTCCATTTTCTCTCACAATTCTTTGCAAACAACCATACGATAGTAGATCTTAATTATATTTACTTCTCATTTACTCTATATTGTTTACTATATTATTATTTACTCTATTATTCACTCCATTATTTACTATATTATTCACCATGTTATTCCACTATATTAATTTCACATACTTCAATTCTCTTCGCATCTTTTTACTGTAAAAAATATGTTAAAATATCTTACATTGTATACCTAACCTACTTATCTCATTGTACATTCGTTAATTCTATGAATATATTTATATTTGTGTAATTGTCTTTCTTAAAACCCAATTCATTATTTCAAAATTTATTTCGCTGTCGTCTTAGGCCTAAAAACTATCAGGCGACAACTTCGATCAAACAAATTTATGGTTATGGTTTTCGAAACGCTATTTAGGCTGATTTATTAACAGAAAATAAAACACATAGATAACCATACACTATACCTACATATCATCCTATCTCCCTCATCGTGGTTTCGCTATATATATATATATATATATATATATATATATATATATATATATATATATATATATATATATATATATATATATATATATATATATATACACACACAAAGAAGGAGCAACTACAGGATCTGCGGGTGGTTGCACAACCACCACAGGGCTATGCCATTTTTATTTTCTGTCTTTCAAATAAAATTTGAAGACAGAAAGAAAGGTGCAGAAACCTGGTGTAGCTGACTATAAATACATATAGTACAAGAGGAATAAGAATTGGACGCGAATGAGCAAATGAGACAAGAAACCGGAGGTTTTTTAAAGGCAAGAGAGAGGGACATTAGAAGAATCCAGAATCAAAGGGAGCAGAGGGCGGCACAGTGAAGGCGATCCTTTCCTGGCGTTATTTCTGTCTTCTCGGTAAAGGATCGCCTTCACTGTGCCACCCTCTGCTCCCTTTGATTCTGGATTCTTCCAATGTCCTTCTCTCTTGCCTTAAAAAACCTCCGGTTTCTTGTCTCATTTGCTCATTCGCGTCCAATTCTTATTCCTCTTGTACTATATATATATATATATATATATATATATATATATATATATATATATATATATATATATATATATATATATATATATATATATATATATATATATATATATATATATATATATATATATATGTGTGTGTGTGTGTGTGTGTGTGTGGAACAAATGTTATGTAGCTTGCCTACATACCACACCCCTAGAAGAAATATTCCCTGGCTTGTTAATTGCTAACTAACGCTCGGAGAGAGTAGTCCGAACCACTACTGAATCATGCCCCCAACGCCTGCTTGGTCTATATACTCAGGTAGTGATGGGAATTAATTTACTATCAAGACCTGCACGTTCCTAGTGGATAAATTCTTGCCGGCACATGATGTCACAGAAGAGTTAATCGCATCTGTCATCAAAGACTTCTTCACCGACCAAAAACATAATGTTGTTGGCCATTATTAAATAAAAATCTTTTCGTTCTTCCACTCCGCTAAGGACCGGTCGCTAAAATAACACAAACAACAAACCGTACCAATGTTCATAAAATTTGCTGCAACAAATAAGATTTTAAGAATCACTCCCACTCCACTGCCGTAACTGCAGCACATTCGCCCAGTCCGTGAAGTATTTAAGAACACTAAGAATCCGTGCCTCTGATTTGGACAATTGGGACACGATGCTCCAGAATGCACAGAAGAGACATTGCCTCAGATATGGCGGCTCTCATATCCGCCACAAGAAGTATCATCACCATCTCTACTACCAGGATATCCACGTCCGCGCCCTACGATGCGGTGTCTAGACGACAAGTAAAACTAGACATGCGTGAAGAAGCCATTACACTGTCTACACCCACCTTTTTCCCTGTAACACGAACGTCTAGCACATTTCTGCCTCTCCCTTGAAACAACTCGCTAAGAAACCTTTGAGCACACCCGGCTACACTTCCTAACAAGATGACGCGATAGAAGAGCCAGTATCAACTCTCGATCTTGAAGCAGAGTCCACTTTCCCCGAAAGTACTTGTTCATCTATCTTCAAAATACGAATCCCCCTAATCGCAGGAACAAATATCGAAGAGGAAGAGACCGAACGAGGTCCCCCCTTTCTTATATACAACAAATCATGAACTCACCCACGAACCACTTACGCGTAAATCCTCAATGATATTGTACCATGATGAACTTATAGATCATCCACCTTCTCAAGTACCTGCCTCTACTAAAAGGTCGGTGTGTGTGGAAGCTGCACCTGCCACGAGCAAGCTGCTACCGGGTCCCCGATCACTCTCACCATAAGCTATCACTGCCAAATACCACCCCAGATAATGAATCCCTCGGTCCCCCACGGGACGATCGTGAGGGGGGAGCTCGTAAATGCTCGCTACCTTCTATCTCCGATTCCTCCTGTTTGAGCCCCCTCTCCCTCTCTAGGACCTTTTCTTTCTTTAGGGGTGGGTCCCAGAGAGTCTCTGGCCTCCTCGTGGCGAGGGGAGTCAGCCCTGGGACCCTAAGGGGTCCCAAGGTGCTGCGCATCAGACTTTTAATACACCCCCCCCTCCTATTGCTTTCTTTGCTGCTCTTCGGCCTATAAAGATGGTGTGGTGGATCCGTATCCATTATCCAAGGGGGACATACCGGACGCGACCGAATCGATAGTTGTAGTAGTACCACCGGGCCCTTGTAGGCCTCCGTGGTGGGGAGTCCCGTGGGAGAACGTGAAGTCAATTCTGTTTGTAATGGCTTGTCATAGACCTAAAACTTCCCTTTGTCGTGCCAAACTTTCTTCAGTTCCACTTTCAGCCTCCCCTCGCTCGTTGGATTCCTATGCCAACGATGTGGACGCAGATTTAGATTATCTCGCTTTCTGCTCTTGAATTCCTCATCTAAATCTCTACTTTTGAAAGTGGATATACTTGACGTTAATAAATCATTTGATTCCCTCTGTGGTGAATCTCGCGGATGTGTTCAAGAGGTAGTGGCGATAGCTTGGTTGAAATGTCATTTCACTCTCAACACAACCTTGTCTAAAATTTGTCTTCGATTGCCGAAGTTACCGTAACCGTTTCGCCCTACCCATATCTGAACTTTGTCAAAGGTGTCGTCCGTTTAAACGAATTAAGGGACTACTACCTAACCTGTCTCCAGAATAAGCTCAGTGCCCAACGCGAAACACGTACACAGGGTGACTAAAACTGTGGGCTCTGCTAGATTCGCAATTGCCACATTGGTTTTAATGTCAGGAACTGCCCAGCTAATTAGAGCTGGGTACCTTCGTGTCCCGGTAAGCCCCTACGTCGAACTACCGTGACGTTGCTTCAATTGCAATCAATTTGGACATTTTGGTCGTGCCTATCGGCACTCTCGTTCTTGTGTTAAATGTGGTTGTGATATTATGGCCCAGAAGGTGTTAACTGCGGTGGTGTCCAGAGTGCTGCGTCGAAACCTGACCAATATTCTTATATGAAAAGGAGGTCCTCGCTTTGCGCGATTCTGCGTCTAGAGACGAGAGTTGCTCGCCAACGTGTGCGGGCACAAACCTCACCTTTTCGCCGTCTCTTCTTAGATGTTTTGCGTGACGTTGAACAAAAAGCTCTGAGGAAAAATCGGAGTATCCCCCCCATGCTTTCGCAGGGGACCCTCCAAACTACTACCGTAGAGGAGACTTACTCCTCTCCTGTGCCTAGGGCTGCAGAGGACTCCCTCTCATCCCCTTATAAGGAGTGTATTTTGGGTGACTCCCTCTTTACAGTGGCAGTCCTCCCCCTGTACTTTCTAGGGGGACTGCCAAGAAAGCACGCCAGTGGCCCATAATTGACCGCTCCACTCGATAGGGCCAACCTCCTTAGGGGGCGAAGTATGACAGGGCCCGTTGGGCCCTGCCCTCCAAAGTCCTGCGGGCGCGAATATCGCGTTTACAGGGGGTCGCTGTGCGTGCTCCAATCTCTTCCCCGACGGATGCCAGTTCACCGGCCCAGGATACGACAAAAGGTGCCGAGGCCAGCCCATCTTGCCTTGGGGCTCCTGCCGGCGGAGGGAAGAAGCGGGATCATTCCCCGCCCTCCTCTCCCCAAAAGGAAAAAAAGATTCGGGGAAGGACGGGGCCGCTATCGTTTAGGTATGCAACCAAGCCGAGAACCGTACGTCCGGCCCCGGTGCTCCCCCGTGTGGGGAGTCTATGACGAAGATAAAAAATGAGTAGAGTGGAGCTTTGATTACGTCGGGGCCCCTCATTCAGAGGTTACATGGCGTTTTCGATCCCGCTGACTTCAAACGCTTCCTCGTTATTCGCTCCACCGATGGCAGCATGTTGGCTAAGGGCAACATGACCCATCAGAGGAGAGCTTTAGCTAGCGTGATTGGTAGATAGCCGAAGATGACTCGTTTCTTGGACGGTGGCCTTCTGGCGAATGCGTCGAATCCCCACGAGGTGGCCCTGATTAGTGCCCTTAAGATACTTGATAGCACGCCGGTAAATGCGACGCGTCACTCAATCATGGACCTTGTGAAAGGAGTAGTTTATGTGAGCGAACTCGTGGACTACTCCATAAAAGACATCACCATAGAGCTGGCCGAGCATTGGGCGGTCAAGTTCGAACGAGTGATGAGAAAACAGGGAAGGGCTACAAGACCCACTCATACACTCTTCCTCACGTTCGAATGTGACAAGCTCCCTGAGTCGGTGCGTGCCAGTTGGTATCGCCCTCGCGTGAAGGCATTCACGCCACTACCACGGAGGTGCAACTACTGCCACCGCTTCGGTCATACGAATCGTTCATGTAGAGGTGCAAAGTCTGCGTTATCCGGTTTGTGTAAGTTGCTCCAAGGCTGCACACGATACGTTCAAATCGAGTGTAGCCAGGTATGTATCTCCTTGAGAAGGAAATTCTGGCCGTCCAGGCCCAGGATTGTCTCTCATTCCACGAAGCTAAGGACTTTGTCTTGGCGCGCCGGCGCTGCCTGGGACGTCGTATGCCTTAATGTTAAGAAAGACACCCTCTGTTCCTGGCCCCTCCAGGCCTACGAGCATGGTCGTTTCAGCGCCCATTCGGAACCCTTCTGTGGGTTCTACTTACACCGGGTGCTCCCATGGTAAAGCTGGCGGCACAAAAGGTTCACACCCAGCCCCGGCTAAAACTAGGGCTCCCCCAGCGTGACTGTTTCCAGTAGGGCGAAACGCCCGCACGCCTTTCACCGAGTCGTTAGACTCACAGGAAGCAATACCTCTGAAGATGGTCGTGAGGCCATCTTCCGGGGTTCCTAAAGCTGCCCCTGAAAGGAAGGCAGGTTGTGGGCTCCTTCGCCCACACCCAGTGGTAGGCTAGGTGGATCCTCCAAAAGAGGGACCTGGCCTATAAAGCCGCCCCACCTGCCCAAGGTTTCGAGACGGAGGGAGGAAAAGACTCGCATGGTGAGCCTAAACTCCCCTGATAAGTCATCGAAGGCGACAGTGCCCGAAGTTCTGCCTCCGGGAAGCGTACGGCTATTCCCCTGAGGGTCTTCTCTTCGAAAGAGGGGCCCTCATATCTTCAGAGGGGATATTCCTTCAAAGAAATTGCTGCCGATTACGGGCCAATTGGGAGGAGCTGCCGAGGCTCGTCTCCTCCCGTTCCCCGTTAGCCATCTTTTTACAGGATAGTATGCTGGGCGTGTGCTTCCTGCCCACCCTCCCAGAGTATAAGGGTTTTGCGACCCCACCATCACGGGATAGTGGCAGTACCTGTGCATCTGTACCTGGATAGGAGATAGAGAGATATTTTCGCGTCCATTCAACCGTCAGCTGACTTCGATGTGGGGGAATTCCAACACGTTGTGGCACGGTGGCCGAGGCCCTTTCTCTTGCTCGGGGGACTTGAACGGGAGACACCCCTTCGATCAATCCCCGGGGTCAGGTCCTTTGCTGACTTGATCGACGAGCTGGAGATGGGTGTCCTAAATGTGGATGAGTTTACGCATCACTGCTCGAGAACTGCTTCATTTTTCTGCCTCGATCTATCTTTGTGCTCTCCGGATGCACAGTCTGATTTGAAGTTGGAGGTGGTCGATGACCTCCATGGTAGTGATCACTTTCCCATTCAAATATCATTTTCAGGGCAACTGCTTGGCGCGGGCGCGGTGGCTTGCATTTCAGGAAATGACTGAATTCTCTATCTCAGTCGAGGAGTTTAGGACGGTAGATGAGGCCGTTGAGTTCTTCTCCGGAAACCTCAACACCGTAGGCCTAACTACTATTCCCACAACGTCTGGCCGTTTTGCACGCCTACCGCTCTCGTGTTGGTTAGCCGAGTGTGAGACGGCCTTCAAACAGAAGTATTATGCCTACATGCCAGAATAAGCGCCGCCTGAACTACTTTACAGTCGTTGAATTTCGTCTAACTATTGCTATGTTCCGGTAAATTTCGAAACACGCTCGCTGCTCTTTTTGGTAGGCATACGTGTCTTCACTAAAGGGGAAGACCCCTCTAGCAAAGGTGTGGAAGCGAGTCAAAAGCATTCGAAGTAAGTTCTCGCAGGACCCTCCTTCCGTTCTCCAGGAGAATGGGACCGCGATCTCGGACACCGCATCCGTGACGGAATCTTCTGCGACCGCCTTCTCCGTATTTTCTAGCCAGGATGCTGCTCCCCCAGTATTTAATGCACGTCGTGATATCGTGGAAGGCCGCGGATTCGACTTTACCTCCAGTTGCGGAGAACTCTTCAACGAAATGTTTACTTTGAGTGAGTTGCGTTCTTCCCTTGATTCGTGCGCGGATACCAATCCTTATCCAGACGATGTCCCGTACGCCATGCTTCGACACCTGGGTGAGCGAGGCATGGACTTTCTGTTAGATTTGTACAACAGGATGTGGGTAGAGTGCATCCTTCCAGAATTTTGGCGGATCGCTACTCTGCTCACTTTTCATAAACAAGGGAGAGATCCCTCTACCCCAGCCGGTTTCTGCCCAAATCTCTCTTACCTCCTGCGTGTGCAAGTTGATGGAGAAATTGGTAAATATTAGGCTAGTTTTTTTTCTGTACAGCAGAGGCCACCTGTCTTCTACACAGTGCGGCTTCTGCAAGTTCCACTCCACGTCGGATGATCTGCTCTAACTGGAAAATTCCGTCTGCAAGGCCTTCCTTCGTAGACAGTATAGCAATGCCTCTGGGTATTTCTATAATAAAAACCTCCTGGGGAAACTTAAATATATATATCATCATTTATTATGTATAAAATTCATTCAATTATTTTACTTTAACTTTGTTGATTTAATCATTAAATTATTTTACTTTAACTTTGTTAATATGATCATTCAATTATTTTACTTTAACTTTGTCAATTTAATCTTTCAATTAATTTACTTCAACTTTTGTAAATTAAATCATTTTATGTTAAACTTAATTAATTCATTCATTTATTTTACTTGTCAATTCAATTAACGTATACTGTTCCAAACAACACCTCTTATATTTCACACACAAACAAACAAACACACGTTCCCAGCTCGATAAAAATAGCACGCTATTCCGCCCACTCGACTCGCAGCTTTCTTCGTATAAAGCCCCAATTCAGTCCATCATATATACTCTATATATTATTTACTATATTATATATTATTCACCTTATTGTTTCACCATATTATTCCACCATATTAATTTCGCATCTTGTTACTGTTAATCATATGTTAAAATATCTTACATTGTATACCTAACCTACTTATCTCATTGTACATTCGTTGATTTTATGAATATATTTATATTTGTGTAATTGTCTTTCTTAAAGCCCAAGTCATTATTCTAAAAAATTATTTCGCTATCGCCTTAGGCCTAAAAGTAACTGCAGACAACTTCGATCAAACAAATTTATGTTTATGATTTTCGAAACGCTATCTAGGCTGATTTATTAACAGAAGATAAATCATATAGATAACCATACACTATAAAATTGGTGCCCAAAGTTTAGTAATCTCCCGTCAATCAATAAATAAGTTTAAACGATAAAATCATTCTTTGATTCCACGCGTCAATTTCCTCCCAAAACGTCGCTCGAGCATTTTTTTGATTCACGTGTATCGAGTGTAATCTTTAACATCATTCTTCCAATTATCATAATTCATGTCAATTTTAATTTAATACTATCCCCTATATTCAACGAGCGGACAATTTCCTTTATTTCTCAATTATTTTTAATTTCTTCATATTCCTGTGCTAGTGACCAATTTACACACACGCACGTGGACACAGCCACAGCTACTTCTCACGTAAACACCTTCATTCAACTAGCACAAATATACATAAAACAGTGTCTATGATGGACAAGACACACCAACTAAGGACATCAGTTAGCGCCCAACCTCATCATGACCAACCATCTGCGCATATACAACCACATGCGTACCTCTCTCTTCCCGTGTATGATCCTGCAAACCCAATTGCATGGTTGGAAGTCTCATCTCTCCTCCTCAAGCCACAACTCATCACCGAGGAGGAGAAAGTATCAGCCATCATCCAGCGGTTACCCATAAGTACCTTTATTCAATTCAGGGAAGTGTTGATTAACGGGGAACAAGCTGATGTTTTAGACCGCCTGAATGAGGCTTTTCTCAATACATATGGTAGGTCCCAAATTGATGACCTGAGAGAGCTCCTAATACTCAGGAAATGGGAGATAAGAGTCCTACTTCCTTTTTGTCTCATTTGAAGGACCTTATCAGGGTAAAAGGTGCTCACATCGAACTTTTTAGCCCTCTCCTCACCGAAATTTTCACGAGAGGAGTCCCCGTGGGAATCAGGCCATTAATCCTAAGCTCGAACCCCACGAGCATTGATGAGGTTGCTGCAGCCGCAGATAAATTGTATAAAAGTCCTCATGTGAATTGGGGCAACGGCCAAACTCACGGCCCATTTAACAATGCTTCAATTTCGCAGGTTCGAGGCACGTCGAGCTCCTCTGATGAATGGTCCGAGCGTTCAAGGGTTCCATCTTCCCTATCCAGAGACCTTGAGGCTCCAATACGGAGGATGGAAGCCGACATCCAGCGGTTAAAGCTGCAGCGTGAACCACAGAGCGAGCACGGACACGGGTTTGGCGATCGAAGGCGCAGGTCCCGCTCTGGTTCACGAAAGAGAAACCAACAAGAGCCTCCCGATGCAAGAGGTGAGAGACAGCAAAATTATCAACCTCATTCTTCCAACTATTCTCACCATCAGGGCCTATGGTGGTATCATCAAAGGTACGGACACAACGCTGTACACTGTACACAGCCTTGTAGCCACAGTTATGCTTCTTCACATACTGCGCCAAGTAGTCTCCCGAAGCATAACTTTTCCCTTTCCTCTCATCCAACTCAATGGTGCTGGTACCACAACAAAAATGGTGCACAAGCTCTAAAATGCTTGCAACCTTGCACAAATTTGGACCCAGTATCTTCAAATCTCAACCCTCCAGTTTTCTCACTTCACCCAATCAACCACTTTCTCCAAATCCTCAAAAAACTAACTGCAGACAACTTCGATCAAACAAATTTATGGTTATGTTTTTCGAAACGCTATCTAGGTTGATTTATTAACAGAAGATAAATCACATAGATAACCATAGACTATAACAGCACTACGCCACGGTGTTTTTCGATCTGGAGAAGGCCTATGATACCGCATGTCGATACAGTATCATGGAGACTCATCATACGATGGGGGCGAGGGGACGCCTACCAATCTTTATATCTGAATATTTGCGATATCGTCGATTCTGCGCCCGGGTTGGGGGAGCCCTATCCTGCCCAATGGAGCAGGGAGAGGGTGTGTGGTAGAATGGACTCTTGATGATATACCATATATAACTATTCGTTGAGGGAACAATTCAATTATATTTCGAGTGCGTGGTTATCTGGTTGACCGATGTTATTTATCTTCAATATGTTTAAGAAGTGGAACTGAGCTCAAGGATAATAATATGGCTATCATTAATAAAATAGAGTTTTATTAATTAAACTATCAACAACACACAAAACGGAAAATGTTTACATAAACAGAGAATGGAAAGGGTCGTGGGAATATCTGGCTAATCCGAGGATTAAGATTTGGGAGAGATTTAAAAAGGTAAACAAATAAAAATTAAAGGGATTAGATAGTTCGCTAAACCATTTAAAGCACAGGGTAGGGTTGACGAAAACTAAAATACTCAAAGGTAATGCTCAGCTTACGTAATTACAAGTTGTTGTGCAGAGGAAGGCGACGAGAAGGAATCTTTAGGACACTGGCGAGTTCCAGCCGAAAGGGGGGGATTAAATTATCCTGACGGGACGTCTTGGGAATGAGAACCGTTTCTTGACGAAAAGGCTTGAAGAACAATGGCTGTTCTAACGTTGTTCTCTTCTGAACAACAGCAGGGGGGGTGAGAACCGTCTCTTGTCTACGGGCTCAGAGAACAATGGCTGTTCTAACGTTGTTCTATTTCTGAACAACAGGGGGGAGGGTGAGAACCGTCTCTTGTCAACGGGCTCAAAGAACAATGGCTGTTCTAACGTTGTTCTCTTCTGAACAACAGGGGGGGGGGCTTGTGGACTTGGCGTCTTGAAGGCTCGAACCTTGGCACTCAAGGGATTTTGTCCTCTTCTGGACAATAATGGTGGATCTCGAGGTAGAGGGCCCTGGTGCACAAGGTGAGACCGGATCGGCGTGATGTCTCGCGAAGATAATCTGGATCTGATTTGATCTAATCGGTAAAGTTTCCATATAAATAGTCGGAGCCATCCCCTTGGCGTAGGGGACAATAGAGTGGGGGCTTCGAAGGAAGGCCTAGCCGCCGCCTGGGAACATACCTTATCTGCCCATAAGCCTAACTCAATCTGGCGAGATCGGCGCATGGGGCGAAACGGGGGGGGGGGGGTGTACCTCCTTGGTTAAATATTGACTCAGGTGGCGATAACGCGCCCGGCTTCGACGCGAAGACGCCCGTGGGTAGCAACGTGTTTCTAAACAACATGTGATAGCGGTTGAAATTAAGCGGCCTAGATCGTTCTATCACAGGGTGTCCTGCAGGAAAGTGTCCTCAGTGTTACACTCTTTGCAGTGAGCATCGACGGCATCACCCCGGTGCTGCCGGAAGATGTTCTCGCTACGCTCTACATGGACGACCTTTCGATCTCTTTTGGCGCGGCCCAGATGCCAACTCTAGAGCGTCGACTCCAACAGGCATTGAACTGCGTCTCTCCCTATGCCGAAGCGCACAGGCTTCTGTTGTTTCTTGGCTAAGACTAAAGTGTTGCACCTATGCCACCATCCACGGCTTCACCCTGAGCCAGACTTATTTCTCAATAGGGTGTGCCTGGAATTGGCGAACTCGCACCGTTTCCTCAATCTTTTATTTGACTGACGCTTCACCTGGGAGGCTCATATTCGCAGCATTAGCTTCTCTTGTACCCGCACCATGGATATTCTTCACTTTTTGACAATCAGCGCCTGGGAAGCTGATCGTCAATACACGCTGCCGAGCGTGTATCTCGCAAGGTGGACTCAATCCACCACACCGACATTTGCCTGGCGACCCGTGCCTTCCGCACCTACCCCATTGAGAGCCTACTTGTCGATGATGGGGAAATGCCACTCGCTCTGCACCGTGCACAGTGCATTATTCGCCTGTACGCGCGAGTCCGGCACCTTCCTCAGTCACCAACGGCTCTCATGGCATCCGCAGCTGATCTCGACGGTGCTTATGCAACCGAGAGACGCCAGTCATACCCTAAGGTGCTCTCGGGGCAGTGGTATCTCCGCATCCCTTGGTTCACGATATCCGTGACGTCACGGTTTTGGTGAGCCTGGCGGATGTCGAGATTGTCTTCTGCTAGGTTCCTGGATTAAGGAATTGCGGGGAATTAGCGCGCCGATGAGAGTGCCAAAGAGTCCCCGAGGACTGGGCTACCAGTCCAGCGTTTCGCTATTCCTCACACCCATTACATGGCAGGGTTACGGGCAGCTCTCTAGGCTGCTTGGCAAAGAAGATGAGAGACAGTCGAGTAAAACTTAAAAAGTTGCGCGTCATTGCGCCGCGACTGTTTCCATGGACCTACCCCCCCCCCTCACTTCAATGCCGCTCGGCTTCAGTTTGCTTTCTGTCGTCTTCGAATTGGAAACACTTGCGGGACGCAGCGCCATTTGATCGAGTGCTCACCTGCGCCCTCCTGTGAAGACTGCGTTGTCTCCCAGACTGTTCGGCACATTCTTGTCGAATGTCTCAGTCTGGGCGATCTGTGCAAACGTTACCTGTCCCGGTACTAGGACGAGCGGGGTCGCTACCGCTTGTCCCTTGTACTCGGGACTGTTTCGTACACACTGACTTGTGGACTTTTTGACATTTTGGATGAGGTTGGCCTCCTCCACTTTATTTAACTCATTTTTAGTAGGTTGCACGTTCCTGCGACAGTGGGAGGCGGGCCGACGCCGGATCGTGTTTCCTGCCCTTTTCCTTTTTTATTGTTGATTTTTCTTTGCATATTATTTTAATGTAGCCTAGTACTAGGCTGTCGTGAGTACGGCGACTTATGCCCAAGTAGGCAGTCACCAGATGGGCTCCTAATTTTTTTTAAATCCTTAGAGGATGACCAGGGGGCAGCAGTCAAGGTCGAGCGTTTGATGAGGGGACAAGAGGGCAAAGGGGCTCGAGACTCAGCACAACACTCCGTCACATTCGAGGTGTGGCACCTTCTTGCGACTAAATGGGAAGAGAGAAGGCCTGGCTCACTGGGTTGATTTAGCCAGTTTGACGACAGCTGAGAAAGCTGGTGCATTCACCCCTTTCCCTTCTGGCATCCACCTTTTTTCATGATTATCCTTTTTACGTTTCTAATTTCGGAGTCTCTGCCATTGCTGGCAGGCGACAGTATAGTATATTAAAAAATCTATGATTAACGCCATGCATTAATCTAGTTCACTGCATTTGTTAACGGTAGAGCTCGCACGTCTCCCTGGATAACCCAGTGCTGGGGTATAATGATAATAGATGATCACCCACCCTACTCTTTAGTGGACCGACCTACCGATACTTTCCTATATTACATACCCTTCTCTATCTCTTTCCGGCTTTTGTTCTTATTATCTAGAAGTTCTGGCAGTTCGGCACACTTTTGTCTCATTGCCATAACCTTCCTCAGTGGCAGAGCAGACTCCACAGCGAGTTCCTTACATGCTGGCATGACCGAAATAATGCTATATAGGGGCTGTATTAGGTACAGGATGTGGTAAGTTGTCGACTCTGCTCACCGCTTACCGTGCACATATAAGGTGGCTACGCCGGCATCATCCTTCCGGGGGTGAGCAGAAGCGGGTTTAAGCCCCACTCTTTTATCCTAAAGAGGTGAAAAAGATATTAAAGAGGACTAGGAGCTCCTTTCCGTCCACATGGGCTATGGGGACGAACGGCTCTGGTGACCTTTTGGCAAGCAGCCAGGCCAAGCTCGGTACGTCCGGCACCGGGCAAGGAAACCCAGACAAAGATCAAAGATACAAGTGTGGTGAGTTGAGCCTCGATTGCGTCGTGCCCCGCACTGAAAAACTACTTAACGTTTTTTAGCTCGCTAGCTTCAAACACTTTTTAGTTATTCGCTCCACCGATGGCAGCAAGTTGATCAAAGTCTACATGTTCTATCAGAGAATAACATTAGCTAGATGAGTAAACAGGGAAGGAAGGCTCGATACCTAACCCGTAAACTCTTCGTACGTTCGATCGTAACAGGCTCGCGGAGTCGGTGCATGCCGGTTGTTATCGCAACCTTGTCAAGGCATTTGTGCCACTGCAGCGAAATTGCTACTACTGTCACCACTTCGGCCATTGGAATCGTTCGTTTAGCCGGGCAAATTCTGTTTCCCCTGTACTCTGCGTAAATTGCGTAAAGTCCTTTACATGTACGACCAAGTGTTTCATTTGTAGTTATTGGCAAAGTGGCGCTTATCTCCTGGAGAAGGAAGTCCTGGGCATTCAGGGTGTGGACCAACTTCCGTTTCGTGAGACTAAGAAATTTGTCTTGGCGCTATCTGGGACATCCTATGCCTCAAAATTTAAGCATGCACCTTCTGATACTGGCCCTCCAGGTCTACGACCATGGTCGATCCCAAGCCCAGTCGGAACCATTCTGGGGATTTTTACTCTCCTCCCACTCCGGGTGTTCCCCTGGTACGCCGGTTGCACCAGGAAAGCACCCGCGTGACTGTTTCCCGTACGGTCAAATGCACATGCGCCTCAACAGAGTCGTTAGACTCACAAAAGGCAAACCCTCAAAGGTGGTCGTGAGACCATCTTAGGTGAATCCTAACGCTGTCCCCCGAAATCAGAGCAGCACCAAGGAAGCTTCGGTTCCCATGCCCCCACCCAAAGGCGATCCCAACCTCCATCAATAAGTACTCAAGAGCGACAGCGCGTTTTGCCGTCAATAGCACAGCAACTCTGTCTCCGGGAAGCCTAGACCATTCTCGTGGGGCTCTTCTCCTAGAAGAGGGCCTAAGCATCTCCTCTGAGCTAGGCATGGAGGGACAATTGCTACAATGGTGATTGCCGTAGACTCTGAGCCAAATGAGAGGAGGTGCAGTGGCTCGTCTCCTACCGTTTTCAGTTATAACTAGGGAGGGTTTGGACCCCACTACTACGAGATAGGGGTGTGGCAGGACGATGAGCAATTTACACCGGGCATGATGTATCCGTTCTTTCACTCACTATAAATAATTCCTTTTAGGCAGTCTTTGAATTAGCACAATCGCGAGACCCACCGCCAATTGAAGGAACGCTCCCACCCTTACACATTACTGCGACGACTGAGTTTTGCCCAGATTGTTCGGCATATTATTGTTGAATGTCCCAGTCTGGGCGATCTTCCTTCTCGTTACCTACCCCTACATATACCAGGATGAGCAGGGTCGCTACCATTTTTTCCTTGTATTCGGGATAGATTCGGGCACACAGATTTGTGATCTATTTTACTTTTTTTAAAGAGGCTGGCCTCTCTTTGGTGCTGATCATATGATCCGTCGCCGGGAGAGGCTGGTCTCCTCCTAACACTGGATCCTGCTTTCCTCTTCTTCTTGGTATTGGTTAGTTTCTTGTTTTTTGTTTGTGTGGTTTAGTTTCTTTGGTTTGTGTGAGCTTTTTTTGCTTTGTTTTTGTCTTTTATATAGGTTATTAATAGGCTACAATTGATTGCGCTACTTATCCTTTTGATTGCATTCATTAGATGGGCGCTATATATTAAACTAATCATTGGCTATACGCTTGCATGCAGTCACCAGTATATATATAACAAAACCCCGCCTCGCTACATAGACGACTTTTCTATATGTCTTGGTGCAGCCCAGATGCCTATCATGGAGCATAGACCATCAGGAACTGCACTGCATCTCTAGCTATGCTGAAGCATAGGGGTTTCGGCTTTCTTTCCCCATGACTAAGGTGATGCACTTCTGTCATCATCTCTGGGTTCAACCCCACCCGGACCTCTACCTACATTGGGATAGCTTGGTTGTAGGAGACTCGCACCTTTCCCTTGATCATGTTTTTGAGCCAGGTCTCACCCGGGCGACGCACATACTCAGCCTTATGATGTCATGTACCCGCCCCATCGACATTCTTCGTTCCGTAATTCAGCACTTGGGGTGCTGATTTGGCTACTCTTTTACTTTTTACCGCTCTAAACTAGACTACCTTTACGAGTTCTAAGGATCCGCAGACGAGCGTGAATTGCGAAAGGTGGACTGGTCTCTGTTTGGGGCCCCGTGTCTTCTGCACATTTACCAAATCTTTTTCTATAATGTAGAGATAAAGCTCACTTTAAGAATATCCCACAGTCACCAAGCTCAATATAACTATCGGGCTGGTGGCGCCGAGGGTTCTGAACAGGACACTACCTAGTAACTTTTACATCCCCCAGTAGTACTGCGCTTGAATTTCTTCGGGCACACGTTGTCACACTGATGGTCGTACCAGTTTAAACCGATGGCTTCAAATCCGAAGTAGGTGGGCTTTTACGTTTTCTTTCCCTTGTTTGAAGCCGGTGTGGCTTTTCCGTTGCAGCGTCTCTCTTCACGGCCGAGCTGGTTACAATACCTTGCTCGGTAATAGTGAATAGGCATCGTGCCTAGTTCAGAGACTGAGCTAAGATTTTTAGATCTACAGAGCGCACTGAGTGGTCTCGAGGCAATGCAACCTCCGCACCCTCTGTTACGAAATATCCATGACCCTGCCGCGAGATTGGAGGATGTCGACTTTGTCTTTTGCTGGGTTCCTGCACATGTAAGGATTTCTGGAAATGATTGCTTTGAAAAGGGCTCCAAACAGTCTGCAAGGAATGGGCGACTGGAACAGTGTTTCGTTCTTCCATACTTTGCCTCCATGGAAGGTATCAGGTCAGCTCGTTCGGGTTGCATGACAAATGATATGGGAGACTACGGACGCGAATCTAAAGTTTCGCGTTATTTCGCTGCGATTTTTCCAGTTGAGCGACGAGGGGCGGTCAATAAGTTTTGCAATTCGGATATAAGGAAACGAGAGATAGGAAAAGTGTTTTATTAATTTTCAATATAACTACCCTCGACTTCAAGGCACTTGCGCCAATTGTCCCTGAGGCTTCGAGTTCCCGACTGCTGTTCAATCCACTCCTGGACATCATCATCCCCAAACCGGCGTCCACGCAGTGTAGCATTGAGCTGGCGGAATAAAAAGTAGTCGCTAGCAGCCAGATCTGGACTGTAGGGGGGATGGTTGAGCAACTCGAATCCGCACTCGCGCAGGGCAGCTTATGCAACTCGGGCCTTGTGGACTTTGACGACGTTGAAGTCTATCATGGGGCGTGAGGTTTCTAGGGACCCAACGGGCAAAGATCTTGGTCATGGCCAAATTGCCGTGGATGATGTTCATAACACTTCCATGTGATATTCCAAGTTGTCGCTCGATTTCTTCGACCTTCACCCGTCGATTTTCAAGGATCATCCTCTCCACATGGGCCACATTGTCCTCGTTGGTCACGTCTGACGGGCGTCTTGGAAAGGGTCATCTTCGAAGGACTCACGACCATGGCGGAACTCCCTATTCCAGCGAGCAATGGTTGCATAGGAAGGGGCGGTGTCGGTGTATACTACAACCAGGCGTTCATGGATCTCGTTTGCATTCTTGCCTTCCTTGGTCAAAAATTTGATCAGTGCGCGGTGCTTAACCTTCTCTATTGTTGAAAAATTTGTGACTGACAATCTGCGATCAGCTACTGCTTCTTAAATAGACGAGGCAGGAGCGTGCGGCCGCAGATCCTGACTCGTCATAACTTGTCCTAACACCCCCACAAACAGCCTTTCCCCTTCCTCTGTTTTGCCCTACTGAATCGCAAAACTTATTGACCGCCCCTCGTACTTCCCCAGTATTTTTTTTTTTAGTTTTCAAATTGGGCACACTGATCGATCGCTCCCTTGAAACTTACTGCAAGACCTTTTGGTCTCCTAGACTCTCCAGCATATTCTTGTCGAATTTCCTAGTGATGATCATTTACCTATCGTTCTACCAGCTCTCAACCTAAGCCCACACCTCTTTCGCCCTCTTCAGTGGAATTTACAACTCCAAAACCCGAATGCCTGTATAGCATCACATTACATGACGTTTGCCAGAAAAAAATCCAAGGTTTTCAAATTGGTGTACGATAACACGGGTTATCTTACCATGGCTGAATTGAATTCTCCCAAAATTTGAAAAAGCAATATGCTTAGGCATCAACCTGAGGATGGTGCAGAGGATTGGGGATAGAGTTGGACGAGTCAGGCTGTGATTACAAGGAAATGACGGCTCTTAAGCTCCACTCTAATAGTTATACTACAAAAAGAACCCCCAATTTGTCGCAGAGATCCAGGCAATCATTGACAACGATCGCAGCAAAACACCGAGGTCAAAAGCCAAGGAGAATGGCGTGTCAGTCTCTCATTAGGCAGTTCGTGCAAGACGACATCCGCTACCAATACAAGACGAGAACGTGCCAGCTTATGTAGCAGAAGGCATGTGCTTCGAAGATTGTGAACAAACTGAAGCATCCCCTCTACAGATGTGCAGACACTCATGGAGACCAAGTTCCCGGTCTACCGCATGGTGCTTGTGGTCGGTAGCGAGGCCCACGTTTATCTACCCAGAAACAGTAAGTTCTGGTTCTCTTTCCAGTCGTACATTTGCTGTACACATCGAGCCATTCTCAAGTGTGGTGGATACAAATCTAGATTACCTCCGGTTCTTATTCCCCTTTCGAAAAGCGTTGCGACGCACCACGTCCTGTGTGTGGTCCCGTAATGATAATCTTGTTAGTCTCGTGCGACTATATCTCATTATGTCAGTTGGTCGGTCCGAGTTGTGCTTTGTTTTTGTAATAACATTGTAACTATTCGGCCGATTCTAACGAAATTTGAAACCCTCATGTATTTTAAATTCTCTTGAATCATATAATTGTCAGTCCCCACAAAGTTAGTCCGGGAATTGTTGAAAGTTTTGAAGGTCGTAATGTCATAAATCGGAATAAATGAGAGCACGCAACTTTTTGGTCAACAAACTTTGTTTGGTCCTCCGTCCCCCATACATTTAATTCGCTAGAGTATAATACCCACTAGCGAGCTTAAAAATTGACTTCAAAGAGGAAAATCCAAGCTTGCACATTGCGCCATCGATGACCTACTGTACAGCAAAGTCGAAACCATTAATGCTACTTACGCGTAGGCAGTATACATCAGAAATCACCAAGTCGACGATACTCGAATTTTCAGGTTTGGCCATTTGAGCCAGAATTTCCCGATAAACGTGTTTGCGACTATTGTCCAGTCTTATGGCAAATCTTTCGACCACCCGAATATGCGGCCCCAAATGTGGAGATAAACACCATCTCTCGTCTTGGTTCCAGTTTGAAACTAGGTCAGTTTATCCGTCCTGCGGAGGGCCAGTTCCTCGTGCACCGTTCGTCCCAGGGTCACCCCGACTATTGATCGTTCTGCGGGTTCGCTGCCTAACCTCCTGCACGCTGTTCATGAACTATCCCCCTCTCCAATGGAAACTAAGGCGGACAAGTTGCCTGCATTAGCAGATGTTAATGGTTCCGCGACAAGAACGACGGATGGACTAACTGAACATTTGAAACACTAGTATCACATGATGCGCGGACACGTTCGATATATATATATTTTTTTAAGTCTTTAAATCACTAGCTATATGCTAACTTTAATTACCATCCCGAAATTACCCATTATCTACCCTGTTTAATGAAGACGTTCCATCACTTGTACAAAATCTTTCGGGGCCTCTTGCCGCCATAATTAAACTAAGTCTTCAAACCACTTCCCAACCATCACGGAACATTAGGAAAAAGAAACGTACAAAATATTTAAATTTTTACTACAAAAAGTGGTCGAGACCTAGTAACTAAACCTTCCACACAATGAAGAGGAATAAAGTTTGACATCACAATGAATAACTTAAACGTGCGCCTTAATTGTTACAATGTCGAATGATTTTGTACAAATGATACTTAAAGTTCGTCCCTCATCCCGTTTTCTGAGTCATCCTCAGACACTTCATCTCCAATTTCCTCTTCGGCCGAGTCATCCGAATCCTCGAGTTCCGGTTCCTCTTCGACAGGTTCTGCTAGAGGAATTCCTAAGGTCTGCCTCATCATCTCTTCGACGCTCTTGGCGAAGTCCACAGTGTCCTTCAACATGTAGCCAGAACGCAGGGTGGCTGCAAAAACGCCATAAGTAACCAAAATGATAAGTAGCACTAGAACATTTAAGAGAACTATCCGATTCCTAATCCCACCAGCTTAATAACTATCACCATTGGATCAAACCATTGAGCGCAATCTTTTAAGATAAGTTGTAGACGGGCTCTAAAGCCAGTGCCTGCACCTTTTTTTATGCACAAGTGCAGTCAGTCTTAATATACGACGCACAGCTGACACTACAGTAGCGGTAGTTTTATTCTGACCACATGGAAGCTTTTGTGAAACTATGGAGAAAAGGATAAAGCCTAAAGGAGTACTTAGGGGTAAAAGAATTACAGCACCCATCCCTTCTCCGAAAGGATAAGGAAATTTAAGGTCAGACTGAAGTCGGCCCAGTCCTAATTCGAGAGGAATGTACAGTCGTAGCATTATGCCCCCCCCCCCCTCCCTCCCAATAGGTAGAGTAGGTGGGATCCAGCAGGGCAACACTTTGTCCGTCCGGGAGATGGACTTCTCCAAGGGCGACTAAAGAAAGTGGCGAGGGAAAGCAACAGATGGAGGTGTTCGTATGAGGGGAAAACAGCGGCGTTTTGACCTCTTAACCCTAAATAAAACGCACTGAGTCAATACCTGTTCTGAACATCATCGTAGCGATATTTTTGGCACTGGAGTCTTCAGCATCGCTTTCCACCCTCTTCAACAGCTCTTTAATAAGCGGGTGTCGTGGATTAATTTCTAGAGTCTTCTTTTGGCTCAAATAATAGCTAGAGGAAAGTAGAATAAGTAAGACAAACACTAGTGGAATATCAAATTAAAATCATTTGAAGGGAAAATTGCAACCAATGTAAACAAAATTATTTAACAATTACGAAGGAAGAACTTTGGCTGTCTACCCTTCAGAGAGATTTTTTTGCTCTAGGGGGAAAAAAAAAGCTCTGATCATTTGATCAAAGGTAACTAGGTCTCTTAACATACACAAGTGGCATCAACACAGGACTGGGGAGAAAGTCAAGAATATGCACGCAACGAAATTTATATCACAATTGGGTTAGTTAGTCTTGCTCCTTACTTTCAAGCTCCCTCTTTGCGGCCGCTAACAAGGACAGTAGCCGAAATTAGCAAAGGTTAGTTTTAGATTACTTTAAAATAAAAAAAAAGAAAACCAAATCATCCAGGTTTCCATAAATGGGGAGTAACCGATCAACACCAGTATTGGCATGGTTGGACGTGATCCGCGAGAATATTACTGCCTCTGCGTATTGGTAACGCAGAAAGAAAACTTAAATTTCGAGCCTAGTGCTCCCTATCCGGGATTAGCCGCCGGAGCCCTGGGTATTCTTCCTGTCCCACACATTTTATAGTATAGTGTTCATTGCAAAATCTGACATTTCAGCCAATCAGTAAAATGAACCATGTTACCACGCTAGGCAAGCCAATACAAATGCAAAGTCACCTTATTCTCTGAACCTGGAAAATAATCTATTGTGCTTTTTAGTTGAATTTATGGCCTTCAAGTGCGGATTAAAGTGCTTTCAGTTACTTGGGCCAAGTAAATTAGAAATAGTTTACTTCGTCTAGTTTGGAGCCAAGGCAAGACGCCAAAGCAATACTCTCTAACTGAATCGCGATGGTCCCAGTTCTGTCTACGCAAGCTCGATACGAAAATGGTTGCCGTGAGCCGAGACGCGTATTTCACAAGTTAAGGTTTTACCCTCGATGCGAGTTCATGTCTCACTAAGCTTTAGTCCAAGGTACAAAATAGAGGCAATGTTTTCCTAAAATTATGCCGTTGTTTAACCATTTTATTTAATCTTATTAAATAGCATTTAAACGGATCGTGCTACAACCATTTCCATATTTTCAAACTAAAAATACAAAACTCCAAGAAAGTTTAATGTATAACATAGGCGTGCAGAAAATTCTGGGTTCAGTGCTTGCCGATTCTTAACTTCACCCTTGGATTGATCTTATACTAAGGATACATTCAACAAAAGGAGTGTATAACAAAGCAACGAGCAGTTTTTAGACGGTTCTTTACTTACTCTCTCTGGACGTCTTTGCTTTTGGCGTGAGTTTGAGAGGTCACGATCCTCTCCATGTTGGCAGTCCACCCGAATCGTGATGTAACGAGGGCACACGGAGACTCGTCTAATCTCTCGCTTACCTCTGCCTTTTGGATCTACAAGTATTTAAGAAGGAACTATCTTACCTTTGAGTCAAAAACTAAAAGCAGCTTTTTATTTTCAAAAGCTAATGATATCAGTGGTTAGTGTTGATTCACGAGTGCCAAGTGACGAGTTCAAAGGTTGTGTATGGCATCTATGTTCACTAGACTTACCGTATGACGAGATATGACTCAGAATTAACGAATATATAATTTTCATGCAAAAATAAGAACGTACAAGATATACGCAATGGCGGATATTGCCTTACGGTTCCAGTTCATGCTTCACAGGAATGGCATAATATATTAGCACCGTATTTCAGTTAAGTAACCCAGCAACCAATGCTGTAGTTTCTTTCGGTGGGATATATTCAGAGTTTGTTAAAATGAAAAAGCAAGGGATCACTAACGCTACAGATATTACTATATTCATTTACTGGACAAATTTTGCTATCCATGAAGACAAAACATGCAAACGCCGGTTCTACAGCGAAGGTAGACGTCAGCATTGCAAAGCCAACAAAGATCGCGCCTTAGCTGTAGACGAGCAAACGCTCAAAAACGACACTAGAAGCATTACACAAACTAAAACCACATCCCCCCCCAACTTACTCCCTATGGGCATCTTCCCTCTTTTGGTGGGCATTTGAAATAGCTAATCTCTCCATATTGCCAGTCCAACCAAACACACTGGCGACTAGAGCACAAGGAGAGTCATCCAAACGCTCCGATATCGAAGCTTTCATAATCTGTTAAACAGTTTAAGGTTACCACTTCTGATCGAACACTTTCACTGACACCATCACTTCTAGCCCAAATTTAACACCACTGCCACCATCTTACTCTAAATTTAATGCAAGGCCAATCTGCGCATCTTCCCACATGAAAATGATCCCGATGCAGACATCAGTCAGGTAGCAGTAAATGCGTTAAGCTGTTATGCTCGATTAATAACCTAACCATACAACTTACAACTAAAATAATTAGTGTTAGTTAAAGCTCTTAGTCAAAGTAGGGAAAACAAAGGATTCAAGCTTTCATAATTCTGTCAGTTGTACTTTTTATATGGCCATTTTAAATACACAGCAGAATAAACAAAATAAAAAGGAGCACCTAATTGATGGAAGTTTATGGTTAACTGGTCCCCTTCCTAATGCACCAAATTCATGAAAGAAGCAAGCGTGTCCCCACGCTTGATCCCAGACACCAACCTGTTCCTTAAGAGCAACCTCTGACAACCACTTTGTGAGCGGTTCAAATGTAGTCTTCAGCTGTTCCATGCGTTCTTTGGCGGCGGCCCCTTCGTCGATAGAGAGCCCTTCTTTGGCCACATTCTGGAACTTCTTGCCATCAAACTCTGGCAGAGCATTCACGGCATACTCGTCGATTGCCTCAGTCAGGTACAACACCTCGTACCCCTTCTTCAGGAGTCTTTCAACGAACGGAGAGCTCTCTACCTATGGAAAAATTTTTATAGCTTAATATTAATCATTTTTGCCAACATTTGTTGTGAATGGACTCTTGCAGAGTCATAATGCAGTAGTACGGGGAAAAGAGTACAATAACTCATCCGACCTTTAGCCATTACTCAAGACAGATCCAGTCTTCGCTGCTCACTTTAGTACTCTAAGACAATGCTTGAGTATACTTCAACCTTACTTATCGGGGCAGGTCCTAAACCTTACAAGGAGCAAGCCTTAACCTACCTCCTTTCTGGAGGCGCCAGCCATGTAATAGATGTGCTCCTGCTTCTCCTTCATCCTCTCGACGTAGTCGGACAGACCCGTCATCTCTTTATCGTCGGTCGAGGTCGAGAACCTCAACAACTTAGCCAGGCGGTTACGATTGGCAGAGTCTTCGATAACGCCCAATTTGATGCTGTAACAAAATGACTACATCACCACACATCCGTCAGTACCTTCAGCGACAAAAGTTATCAGTAATTAACAAGCAATATCTCACAAGTGGGGTTGGCGCGCCTCCATTACCAGCATGATTGTACAGGGTGAAATACAATCTCTCACATTAGTCATTCTGCGGTCACAGGAACAAAACTTTCGGATCTGAGGCTTGCCACTGGTAGTAACAGTCTTTTTAAAACGGGCTCCAGAAGACACTACAGTCATTCTTCCTGCTCCGCAGAGGCAAATCGCTTTTGTAATTGAATAAGACCTTTTAATCATAAACCAAAGAAAAAGGAAAGATAAGAAAAAGAAGCAAACTAGTGGCAAGACCTTAATAAGGCCAATGGATGTTGAAACAAGAATGTGGTACAACTTTTTTTTTTAGCTTAGAATGGCACATTTAGTGCATGCCAAGTGCAACTTTAGAGTATAACTTGGCTCAGAGTCCCAGAGAACGAATATGAGGTCCCCATTTGTTTCAGTGGGGATAAACGAGTCCCTTCGAACATTAAGGCCAAGAGTTATTCTTTAAAGCGTTTTACCAAAAATTGGCAAAGGCTCTAAAAACGAGGACCTGAATATACGATACGACCATCCACTTTGTACTCTCAGCTTTCTCGAACATTCATTTACATAACCAACCGACATTGGACGCGTTTCCCCAACCTTTTATACAGCAACACATTCGCACAAACCCCACACGCAGTACCCATCTCTTTCAAATGATACATATGTATTACTCACTAAATTTATCTTCTTTCCATACCAGTCTAACTCATTTACCATAATTGGCATCATATTCCTGTGCATCTTGCTTGCACATTTCTGAAAGCATCCCAAAGGGGATGGGGGGGAGGGAACCCGGCCTCATCAACCGACCTTAACTCGTCCGACATAATGTCATTTCCATGAATGAGCCCTCCCCACACTCACATATGGATTTCTCGGGTGATATTTGGATGGGAAAGTTATCACTACTATGAAAGTCATCGAACCCCCTACCAACCAAAATCAGGTTCTGGGTCCGGATAGCACAGGGATAGAGAAGAGAAAATGAAGCGGTTCTCGGACAATAAGTGTATTCATCCACATTTAGGATACTTCTCCAGCTCTTCGATCAGGTCCGCCAACACCTGTGATTGATCGTGTAGTTCACCCCCAAAGGCTGAATAACTTTCACATACCCGAGAAGAGGACCTCTGCAACGGTGCCACACCGCGGCGCAAGTCTGCTAGTTCGAGGTCAGCTGACGGGAATATACACCGAAGTGACGATATACCTCTTATTCAGATATGGCTGCAGTGCCATTGCCTGTTAGGAGGTATTTACAACTAAAAAGAATGGACACACCATATCGGGTCTAACTTGCTCATCCACCTGTAGTGGTGTGGTTGCAAAACATTTAGGCCCCGAGAATGACCTGGGACACGCAGCCAACACACACTCCTGATGAAATACAACTAAGGGGAAGGAGACTAGCCTCCGCCACTCTCTCTTTTCTGTTAGCCCGGAGTCCAATAAAATTTCATTGAAGAATGCACTCCTCCAGGCCAAGCTAAAAGGGGATCCGGGGAAAGTCTTTTTTGAAGAAGACCCGAGTAAGATTGGCTTGATGCAAGAGCCTTTATTCGTGCCTCAAGACCTTTTGTGGGGTAGGGTGGAGTGGAGTGGCTTTGTGGTCGGGGGTTTCTACCTCATCTTATGGAGGGGTTGAGTTCACAAGGCCGAGGAGTAGAGACTAGGTTCCCTTATTATTGCCCTCCTTTCGGGGGGGGGGGGAACTTTGGGAGCCTCTAGGATGGCCACCACCTGAAGATTTGCATCCCGTGAATAGAGACTCCACATTTCATACACTTGGCCTTGCATGATATAGCTTCATCATACAAAGACCTTGAACCAGTTAGCGGAAATTGTGTTTCTCAGGACAGGCTATTCGTATGGCTAAATCTGTGGCAGTGGTAGCACCTCCGTGGTAATAGAAAATTGCATCGGCGATAGCAACCAGCTGACAACTACTGTGGGATCCTATTGCGATCGAACGTCACGAACAAAGTAGGGAAGAGTCTCTTAAGCGCCTGTTTCATCATTACTAGCTCTATTTCAACTGATCCATGGTCAGCTCACTCTTTCGTGGTCTTCTATGGACTAGTAAGGTTTCTTTGTACGATACACACTTAAAGGTCAAAGGCCCTTGAGCAGTTCACACAAAATTCGGGTTGCCCCGACTTTGCAACGTCCATAGTGTGAGAAATCAATCGCCTGTACATGCAAACCATAATGTCTGAAGAGCATTCACGCTGGCAGCCTTGGAAGGTTCACCAGTTTTCATAAGAGTCCCATCCAAGAAGCCTAGCTAATGTCTGACAGAACATGCGGCTTCTGGACAGCATGCTCCAATCACTAGAGCGACCCCCCCTCCCCTCCAAAAAAAAAATGCTTAAAGCTTGTGGGATAGAAGACTGGGCAGTAACTATGAGGTGCCATGACGACTCACATCGTGCTTTTGCTTCTTGTTTAGGGTTTTGGCCCTAAAAATGAAAAGTGGGTGGCAGGTCATGTTTGCCTTTGTGCAGCAATGTACAAAGGCTGGTCGCTCCAAAAGTTGCGGGTTCTTAAAGTCTTCAAGACTACCAGGATATGAAAATTTGGTATGTGGCAGACAGACTGGAACAAGTCTTTGCCTGGTAGCTAAGAAGACAGTAAGGCCTTTCCCAATAGGCAAGAGAGGGTTATGCACCAGAATAGGCACAGGGGATGTTATTGGGCCAAAAGTGATCTTCCCATTATTCTCCCCAATGCAAAGGAACCCTCAGGTCAGGTCTCTTACAACCTGTGGGTGTAGTTTATAGTAGTTAAAAAAAAGCCACCTGATGTGACACGACGCAGCCCATCACGTAATTAAACATGGAAGAAATGAGGAGGGGGGGATGTTATACTTAAAAAAAAAAAAGTGCATATACGGGAAGTAAACTATGAAACGGTACTTCCTTATGGCCACAAGATCGGGAAAGATGCGCCCCCCAATCCAGGTAGCAAGGGTTAATTCCAACTGATGGGCGTCATGACACAAAGGATAACCCTGTACACTTACTTGGTGGAATATTCCTTCCAGAACTTGTCAAACTTTTCCTTTTCCATTTTCTTCAACATGTCAAGCGTTTTTCGAACCAATTTCTTCTTTATCACTTTCAGAAGCTTATGTTGTTGCAACATTTCTCGAGACACATTCAGGGGGAGGTCATCAGAGTCGACAATACCGCGAATGAAGGCCAAGTAATTGGGCAACATGTCCTGAATAAGGAAAATGGCATTACAACGCACATGGAAAGGGAAGATGGTTACATTATCCAAGGGCAATGGTTTTAGGAAAGTGGGTGAACAAGCTAAGGAGATTTATGGTGTAAGTATAAAAGGAAAAAAATAAGAATGCATATAGAAGAGTCATGGATAGTGAAAGGCTTAAACTAGTGGATATTACAGCTTGGATGAGACAACCATAATCAGCAATTCTTGATCTTTGTGCTCCCCACCCCTCATCCTACGAAGGAGGCTAAAAGTGAATGCAGAAAGCTAGTATAGTAATGGTATTTAGGGGCAAGATGAAACATCGAAGTGTGGTGCCACAGGCAAACTAGTGCAATGTTTTAGGTAGCAAGGATGAATTGTGGTACAGAGAAAGTAGATTGCAACCGCAAGGTTAAGTGATAGGAAAATTTCTGGAGTGATTATACCATTAAGGGGTAGAGTGCGGAATGTGCCAAGAAGTTGAATGAGCGTATGCTGGTGCCACCGTTGGTGTATGAAAAAGCTATGCAGGATATTTGGTTTGTGTGTGTGTGTGTGTTAATTAGAGTGCGGAATGGAGGGGAGGGTCTTTTTTTTTTTTAAATGATGTAAATAAGATTATTACCAACCTTTCTGAAATGATGGAAATGTATGAAGAAAAAATTGGATGGAAATAAACTTAAAAGAATATATATGGGCGAGTGTCAGGATGTGTGAAGGGATGTAGGTCCAAGTAAAAGGTGGGCTGATTATGTCTGAGAAAGGGGTGGATTATATGCATCCATAAAAAGTGGTTAGAGGGGACCTGCTAGGGACATTCCACCAAGGGATGAACCCTGATGGATGAGATGCTCTCTAGAGTGCATAGCACACCATCACTCTCACAACATACACCAAGAATCACTTTTACAAAAATATAATTTGACAAGGACCAAGAGATGTACCTGGAAATCATCAGTGATGAACACTCTTCGCACATACAACTTTATGCTGTCCACTTTGGTGCCATATTTGTTGAAGGACTCGCTAGGTTGGACTTCTGGTACAAACATGAGGGACTTGAAGGTCACCTCCCCCTCAGCCACAAAGTGAGTCTTGGCCAATGGATCTTTGGAATCCTTAGCCAGAGATTTGTAGAATTCTGTGTATTCCTCTTCAGTTATGTCAGCTGGTCTGAAAACGAGAACAAATGAATAGCGTCATTCATATACTACTCTTGACTACACTGGACCCGTGTTGCTCTAACAGCCTCCAAATCGGAGCACAATCATCACCCCTGCATTACACTATGGAACGTTCCATACAAAAATCAAGTGAGATCCTGCAGGAACATTATTCAGGCAATCAAAGGAATTCATCAACACACAAAGCAGTATATCCATTCCACTAATGGCACCTAAAATTAAGTGTCTGGGTGTCACTGGACATGGGACTAAATTGCCATTGGGAACGCATTGCAAAAGCCTAAAAAAATAAAATACAGGAACCAGGAACCCATGACCCATACTGGCTTATGCATAAACCAGTATGGCTTGGCGCATCCAATCTCTTAAACCAACACTAATCTTACCTTGCCACAAGGTACATTCTTAACCATCAATCAGTAAAGATGATCAACATCAGTACCCACAAAATGTCAGCTAGACTTTTCCAGAAAGCAATTTTTCTACAATACACTTAATTTGACCCACAACATGGAAGATCCATAACATGAATGAAAGAGTGACCCTGCAGCCCAATATTTACTAATCATGCCTCAAAACTATCCACACAGATTACAGGCATCATTCTATCATTACCATCTTTCAGTCATTACACTGGAAAATGAGCCAAAAGAAGCATCCTGCATGGGTCAGAGCGGCCAAGATTCAATGGTCAATATCCAAAAACAAACAGCATGACCATCAGACAGTTGAGCTCGCTGAAAAAGGGAGCTAAAACAGCTGATCACAATCACAAAACAAAACTACAGATAAGATACATGATAGAGTTCACACTTGCCTCACCCTTAGTTGGTTAAAAGACCCTGATGAGCAGCATCAGTGCTCAGTGGCCACAAAAATATCTAGACAAGAGGTCAGCGAGCGAAGTGTAAAGACTTTTTAGAAACTTCAAACTCTGAATCTGTTTTGACAAGTGAAAACAAGGAAGGGAAGAAAGGAATATCTTCTTACTTTCTTGTCCAAATTGGCTTCGAATCGTTGATCAGAGTCCAGTCCCAGGTTGTTTTGCTGACTTTCTTTGTCTTTGGTTTATCTTCTTTCTCTTCCTCCACAGTGCCTTCGTCATCTTCAACCTAATTTGCCCCACCCAATTGAAAGATTTGATTACAGGATCTTTGGGGGGAGGGGGGGGGGGCAAAAACCCTCTTACTTTATTTAACAGGAACAATTTTTAAGATGCATTTTGACCCCAACTGAAATGAGTACTTTAGAATCAATAAACTAATTAGTTCATTAAGATTACCTTATCTTCAATTTTCTCTTCCTCTTCATCTTGATCTTCAATAGGTTCTTCTACCTCTTCAGTCTTTGATTCCCACAGATAGATGGGGAAATTGATGAACTGGGAATACTTCTTGATTAAAGTCTTTACAGTGTCAACTTCCACAAAGTCAAAGGCTTCTTCCTTCAGGAACAAGGACACAGTTGTTCCTAAAAAAAAAAATCAGAACACAACCTCAATGCATATAAATTATTTGTGTGTGTGTATTGTAGAAGTGGACAATGGGGAGGGGGGGTGAAGGAGTGTGCTGGATGATTTTTTTTTAAACGTTTTATCTGGCGGAGACTAAAAATAACATGCAGAGCAGCTGAAATATCCAACATAAAAGCCTATCATTAGGGCATTTAAAAATAAGAGAAATGCTAAAAGAAAATTTGTATAGTTTTCATGTTGTGGAAGTGTTGGCCATGTTGCGCTGTGAGAGGTCGTCTGTGCAGGTGTTAATGTGGATGATTGCGATTGAGGGTGTGGCATGTTGCGAGCAAAGAGGTTGAAGAGTATGGGAGAGAGAATGGGTCCTTAGTGGACTTCATTGTGGGTTTTGTGCATTACTTTGCCTCGTTTGCAAGTCTTTTAAACCATAGCATTTTCCAGATAGATAACATAGTCGGTGTCCCGCCCCCCCTCCCCCAAAAAGAGGCTTTTGCAGGTAGCATTTTCCAGCTGGAGCAAGGATCTAACATGGGGGTGAAACTTGAAAAAGACAGGTTCACCAATTTATCAGTCAAATTGCACAGCGAAGTTTAATACATTGAGCAGAAACTGATCAGAATAGTGATCCCTCCTGAGCTTTCAGAAGGCAAGCACAGTAGCCATTGGCCAGAATCTAGGAAGATAGCCTGCAGGTTGCCTCTCACCCAGGAGTAAGCATGGCGAAAGCAATATCACCTGGAACAGACTAGCTGCACACAAAGCAGAGGGTGAAGTGCAGCTCGCTTAGTGTTTAGAGGTCATTGAAAGGTTCCTACCTCTCTGAGGTAAAGCAGTCACAGGCCTTCTTAGCCCCCAAGAGTGAAGAGGCTCTAAAGTTCGTCCCAATTACTAAAGTCAATGGCAATTCCATTAAAGAAAATAGCCTTCAGATCTATATTGAGAGGATCTGTTTTAGTCTTCCCGGGAGTGAAGACCCTTACTAGGATGGCCGTAGCTTTCCTCAAGACAACTGGAAGGAGTGGTGGGAATAAGAAGAGCTGTTGCCAACAGAGCTTACTGGAGGAGTGGCTGAACAAGAGCCTTTACCCTTCTCTACCTCAAAACTTTGGGAAGCAGGATTTCCTCACCCTTTGGAGGAGCCTCGTCACTATGAAGAGCTATTCTGTACAGACAATAGGTTGCCTTGTGCTTAATAGGGGATACAAGGGCGCATGTTCTGTGCCAGTGAAGTGTGCCAACAACATTAGAGGATTTTTTATATTGAAATCTAAGGCTTATACTAACTCACCTCTTCCAAGAGTATCTCCTCGTGGATCTTCAGAAATGGTAAACTTGGCAGAATCAGATTCCCAAATGTACTGCTTGTCATCATTGTGTTTTGTGGTAACAACGACTCTGTCGGCCACAAGGAAGGCAGAATAGAAGCCCACACCAAACTGGCCTATCAGATCACTAGCTTCACTTGAGGACTGCGTTTCTTGGAACTTTGAAAAGAACTCTGAAGTACCAGACTTAGCAATGGTACCCAAGTTGTTAATCAAATCATTCTTCGTCATTCCAACACCTGTGTCAGTGATATGCAAAACATGGTTGTCTTTGTCCGCTTTTATCCTAATGCTAAGCTCTGGGTTTGTATCCAACTGTTCTTTTTCAGTCAGTGAAAGGAGCCTAATTTTATCCAATGCATCTGACGCATTACTTATCAATTCTCGAAGGAAAATCTGTAAATAAAAATAGGCATTATTACTTAAGAAACGTCATTATTCCATAATAGAGGTAGGTGGTAAGATAATGCTAGCCTAGGGTTAATACATAGACAACTTTCTTTACCTTTTTTCTTCTTTCTGCACACACGTAGGCTATCTCCAAATATAGGCAATACCAAAATAAACAAATTAAAAACCAAAACCAAATTTACAAACTAACACCGACAGCTATTTTCCACCACTGTGTGGCACAATAACAAGCCAACGCATCATCCTGCGCCATCTTCTTATGATGTCACATCCCTTTCATTATCAAAAGTGAAAAACAACGTCATTTAACTATTCCTTCAATTAAATTGACACCCATCACAAAAGTGGACAGGGGTTAAAAAAATCTACTCCCCTCTGACAACAGCCACCAAGGATAAGACCTAGGGCAATAAGAAATAAAGAGCTAGGCTTAAGAATATTAAACATACCTCCTTATTTCTATACAAAGAATTGATGATCAATTTCATCATTCGATTGACTTCTGCTTGAAATTGGAATTTATCAGATTTCTCTCTTAATTCCTTCATCTGAAAGACAACCAAGTTGAATAAAAATGCACGGTTAAAAATCTATTCCATTTATATAGATACTCTTTACCTATGTGGAATAGATTAACAAAATTGAGATTGAGGGTAAAAGCAATTGGATTTTTTTTTTTTTTTTTTTTTTTTATAGAGCCCATCTGGCAACTACCCACTTGGGCATAAGTCGCCGAAAAACACGACAGCCTAGAATTAGGCTACTTTAAAGTTAAAATATGAAAACTTAACAATCAATATAAATTTGAAAAACTTAACAATCGAAGCAATCTCCGGCAGCGGGGGGAGGTCCCCCTCACCCCGGTGCAGGAGAGTGCAATCTAAAACAAAACAATAACAAAAAAAGGAACCTTAAATAAAGGGGAGAAGGCCGGCCTCCCCCAAAAAGTCAATAAGTCCACCAGTCATGGTGCACGCACTCGTCCCGAGTACAAGGGACAGGCGGTAGCGACCCCGCCCATCCCGGTACCGAGACAGGTATCGTGCGCGAAGATCACCCAGACTGGGACATTCGACAAGAATATGCCGAACAGTCTGGGGGACGACGCAGTCGTTGCAATAGGGCACATGCGAGCGCTCCACCAAGTAACGATGCGTCACACGAGTGTGTCCGATTCGAAGACGACAGAAAGTAACCTGAAGCCGCCGCGGCATTGGGGGATAGGTCCATGGGAACAGTCGCGGCGCAATGGCACGCAACTTTAAGTTCCCCTCGACCGTCTCCCATCTTCTTTGCCAAGCAGTCCGAAGAGCAGCCCGTATTCCTGCCATGTAGTCGGTGTGAGGAAGAGCGAAACGCTGGTCCGGTCGCAGAGTCCTCGCGGACTCTTTGGCGCCCTCATCGGCGCGCTCATTCCCCGCAATTCCTACATGTCCAGGAACCCAGCAGAAGATAATCTCGACATCTGCCCGGCTCGCCAAAACCGTGGCGTCACGGATTTCGCGAACCAGGGGATGCGGAGATTCCAATGCCCCGAGAGCACTCAGGGCGCTTTGTGAGTCGCTATAAATCACAATCCGGTCTCCGAACCGGGCACGTCGCGTAATCTCCCGTACCGAGTGGTGTATTGCCACCAGCTCGGCCGTGAAGACAGACGCAGCGCCTGGTAGAGCCCCGCTGACTTCAAACAGAGGGGATACGGCGTGGAAGCCGACCCCCTCTTGGGACTTGGAGCCATCCGTATACACTGGCACGGTACCAGCGTGAAACGATGTGTGCTCCAAAAAGATCGAACGCAATACTCCCGGCGCAGTACAAGCTTTGGGAGCAGAGGCGTGGCGACAAATAGCCAAATGTGGTACCCTCCAGGGTGGCGTCCTGGGCAGAACCAGGGGCGCCACCGGCCCGAGAGCTATATCTACCTCTCGAAGGAGTTTCCTGGCCCTAAACCCAAAGGGCTTAGGGTATGACTGGCGTCTCTCGGCGGCATAGGCACCATCGAGATCAGCTGCGGATGCAGTGAGAGCTGTTGGCGACTGGGGGAGGCGCCGGGCTCGCGCGTACAGGCGAGTGATGCACTGCACGCGGCGCAGAGCGAGTGGCATCTCCCCAGCATCGACCAACAGGCTCTCAATGGGGGAAGTGCGGAAGGCACCGGTCGCAAGGCGAAGGCCGGTGTGGTGGATCGAATCCACCTTCCGCAATAAACGCTCGGCTGCGGATGCATAAAACTCGCATCCGTAGTCGAGCTTCGAGCGAACAAAGGATCGATAAAAAAGTAAGGCGGTAGCCCTATCAGCGCCCCAAGCGCTGAACGTCACGGAACGGAGAATGTCCATGGCGCGGGTACAAGAGACCCTAAGGCTGCGAATGTGAGCCTCCCAGGTGAGGCGTCGGTCGAATACAAGACCAAGGAAACGGTGCGACTCAACCACATCCAGGCGCACCCCATTAAGAAACAAATCTGGGTCGGGGTGAAGCCGTGGATGGCGGCAGAAGTGCACCACCTTAGTCTTGGCCAAAGAAAACCGAAACCTGTGCGCTTTGGCATAGCAAGAGACGCGGTTCAATGCCTGTTGGAGTCGGCGCTCCAGAGTTGGCATCTGGGCCGCGCCAAAAGAGATCGAAAGGTCGTCCACGTAGAGCGTAGCGAGAACATCTTCCGGCAGCACCGAGGTGATGCCGTTGATGCTCAGGGCAAAGAGTGTGACACTGAGGACACTTCCCTGCGGGACACCCTCTTCCTGCTCCTTTGGGCCGGAGAGGGCTCCCCCCACCAGTACGCGGAATCGACGATCTCGCAAAAATTCAGATATAAACATTGGGAGGCGTCCCCTCGCCCCCATCGTGTGGAGAGTCTCCATGATACCGTATCGCCATGCGGTATCATAGGCTTTCTCCAGATCAAAAAACACCGTGGCGTAGTGCTGTCTACGAAGGAAAGCCTCGCAGACGGCATTTTCCAGTCGGAGCAGAGCATCCGACGTGGAGTGGAACTTACGGAAGCCGCACTGTGCAGAAGACAGATGGCCTCCGCTGTCCAGGAAATAGGCTAATCTAACATTTACCAATTTCTCCATCAACTTGCACACGCAAGAGGTTAGAGAGATTGGGCGGAAACCGGTCGGAGTAGAGTGATCTCTCCCCGGCTTGCGAAAGGCGAGCACAGTAGCGATTCGCCAGGAGTCTGGGAGGAGACCTTCCACCCAGATCCTGTTGAACAAATCTAATAGAAAGGCCATGCCTCGCTCACCCAGGTGTCGAAGCATGGCGTACGGGACATCGTCCGGACCATGGGCGGTGTCCGCGCACGAAGCGAGAGCGGAACGCAACTCACTCACAGTAAACTTGTCGTTGAAGGGTTCTCCGCCTCTGGAGGTAAAGTCCAGCCGGCGGCCTTCCGCGACATCACGACGTGCATTGAATGCTGGCGGAGCAGCATCACGGCTAGAGAATGCGGAAAAAGCGGTCGCTAAGGATTCCGCCACGGACGCGGGGTCCGAGATTGCGGTCCCATTCTCCTGGAGAACGGGAGGGGGGTCCTGCGAGAACTTGCCCCGAATCCTTTTGACTCGCCTCCACACCTCAGCTAAAGGGGTCTTCCCGTTAAGTGAAGACACGTATGCCCGCCAAGAAGAGCGGCGGGCGTGCTTCGAAATATACCGGAACCTAGCCCTAGCCCGACGAAATTCAGCGACGGTGAAATCGTTCGGGCGGCGCTTATAGCGCATGTAGGCATAACGCTTCTGTTTGAGGGCCGTCTCACACTCGGCCAACCACCATGGGAGTGGTCGGCGTGCAAAACGGCCAGACGTCCTAGGAATAGTAGTCAGGCCCACGGCGATGAGGTTGCCGGAGAAGAACTCGACGGCCTCATCTACCGACCTAAACTCCTTGACTGAGATAGAGAATTCAGTCATTTCCTGAAATGCAGGCCACCGCGCCCGCGCCAAGCACCACCGAGGTGGTCTCTCAGGCGGCAGTTGCCCTGAAAATGATATTTGAATGGGAAAGTGATCACTACCATGGAGGTCATCGACCACCCCCCAATCAAAATCAGGCTGTGCATCCGAAGAGCACAAAGATAGGTCAAGGCAAGAAAATGAAGCGGTTCTCGGACAGTGATGCGTAAACTCATCCACGTTTAGGACACCCATCTCAAGCTCTTCGATCAGATCGGCAAGGACTTGTCCCCTGGGATTTATGGTGTAATCTCCCCAGAGAGGATGCCTGCCGTTCAGATCTCCAAGCAAGAGATAGGGCCTCGGCAACCGTGCCACGACGCGGCGAAAGTCCCCCGCGTCGAAGTCAGCTGACGGTGGAATGTACGCAGAAATGATAGTATACCTCCTATCCAGGTGCAGCTGCACAGCCACTGCCTGAAAGGAGGTATCTAAAGAGAAAGGAAGAACGGAGACATCATGCCGGGTGTAAACCGCGCATCCCCCAGCCCGGCCGTCCCGCGGTGGTTGGGTCGCAAGACCCTTATACCCCGGGAGGGCAGGCAGGGGGCACGCGCCTAGCATGGTCTCCTGCAAAAAAAATAGCTAACGGGGAACGGGATGAGGCGAGCCTCCGCAGCTCCTCCCAGTTGGCCCGGAGTCCACGGCAATTCCATTGAAGGAATATGCCCTCCAGGCCTAGCTCGGAGGAGACGCGGGGGCCCTCCTCGAATTGAAGACCCTCACGGGAATGGCCGTACGCTTCCCGGGGGCAGAACCCCGGGCGCTGTTGGCCGGACAAAGCGCTGAAGGCGCTGTCGCCTTCGAGGACTTATTGGGGGAGGTTGGGCTCGCCATGCGAGTCTTTTCCTCCCTCCGCCTCGAAACTTTAGGCGGGCGTTGCGGCTTCGGAGGCGGGGGGCCCTCTTTTCGAGGAACCACCGTCTCCGAGCCACTCGCTCCACCTCGGGGCGTGGGCAAAGGGGCCGAAGCTCCTTTGTTGCTGTCCTCCTTTCGGGGAACAGCTTTAGGAACCCCGGAAGATGGCCTAGCGACCATCTTCAGGGGTGTTGCCTCCTGTGAGTCTAACGACTCGGTGGAGGCGCGTGGCCGTTTCGCTTTACGCGAAACGGTCACGTTGGGGGAAGAGGGGGGAGCCCTGGTTTTAGCCGGGGCAGGGTATGAACCCTTTTTGCCGCCAGCTTTACCAGGGGAGCGCCCAGGTTGGGTAGAGCCCACAGAAGGGCTCCGAATGGGCGCGGAAACAACCGTGCTCGTTGGCCTGGATGGGCCAGGAGCAGAGGGTGCCTTTCTAACTATTGAGGCATATGACGTCCCAGGCAGAGCCGGGCGCGCCAGGACCAAGTCCTTTGCCTCGCGGAATGAGAGTCGATCCTGGGCCTGAACGGCCAGGATTTCTTTCTCAAGGAGATATGCACCACATTGCTTCGAAGAAGCAGGGTGCGGCTCTCCGCAATTGACACACTTGGCCACACACGATTTGGACTTATCGTGTGCGACCTTGGAGCAATTTACACAGACTTCGGGTGACCCCGATTTTGCACGTCTACATGATCGATTCGTATGGCCGAAGCGGTGGCAGTAATAGCACCGCCGCGGCAGTGGCACGAATGCCTTCACGCGGTAGCGGTACCAACCGGCACGCACCGACTCAGGGAGCTTGTCACAGTCGAACGTGACGAAGAGTGTAGGGGTGGGTCTCGAGGCCCCTCCCTGTTTTCTCATCACACGTTCGACCTTGACCGCCCCATGGTCGGCCAGCTCTAGGGTGATGTCCTCAATGGAGTAGTCAACGAGTTCCCTCGCATAAACTACTCCTTTCACAAAGTTCATGGTAGAGTGCGGCGTCACACTCACCGGGGTGCCATGAAGTGTCCGAAGAGCACTTATCTTGGCCGCCTCGGCGGGATTCGCCGCATTCGCCAGAAGGCTCCCGTCCGAGAAACGGGTTACCTTCGGCTCTCTACCAATTGCACTAGCTAATCCTCTCCTCTGATGGATCATGTTGCCCTTGGACAACATGGTGCCATCAGTGGAGCGAATAACGAGGAAGCGTTTGAAGCCAGCGGGCTCGAAAACGCCAGGTAACCTCTGAATCAGGGGCCCCGATGTCATCGAGGCTCCGCCCTGTGCATTCTTGGTCTTAGTCGTAGTCATGGGCTCCGCACACGAGGGGGTAGAGGGGCCGGATGTGCCGATCTTGGCTTGGTCGCCTACCAAAGTGGCAGCAGACCCATCCGTCCCCGCAGCCCCCGCGGATGGAGAGGAGCCCCGAGTCTTCTTCGTCTTTTGAGTCTTTTTAGTCTTTTTCTTTTTAGGAGAGGAGGGCGGGGAATGAACCCGCTTTTCACCTCCGCCGGCAGAAGTCCCCAGGCCAGATGGACCAGCCTCAGCCAGGTCCCTCTCCGAAATGGAGAAGGTCCTGGTTGTCGTAGGGGCACCTGTCGGAGGAGATCCCTCCCCTCCTTCTACTGCCTCGGAGCCCTCAGCCATTTGAGGAGGACCTTGCATAGGGGCGGATTCGGGTTCGGTGCTTGGCGCCGAGCCCGAATTCCCCCCCATGGAAGGCCCTACCGTCTGGGGCTGGGTCTCCTCAAGGACCATGTCTATCACAGGAGGGGCCTCCAGTTGGCCATCCCCTCCCAGGACATCGCAGGTCCCCTTGGCAGTATTGTCACTAGTCAGGTGGTGTGGGGAGGCACAGGCCTTGACCCCAGCAAGGTTCAAAATTCTTGCCAGCAGGTCTTTTGAGGGAAGCGACCGAAGGGGCCTGGCTTCCCTCTCCCCCCTAAGGGGGTTTGCCCTACCGAGCCGCTTGCACGAGGGGCGGTCGGCAATGGGCTGCCTGCTGGCTTTCTTGGCAGTCCCCTTAGAAAGCAAAGGAGGGACTGCCGCTGGAGATAGGGAGGTGCCCGAAAGCACCTCCAGAGAAGGGGGTGAGGGGGAGTCCCCTACACCCGTAGGCGTAGGAGAGGAGTAAGCCTCCTCTCCGGTTAAAGAATTATGGAGGGTCCCTTGCGCAAGCACAAGGGGGGGGACCTCCATTTTCTCGGTGGAGCTGCCCGAGGGCGGCTCCGTAGATGTTTTTGGGGAAGTTGGGGGTTGGGGTTTTTGTTTTTTTTTCATACATGGGCATGGTGACCCTCTTTTGATTACGGGACGCAATAGCTCATCACCTCTCGCAGTTGCCCGCACTGCGAGAGGTGCTTACAAGCCCGGCAGAGCCAGGCGCCGCCATTCGGGACCACCCCTCCCGCCTGGTGGCCTGGCAGTCCTTCGGCATGGCGGCTCCACCTTGGACACGGCGTAAAAAATATAGGTTGTGAAGAGGAGAGGAAAAGGGATGTGAAGAAGATGTGGGTGGGGATGAAGCAGGTTGTTAAAAAAAACCCCATCCCGAACCGGAGCTGAGGGGTTAGGGAACAATGTCCCCTCCCCCCCTCAGCCCCGATCCGGGGTGGTTGGCTTGAGAAGAAGGTCAGCATTCTACCCTGTGAAATTAGAGGCTGACCAGAGAAAGTTGTGGGAGAGGTTGTATGAAAAGCGACGAGGTAGGGGAGAAATCGGGCTATCTGAAGGAAGGAAGAGAGGCTAAGCTGGGGCCGGACGGAGCGCTGGATCCCGTCAGCACGGCGGCCAGGATGGCAAATCGCCGCGCCCCTTACGGGGAAAAGCAATTGGAAGGAGAATAGACACTGCAGGAAGAAAATGGGAGAGTATAGAAATACATCCTTTCAAAACATTATTTCTTTTGATAGAGTTGAAGTTTCTGTTGGAAAATTAAGTGCAAACAGGGGTAATGCCTATGATTTTATTTAGCATTATCTACAAAATATGTGCAGTTCTAAATAACTTAGTGTCAATGTCACATCTAGGTGTTAAAACATCAAGGGTGATGTTTAGAGCATTATGAACCCTTATACCTTTCATGCTAACAGCCAATGTATTAGAAACTATTTGTAGCAAAATTATGGTACCCAGGACTTGACCAAGTAAAATATGCAATAAAAAGTTGAAAATTAAGGCAAGGTTTTGGTGAATAATCTATTGTATTAAGAAAATGTGGAAATGGGTTTGACCCCATCAACAGCATGAAGATGGGGAACCCCTGATTACAATTTTAACCAGACTATTGAAACTAGTACTTTGATTTTTCTCTAACCCCTCTCATTCTTGAATGAATTCAAATTCTTGAGGCTTTGGCACACTTATAAACTATGAAAATTAGACTTGGTTAAAGGAAATAAGATTAGCATTAAAGGAGTTCAAGAACTGTTATAGCAGACAATTTTAAAATGCTGGGATTGAAAAAGTAACTAAGCCTCTACAATACACAAGTGGGCCAACCTGAGCAACACTTAGTCCGTCCAACTTAATTGCTTCTTCTTCCCTCTGCACCACTTCATCATCCGTTCTTAAGGCTTCTCTTGATGCCCCCAAATCTGGCTCAACTGTAGATGTCTCCACCTCATCTTCAGCACTAACAAACCCTGTAAAAAATTAAATATCAAAATTTAAAATCCATCTTTACCTTAAACCACTTAACCCAGCGGGGGGTGTAGCATGCATCAAGACAACAAAGTAGCCTGCCCATCCAACCTCAGCACTATTCAATAGATCCAACACAATCCTTTTATTCCTTCATAGCAATGGGACCGTGTTGTAGCACTTTTAGACACATTTCAACCCAGAACAGAAGATATGGATGTCTTAGCTCTCGAAGGGGCACGAGCCAGGGGAAGGAGTTCCCTCCTCTCCTTGTCCAGAATACCCCTCTAAAGTTAACCCTCCCTTCCTCTAAAATCATCTAATCTGCATTTGAATACATTCAAGTTTGGACTGTCTACCATCTCAGATGGCAAACTATTCCAGTAATCTACCACTCTATTGGTGAAAAAATATTTTCTAACATCCAACCTGCACCTGTTTTATTTTTATTTTTAAGTGGTGACCCCTAGTCCTATTACTACTTTCTAACTCAAATAACTTGCCAAAATCCAACTTATCCATCCCAGAGCAGATTTTAAAAAGCTCAATCATATCTCCCCTCAAATGAGAAGATCTTTAGTACCCTCAGATCATCTTCATATTCAAGGTGCTTCAGGTAAGGGAATACTTATATTGCCCTCCTTGGTACTGAATCTAGCAGGTTAATGTCATGTCTAAAATGTGGTGACCATGCTTGTATACAGTACTCTAACACGAGTTTTAGAGTTTAAGGATAACCTCCTCTGAATGTATCCTAGCACCCTATTTGATCTATTTTTTGCCTCAATACACTGCTTTGAAAACTTAAGTGACCTATCTACTACTACACCTAACCCCTTCTCATCCTCAACTGAATTCAGCCAATGGCCATCCATTTCATTGCTAAATTCCCTATTATCCCTTACCATATTAAGAACTTGGTATTTTTAAGGTTAAAAGTCATCTGCCACTTCTGAGCCCAAGCTAATAACTTATTTAAGTCTCTCTGCACCTTAAAGCTACCCTCAACTTCTTTGACTACAGCTGCCAATTTAGTGTCATCAGCAAACATTGACACTTTGCTATTTACAGCCTGCCCAAGATCATTTATATAAACTATGAATAATAACGAGCCTAGAACGGATCCCTGAGGTACGCCACTGATAATGTCCCTCCACTATATGGGGAGGGACAGTTAACTTTGAGGAAATGGGGGGTTATTCTGGACTCATTCCTGTGGATGCAGTTTTTATTATGATATATTATGATTGATTTGGAGTCTTGATGATGAAGTTTTTTGTTTTTGACACATTCCTGTGGATGGTTCTAATTGTATATTGTAGACGCATGATCCGACACAATCCTATGTATTATTTAAATTGTATATTATAGATGCGCATAACCTGATACAATCCAATGGGATGTATTTTGTGGGTGGGTTTTAAAGAAAGGGATGAACTTTAATAAGCCCTTGTGGCAGCTTTTGCCATCCATGAAATTATGTTATATTGTCTTGGAAGAGGTGGGATGACAGAATTAGAGAGTTAAAGAACTAATAAAAATGAAGTGGAAGAGGCAGTGAAAAGGACAAAGTGGAAAGTCAGTGGGTATGGATGGGATAACAAATGATGCTGGAAGCCATGGGAGAGAGTAGTAGAGTGGTTGGTGAGGTTGTTTAATGTATGTTTGGACCAGGGGTGTATGCAGGAGGGAAAGGGTGAAATAACCAAGTGTGGTAGTTATAGGGCTAGAAGTCTCCCGAGTGTGCCTGGAAAGGTATATGGACGAGTCTTGAGTGAAAGAGTTATGAGGTACATGTAAAGTCTAAGAAACAAAAGAAAGATGTGGAAGTAAAGCAAGTTATCTTGAAAGAGCTGTGATGAGATGGTATGGTCACCTAGAGAGAATAGAGGATGAAAGGCAGGTAAAGTGAGTATAGATCTTGAGTGATAGGAAGGAGACAGCATGGGCATCAGAGAAAGGGGTGGATGGAGTGCAAGAGATACTCCTTCCTGGACGGGGTATCAGCAAAGGAAATAAGGAAAGGATGTGAAGTACCGTTATTCTTGGCGACTTTAATTTAAATTCTGTGGACTGGGAAAATATGATAGGAAGGGATAAAGCAAGTTGTAACTTTATAGAATGCTTTGAGGATAATTTTTTTACTCAATTGTGTTCATAAGCCAACAAGGGGTGCCAATATCTTAGATCTGGTTCTTTCAAATGATGATCACCTGGTTCATTTTAACTTGGGAATAGTGAAAGGTAGAACATCAACAAACTCCACAAAAAAAATCCAAATTTTTATAGGGGAGATTACGATAAATTACGAAACTTGCTAAATCAGATTAGGTGGGATATAGAATTCAGGGGGAAGAATACTTATGAGATGCGGGACACTTTTAAGACTATATTAAACATAGTCCAGGAGCAGTGTATTCCAATGAAGGCTATTAGGAAGAAATGTAGGAAGCCGTTGTGGTGGAATCACGAGATAGCTAGGAAAATTTCTGAGAAGAAAAGAGCATACCATATATTACAGAGAGAAAATACTTATGAAAATTTAAATCATTATAGATCGACGACAAATGAGCTAAATAAGATTATAAGAAGAGCAAAAAGGTGGCATAAATTAATTTAGCTCAAAATAATAAAGATCCAAGAAAATTCTTTAGCTATTATAGAATTAATAACAAATCTAACAGTGATAAAATAGGGCCTATTAGATATGAAGGAGTTTTGAAATAATCTGATGAGGAAATAGTAGAGGTTCTTAATGATCATTTTTCTTCAGTATTTACACAAGAGAATCAACATAGATTAATTGATGATAATTCTAAGTCAAGGGAAGTAGTGTTGAATACCGTTAATGTGAACAGGGAAATAATTAAAGGGCTTATCTTGGAGTTAAATACTAGTAAGTCATCTGGCCCAAACAACATTCATTCTAGGTTACTCAAAGAAGGTGTAGATAGTACTGCAGTAGCTCTTGAGAAGATATATACTAGATCACTAGAGTTCGGAGAAATAACTAATGATTGGAAATTAGTGAATGTAGTGCCAATTTTTAATAGAGGAAGTAAAGAGGACCCAAATAACTAGGCCGGTAAGCTTAAAATCTATCATCTGTAAAATTCTTGAGAAGATAGTTAAGAAGGGGATTTCAGACCATCTAGAGTGTGGTATGTTAATAAATGATGCTCAGCATGGGTTTAGAAGAGGTAGATCATGTTCAACAAATTTACTGGATTTTATGGATTATGTTATAAACAATTAGATAAGGGATAGAATGTTGATGTAATTTACTTAGATTTTAGCAAAGCTTTTAATAAGGTTCCAATAGGAGACTAGTTCACAAATTAAAAATGCATAGGATATGTGGTAAAGTTTTGGGTAATACTTCAGATTCGGGGCGCACGGTAGATGGCACTGTTAGTCGGCTAGAATTTTGTAACTTTTAGTCTATTATTTACTAAATATCTGCACTCTGCTCGTTTATAGCTTTTTTCTAAGTTAGGTAAGGTTTCTTGATGTCTTTTATCGTTTTTTGTTTACTGTGAACGATAACTTCTTACTGGCAACGTCGTAGCTTATAAATAGGACCCATTTTGCAAATGTTTTTCTTTCATTATTGTGTTTTTGTGCTCTCCATGTGCTTCTTTGTTATTCAAATTCGGCTTTAGTTTGTATAATCGTGAAAAACTTTTAGATTATCTAGAGCCGCATAAACTAATCAAGAAACGTATAAAAGTAAGAATTGTTTGTTATTAGGTTAGGTTTTTCTGCCAGGAAAAAGCTGTTGGGGAGAAAAAAAAAACCCAGTAAATTCAAGGGGACTACTCGTGGGGGAGATATCACTGTAGGCGACCACCCTGCGATGATCCTGAGTTTCAATTAATTGGGGGGGGTCTAGGGGGCACAGCCCCACAGTATATACTCTTATACAAAAAAATATTATGCAGATATTGTTCACATCTGACATCATAAGAGATATGCTGTAGCCCAAAATTGTAGCTGACTAACAGCGCCATCTACCGTGCACCCTGAATCTGAAGTGTACCAAGTTTTGAATTGGATAACTGAATGGCTGAAAGACAGGAAACAGTTGTGCTGAATGGGGTGAGGTCACAATAGAGGGATGTTATCAGTGGCGTACCTCAGGGATCCGTTCTAGGCCCTTTATTATTCATAGTTTATATAAATGATCTTGGGCAGGCTGTAAATAGCAAAGTGTCAATGTTTGCTGATGACACTAAATTGGCAGCTATAGTCAAAGAAGTTGAGGGTAGCTTTAAAGTGCAGAGTGACTTAAATAAGTTATTAGCTTGGGCTCAGAAGTGGCAGATGACTTTTAACCTTAAGAATGCAAAGTTCTTAATATGGTAAGGGATAATATGGAATTTAGCTATGAAATGGATGGGCATTAGCTGAATTCAGTTGAGGATGAGAAGGAGTTAGGCGTAGTAGTAGATAGGTCACTGAAGTTTTCAAAGCATAGTATTGAGGCAAAAAATAAAGCAAATAGGGTGCTAGGATACATTAACAGGAATGTTAGCTACAAGAGTAAAGAGGTTATCCTTAAACTTTACAAATCGTATGTTAGGCCATAATAAGAGTACTGTATACAAGCATGGTCACCACATTTTAGACATGACATCAACCTGCTAGAGTCAGTACAAAGGAGGGCAACAAAAATAATACCTTCCCTGAAGCACCTTGAATATGAAGATAGACTGAAGGTACTAAATATGTTCTCATTTGAGAGTGTGTGTGGATCTGTGTAGGGTGACACACACATACATGCAAGTAAATGAACTTTTCAGGGGAAACTGGATAGCCAGACTCTGATGATGGATGAAAATGTAGTAGGTGGGTCACCTTGGTTAAGCAGCAGATGTGTGCGAATGATGGAGTGTGTGTGGCCATGCGCCACCCCATCCACAGGAGATATGTGCGGGGGATAAATTATGTTATGTTACTGCAGAGGTTTTGAGATTTAGGATGCGTTGACTGTGATGGCCTTTACCATTTTGTAACTTTTAACAGCTTGAGTAATTAAAAAACTAGAAATGGTAAACCTGAAGATTAGCGGCGCACCCAAAAAAGGTGTTTTTTTTCAGCCGAAACGACACCAAGTTGTGTTTATGTTTCGTTCCCCTGTGCATGAATATTCATGCGCGTTTGGTTAGATAAAAACGTTAAACATTATTCTATAAACAATTATGATATACTGGGGGCTGTGCCCCACCCCCAAATGACCATAGGGGGTTCCCGGCAAGCAATCCCCTTGAATTTAATAAAAAAGGTGAAACATATTGGAAAAAGGCCGAAATATTTTGCATCGCATCGGTCGCGCCGCTGATCTTCAGGTTTACCCTAGCAACTTAAAAAAAGAAGTTAAAAACTGGTAAAATATTGAGCACTAGATAATTTAGGTAGAGCTTGCTGCTAGTTTGGTCCACAAAACCTAATTTTCGTTTGACATAGGTTAGGGCGTTAAACTTTGAAGTCGTTTTTGTTTTTTTAAGCCCTTGGAGTATATATTTAAGTTATAATGCGATAGTATTCTAGCTTTAAGTTTTTTGAATAGCCTAGCCGAAAAGAGAAGCAAGGGCTTACCCGACAGAAGTAGTAACCCTAAAACTGCAAATACGCCGTATTTGTAGCTAAACATCTTTTTCCTACAGCTAATTTTATTAAGTGAAATGAATTACTACTATCAACAGTTATCTTAAAACTTCACGGCCATAAGAAATCACTAGACACAATGAAGATATGAACACCAGAGGAGTAAGTTTTGAGGGAGTTTCGGCTTGTTTAAAGCCTCCCATTTGAAGGCAGGGAAAAAATCGACCAATGGCGTAAGACCACGCTGAACTTTCAGCCAATCAAAATTTTGGAAGTATACTACAACATCACAGATGGTTAGTTTCGATTGGTCCCCGTAACTTGCTTCTGAAACTACAAGTTGCATTGAAAATTTCTGGATCCATGTGTGGATATAGTTAAAAAAAATACGAAATCACATTTATCCCTAATCCTGTTAATGTAGTTACAATATAGCATACCAAAAATTCCTTAAGAAATATAATACAAATTATTACTGATGACTAACATGCAAATCATAAATTTACAAATCATTTGTAGACATTATAATTAATAGGCTATTGATTAGCCTTTTGCAGACTCCTTTTTTCTCTTATGTTCTTATTTTTGCTATGAAGGCTAGACAGATCTCAAACTAAGGCCCGGGAGTGGGGGCGTGTTATGAAGGCTAGGCAGAACTCAAATTTAGTCCCGGGGATGGGGGGTATGAAGGGTTTTAATCAGAAGTGGGCCCGCTACCAAATTTTTTAAACCGCTACTCCGCTACCTTGGCTACTGATACCGCTAATAGAGATACTTTTTCGAAATCGCGAAACCGCTACCCGCTACTCCGCTATCGTTACTTTTTATTGTAAAGCGCTGCCCCCCCTCCCCAGCTTTTCACTTGTTTTTAATAAATTTCAAGGAAAACTACTGTATATTACATCCAAAATTAACAGTTATATTCTAAGACAAAAATCACACAAACAAAAACATTCACTCAATCTCCTCCTACTACTCCTGCTGGTTCTTCTTAACATAAGAACATAAGAAAAGAAGGAGACTGCAAAAGACCATTCATGGCCTACACTTGGCAGCTCCTGTTCCAGTCAACACACAAAAGATTTCTTACCAGAGAAAAGTCATCAACATTGTCACCCTTAAGGAGTTCGTCAGATCTAATCTACAATATACATAAAATGCATCCAGAGGATTATGTCCATTCATGCAACCGCAAAATATAATCTCCCCACTCCTTACAAAAATATATACATATGTACATAAAAAAAAGTCAGTTCCATCTAGCAGCTTCATCCATAGATTTATCTAATCTCTTCTTAAAACTACCCAGAGAGGAGGCTTCTATCACATGTCTAGTGAGCCTATTCCATTCATCTACCACACGATTTGTAAACCAATTCCTCCCAATCTCCTTCCTAAACCTATACTTATCAAGCTTAAACCCATTGCTACGTGTCCTGTCATGTTCACTAAGTATAAGAACCTTACCCAGATCCCCTTTATTATATCCTTTTACCCATTTGAAGACTTCAATCAATTCCCCTCTGACTCCTCTCCTTTCCAATGTATGTAGATTTAGTTTTCTGAGCCTTTCACCATAAGGTAAGTTCCTTAGCCCACCAATCATCTTTGTCATCCTTCTCTGCACAGACTCAAGCAAATCAATATCCTTCCTATAATATGGTGACCAAAATTGTACTGCATAGTCTAGATGAGGCCTAACTAGTGCCAGATACAGTTTTAGAATGACTTCAGCACTCTTATTGCTTACACTCCTCCTAATGAATCCCAATATCCTATTAGCTTTATTCTTAGCATTTAGGCATTGCTTTCTAGGACGAAGGTCTGAACTTACCAAAATACCCAAGTCCCTCTCACAATCGGTCCTCCCTAAAATTCTGCCATTTAATTTATAACTATTCAGTGGATTATTTCTACCTATACTAAGCACACTACATTTGTCTATGTTAAACTTCATTTGCCATTTCTCGGCCCAATTGGACAGAATGGTCAATTCCTCCTGCATTACAACAGCATCAGAATCAGCCCTAATGGCCCTACCTAGCTTAGTATCATCAGCAAATTTACTTAGGTCACTACTTATACCTATGTCAAGATCATTAATATAAATTAAGAATAGCAAGGGACCCAAAACAGATCCTTGCGGAACTCCACTGCTAACACACCCCCACTCAGATTTAACTCCATCTATACTAACTCTTTGCTGTCTGTCACCAAGCCATGACTGAATCCACCTAAATATACTGCAATCGATCCCGTGTGCTTTAACTTTGCTCAGAAGCCGTAAGTGTGGCACTCGATCAAAAGCCTTACTAAAGTCCAAGTATAAAATATCATAGTTTTCATCATTATCTGCTGCTTCATGCACCTTACTATAAAAAGACAGCAAATTAGTCAGACAGGATTTACCCTTACTAAAGCCATGCTGTGATTCTTTTATCAACTTATGCTTATCCAAGTGATCCCTAATATTCCTTGCTATAATAGATTCCATCATTTTCCCTACCACTGATGTCAAACTTACTGGTCTGTAATTAGACATATTTGTTTTATCCCCTTTCTTAAATATAGGTATCACATTGGCTTTCTTCCATGCCACTGGCACAATGCCACTCTCCAATGATTTTCTAAAGATGCATGCTAGGGGCTCATTTAACACATCCTTACATTCTTTCAAAATTCTAGGAAAGAGCTCATCAGGACCGGGTGCTTTACTACTTTTGATTTTATCAATTTCCTTTGTCACTATCTCCTTTGTGATCAAGATATCCTTTAATTTCTCTTCATCATTACCCCGAAAGATCATTGACACCTCAGGTATATTTAGAGTATCCTCCTGGGTAAATACTGAGAGAAAAAAGTCATTTAGCATTCCAGCCATTGAGTCCCTATCACTCACTAATTCTCCATTGGAATCTATAAGTGGGCCTATTTTATCTCTAACCTTAGTTTTGTATAATTGATAAAAACTTTTAGGATCTTCCTTTGCCCTATTTGCCACTTTAATTTCATAATTTCTCCTTGCTACTCTAACTAACTTTTTAACATCTCTTGCTAGTTCATTATATCTCTGCCTTAAGTGATCCTCTCCATTTTTTATTTTCCTATAAATGCCCTTTTTAATACCAATATAATGCTTAATTTTATCTGTCATCCATTTTGGGTCATTATTTTTAGTCCTAATCTCCTTATAAGGAATGTTAATCATCTGACCTGTAATTAATTGCTCAATTATTATTTCATACTCCTCTTCAATTGTAATCTCTTCCTCCTGGTGATTATTGTCTCCACTAACTGATATCATTGAATCTATTCCTGAATTGATTTCATTGCCTGGTTTCTGTACAACTGCCTCCAGGTAAGTCCTTAGCCCATTATAATTTGCTCTTCTAAAGTCAGGAATTTTAACATTGTTCATGCTACTATCAATACCATTCCATTTCATCTTGAATCTAATTTCACAATGGTCACTATTACCCAAATTTCCTCCAATCTCAGTATCCTTAATAACTTCTTCCCTATTTGTCAGAACTAAATCCAGTATATTATTACCTCTAGTGGGTTCGTTAATAATCTGCCTCAGAAAATTATCTTGGACAACATTAAAAAATTCCTCAGCCTCCTGATCACCCACAAGAGCTTCCCAGTCTATATTATAAGGCCAATGAACACCAGCTGCTCAAAGTTCAGGAGCTGTTCAGACCCAAAGCTGAACAGCCTCTCAACTGACACAGAGGACGGGAACGGCGTGTTGTACTTGAGGACCAGGTCCATCCAGTCCTCCGTCAAGTCTTGGGGAAAGAGGTGGGGGGACAGCTTGTCCTTACCGGCCACCTTGATATTGGACCACCTTGCCACCTCTTTCTTGCCATTGTCCTCCAGGTCAATGTGGACCTGCACCTCACAAACAATCATAAATAAACGTAAAATAGGTAGCGGTAGCGGTTTTGATTTTTTTTAGTCCGCTACTTTTTGTTTATAGAAACCGCTTCCGCTACCATTTAGAGTCTGCAATTAACGGACCGCCCAACTCTGGTTTTAATACCTTCTTTCATCCTCGAACGGGTTAATTTAGGTATGGGAAATGATGAGGAAAGATTAGACAGAACAAAAAAAAAATTAATAAGGGTTAGAGAGGAAAGTATATTAGGACTGAAAATGAGTATCACCATTAACTCCCAACAATGTGAAATTCCAGAGTGGCGGGGGAGATTGGTAACCTCGAATAACAACTTTGTCTACACGAGGAGGGGCTCCTGCCTTCGTGACTCGATAGACAGGCGCTTTGTAGAACCCATGGCCTGGATAGAGAGGCACATTGTTAAACCCATGGCCACGATTGGCAAGCACTTTCTAAAGCCCATTGCATCTATAGAAAAACGCTTTTTAAAGCCCATGACCTAAATGGACAGGCGTTTTGTGGGAGTCAGTGGCCTCGATAGACATGTACTTCATAAAAACCATGAGCTCGATAGAGAAGCGCTTTTTAAATTCTATAGCATTAATGGATAGGCGTTTTAGAAGGCTAATGGCCTTGATACAGAGGCACTTTGTAAAACCCATGGTCTCGATAGAGAAGCGCTTTGTAAATCCCATGGCTTTAATGGACAGGCGTTTTGTGAAGGTGAATAGCCTGATAGACATGCATGATCGACTTCAACGTCGTCAAAGTCCACAAGGCCAGAGTTGCACAAGCTGCCCTGCGCGAGTGCGGATTCGACGAGCGCAATCATCCCCCCTACAATCCCGATCTGGCCCCTAGCGACTACTTTTTATTCCGCCAGCTCAAAGCTGCACTGCATGGACGCCGGTTTGGGGACTATGAAGATGTCCCGCTCGCCGTCCAGGATTGGATTGGACAGCAGTCGGGAATTCGAAGCCTCAGGGACAAGTGGCGGAAGTGCATTGAAGTCGAGGGTAGTTATATTGAAAAATAATAAAACACTTCCTCATATCTCGTTTCCTTATATCCGAATTGCAAAACTTAATGAGCGCCCCTCGTTCGTGGCTAGCAAAAGTGGTCTTGAGGGATGACCAAGACTAAAATGGGATCAAAATAGGTTAACCTGAACACCTAATGCTTGGTATATAAATTTTAGCCACCGCCTTATCCGAGGAACCGAAGAGAATCAACGGCACTAAACAATCCAGCACATTTTTTTTTCCTTTAGACGCCAAATTAGTCTTTCCTTAGGGTCGGGTGCTAGGTGCCGTTTTCATCCGAGTTCTCACCTGGGTAGAAAATATATACCTCCCCCCCCCGTTAGGCCCCAACCCTTCTGTAAACACATTTAACATTCAAATCCCATTGGGGATTAACGGCATGACAAACGGCCATTGCATTTCGCACTCGCAAGAAAAAAACTGGGCTAAGCATCTTCCAAAGCCAGCAGTCCCATATCCGGGTTTAGCAGTCTTTTACGACACACGTCCCCGGATATACCTAACTATCAAATTACTGTCCCGTCGTTTTGAATCTTTTTATTGACAGTGCCACTGTCAAAATTCTAATACCAATTACAGGTCCCAATCATGATCAATGAATAAACTTAAGACTCAATTTTATTTATTTTTGGTTCAGAAAAAGAATGCCAATATAGAAGCAAGAATTTAACATTAAGGGGTGAACACAAGGAAAACAATATTTCCTGTAATCAAAACAAATGAGCAAAACATAAAAAGGGGGAAAATAAACAATTTACCCCAAGAACCAGAGAATTGACCCAAACTTCATATTTACAATTCAAATCGCTTCTTCCTCAGCTTGTTTAGCTCCAGGAAACATGAATTAATGACAAAATGTCCTGTAATTAGGAAAGAAGTTAATAAATAAGTAGACTCCTTATTGACTTATACAAAACCATCAAAATATACAAACTACTGTAGAAAATAGTACCCCCTTCCCGAAACTAGTCAACTTGGACAGTGGAACCTTAAAAAACACTAAACCCACACAAAATTTGACTCGAAATTTTAAAGCCCATTAAGAAAGACCTCCTCTGGATTACATACCGGCATAGATTTATAAATACAATAATATGTATATATACAATGGGTCGCGAAGACCCATGGGTATTTATGTACAATCATCCTAGAGAACGTGTTCTCTCACACATAAAAAATCTCCCACGCAGGAAGGGGAGGGCGGACACAACAAACCTAGAAGGGCAGGAGTTCCCGAAATAGTAAACATGAACTACTGATAGATTTAGCTATTCACGAGCTGCGAATAAAAAAAATAATGAGCTCTTGAATAATTAATAAACTTAAAAACACCTCTGCATCCACCACAATTTCAATAACGTCACTACGACTACTAACATCTGATGTATCAAAGTAGTTAACTATCTCTAACCTAGAAACAACGAAGATTAAATAGTGAAAATCATTCTTACTCGTTAAAAAGCGGCATTGCCACACAGAGATACCCGCCTTTAAATACACCTAATCCTTCCATTGGTATACCTTTTACGATTTACCACGTTTCACTGGTATGATGGTGGACTTGCTGATTTGTTGTCACTTGTTAACCACCCATTTTTTTAGATACCTTAGAGATAAGAAGTACACTTTATACCACCAATACCAGGACTATGCCACAGAGTAGCAATTTTGCAGTTTCACCTTTTCGACGAGGCAAAACAAAAGACCGGCCTGGTCCCTTTTACCACTCCGTGATATGGTCGGGCTTCTCTCCTTTGGCGTGCTTCTCCCACATTCGGGCGAAGAGAAGTTCTAAATTAGAAGCGTAGGTCTTGCAGTTAAAAAGCGGAGATTCCAGCCGCTCGTTCCAAACCTTAGCGCGCATTGCCTTGAGACTATGCAAGCAAAAACAACAATCAATGGACGAAAGGTAGAATAGGAACGGTTCAAATATCACCAACCCCACAATAGACAAACATACCGCCCCCAAAAACCTTAACTTACTGGTCCTTGTCGGTGCCCATTTTAACTGCGATTTCTTCGTATTCCTGCCTAGTCGACGCAACCAACTCGGGGACCCCGAGGCAGTGTAGCTGAGAGGCAGCAACCCGCGAGGCCAGAGTCTCTCCCATAAGGGTTAACATCGGGGTGCCGGCCCAAAGGACGTCCATTCCTGCAGGGCAGAGGAGAACCGTCAAAATTAAACATAAGCCCCGAACGGGGCAACACTTAAGTCTTCCATACTTTACCACGGGCACAAGTAAAAGTCGTATACTGCCCTCTCGAAGCTATTCTCTCCCCTCTAACCAGGGGCTTCTGGACTGTGTTAAAAATATCACCGTGCTATTTTACTTTTCCTGCAGGTAAATGTATTTTCTTGGGTACCTTACGAAATTGAAAGAAACACAAATTTCAGCTTATATGGGGACTTCTGAGCTCTCTCACTGGACTAGTAAATGAAGGCGTTGGATTTCCACGCCAAAGTACAGAGTTGGATTCTCAGCGAGGGCGGACACAAAATTTTGGTGCACACCTACAGACGACTCCTGCACAGTTCACCACACAGACACATGGCCAGTCACAACACCGTTCCCTCTCTCCCCCTCCCTCTAAGCAAGCAGAACTGTACCATAGGAAGTTTAATATCTCTACATACCCTAGACATGGAAAGGGCAGCCATCCTTGCGCCAAGCAGGGTTCCCGACTCACGGGGTCAGAAAACAATACTATCACACCATTCACCTTTCCAAATGGGGGAAAGAGGCACCACATCCTACTTTTAGAAGCCCCCTATCCTCTCTTCATTGTTAAATCAGACTCAACTCGACACGGAAACTGACCGGTGGTGTGGCCATTGCAGAGCGGCGTGTCCAGGCACACGTCTGCCAGTTGGCCGCGCCTCACGTGCTCCTCCTTGGCCGCCACGTTCGAGAAGATAATCCGACCTGGACCGAATCCCATGTGTCGCGTCTGCGCCAAGATGTTCGCCTCCCCATGCGCGGGGAACCGCAGCAGCCAAATCACAGCTTTGGGCACCCGTTTCAGGATCTGGAAAAGGAAAGGAGAGGAAATGGTTTGAGATAGCAATGGGGCGCGATCGATTAACGGGAAAACAAGCAGTAAATCTTTATACTTTCTTCACAATGCAATAAGTGACAACCAACAAGGGCATTTTCCCTTAGTCAACGACTGAAGAGGCGAGAGACAGGTTAAAATGGGTAGAAAATACATTAATGATAGTGGGGACAAAGATTGTACTAACCTTGATGGTTAGAACCAACACAAGCAACTAAACTAATCCCTTGTCGAGGGTTGTTAGAAAAGGTAGTGAATGCTTTGATCTAGAATGACGATGAAAGAATGGAGCCCATACCCAGTCCACCCTGAACGATAGGATGAAGAGAAACTGTTCAACTCACATTACACCACATCTGAAGGGTCGAGGGATCGATTTTGTAGAGCTGATTGAAGTTGCAATAGACAATGGAGTCGTCCGGAAGCCCGTACTGTTTACGGGTCGTCACCAAGATATTCTGGGGCACTTCTTCGCCAGTGGCGGCTTTATTATTCATTTGGGTGGTGGCCAGGCCATTCTGAACAATCAGCCCATTAACAGTCGCCTGTACTTGGCCGGCTTGTATCATCGTCTGGAAAAGGACGCACACTCAGCGTTTCACTTTCCTTTTCAACGCTTCACACAATAACTACTACCCTTTTGCAGTTCTGGCCCACCGATTGGTTCACCACAAACAGACTCAAAATCATAACCACAACCAAATCTAAAGCTACTTCTCACCATAACACCAATACAAGCCTTAGCTAACAAAAGCACACCCAAAATACTCTGCATAACATACGTCAGTGACAGCTAAAACACTAAGTTACAAACCTAAAAAGAATACACAGACAAAAGTCCACTCAAACATACCTAACCATTGAGTCATGTCACCTCTCACTCAAAAACACTGCCATACCCTCTTTATTTCTACCATACTGATCGCACTCCAATCATTCCCTTTCATCTTAGTCTTGCATAGAGCAAGCATCTGCAACCTGTTTTAAGACATTACCTAGCAATCCCCTCTTTCCTACACAATCGGATTATCCAGCCTGACTGGATGGGGCCCCGGACAGGCTCACCCATTACTGCGTTGCTATCGCGAAATAACACCTTCGGGGGCTTGGCTTCCCATACCAGCGGTCCCCTATCGGGGCATAGACATTTTACAATGCACACCCAAGCGTAGTATGGGTATATTCTGCCTGCCCCACATAGGCAACAGGAAACGCCCCAAAAATGAAAATACACCAGACAGATGCTCCAGGACTCACCTCAATAGGGGCAGTGGACGAAAGTTGTGCCACCGTGACGCTCACTTCCACCCCGTCTCGACTCGTCTGAGGCTTCACCACCTCCTTGATTGTCATCACCTCTGCGCTCTCGATCACAGGGGACAGGTCAGCGGTGTTGATCAAGGCGATGTTGTCCTTAATGGCGTCAGAATTCAACAGTTTGGGGTTATCCTTTGAGGGTAAGGGGAGAAAGAAACGATGAAACGCCATAGCAACTTCTAACGAAGTTACAAATACATAAAAAAAATAGCTTGGTGGGAAATGTGCAAAATAGACTGTCATTAAGAAGACGAGGAATAAGTGAGAAATGCAACAAACAAAATCAGTCGATAACTTTATCATCACCCCCACCTCCTTTCCCAAATGTGCAACCTTCCAAAAACAGTAGACTCTGGTCTTCTGACCTATAGACATCGACTCGCACTCCCACCAAGCACCAATACAACATAGCTCACACTCTCCGAGCTGCCGCTAACCTGCCGCGAGTCTGAGTTATAAGGGTAAAGGGCTCTGTATCTCCAGTTTATGGCAGCCGCCTTGAAGGTGACCAGAATCGGAGCTCCATTTCACAAGCCCCTTTTCCACATTAGAATCGGCGCTTATCAACGGCATAAAGCCAACCTATATTTCCACGCACAATTGTTCCTTCAGGGGACAGGTTGCTATGAGCGGCAGTTCTCATCCTGCCAGGGTTAATCCGGGGGAAGGGGGGGGGAAAGCGCGACCGCCTCACAAACTCCCTCGAGGTACACCTACCGTATACAATATACATCGTTGACCAAAAATATAAAGCACCCTAAAGAATCATTCATAGGCAATGACATCTGTGGTAAATGAATTCAGTATATATATCATTTTTTAATTTGTAGGGCCCCACCCCTCTTTTGCTTTAATTACAGTCACAACTCTTCCTGGCACGAATTTCAACAAATTTCTGATGCAGTCTTTGCCTCCACTCAGCTTGGTGATTTTTCACACAGTTGTTTCATTTGTACTTATGGTACTTCTCCTTGCTTTACCTAGGACTCCCCATAAGTGCTCTATTGGATTTTAGTTTGGGCTGTGTGGTGGCCACTCCATATGAGCGATCTCCATTTCTCCAAACCAAACTCAGTGTGGGTGGATATATGGTATGAGGCAGTGTCCGGCTGCAATATAACTTCATTTTTTGGTGTTGTCAGGTGCAATTTCTTGATAGAGTGCTCCGAAAGAGAAAGCTCTCTCTCTCTCAACTTGTGACAACATGGTGGTATAAGTTGTGAAGTTCATTGTTCTTTGGCATAAAATCATATCCACTGGACCTACTTGAAGACCTGAAGCACCATATCATAAAAAAATCGCCCCCGCGTTTCAGTTGGTACCTGATAATTACTTTCATCTGACCAGATAACTTTCGACCATTGTTCATGTATCCAATTTATGTGATCTTTAGCCCATTGAAAACTTTTTTTTTAATGTTGACCTCGATATCTACCTTACATCCTTTTAGCACTTGAACTTTAAGTCTTCTTCTAACTGTTCTGCCATTCTGTAGTGAAGCCTGAATGTTGAGGTCTCCTCTAGGTATTGTAAGAAAGTTTCCTCCACTTTTCTTCTTCGGTACAAAGCTCCTGGTCTCTTAATATCGTTTTATAGTTATTTGGAGAGCATATTTTGAGCACATTTTTTTTTTAGCAATTTCTACTTGTGATAATAGCCCTTGGCTATGATGTTGGATTTGTGCTCTCTGTGCTCCAGTAAGTACTTTAGATTTATTCATATTACTCATTTACAACAATATTGAATACACAAACACAAATTTAAGGTGAAACAAATATTGATTATAAGGTTTGATTTTAGAAAACACCATTTCCCAAACTAGGTAATTCAAACATGAAAAAAACATTATCATACATATTGATATGATAAATTCTAAAAAAAAAAAGAAAAAAAAAGAAGTAATATCTTTGGCCAAGGGTGTATATACAAAGAATCGTCTAGAGCAGGGGTGGGCAACCTTTTTGAGAGTGCATGCCAAAATCGGCCAAATATCTAACACAAATTTTTTTCAAGTGCCAACCAAATTTTTTTGAGAACATATTATTTGATATCTCTTAAGCATTTGAAGAACTTTTTTAAATAATAAAGAATCACCCAAGAGCAGTAAAGACACAGTATTGTAAGTCATTATGTAAAACTGACTGAATGAAAAAGATTATAACAGGCTTTACGAAAAGGTTCTTTGTGTGGATTTTTTCATTAGTCTCCGAGTATAACTGTAACTGCCATACCTATTCACACAATTTAACGACTATTATTAACATCAACACAAAAAATTAACTGATATTTTTTTCGATTAATCAGTCATTATTTTTTCCCAGTTATACCTTTGTATTACTAAATCACAGTAATTTTTTTTTTCAAGGGGCTATCTGGCGACTGCCCACTTGGGCATAAGTCGCCGCAAACAAACAGCCCAGTTCTAGGCTACTTTAAAATAAAAATTTTAATAGAAACAATAAAAAGGGGATAACAATCAGGGAGCAAGCTCCGGCGTCGTGGGGAGGTCCCCCTCCCCTCGGCGCAGGAGCCTGCGACCTACAAAAAAACAAAAACAAACAATAACAAAACAACGAGTTAAATACAAGGGAGAAGGCCGGCCTCCCCCAAAAAGTCAACAAGTCCACCAGTCATGGTGCACGCACTCGACCCGAGTACAAGGGACAGGCGGTAGCGACCCCGCCCATCCCGGTACCGGGACAGGTAACGTGCGCGAAGATCACCTAGACTGGGATATTCGACAAGAATGTGCCGAACAGTCTGGGGGACGACGCAGTCATTGCAATAGGGCGCAGGCGAGCGCTCCATCAGATAGCGATGCGTCACACGAGTGTGTCCGATTCGGAGACGACAGAAAGCGACCTGAAGCCGTCGCGGCATTGGGGGATAGGTCCATGGGAACAGTCACGGTGCAATGGCACGTAACTTTAAGTTCCATTCGACCGTCTCACATCTTATTTGCCAAGCAGTCCGAAGATCTGCCCATATTCCTGCCATGTAATCGGTGTGAGGAAGAGCGAAACGCTGGTCCGGTCGCAGAGTCCATGCGGACTCTTTGGCGCCCTCATTCCCCGCAATTCCTACATGTCCAGGAACCCAGCAGAAGATAATCTCAACATCTGCCCGGCTCGGCATAACCATGGCGTCACGGATATCGCGAACCAGGGGATGCGGAGATTCCAATGCCCCGAGAGCACTCAGGGCGCTTTGTGAGTCGCTATAGATCATAATCCGGTGTCCGAACCGGGCACGTCGCGTAATCTCCCATACCGAGTGGTGTATTGCCACCAGCTCGGCCGTGAAGACAGACGCAGCGCCTGGCAGAGTCCCGCTTACTTCAAACAGAGGGGATACAGCGTGGAAGCAGACCCCCCCCCCCAAAAAAAAAAATCACAGTAAAAGGTTACTAACAGATAATATGTTGCTTATTTTAAATCCTTTACAATTGATGTATAAAAAAAGAACATGTATTTATTTACCTTCAAAACTACATTCAAACAACCACTTTCAAAAGAAAACATCAGATAAAACTAGTCAGAAAACTTGTTGACTCTTTCTATATATTATTTTTCAGCGGGATTTCTGCTGCTGTATGACTGATGACAGATTTTATATCGGGTTTATATTTAGTAACCTTGAGAGATATGCATGCACTACTAGTTTCAGCCATCAGGTTACTTCTCTTACGAAACAACAAAGTTCATCCCTGAGAACAAAGATCCATAAGCATATGTAGACGAAAACATGGATAGTAAGGCTTTTTCAAGGTTCTCTAAACATAATTTTCTGGAATAGTATTCTAAATCCTTAATACTTCGTTTTCCGCATTTCTCGCTGTTACTCCCGTCTCTAATCGCTCCTTTTTCACTAAATCAACTCTAGGATCAACAAATTTTTTGTTTCCAAATTGAGCTACTTTGAAATTCAATCAAGTGCATTTCAAATCATCCTTGTCTATCCAATGAAAACATTTACAAGTTTAGTTCATCCAGTTTGATACTGTCTGGAAACTTAATGAATTTTGCCGTCTCATCCAGTTCTCTAAACCTAGCAAATCTTGCAAAGAACTGCCCAAAACTTTCCTCAATAATTTTTACAAACAACTTTTGAAGACATTGGCCGTCTGTTTTGTCATCTTTCGGGAGATCATGGAGGAACCTTTGTGTTTGGAAAGTATCTGAATTTCTCATCATTCTACAGCCTTCTTAAAAACCTTTTAAAAAAAAAAAACGGTAACCTGTGCTTTCGAATGCCAGAAATAAGTCATCGGCGTGCCACATTTGACACGCGTGCCAAGGGTTGCCCGCCCTCGCTCTAGAGCAACCCTACTAACCTGAGATTCAATCAGCATCCTCTCCCGTAGGTGGGGAAACATTTGCTTGTGATCGCCCACGAAGAACGTGTCGGGCATGTAGGCCAGTTTCTCTGTGTACTGCTGAACGAGGCGTAACGGGGACGTGATTCTGTCTGTGATCAGGTAATCCATGAAGGGTGCCCCACTCGTCCCAGGATATCCCAACCACATCACCTAAAGGCAAGGACAAAATAAGAGCCGCAAATCCTCTGAATCACCGCGGACACGAATGCCATCGTTACCCTATGGGATGTAAGCAAATGGATCTAATCTCTCTGAAGTGCAAAGATAAGCACCCTATTGGCAAAAATAAATATCTAAGGTGATGTTGAGAGCAGCATGTGAAAGCCCAACAAATTCAGGTAACAATATCAATATTTTGTTCAAATATATATAGAAAGGTACCCGGTGTAACAGGCGAGCAAAAAAATAAGAGAAATGAGGTGGGGAAAATAAGGAAAATATAAATAGAAGCAAGATTACTGAAAAAGGTAAAGAAATACCATGCTTGCAACTAGCTTTCAACCCCACCCCCCAGTGAAATCAACATGCATCAACGGTACTAAACTGCCCCCCCCCCATATTAAGCAAAAGGCCAGCTACCATTTTATCTACGCCGGAAGCTCCTACATAGTACAGTACAGCTATGTACTGTAATATCTCATCCAGTAAAGGTTTTTCCTCCCAGCAATAAGGAACTATCCACACCTAAGATCCACTTCATTCTAGGTCAGCCCTTTCTCAAACACACATTCACAAAATCAATCCACACGGACAATTTCGCATATCCTGTTTCCAAATCGATATCGACATTCAATTCTTTTTGCATGTTTATACCACCTCAAAAGAGTCAAAAACTCACTCACACTTTCATACCATAAACATTTCTCGCCCAATTGTTCTTCACTATTCAGCTTTGGCACACAAGGAATCCCTCTCCAGTTGTCCATTAGCACTGTTCTCACTCGAGATTTCTTTTCTTTTCCATACCATTCTCACTACCATACTCCAATGTTGGCACAAAGATACTCACATGCAGCTTCCTGACACATTCCACACTCTAAACCTTCACCAACCCATGAAATTTGGTTTCGATATTATGGTGCTGGTGGCCCTCACCTGAATGGGGGCCGGTCTGAGGGCGAATATCTCGTTGCGAGCGCCTTTGGTGTATCCATTCATATTGACAAGGATGTGGATACCATCCTGATTAATCCGGTCAGCCGCCTTCCCATTGCAAGGAATCTGAGACAGGTCGATGAAGTGCTCACTTTCACGGCTGATTTTGCTCCTGTCAATGAATGAGGTCACTATATCCAAATTCCCTCAAGAGGTCTAATATCCAAAATTTGCTTAATGTTATGTGAAGCCAGGTGTACGCAGGCAACACTTACCTGAAAGTAGTGCCATCGTCGGGCGAGAGGGCGTAGCAGAAGATCTCCACCTTGGATCTGTTGTGAAGTCCTGGTATGCTTTGCATCAGGTGAGAGGTCGGATGATTACCGAAGTCCGAGGACACGTAACCTACACGGAGTCGAGTGTCAGGGCCAAGCTCCGTCGGGTACTTGTAAGGTTGCTTGTGGAGGACATTGATCTGCAAAAGGGCGTGATCGAGATTTAGCGGTGAGGCGGCAAACGACGCTGGGGATAGGTGAAAGCAAACTGTTGCGAGGCGAATTTTACCTTCTCGAGGCAGAGATTGGCGTGCCTGTTCGCGATCGCTTTCCTATAATCGTGTGAGAGGGGATAAAGCATCGAATGATGGGGGTGGACGGAGGGCAAACGATTTCTCTCCAGTTGTTCTCCCACGATCGTCACCAACTTTTTCATCCTCGCGTCATAATCAGTCCAATCGCAGACGATTTGGAGGCAATGTGCCAAATTGCAATAAGCATCGGGAAAATCTGGCTTCAGCTTCAGGGCTGTTCGGTAACTCTGCAACAGAAGAAAGCATCAATGAGTGCAGAAGCGGAGATAGGAAAGGAAATCAAAAACCTTTTATTTCTTAAGTTCTCACCTGGATAGCATCAGGAATGTTCCCTGAATCCTTATGGATGGATGCCAAGTTTGAATGGGCATCTGCGAATGCGGGATTTATCTGGATGGCTCTCGTGTAGCACTGCAAAGCTCCTTGGATGTCCTGCATCTCTTTGAGCGTGTTACCCATGTTACTGAGAACGAGAAGTTGCATTTAGTAGCATCTTTTAACACCCCAATCAACCTTCAAAACAAGTTTGACACAATACCTTGAAAAATAACCCAGTTGGATATAACTATGTAAAATTCAGAAAAAAATGTACAAAGATATAGCAGTGCAACGACAATAGCTCAATGCTTAGTGTTTTCACCATATGGAATATGGCTTGGCAGCGGTAAAACTGCATCCCCGGTGAGCAACGTGAAATCACATTCAGGATGGTTAGTGCATTAGATGGAATCCTGTGATTCACGTTGACTTTGAAAAAGCTGCCATATGCTGTAACGGCCGTGGTTTGAATGCCACTATAAAATCCGAAATGCCCCCAAAAAAGTGCAAATGGATGGTAAATCCACTACCAAACGGGAAAGAGGCAAGAACTTTCTAATAATCAGAATGAAAATGGAAATTATTACCAAAACTCGAGTTTCGAGTCAAGCCTAATAAGAATATCCAGGCGCCAGAAAGGAAGGAGAGAGAAGTGTAGTTGTAAATCAAACAACCGTGCTTTAAATAAACAACTCTAGTTCAAAGCACCGCAACCCTTGACTCGCTCATATCCACTCACTTACCAGAGCGTCAGTAAGTAGGAGTGAATACAAACAAACCTATCTTGTTTGACACTCGAGGTTTCGTCAACGCTGACCCGCCTGCAAAATGAGGCATTTGACGGAGGGGAGAGACAGAAGCACGATAAAAGGGGTGCACCCTTGGCTTTTACACATCTGCAAACACATTTAGCAACTCCTCAATCTCGCTCACCATAGATTTGGTGGATAATTTAATCTTTCGATCGGGGGAAAGAGGCAAGGACTTTCCAATAATCAGGAAGGAAAATTAAAAGTCCTAAAGGGTGAATTGCCCACAAAGAAAACAAATAAGGGAAGGAGGGGCATAGATGGACTACGGTATCAAACTTTATATGTTGGTGGCAAAACTTGTAGGAAAAATGGAAGGGAAAGGGTGCAAAAACCATGACCAAATACATACCGGAGAAAATAAGATCGGGGTATTGCAAACCCAATATTTTGGGGGAACAAAGACCAATACACTCCTCTCTTGAATACCAATCTTACAACCCACACACCACCCCAAACTTGGATCTGAGAATACCATACCTGTATGCATCAGCAAATGTGGGCTGAATGCGGATGGCTTCCTTGTAATGCATCAGAGCTTCGTTGAGCTTCCCTTGCTGCTGCAGAATGGACGCCAAGTTACTGTGAGCGGCCGCAAATTCGGGGAATACCTCCAGCGCTTTCAAGTAGAGCTTAGTTGCTTCCTCAGTAAAGCCCTTGCAATGGAAAAAAAAGTTAAAAGAACTACTTTAAACAACACCAGGAACATATAATAGTACGAAATGGGAAGCAACTGATCGCCAATGAAGGCTTAGCAAATTCTACGCTACCTGACACCCTAGGCTCATCTCTCAATGACTCGTGTGGGCGTTTACTCCCTTGAATAGAACACTATACAGGAAGGTCCCTACTAACAAAGGTAATAATTTGGAGAAGTGGACGAGAACGCAGTTTATAAAGCTTCCGAGAACAAAAAAAAAAACCCTCGACGGACCTTTAGGTATGAATGTACAACCTCATTCCCACCCCGCTTCATTGAAAAGGCGAGAAATGACGCGCACTTACTTGCTCTCTCTTGATGTTGGCCAGGTTGTTGAGGGAGTCAGCATGGGTGGGGCACAAGCGGAGGGCCGTGTTGTAGCATTCCTCAGCTTCGGTAACCTGAGCCCGCCAAAGAAAGAGACGTTAGGGTATTGAAAATAGTGGGGTAATGCTGCCCAGGGAGGAACAAGAGGCTTTTGAACTGATGGCACCAACCCGGTCAACATTTTTAGAGGAAAAAGGTCTAGACTGGAAAACAAATTTGATCTAGCTGGTGTGGCGAAGGGGTTGTCTTTTCCCAAATTCAACGAAGGCATTCACTTAGAGGAAAAAGGATGAATTGAACAAAGAAATATTATGATTGCAATTTACGTCAAACTAAGAAGCGAAATGTGAGTTCGTAAAGAAAGTGGCCAAGACGGGGAACTCAACATGTAAGGAAAGTACATAGGCGATAAATACAAAGAGGAAACTACTTGGACAGTTGGGAGCGGAAAAAATAAGTGAATAATGGGCAGGGTCATTGCATAAAAGAATCGTGTGATGCAGACTGCTGTAGACAACCCTATAAACCCTGGAGCATAAGAGCAAATTATCAAAAAACACGAGGACCTCATCAAACATCCAAAGGGGAAAACTAAATAATTAAAGAGTGATGGGCCCAGTGACCTCCCAAGAGGAAATTTGCCCGAGACGCAAAAGTAGGCTCTTGAAATCCATTGAGAAGCTGTGTGTGGGGGGGGGGGGGCAAAAGGGAAACACGGTCTCGCAACAACTCCCTTCCCTCCTTCCTTCCTTACCTGCCCTTTCTCCTTGAGTGCGTTCGCCAGGTTGCAGTAGGCATCGGGGAAATTGGGCTGGAGCTCGATGGCTCGTCGATACGTGTCAATGGCCAGGTCGATCAGGCTGCAAAGAAAAGGGGTGAGACAGGCCCTTTTCCTTGCCCTCCAACACCAGTATATAAAGCACAAACTAATGGAGGGTAAGGTAGGGGGGGTGGGGTGAGCTCCGATTGACCCATGTACGTCTCACTAGGCGAATAAATAGAAGGAAACAATGACAACGCTAAAAATGGTTGATCAGTGAAAAGAAAAGAAGAGTAGACTGATTGGATTAAAGAGTCAAGACGAGCACATGACCAGTAACAGAGTTCGAAAATAAACCCCTCCCTATAACCATTTTGTCCAAATCGAGATAGATCAAATTATAGTACGCCTCAAAACAAAGCCCTCTTTTATACTCTTCGAACCGAGCGTCTTTTCTCCGTCAAGAGACCATACGAGGCTGGTGACGAAGGTTTCTTTCGTGGTCCTTTTTAAATCACGACCTAATTTTTTTTCCAAACGCAGAGTACTATTTTTCTTAAATCTTTCCCTAGAGCACTCCGACCATTGATACCTCACATACACCCTCCATTAACCTATCCGTTATCATCTCGAGAGGCAATCATGAATCGATTCTTGGGCCTACTTTGGGATGGTAGGATTCATTGAACCGTCGGAAGGTGCGAACCGCAATTCTCGCCCGTTTTCGTTTCCACAAGTCTCGAATTAAAGGCGTCGAAAAAGAAAGAAATACAGCATCTTTTCCACTTTCGACTCCGACCGTAAATCCACTCAACGACTTCCCGCTCGCGTATTCCATATTGGAAACCACCTTTTTAACACCAATCTTCTCCCCCTTCACAAAGTTTAAGCCTTAAATAACAAAGGAGAGAAAGACTGGCGAATGTAAACACACTCGGGCTTGATCGGCCAACCCTCAATATATGAGTCACGAGGGGATCCTAAAGAGTTTGCATAAACATACAACAAATCAAGTTCAAATTTGATCCTCTTAAATCCATGGTGCGGCGGTAAAGCGCGAACCCCCATCCCCCTCCTTGCTAACGTAAGCAGAGGTCGTGGGAATGAAATAAGTCTTCATTAATCATGGTTGGCACCCCCCCCCCCCACACAAATTTTGAAAAAGTCCAATAAAACCCGGGTTTTATTCTGGGAGTTTTCAAAAAATAAACACTACAAGCATTAGAATAACAGAAAAAGAAGTTATCCTATTTGTATAATAATAATTAATTAGTTTAATAATTATATTAAGGTAATAACATCACTGATCGAGAATTGTGGGTACCCATGATAGCTATAACTTGTAGAAGGAGAGATGAATTGTAAGTCAGCATCAGAGAAATAACCTTAATTTGATACATATGTGGAAATTATAAACATAAATACTTATTTTGAATAAAATAATAAGTAGCATTCATTTCTTGAAAAGAAGAAGTGTAATATTTTAAAAATCCCCCAAACCCGGGTTTTTTTCAAATTTTACTTGAAAAAGAAAAAAAAAAACTAATAAAACCCTGGATTCTTGATTTGACAACCCTGTCAGTAATGATAGTTTGCGGTGCGAATTATAAGCCAGTGATCGCGCGGTCAATATAAAATACCGCCAAAAATCAACAAAACATAAACGGCGCCAACATTAACGGGAAAGATCTGCCAAGGTACGGGGGATGGGGAAGCGCAAATTATATATAAAAAAAAAGTGGTAAGAGGAATTAAAGAGTCGCATTTAAGACGAGGTCATTGACCGCTCCTGCTGCAGTGCGATGGGACGCAGAATTAGCATAGGAAAGGAGCGTGCAGGAAGTGCGAGACAAAAAAGAGGGGGGAAAGACGAACAATAATAAAAAAAAGTTTAGCATATTTTTGTCCCATTTTAGGACACACTAATATTTTTTTGCCAGAACGAGAAATATTAAAAACCAGTAGAAACAAGTTGCACAGAAACCACTCATAAATAAAAACTTACCCCCCCTTATGCATCATCTTCAGTTTTAAGCCCATTTCCCCCCCTTGAAAGGGTGGGGGGCGCTGCGAATGGATGGATAATTAAAAGGCTATTTATTGCATTACCTCCAAGCTCACTTTCACACATTTCCCGAAACAGGAAGAGGAACTTAACTCACCCCTGGAACAAGAACCAACACACAAATCCCCGCATGATCGGAGGATGCCAAGCTACAAAAAGGGGAGCGGAGCTGGTGGATTACTTAGCTGACAGACCGGGGGATGCCAAGCGACAAAAGCGGGGGTAGGGGTGGATTACTTGCTTTCCAACAGCGGCTTTTCCTTACCCTTGCTCGTAGTAGACGCAGGCCAAATTGCCGTGGACGACAGCGTGGTTTGGAGATAGATTCAGCGCCCGTAAGTAAGCCGCCACAGCCCTGTCGGAGGACAATTAAATAGAGATTTAGCATTAGCCAATACACACACACGCAGGAGGCCTCTTTGGGACAAGAAAAATACCTCCACTAGCCTACGTTACAGATACCCCCCCCGAGTATCCACTGAGAAACAAAGGTGCTATGATCGGCACTTCTTATCCGTTCATCCCTGGAAAGAAGGTCAAAGCATGCCCCCTCCACCCTCAACTGCTTCGAGGCACACCTATTATACACAATATAGGAAATGACTACAATATAAACCCTTGACCTAAAGTATAAAAGCTTTCAATTCTTTCTTGCGTCGTCTGGCGGGTAGCGTAGAACCCTGCTAAGCCCAATATGAGAAAATGGAGGGACTTACTGGGAATCTGCTGATGCAAATCGACCTAACTTTTGGGGACGGGACACCCGGGTACGATGTGGGTTAATGACAATTATTTAGTATGTGTATAACAAGCGATCTGTATTCATTCAAGATGGCTTTGTTTATCAGGGGCGACATACTGATTAACATGGGCTCCGAATCACGGGGTATCTATAGCGAATAAGAGGCAGCGGGAAGCGACCCGAATGGAGAGACCATCCGGCTCCTTACCACACCCGATGCGGCCTAACTTAGTTTTAATCGGAAGTGGCGTTTCCACTCGGCTTGGTCGTAGCCTATGCTATATATATATATATATATATATATATTTTATTTACAGCGCACATCTGGCGACTGCATTCGAGGGCATAGGTCGCGGCAATTAAAATTTCCTACTTTAAAATATCCAAAAACCAAACCAGACAAAGAAAAGCAAACAAAAAAATGTCAAAAGAAACGGAACAAAGGCAAGAAGGAAGCACGCTCCGGCGTCGGGGAAAGGACCGCCTCGCCTCCACATCGGCACCGAAGAATGCGCCCAACACTAGTAAAATAAAAATGGAGGAAGCCAGCCTCTTCCCAAGTACGATAGTACACAAGTCTGAACACGAATGGGTTATCTAGTACCAAAGGAGAAGCGTTAGCGACTCCACTCTTCCCGGTACCGGGACAGGGAACGAGTGCGAAGAATTTTTTTTTTTAATTTAAAGAGCTCATCTGGCGACTGCCTACTTGGGCATTAGAGCTGTATTAAAAACTGCCTAGAACTAGGATACTTTTAAATTTAATGCAATAACACATACAAAAAAACAACCCAAACAACAACAGAAACTAAAAAAAGGGAAAAGGAAACGAGTAGTAAGCAAGCTCCTGCGTAGGGGGGAGGTCCCCCCGGCGCAGGAGCGTGCAACCTATAAGGAAAAAAAAACAAAAACAAAACAAAACTGGTTAAATAATAGGGAGAAGGCCGGCCTTTCCCCAAAAGTCAACAAGTCCACAAGTCAATGTGCACGAATCCGTCCCGAGTACAAGGGACAGGCGGTAGCGACCCCACCCATCCCGGTACTGGGACAGGTAACGTGCGCGAAGATCACCCAGACTGGGACATTCGACAAGAATGTGCCGAACAGTCTGGGGGTCAACGCAGTTGTCTCATTAAGGTGCATGGGAGCGGTCAAACAAATGGAAGTACGTGCAAATATTTTTTTATTATTATTTTTATTTTAAGAGTTCATCTGGCGACTGCCTACTTGGGCATAAGTCGCCGTAGTGACCACTGCCTAGTACTAGGCTACTTTAAAATGACATGCAAAGAAAAAAACCAATAAAATAAAAAGGAAAAAGACAAAGCAGGAGCGACCTACAAGGAAATCACAAAAAATAAAAATCTAGTTAAATAAAGGGAAGGCCGGCCTCCTCCAAAAAATCTTATGTGCACGAACTAGTCCCGAGTACAAGGGATAAGCGGTAGCGACACCGCCCATCCCGGTACCCGGACAGGTAATGTGCGCGAAGATCGCCCAGACTGGGACATTAAACAAGAATGTGCCGAACAGTCTGGGGGTCAACGCAGTGGTTGCAATAGGGCGCTCCATCAAATGGCGGTGCGTCCCGCGAGGGTGTCCAATTCGGATACGGCAGAAAGCAACCTGAAGCCGTCACGGCATTGGGGGATAGGTCCATGGGAAGAGTCGCGTCGCAATGGCACGCAACTTTAAGTTCCCTTCGACTGTCTCCGATTTTATTTGCCAAGCAGCCCGGAGAGATGCCCGTATTCCTGCCATGTAGTCGGTGGGAGGAAGAGCGAAACTCTGATCTGGTCGCCCAGTCCTCGCGGACACTTTGGCGCCCTCATTCCCCGCAATTTCTACATGTCCAGGAACCCAGCAGAAAATAATCTCGACATCTGCCCGGCTCGCCAAAACCGTGGCGTCACGGATATCGCGAACCAGGGGATGCGGAGATTCCAATGCCCCGAGAGCACTCAGGGCACTTTGTGAGTCACTATAAATCACAATCCGGTCTCCGAACCGGGCACGTCGCGTAATCTCCCGTACCGAGTGGTGTATTGCCACCAGCTCGGCCGTGAAGACAGACGCAGCGCCTAGCAGAGCCCCGCTGATTTCAAACAGAGGAGATACAGCGTGGAAGCCGACCCCCTCTTGGGACTTGGAGCCATCCGTATAAACTGGCACGGTTCCAGCGTGACATGGTGTGTGCGTCCCATGTGTTTGCCCGATTCAGAGACGACAGAAAGGGGCGTGAATGAAGGGTAGATCAATGGGAACCATCGCGGGTCAATGGCACGCAACTTTAAGTTCCCTCGGCCATCTCCCATCTTATTTGCCCTGATACCCGTCATGTAGTCGGTCGGGGGTAGGGTGAAACGCTTTTCTGGTTGCCTGCCCTCGCGGTGCCCCGTATTCCTAGCATTCTCTACATGTACAGGAAGCAAGCACAAGATAATCTCGACATCCACCAGGTTCGCGGGGACCATGGTGCCACGGATACCGCGAACCAGGGATGTAGAGATTCCAGTGCCCCAAGAGTACTCAAGGAGGCTTTGTGAGTCGTTATAAATCACAATCTGCTCTTCGAACCGGGCACGAAGCGTTATCTCCATTACCGAGCGTTGTAGTGCAATCAACTCTACTGTCAAGAGAGACACAGGGCCATGGTAGAGTACCGGTGACTTCAGAGGAAATATGGCACGGAAACCGATCCCCTCCTGGGGCTTGGATTTATCAATGTGAAATTACGCCAGGCTTCGGGAGTACAGGCGCGGCGACAAATAGTCAAAGTTGGTACCCTCTAGAGTGACCTCCTGGACAGAACCAAAGGCACCAAGGATCCGAGAGCTATGTCGAGCTCTCGAAGGAGTTTCCTAGCTCTAAACTAAAGGGCTTAGGGTGTGACTGGAGTGTCTCGGCAGCATAGGCACCGTCAAAGTCGGGGGCAGATGAAGTGCGAGCCGTTGGCGACTGATGCAAACATTGGGGCTGCGCGTAGCTTATGTCAATCGGGGTGGGAATTGCGTTAAGCGCGGTCACTGTACCCAGATTTACCGCCACTAACCCCAAAGAAAACTGACTCAGCGCGGAAACCAAAACACAGAGAGCAGCAACATAGCTCAACAAGATTGGGGAGGATTGTTCTCAGCATGCCATAAAAAAAAACAATGAAGCTTGTGTAATACAACGAAGCTAAATTACTTAAATGGAGGAGTTAGAGAAACTAAAGGTTGTCAACAAAAGTCATCGATGAATTAATATTAATATAGGACCCACCAGTAGAGGAGTATTTCAAGCCAATTGAATACTTCCGTACACAGCGTACAACACTTAAAATACGGCTCTAGATCAGCTAAGCAAGTGGTTTTCAACGGGGTGCTGCTGAAGCAACCAAATAATTTTTAAAATGCCTAAATTGACCCCCAAAATATGTACTTCAAACATTTCTAAAAAAAGTCTAAAGACACTTGAAAGTAGTTTGAAACTATCTTCTCTACATTGTGCAACATAAAACACAATGAAAAGCGAAAGATTGGAGAAAGTGAATGTAGAAATGAGTTTCCTTGTCAACTAAATGTCCCAATATTCAAGAATTGTTTTGCTCATCAAGCTCAAATTTCCTATTAAACTTTTAAAGTAAGATTTATTCGTTTCCAAATTTTTAAGTCTTATTTCGATAAAATTAGGTTGTCAATCGTGGTTATTTTTGAAGTGCTTTTCACATAATTAAGTATTTATACGTAAATAATTCTATATTGGGGGGCCACGGCTGCTTCTAGATAGCAATTAGAGTACCACTATCATAAAAAGGTTGAAAACCACTCAGCAGAGTGCTAAACTCTCCTCTCCATGCAACGTAGAAAGACACTTGCAGAAGGAAGGGAGGAGGGGGGGGAGAGAGAGAGATCTATTATGAATATAAAATCGATCTTTCCCCAAATACCTCCCTATTAGAGGTTTTAAAACCGAGAACGATAATCGATTTAAAACATTTAGGTCTGTTTAATCCTAGCGTCACGTCTCTCATCAACACCGGTCGAGAATCGACTTAGTCTTAGGGCGCCAGCTTCCTCCAGAAGCCTGAAAATCACCAACTGACCAGCTTTGGAAAGGCGGAACACCTGTGGAACAACGGTGCCTCCTAGACATGCAGGTGCGTCGCCAACTCAATGACATCTCCGAAGTAGCAAACACCCTCCCCATTTCCAGACCCCTCCCACCACCAAGGGAGGGGATTGAATTCAAATACTCAGTGTCGGATCTATATGAGTCCTATTCATGAAACTTCGGAGATCGTATTATTTACTACACATCTTAACATTCTCGTAAGCGGTAACGCATCATTATTCCCCATTACAATCGCAACATTTTAGTAATCCGCAGGAGCAGGCGACGTCTCTGCTCCCTCAGACCTCTTCGGATATTCAGGACCAAAGCTTTGATCTTACAGTTGGTGTTGTAGGACCTTTGTTTGCAAGTATAATTTTCTACCATAGTTTTGCCGACTCCGACCCTTATTTACTTAAAACTAAGAAGCAATAGCACAGAAATCTCGGCCAGAGTTTGGGAAATATATAAAGTGGTGAGCTCTCGCTGCCCCAGTGAGCAAGGCGTTAGATTTCTGACGTTGAGGTACCGGGCTCGATCCTGGGCAGAAGAGACAAAACTCATCCGGCGTTACGGGCTTGCCATCTATCGTCATTATGAACCATGTTAATTTCATTATCTGATCGGGGTAGATCTCATCAAAAATTGAAAAGGAATGGTGGCACAACAATCAACTAAAAGTGGCGAGGCCAAGGAGGGTTAAAATGTAGAAGGCCCATGACCTGAGTGGTGGTCCGGGACGGGAAAAGTCGCAATGTGTTAAATTTAAATAACAAAATTGTTACAAAATTACACAAATTCGGAATATCTTGCATCTGTGGTTGAGAGCACAACGGTAAATATGTTTAGGATCAGACTCGATATTACTTTAAAATATGAACCGACTTTTTTTTTTTCATTTCAAGAGCCCATCTGGCGACTGCTTCCTAGGGCATAGGTCGCTGTACTCACGCTACAGCCTAATACTAGACTAAATTAAAAAGTAAAATATAAATAACAAATAAAGATAAAAAAGAACAAGAACAAAGGCTAAGAAACCAGCTAAAGAAAAAAGGATAAGCAAAAAATAAACAAGGAAGCGCGCTCCGGCATCGGGGTAGGCCCGCCCCCTTGCAGCGCAGGAACAAAGTCAAATAAAGTGGAGGAGGCCGGCCTCCTCTAAAAAGTCATAGTCCGCAAGTCTGTGTGCAAGAATCAGTCCCGAGTACAAGGGACGAGCGGTAGCGACCCGGCACGTCCCGGTACCGGATAGGTAACGTACGCGAAGATCACCCAGACTGGGACTACGACCTTCACGAGTTGTGAAAATTCATACTTTATCAATACCACCTCTTCCATTTACCTATCCCGACCACCTTTGCCTTCTTGAACCAACCTCGAGTGGATCTTGTACTCCCGGTGTAGCAATCCTATTTTTTTTTTTATCCCTTTAAACTAGGGAATTCTAAGGTGTGCAAGAGAGCGAGCGACAGAGCAGCCGGAAAAGCAAGTCACAGGTAGTTGAAGCAAGGCAACACCACGCCAAAAACTCAGTGTGAACAAGGAGGGTAGGAACTGATCACTGCACCCTAGGGGAATGGACGTGCCCTCCACACCCTAACAACCAAGTGCTGATACTTACATCCATTCGAAAAATATTGGATAGTTTCTAGTGTTTTCGCGAACCCTGCCTGTCCAAAGCGCCCCCAACTAGTCTCTTTCCACACTTTTTTAACCCGCAATGGGATCTGCGGAGCAGGAAAAACCTCGCTGTGGCTGACATCTGAAGGATTCGTGCCCTCACCGCCTGCAAGTGTGGGGGGCATTTAGTGAACCCCCCCCTCCTCTCAAATCGCCCTACTTTTTCTTTTACTTTCAGTTACAATTCAACAATTAATCTGATGATACCAAACAACAAATCCTCGTTCCAATTGCCGCCCCACCCCCAATGTTTGGGAGGGGTCTGCAGCCCCTACCAACCTTTTGACGACGAGCGCGAGGCCGCCCAAGCACCCGTCATGATGTCCGCCGGCAGCGATTACCTCTTCGTCGGGCGGGGGCCGGATCTTAACGACGGTGTACACAACCACACACTGGTATTCCATCCTCGTCACCAGCCCGGCATCGGGGAACCCCAGCGGGGCCCGGGCATGGTAGGCGACAATCCCCGGTGGCCCGTTGCTGCCCCGACCGCGCCAATGAGCGAGGGTGGGGGAGGCCACAAGCCAACCACCGCGGGGCCGCCTCCGGCGACTGTGCTATAAAGGCCGCGAGGAGCGACACCACTCATGACCGAGCCGTTGGAGGGACGACGACGGCGGCGGCGGCGGCGGTAGCCATGCGGCGACAGGAAATCACCTACCGCTCGTTGCGGGCTCCCGGCCACGACGCCAGGGCAACGACAAAAACGGCGCTATCCATCACTGACGGGCCATAGCCTCACGCGTGGCACACCCCCGGTGAAGGGTTGAGGAAGATATACGGGTGTGGCCCTGGGAGGAGCGGATCGGGACGGGGTGGTACGAACGCGCACTAACAGACGCTCCTGTGCTAACGGGTAAACACGGGCGTGGACGGGCACCAACCACCCTTTTGAAGAACAGAACGGAGCAAGTTCGAGAGAACCAGAGGAGGGTCACGAAACTTTCAGCTCAACCAAGCACGCGCACCACCTGACGCGGTAAACAGAGGGCCACGCCGTGCCCGCACCCAATAAAGTGACTGGGGATGAATTATAAATAGGGAGGAAGGTGGGCAGAATGGCTTAAGGAGGGGAGGGAGGTGGGCAGAAGGGCTTAAGGAAGGGGAAGGAGGAAGAAGAGTAGAAGAAAGAGGAAACGAATGGAAGGCGTAGGGGAGCTTCCTGATGGGAAGGAGGCCGTAGCGCTAATGCTTCAATCTGGTCGGTCGAGGCTGGGGCACCCAACCGCTCCCTCCCCTCTCCTCCCCTCCCCGAACAAACTCCACACATGTACATACACTTCTCCCAAAGAGGAAAATAGACAAAGGGGACGGCGGGTAGAACCCTTTCTACGCATGGGCCTGAGAATTGGACAGAAAAACGGGGGGCATTTCCCCCCCCCTCTTGCCAATTGGGAAGGGTGCCTCATTACGCAGCGAGGGCACTGGGCCAGTGTACTGGCCATCAAGGGGAGCAGGGTAGGCATCGAAAGGGACCCTTGAAAAACAAGGAGGGCATCTCCAAGGAAAACGGCAGGGTGACATCTCAAGATCCTGTCACCCTCTCTCGGTTATTTCCTCGAACTAAGAAGCGACACTCGACAGGGGTACCCCCTTGAGTCGATGGCCTCTTTACATGGGGTTTGACCCGCCCACCCCGAAATGTAATCCTCAAAAACATGGAGAACCCATCTTCGGGTTCTGCCCAATCTTTTATCGGAAAGGGGGAGGGGTCAACGGGGCTCTTTGGAAAGAGGTGGGCAGAGAAAGTGGTTAAGTTGGTGAGGGAAGATATTTCATCCGTACAATGCCCCTAATTGCTTGGGTATAAGGAAGAGAGTCCAGGAACAAGTGGGCGCCAGAGCAAAGGACAGTAGCCGATACAAATCGGGCATCCATCCAACTCCTAACCATACGCGATGTGGCGAAACTTCGATGGGTTTGGTTTTCTAATGGGAGAAGCGGCTAAGCGCTCGTGGGGGTGGGGGTAGGGGGGCAGGGTTCCCACACGGTGGGATCCTAACCCACAGCCAGGCAGGAGGCTCTACGATCATTAAAACTTTGGCTTCAGCAACCATTGTTGACGTGGTCGCAGGTCCTTAACACCCCTCCGCTCACCACACGGCTGTGATATTAACCCCCCGAACATCCATGACCAAGGGCGAGGAGAAATCGGTCCTGAACGCTGGGTTCTGTACCAGGGCTACACTCTAACCCAGAGCCACTTCCCCACAGAGCACCAGTAATGGGGGTGGGAGGAGGCGACTGCATAGTTACCTGACCCCGCTAGATGTATTGATTATCTCGACAACCCCCAAGCCGCGTCTCTCGCCCCGCCCACAATCGAGCTCGGTCCCGCCCATGTCTCCTCACTCCTCTCCTCCCCAGTCCTCATAGGGAAATTTACCCAAAGGAAAGGCGATTCTAGAGAGCCACCATTTCTCTCTCGAGCGGCCACCTTGAGGGTAGCTGGGAATGAAGGTAAGTTCGTATTTAAAAATACCCACATAATTGAGCCACATCGTTTAGGGTAAAGGAACGAGTGAAAAAAAAATTTCCCTACTTTCATCTGCCCCGATCGTTGGATTACTTTCCTTAAATACAGTTAAGACGAGAGCAACTGCTGCAGATTCCTCTCTCTTTCGCTGAGGACAAAATTAACAAGGGACGGATGGCTTGCGCACATATCCGCGTTGTACCACCGATGAAAGGGGGGGGGGGGCACGGGCGCCAGCATCATCGAGCGTCACCCAAGGTCAGAGGGCACCGAGGCACACTAGTTTCCAGCGCCCTTCCCTTTAAATTGCCCAATACCGATAAACTATGGTAGCATGGGGGGGGGGGAGCGTACAAGTGAACGAACGAACCGAGAGTAACAACCAATATTTTAAAAAAGCACGTAAAACTAACGAGGGCATCAAAATCCAGAGAATTAGTAAAGAGAACAATGAATTTATTGGGAGGGGCACTGAATGGGAGGTCTCTAAGAGGATTAGGCATGAGACTCCTTACAACGCAGCCCTTTCATACAAACAAGCGTGGCGTTTTAATGACTCTCGGGGAGACATCAAAAACAAGAGCTCGCTCAGCCCGAAACATGACACAAACACCAATGAAGCATGACCTGGAAGCTTGCGCAGTCCTCCTCACTAAACCGCTCCAGGGAGAGGCTGTAAATATGGCCTAGCAGAGAAAGGAAAATATGAATCAAACGCGAATCTGACCTTACCAGCCTAAAGGAGAAAGGCAAGCGAAGAAGGGGGGATATAAATGTTAAAAGGGGAAGGGATGACTCCATTTTAAGATTATTCAAAACTTTCCAGTTTGCTCGTTTTTTATTTATTGCAATTGGGAAGAAAGGGAAATATATATCCTCGCAGCGAAAGGCGAAAAGGAAATCTTTACAAATAAACTTATTGACTAAACATTAAAATAATATGTCTATGGTTTTATTACCGATCATCACTTATTTGGGGGCTTTGTATTTCTCAGTGGTGAAAAAATATATATATATATATATATATAAAACCTAATAAGCTAAGAAAAAAAACAAACAAAAAAGCCAAATAAAATAGGCCAGCCTGCTCCAAACCGTCAAAATAACCACCCGTCCTGAGTACAACGGGCAAGCGGTAGCATCTCAGCTGAGGGACAATGCAGTCATAGCAGGGGAGCCCACTACCAACTGACTTCGTTTCGAGCGAGTGTCGCTAATTTGAAGAGGGCAGAAAGCGATCTGAAGCCGCGAGTCATTGGGGTAGGTCCATGGGAACAGTCGTGGCGCAATGGCGGGCAACTTTAGGTTCCCGTCTGTCGTCTCCTCATCTTCTTTTCCAAATATCCAGGAGTACTGACCTGATTTCAGCCATGGAGGCAGTGAGAGCACTAGGGTCGATTTGAGTCGAGCTTTAGATCACGATCCGGTCTCTGAAAGGGGCACAACGCGTTATTTCCCATACCAGCTGCCATGAATATAGACGCAGTGCCTGGTCGAGCCCTTGCCGCCTTCAAAGAAAGTGGATACGACTTGGAAGCCGACCCCCTCTTGCGATTAGAGCCATCCGTGTAAACTGGTACGGATCCAGTGAGAAGTTGGTCCAAAAAGCCCCAATGAAATACTGTTGGCACTGTATAAGCTCCGTGAGCAGACGTGTGACGATAGTCACTGGTGGTACCTTCCAGGACTGCATCCTGGGAAGACCGAGGTGGCATTTATCCGAGAGCTACATCGAGCTCTCGCAGTTTCCTAGCCCTAAACACAAAGATCGTTGGGTATGACTGTCGACTCTCTGCGGCATTGGCGGTGGATATAGGCCGCAGATGCAACGAGTCTTTGACAACTGAAAGAGACGCCGGGCGAGCGGCATCTCCCCAGGATCGACAAGGAGGCTATCAACAGGGGACGTGAGAAAGGCACCGGTCGCCAGACGGAGATCGGTATAGTGGATCAAGTATACCTTCCGCAATTCATTGAGAGCTGCGGATGCGTAAAACTCGCATCCGCAGTCAAGCTTCGAACAAAGAATCGGGAGAAAATAAAGGCAGTGGCCCTATCAGCACCAAAGTGGTGAACGTCACGGAACGAAGAAAATCAAGGCGTGGGTCAGGCGACCCTAAACTGCGGATAAGAGTCCCGGATGCAGGGTCGGTCGAAAACAAGACCGAGGAAAGGGTGAAGTCCACTACTTTCAGGCAAACTCCGTTTTGGAACAAGTCTGGGTCGGAGTCGGAGTGGAGCCGTGGGTTTGGACAAATGCAATACCTTAGTCTTTGTCAAAGAATACCGAAACCTGAGGGCCTCGGCAGTGAACAATGCGGTTCAATAGCTATTGACGTCAACGCTCTAGAATTTCCATCTGAGTCGCACCAGAAGAGATCGAAAGGTCGTCCACGAATGGCGCTGCGAGAACATCTTCCGGCAGCAACGAGGTGATACTGTTGATGCTCAGCGCAGAGTGCAACACCGAGGACAATTCCCTGAGGAACGCCCTATTCATGTTCAATTGGACTAGGGAGGGCTCCCTCGACCAGTACGCGGAATCGGGCGGTATCATAGGCCTTCTCCAGATCGAAAAACATCCTATTATAGTGCTGTCTATGAAGGAATGCCATACAGATGCCATTTTCCAGTCGGAGCAGAGCATTTGATGTGGAGTGAAACTTGCGGAAGCCGCAAAGTGTAGAAGACAAGAGTCCTCCGCTGTCCGGGAGGCTAGCTTAGAGTGGGACGCAAGTCGCTTAGCGTAAACATGTCTTTGAAGCCTAAATATCATATGGCGATTTGAGACATCATGACTATATATGAAAAACGGTTTTAATGGTTCCCTGCAAAGCGTACTCATATGTTGTCTTTTTAATTGTTTGGAGACTCAGACACTGGTCTGACAATGACACTAGAACCAATAACAGACCAGCTCTCATACCAATTGAAAACTATGCTCAACAATTTACTGATGGGTGGGATAAATGAGTTGCCAAGAAATTATGATAAAGAAAATGTTTGAATTTTAATTGGTTTTTCAGGAATTTAGGATTTATTCAACTTTTTTTCCTTGGGAAAATATGACCGAGCCTAAGTATCTGTAGCCCAGGTAGCTCCGACCACGTACGCAATAATCATCACACGTCTTCCGCCATTCACGCACACAACATAAAACTCTTCTTCCCGGATTCTGCCAGAGGGGTTTCCATACAGTACACCCCAAACGCGGAAAGGGAGGCACTCCCTTAGGGACGAAGGTTCGCTGCTGGTGCCAAAACAATACTACCTTTCGTCCTGCCCCTCCTCCCCACTCCAACTAAAGTCGTCCCTGGTAACCATGTACTTGGCATTCTGATCTTTTTGTTTTTGATTATCAGGCCGGGGGCCTCGCCTGACTAAAAATGGACGGGTGGGCAATTAACTACATATAGGACGACGAGGATGGTGCGCGATGTGAGAAAAGTAGGGGTTTTCCCGTTACCTTCTAATGGTACTCAAGAACTTTGGTTTTCTTTGAGATAATAATTTGTTACCGCTGATATTAAACTGCTTAATTATTATTATAAGCGTCAATAATAATAATAGTAATAATATTGATTCGTCCCACGTTAGAGAGGGCGCGATGCCCTGACTGGGCCGACAGCAGTAAATCTGAATTCCATTTAATGAAGAATTGAAATAATTAAGAAACAAAAATCTAGCTAACCTTGAACAAAACTTTCGAAGGGGAGAATCAGTTTCATTCTTACCTCCTAAATTACTCGCTTTTCAATAACTTATTTCGGCAAAGCCTCCGAAAATTCAAGACAAAAGACGAAATTTGACACTGCACGTCACGTACCCTGTCAATAGGCTCCGCCCACGAATTTAAGCCACGCCCCAAATAGCTTCACTTAAACCCATCATTTCATCGACATTGCGAACAGTCGGAGCTCCAAAAGTGTGGGGCCAACGCAAAATATCAATTAACTATTTTTGCTCAACCCTTCGTTTTTTTTACCTACCTTTCTTAATGGTATTTTTTCTTAATAAAAAAATACCATGACCTTTCCTTATTTCACATCTTGTGTCTAGAGCTTAATATATACGAGAAATTGGGCGGTGAGAATTTTAAAAGCAGCCATTGATTAAGATAAAACTAGGCATAAAAACTAATTCCAGACTTTTAAAAAGTCTATAAATATGCGACACATATAGTTATATGTTCAACAGAGTTATTTATACGATATTAAAAATTCCATTCCATATTTTACTCTTAAAATCCCATTCGTGTCTTTAGGCCTTTATGACCAATCTTAATAACTACGCGTTTATAATATTCTCACATCCACGCTTCTCATATATAATATATAAAAACAGGTGAACTACACACCACGAACAGTCAAAATATCCGTGAAATGACGAAATTTCCCTGCGACATGAACAAATATGTTAAGTGTTTTTATTAAGAACAAAAAAAAAGAAGCGACTGAGAAATAGAATTTTCACCAATCAGTAACACTGTACCATTAACGCAACATTTTATTTCAGCGGAGATGCATTCATTCGTTTATTCAGGTTAAAAAAGAATTTTAAAGGTGGAAGAGATTGAAATTATGCCCAAAACTTAGAATTATATAATAAGATCAGACGGACTCCGAAACGGCTCGCGTGGGGTCATCCTCTTTAAGCCACAAACATCAGCTTCTTATATTCCCTTTTCTTCCAGCCAGTATTTTTAGCTTAACATCTCAAATTCCTTAAATAGATTTTTCTTTTCTTTAATCACCATTTTATTCATCAATTTATATGAGCATCTCTAAAAAATAGGCTCATTGAAAATAAATGTTACTACCACGCCTTACAGATTTTTTTTTATATATTTTTATTTTAACAGCCCAACTTTTAATCGATGAACAGTTAAAATACAGTTTATAAATTTTCTGGGCCCCATAAGAGGTTCAATTAAGCGCGGCGCGCGGATACAATGCTTTCCTTAAAAAAAAAATATATCCATATTAAAGACTAGAAAACGGAGACCGTTAAAAGAAATGACTTGGGAATTTATTTTTTTTTAGGTTTCCTCTGGCAGAGGGAAAAGCATAACAGCTTATTTTTAGGCTTTTTTTACAATATAAAAAAGGCACCGTTAGAATGCCAGCCTCCCTCAGGGGCCCCTACGTGGACCAAACACCCACAATTTAAATACAATGGAGGTCTGCCCCCTCCAAGCTCTCGGCTAATCCTAACTAGAACTTGTCCCGAGTACGAAGGACACGCGGTACCGACCCAACTCATCTCGGTACCAGGTCAGGTAGCGAGCGCGAAGTCTTCACAGCCAGGTTCGTGGGAGCGGCGCATCGGATGACGGTGTGTCCTACGAATGTACCCGATTCGGAGGCGAGAGAAAACACGAGCAGAAACCAAAGATGTATATGGAAACATTCGAGGTTCGAGGGAACGGAACTTTAAGTTCTCACCGGCCATTTCTCATCTTCCCGAAGGGCTGACTTGATGTTTGTCGGGTAGTCAGAATGGGGGAGGGGGGGGGACCACCCCGTCCGGTGGTTCACTCCTAGCAAGCTGCTCGGCGCCCTCTCATTTCCCAGGAGATAGCGAGATTCCAGTCTAGAGGGACCTTAGTGCGCTCGGTGAGTGGCTATATGTAGATGACAATTTGGTCTCCAAAAGGGGCGGGGCGCGTAATCTCCCATAGAGAGCGATGTATTTATTATATAAAATCTAACTAGACCATAAAGACATGTAGGGCCTAGAAGGGTTTAAACAAGGGGGAGAATCGCCCCCTTCGACGTTTCAGTATTATAAAAAAATTAATATACAGGCCATTATGGAGACTGACAAATTCGAAGCAGAAGGGTCAAAGACCTCACGGTTGCCGCTTTGGGAGAATTTATGGAACTCCTTCATTCGAGTTTTGGCAAAAATGGCAATTTGGCAACACCACCTCGGATCACAAAACTCGGGTGTCGAACGTCTAGACACTCACAAACCTACAAATTGAACCCAATCCCTATAGGATGAATGAAATGGAATTTATGAAAAAAATAAGTAAAAAGAATCTCTAAAACAACCATCAACCCACTTCCACCCCCCAAATAAAACTGATCCCCCCTGACTTCCAGACTAGAACTACTTGGCAAACCTTCCATGCACTCCAATACAACAAACACTCAATGATCGCATTTCAATTAACCGAACTTCTCCACAGCTCTAACAACAACTAGAAAAGAAGCAAAGGGAAGGAATTCAAAAAACAACCTAACTTCGAACTCTAGCAAATGCCTTCGAACAAAAAACGCACACACCACTCAAAAATGAAAAACCGAAACGAGCGGAGAAAAGATAAGTTTAAGTTTGCTGGTTTCAGTCCTTCTAGCAAGCTATGTAGCTTCTCAAACGGACGTTAGCCAGGGCAAGCCCCAACTCCCTACCGTGATACCCAGTCAGGGTGGTAACCTCCCGGGTCAAATAGTGTCAGCTTAAAGAGAATCCGGACGGAGATTCGAACTGGTGACCCAGCGATTGCCAGGCAAGCGTGCTAACCACTATACTAGCCGGGAGACTAATACAACACAAGAAAAGTAAGAGAATGGAAAACAAGGAGTAGAAAAAAAACAAAAAAAACGAGAAGTGCAGAGAAAAAGAACCCCAGCCGAGCGAAGAACATGAAACCGAAATAAGAAAAGAAAAATAATAAAATAAACCAAATCTCAAGAAAAAGGAAAGAAATCGAAACGTGTAAAATAAAACAAAGACTCGGGAACATGAAAAGAAACAGACTGTGGCGAGCAAGCGAAGAAACCAATAAAAGATGTTGAAGAAAAGAAATTGACGCGAGTGTAGAACAAAAGATAGAAGATAAAAAGGAAAGCCGAGAGGGTGGAGAACAAGACAAAGCAAAAGAAACAAACTCTAAATCAATGGAAACAAACTTGACTGGAGAATAAGAAAATAAACCAAGATACGGAACGAGAAAATAGAGACACTGGAGAAGAGTAAAGGAACCCGAAACAAACAAAACTAAAAGAACAAAAGAGCATTTTCACTGAGAATGAGGGGAAGGAAAGATGGATTCGAAGATGGAGCAGTGTTGAATCATAACCTAGACCTACAGCAACGAGTTCGCTCCAGTGTCTAGACACACAAAAGTACGAACTCTAGCCCACCCCCTTAGAGGCGATATACGAAACTCGAACTTGGGTGCAAACTACAACCAGGGGGCACCACCATCGAACTCCACGCCACCCTATCGGATCGCGGTCATTCCCAAAGCGACCATCGCCGTGCCCTTCTTACCTGTCGAAAATCCTGGCCTCCTTGAGAACGTTGCCGAGGTTGATGTACGCATCCAGGAAGTTGGGGTCGAGGGCGACCGCCTTCTCGAAGTGGTGGATGGCGAGCCAGATCTCGCCCTGGGCATTGAATACGCACCCAAGGTTGCTCCAGGCGACAGCGAAGTCGGGCCGCGTCTCGATCGCCTTCAGGTAGCACGCCTTGAGGCCACCGAAGAAATCAGGTTAATGGTGCCGTCGAAAGGCCGCACGGCAACACCGCCCTCACGCGCGCGCCTACATCGCGTCGCTGGAGCGCTCGCTGCTACACCCATACGCCAACGTCGCAACACGAAGACCCCCAGATGCCTCAAACCCCGGTCCATGAATGACCAAACCCATTTATGAGGGGGTGGCGTCGTCTTGCAACGTTGGCTGACGCAGGGTGCATCGCCCTATTGCGGACATCGCAATGCGCTTCTGAGCTAAGCTTGCGCTGTTTTGGGTATTTTTGTGGAAAAACGTCAGCCTCCAGCACAAAGATTAAATGCAATAACAGCTGTCCAAAAGCGAACAATTGACTTTTAACTGATAGCAATGGAAGATTAGTCTTTTAATGGTAAAGATCCCGATTGCGAACATGAATCAGCTTCGTTTTTGTAACAATCAAAACCCCTGAGTTGTATCATTGTTCCATGGAGGCTGGACAAGAGAGAGGCTATCCAGTGGGAAAAGCCATAGTATCAGTGGCAAGTTCTTTCTTTGGCACCAACTATCTAACCATACCTGGCAAGAGTTGCGAGCCCCATTCTATGCCTGTTACCCGAAGAGCTCGATTTCCAATGGGTCCTCCCACTCTATACAAACCGAATAGATCTCTCTCAGCGGTTTAAGAAGATTCCTCCTTCTATGTGAAGCCATCTGTAGAAGCAGTGGGACATTACTGCCTCAACATATCTATTACGATATTGGGGAAGAAAAAGTGAAAACAATGGGCATTAATCAGAGTAAAACTGACAATGTTATCCTTTAAAAAAAATAATTCGTTCGCCACCATGCTTGGACCCAAGCTTCCTCTTTTGAGTTAATGACCAGAGGGAACAACCAAAGTGTAACAGGGGGTTTGTTATCTTGAGTACTACTATCAGGGACGACTAGAGCATCCAACCATGGTAGCGGGACGAGCAACCGAACTATATCCTAGCGCAAATGTTGGTGCTTCCTGGTCGTTCTTCGCAAAAGCGGATCCTTTAGAGTTCCTTCTCTAATCGGCCTTTCGCGTCTTATTAGCCTTTGAACCGAGCGACAAGTGAGGAAAAGCCAGCCGTCGGAGGGAATACAGGAAGGTAGTAGGGTAGAAGGAAAGAGGTAGGAAGATTCAGCTGCTCTGCTCAGCAAAATAACCACACTCCAACACTCAACGGACGGGTTTACAACTGCAAGTTTCACTGCAAATATTTGCTTAACAAAAATGCGACTCAAACCAAACCACTCGAGGAAAGAGGGTAAAAACCAAAGAGAGAAGGGCAGAGAACCCGTCCTTTAAGAGTTGGACGCAAATAGCGCGCCGCCGTCGACTCGCCAACCAAAGTTGAACCAGACTCAATGGCAAGGATAAAGATGCGATCGAGCCTGGTTCAACGAGGATAGGAGGGCTACCAATGGCCTGAAGCGCAGACCGGTAACTTTAGACTCCTTTCGCAAATTCATCTGAAACCAAAGCAATGCTTTTCTGTACGCTAGCGCCCTTGCCAATTTATGTAAAGACTCATGACAGCATAAAAAAAACGCTCACATAAGTGAATTATTACATCGCGAATAGAAAAATACAAAAGCTTAAACATAAATTGGCAAAAAACCATCACCAGCAAGGCCCATCCTCACGAGGTACTCAATTCTAAAGAGAAACAGACGCCAAAGTAGCTCTCCAACTGATACATACGCAACTCTCTAAAGGGAGGCGGATTATGAAAGTGGAACCGTATTTACTGAGAACAAAGAACCATCAACATTGAAAAGTTTTATGAATATGAGAGTGAACATGCTGCTTGATGTATCAAGATTCACTTTTGAGCTCAGAGAAAAGAGAGTGTTTTAATTACACAATAATGTATGTATAGTCCTTGACATATCTCAAAAAGTTTTAACTACAAAACGCAATCAAAAAACTTTCTATGTACCAAATTGAAATTTCCTTTCAACAAAGACATGTAAGGCAGTCAAAAGATGCAGTAAACAGCAAATGACCCAAGTTTGCTCAAACACAGCCAGTTCCCACAAAATTGGCCCCGAATTTTGAGCTAAAAGATTTTTGACAGCAAAAAAAAACACAAAAAAAAACAGCATATGACTATCAACTGATACACAAAGAGCAAAAGGACAGGGATACTAATCAGCGAGAAGTGGCAACTTGCATCTGGCAGGAGAATTTCTTTTCATCGCTAGTTTGAGTAGCCTCAATTCTCTTTTTTTTCATGAACCACCCAGAAAAATAGACAGAGGAGCATGTCAACTAAAAATTGTGTTAAAGTGAGTGTCTGTGTGCGCTAGTGAAAAATTACAAGAACTCAAGTGATCCAATCAAAAGAGCGGGGGGGGGGGGGAAGCGAGTTGCGAGTTGAACTTTTGAGCATGGGCCAGTATATTTAAAATTAACAAACAAAAGCAAAAATAGAAATTAATGTCTAAGGGGGAAAAAAACAGAGAATGCATGCGACAGTCAAAGGAAGACATTTCACTACTTACTTTTGCTTCATCTAAACGACCCAAGGCTTTGAGCAAGTTCCCCAAGTCACTCCGGACACAGTACAATTCCTGTGGGATAAAGAGTCAGTCAAAATGTTCAGAAGAAAATTTTTCCATATAAGATCATAGGCAATCTTTGTAAGATATTTTTTTAACTAGTCAGGTTTCTAAATTGCGCATATATTTTTTTCAGAAACTTCTAATGTATGGCAATTCACAGACATACTTGTAATTTGTGCTAGGCTACAATTGTAACAATTGTAGGCGACTGCCTACTTGGGCATAAGTCGCCATACTCACCACTGCCTAGTACTAGGCTACTTTAAAATAGCATGCAAAACAAACAAAAAAGTTTTAAAAAGGCAACAAGCAGGAAGCAAGCTCCGGCGTTGGCCGGCCTCCTCCAAAAAGTCATGAAGTTCAAAAGTCGATGTGCACGAACCCGTCCCGAATACAAGGTATAAGTGGTAGCGACCCCGCAAGTAACGTGCGCGAAGATCGCCCAGACTGGGACATTCAATAAGAATGTGCCGAATAGTCTGACGGACAACGCAGTCTTCACAGTAGGGCGCAGGCGAGCGCTCCATCAAATGGCGGTGCGTCCTGCGAGTGTAACCCTTATACCCCGAGAAGGTGGACAGGGGGCATGCGGACAGCATGATCTCCGGCTAAACGATAGCTAACGGGGAACGGGAGGAGACGAATCTCCGTAACTCAAAACAAGTTGGCCCGTAGTCCGCGGCAATTCCATTGAAGGAATATGTCCTCCACGCCTCGCTCGGAGTAGACGCGGGGGCCCTCTTCGAAGAGAAGGCCCTCACGGGAATGGCCGTACGCTTCGCGGAGGCAGAACTCGGGCGCTGTTGGTCGGACAAGTCGCTTTCAAGGACTTATCGAAGGGGGTTGGGCTACCCATGCGAGTCTTTTCCTCCCTCCGCCTCGAAATCTTAGGCGAGCGGGGCGGCTTCGGAGGCGGGGGGCGCTCTTTTCGAGGATCTACCCAGTCCACCACTGGGTGCGGGCGAAGGAGCCGAAGCTCCATTAGTGCTGTGCTCCTTTCGGGGGGCAGCTTTAGGAACCCCGGAAGATGGCATTACGACCTTCTTCAGGGGTGTTGCCTCATGCGAGTCTAACGACTCGGTGGAGGCGCGCGGCCGTTTCGCCTTACGAGAAACGAAACGGTCACGCTGGGGAAAGGGAGAGGAGTCCTAGTTTTAGCCGGGGCTGGGTATAAACCCTTTGTACCCGGGGTGGGTAGAACCCGCAGAAGGGTTCCAAATGGGCGCGGAAACGACCGTGCTCGTAGGCCTGGAGGAGCCAGGAGCAGAGGGAGTCTTTCTCAACATTGAGGCATAGGACGTCCCGGGCAGCGATGGGCGCGCCAGGACCTAGTCCTTAGCCTCGTGAATTGAGAGATGATCCTGAGCCTGAACGGCCAGGATTTCCTTCTCAAGGAGATACGCACCGCATTGCTTCGAAGAAGCGGGGTGCGCCTCTCCGCAATTGACACACTTGGCCACACACGATTTGCACTTATCATTTGCGGGCTTGGAACAACTTACACAGATTTCGGGTAACCCCGACTTTCCACAACGACAGTAATAGCACGAATTCCTTCACGCGGTAGCGATACCAACCGGCACGCACCGACTCAGGGAGCTTGTCACAGTCGAACGTGACGAAGAGTGTAGGGGTGGGTCTCGAGACTCCCTCCCTGTTTTCTCATCACACGTTCGACCTTGATTACCCCATGGTCGGCCAGCTCTAAGGTTGTCATCTATGGAGTAGTCCACGAGTTCCCTCGCATAAACTACTCCTTTCACCAAGTTCATCGTAGAGTGCAGTGTCACACTCACAGGCGTGCCATTAAGTGTCCGAAGGACACTAATCGTGGCCGCCTCGGAGGGATTCGACGCATTTGCCAAAAGGTTCCCCGTCCAAGAAACCGGTCACCTTCGGCTATACACCAATCACACTAGCTAAAGCTCTCCTCTGATGCATCATGTTGCCCTTAGGCAACATGCTGCTATCAGTGGAGCGAATAACGAAGAAGCTTTTGAAGCCAGTGGGCTCGAAAACGCCAGGTAGTCTCTGAATGAGGGGCCTCTATGTAATCAAGGCTCCGCTCTGTGCACTAGCACCGTTTGTCTTAGTCAGGGACTCCGCACCCGGGGGGGCAGAGGGGCCGGACGAGCCGATCTTGGCTTGGTCACTTACCAAAGTGGCAGCAGACCCATCCGTCCCCGCGGATGGAGAGGAGCCTCGAGGGTTTGTAGTCTTTATGAGAGGAGGGCGGGGAATGAACCGGCCTGTCCATCTCTGAGGACGGGGGGGGGAGGGCTCCATTTGGCCATCCTCACACAACATAACAGGTCCCATTGGCAGTGGTGTCATGAGTCAGGTTGTATTGGGAGGCACAGGCCTCGACTCCCGCTAAGGTCAGTATCCGAGCCAGCATGTCTCTGGATGGAAGCAACGGATGGGCCCTTTCTTCCCTCTCCCCCCTAAGGTGGGTTTGCCCTACCGAGCCGCTTCAACGGGGAGTGGCTGGTTATGGGCTGCCTGCTGGCTTTCTTGGCAGTCCCCTGGGAAAGTAAAGGTGGGGCTACAACTGGTAAGATGGAGTCACATAAGGGTGACTCCAAAGAATGGGGTGAGGGAGAGGAGTAAGCCTCCTCTCTGGTCAAAGAGTTTTGGAGGTTCCCCTGTCAAAGCACAGGGATGGGGGGGTCTACATTTTTCAGTGGAGCTGCCAGCTCCGATGGTGGACTAGGGAAAATTAAGGGGATTTTTTTTATTTCACCATTGGGTATGGTGACCCTATTATTTTCACAGGATTCAGATGTTAATCACCCCTTGAAGTAGCCCACTCTGCAAGGGGTGAGTATGGGTCTGGCAGAGAGAGGTCCTGCCATTTTAGGCCACCTCTCCCGCCTGGTGACCTGGCAGCCCTTCAGCATGTCGGCTCCACCTTGGGCACAGCAAAAAAGATAGATAGTGAAGTTAGAAGGAAAGGGCATGTGAGGGAGGTATAGGTGGGGATGAAGCAGGTTGTTAAAAACCCACCATCCCAAACCGGAGCTCAGCCATTAGGGAACATTGTCCCCTCCCCCCTCAGCCCAAATCTGGGATAGTTGGCTGAAATTAGAGGCCGACCAGAGAAGGTTGTGGGAGAGGTTGTAGGGGAAGTGGAGGAAGTAGGGGAGAAACACAGGCTGTCTGAAAGAAGGAGAAGAGGCTAAGCTGTTACCCCCTTATAGGGGTAACAATGACATTATGAAAAGTTGGGCTACCTATATTTCTACTTAATCTCATATGGATCCTCCTCCTCCAGAATTTGGCAGGTTGGGCATTCAGATGCCCAATTGCTTTCTGTAAACACAGTTTAAAAAGGATACGGTACTTCCATCTAAAACCCTTTGATCTAAAGCAACTTTCATCAAAAAGTACATTCTTTGAGCTGTAAATTTCTGCATATATGTATTCCACATAATATATAGATATAAATATTAAATGAAGTTAATTTGAGTGCGATTTTTTTTTCAATTTTTTACCATTTTGTGATGAAATAATTACATTAGCTTAAAATTTATATATGTTCAATAAAAAATGGTTTTCATATAGGGAAACGTAGAAACCCATTTTAAACCCTTATTTTTAAGTATTGATCGATATTAAATCATAAAAACTGACATCTTAAAAAAAAGGGGAGGGTACTTTTGGCCACTATTTCAGAAATTGCAACCTTGTGTTATGGATAGTATCATTTATTACACCATCTGTAGAAAATGTAATAAATACACAAAAACCAAATAGGCAGCCAAAATATTTATATATTTTTATAAAATTATTATTAATGGAATCAAATACTCTATACATATGCTTTAATTACATGTAAGTACAGCATGTGTGCAATGCACATGTTCCATCAGTGTATACATATGCTTTAATTACATGTAAGTACAGCATGTGTGCAATGCACATGTTCCATCAGTGTAAGTTCAGTTTGAAGGCCATAAAACCCCATGCCCTTCCTCACTACCCCCTTTTTGGCTTCTGCTATGAGGAAGTCTGAGAGGGATTTGGGGATTATTTTAAAATAAAGATCATATGAATTGTAAACAGAGCTTTTCTTTGCCTTTCTATGGGTAGGGGGGGGGGGACTCATGAGAAAGCAGTCTTTACAAATAAGCTTTTAATCCAACTTCCTTCCGTAAAAATTTCCAAGTCAATTTAAAAGATGAAATGACAATCAAAATATTAGTGAAATGGGGCTACTGGTCCATTTCCAGATCAGAGTTCAAATATGAAATTACCACTTAAGTGGATAATTAGCATAAGGGTATAGTCAGTAAAAATTCTGTCTTCGGAAGTTCAGCCCGCCCAATGATCTGCCTGTTCATAAATAGTGTCATTATTATCTTGTCGAGTACCACTCAAAGTCCACACCAGTAGCAGACTCAGTCAAAATAACATCTGAATCTTGTGTTTACTCGCATAAATAGTTGATTTCTAAATTTAATTATCTCTTTAACCAAAATGTGTAAGCTATTGACATTGTGAAGATCATAAGTGTTTTAGTCATCTTGTGTTAAGCAAAAATAAAGTAATTAAATGTTCAGATCATACTCATGCAGGTAGTAGTGCAAAAATTCCTGTTTTCAAAGTGCTAAAACAACGTCTGAACATCCAGCTGCAATTATTTATGAAGTAATAAGCAAAGTGCCTGAGTGTTCACAGTGTGCTTTCTTCAAATGAAAGTATAACCAGAAATATTAGGAAATTAAGAAACAAAATGCTCCCTAAACTCCCTACAACAATGAATGAAGTGGACCTACAAGGTAAGATTTAGCACAACTATTCAAGGTGAAAATTGTCTAATTCATGATAGCGGAAAAGATTATGAGGAACAACAACTAATTTTTGCAGCACTTTCCACTTTATGAATACTAGCTTCCACTAAATACTGGTATGCTGATGGAACATTTGAAACATGTCCTATAATTTTTTAACAAATCTATACTATTCTTGCTGAAATCCATTGGGAAATTCACCCTTTTTATTTTTTTACAAAACAAGACAGAAGAAATTTACTTTAGAATGTTGTCAGCACTTGTTGATTGTGTTAAACATTATGGATTGCAAATTGAAGTACAAGATGTAAGCGTTGATTTTGAAATGGCTGCCAAACTACTTGGAGTAAACTTCAACAATCAGGTCTTTCTAGCCTTTATAATAATGATGAGGAATTTTCCCTATTTTGCCGAAAGGCTAACGCTTTAGCATTTCTGCCTATTGCTGATGTACCAAAGGACTTGAACTTTTGCAACAAAGTGTATCTGAGGAAACTCTTCCTTTCATTAAATATATTGAAGAAACTTATATTTTAGGCAAGCTTAGAAGAAATGGAAGGCATGCTAAATCTTTGTTCCCCCCCCACTTGAATGGAGTGTTTATGAACCAACTCTACAGGGTTCCCCTCGTACAACTAACTCTGTTGAAGCTTGGCATAGAAGGTTTGATGTTTTAGTGCAGGCCAAATCAAATATATATTATATTATTGATGCTTTGAGGAAAGAAGAGAATGTAATTAGAGTAAGAATTTTGCAGCTTGATATAGGAGTAAGCCCGAGGAAGAAAAACTCCAATGCTGGAAGAAAAGAGATGAATCATGAATATTGTGACAGACTACAGCAATGATTTTATGGAGAATTACCTTCAGAGTATTGCTTATAACCTGGTTTAATTCTGAATGGGTTTTTTAAGTAAGGAAACTGTTAATTTTATTAAAAAGGAATAAATTTTACTCTTTTTTTTCAGAAAATACCTAGATGGAAGACCTTTTAGACGAACGTTCCCCAACCCGTTTAAAATGTGTCTATTTCTCTACTGGTCAAGTTTTGCATTCAGCAGCGCTACAAAAAATAGCTTCCCTTTCCACCTAAGGCTAATTTTAGTTATACTGGATAGTGCTAAATTAGGTTAATTTAATCTTGACTATTTCAACATACCAAACTAATCTTAACTGGAGGAGCACCTAAAAAAAGATGCAATGGTAAGGATCTATACAAGATCCGTATGGGCTACCCATTTATATTTTTTCATGTTGAATTCAATTATTTGGGGCTCCTTTTATTCCAAAATCTTGTATAAGTTCAGCATTATAATTGCAATAAAAACTGGAAATTGAGGATCAATTTTGATTCTGTCAATATTAAATGAAAATGGCTCCCATAATGAAAATAAATAAGTAATAGATAGAGGAAGCAAACTCATTGGTTTTAAAAGAATAACCTTTATAAAATCATCCAAGACAAAGAATTTTTAATGAAACTAATGGAAATAGAAAGCAACAACGATGTCTACACAAATTATTGAGGAAACAGGAAGCCATCACCATCTAGTTTTGATCCATAGGACTAACTTTAATATATCTGGAACGGTGATCTAAGTCATGCTAAACCTTTATTCAAAGGAAAATTGATATAGGAAGATTTAGATAGGATGGCATACTATTAAGTCTGAATGCAAGTAAAGGCTGGTTCACCAACTAAGGGTTGTCATTTATAGCTCTCCAGGAAGAGATGGAATCTCTGCTCTCAGTTGAAATATTTAAAAATATGTGCACAAACAAACTGAAAGTGCTGATGATTCAGCAGTGCCTACTTATGTGGAAGATTATGGGTCAGGGTAAACAAAAGCAGAACACATTAAGGTTTGGAGACCTAAGTGGACAAGCTGGTGTGCTCACCCCAAAACCCTCTCTATAAATCTGAGAAACTGCAGACAGAGGAGGGGGAAGGGTCTCTCCTGGCAACTGCTAACAAGTGTATAGCAACCATAATTAATAAAAACATTTTTATGATAGTTTAAAAGATTAAAACAAAACAATCTGAAAAAAAAAGGGCATAATCAGGTACCAAGAGGTACCTGGGCCTGCCACCCTCAGGGGTCCGAACATGAACCCAACACACAAAAGCTAAATGCAATGGAAGATTTCCCAAAATATGAACACAGTACTCCTAATGCTGTAGAAGCTGTAGGAACAGAGGCGTGGCATCCTGGGCAGAACCAGCAGTGTCACAAACCCAAAAGGCTTAGGGTATGATTGGCATCTCACATCAGCACAAACGTTCAGCCATGGATGAAATGAGTTGTTGGTTTGCACATAATGCACAGAGTATGCCTCAAAGCAACCAGCATCTCCAAGAAACTTATCTACACGTGATGTGGTGGAGGCACCAGTATGGTTGATAGAGTACACCTTGGGCAAGTTGCATTTGGCTGCAGAGGCATAGAACTCACATCCATAGTAATACTTAGAATGAACGAAGGAATGGTAGAAGAGTAGCACCAGCATTGACAAGGGGGTTCAGCAGTTGAGACGTGCAGAAGGCATTGGTCAGAAAGCAGAGAATAGTGTGGTGGATAGAGTCCCCATTCTGCAAATCAAACTCAGCTGCAGATGTGAAATCCCATCTATAGTCTAGCAAATGAACAAAGGTAAATATAAAGCAACCCTAGTGCTGAATGCCACTTAACAGAGAATGTCCCTGGTACAGCTAAATAAGGCTGCAAATGTGCACCTTCCAGGTGAGGCATCAGTCTAAAACAAATCCAAATCCAAGGAAATGGCGACACTACCACAACTAGGCAGGCTACATTTAAGAACAATTCTGGGTTAGGGTAAAGCCATTAATCGGGACAGAAATGCACCAACTTAGTCTTGAATAAAAGAAATCCCAAACCTGTGCACTGCTGGATAGAAAGATGTGGTCTGGGGCCTGTTTCGAGTCAATGCCACAGAGTAGGCTTATGAATGGTGAGAGTGAAAGGTAATCTCGGTAGAGTGTAGCAAGAATATCTGGCTATGCACTAAAGTAATACCATTGATGCTCAGGGCAAAGAATGAGTCTTCCCAGCAAGAGACCCGCCTTGTGGCATATTGGACCAGAGAGCACACAACTGCCCACATGCAGAATCAATGATCTTGAGGGAACTTGCACACAAAGATTGGGAGGCATACCCTTTACCCCATGGTGTAGAGGGTCTCCATATCACTTTACACCTCATTCCTCTTTTCTTTTTAGCTGTCTCAATGCAAATAGATCCACAGACCTGACTGCTTGAAACCTGCCTTGTTCATCCACAACTGTTCAAGCAAATAAAGATCTTGAACTCTAAACCACTGACAATGAATAGCATAAAAAAAAAAAATCTGAAATTTGGGGTTGACATCAGTTAAAGAAAAGGTTGAAAAGTACTGACTGGATTGTACTGTAGAGCTGAGACGTATGCCTGGACAGCTTGCTCCATGTCATTGGCAGCAACCAAAGCAGCGGCAAGATTAATATAACCATCAATGAAATCCGGTTTCAAGTGAACTGCTCGGCGGTAGTTCTCCAGCGCCTCCTGCAATACACAGCCATAGTTTACTCAAATGAAGGGAATGTCAAAATGCATAAATACTCCAGGATACAATTTTGGCATGTGGGGTGTGGAGGGGACTACTAAAACGCTCAATTTGTAATGAAAACACCTAGAAGTGGACAAGGTAGGAGGAGTGGCTTTTAAGTTATAGCCTCTCAAATGCTTTTAGGGAACAATAAGAACAATCTGGTCCATCTATTTAATTGGCACAAAGTTTGGTTTGAGTGGGTAGCTATTTCAGTTTCCATTTACTTTCCCAGTGTTGACCTTCTGCAATTATTCCACTTTGTAAAGGTATTGGTTGATAGAATAGACTTATCTATATAGTCAATGTAATTACCATTTCTTAATGCAACTTAAATATAGTGCAATGTAGCAGAATTTAGCACAAACTTAAAATGCAATACTAAACTACAGTCCAAGAAATTGCGCTATTACTGCAATGAGCTCAAATTGACATAAACAGGACAGATTAACAATAAAAGACAATTTGAACTATAAAAAGGTCTGATCAAAATCATTAGAATTACTGGTTCCTAACAAATTCACTGCTTACCTGAAGCTGCCCACGCTCTTTATAAACATTCCCAAGATTACTATAGGCTTCGGCTAACATGGGATTCTGTTTAATGGCTAGCATGGAAAAATGGGCTGATCTGAAAAGGGAAAATTAGAACATATAATAAAAGAAAAATAATACACACAAAAATTAACACCAAAGCAACTGCCATGATAGGTCAATCTCAGGAATCAATATTCGATGGACTGAATTCAAAATTAGATTTAGTAAGTACACAGCCCAATCCCTAATTGCTCAATAATTTTAGCTATTAAATGAATATAAAGGAATATTTGTCACTTCGTACAGTGAGCCTAGATAAATGCCACTTCCAATTACAGTGAAGTTAAGCAACAATGGGTGTGATTACTCATTGTATGGAATCCCAATACAGGTAAACTGTCAGATGCCATAAAAATAGTGCAAATTGATGGGAAAACCACTACGGAAATTGCAGATTGGTGCCAAAACTTGGCCCAAATTAAATTTTTACTTCCTTGCAGTGCAAACTAAGAATATGACCATTGTATCTGTTACAAGTCATAGAGGGCATTAAATGTGATTGAAACCATGCAGAAATTGAGGCATTAGATAAAAATAATCTCAGCAATGCATTTAATTTAAAATGAATAAGGTTGGGGAATTTTTATCATCGCAAAACTCTCTCAATCTCCTAATTGAGTTACCTATACTAATGAGACTAGACCACCAATCCCATACTATCTTTTCATATAAAAATGACTGGGATACCAACCATCATTCACTCAACAGAATTAACGGCACTTTCTATGTGCAGCCTTGCAGGACTGTATAATAAACATTAGCAAATGGTGTTTAATGAGAGAAATACTACACCACCCCCCATCAACAGGAGCTGCCTTGTATAGGCTAATGATTAGCCCCCAGCAGACTTTCTTATGTTCTAACCTACCCCAATTTTATTTTTCACATCCTATAGCATTTAACAGCAGTCAATAATAGAATTTATAACCCCTTACTGAGGGTAAATTGCAGGCATTACCACTGAACTCTATTGAACTAAAGAAAAAACATCATTTTCGTTTTTCATCCTCTTGGTCCTGCTTTTACAGGGTTGGATGGTCGTATGACTTCTCCACTGACTAAAGAAAAGACTAATGTGAAATATTCTCCTTCAAAGAGTTATCATAAATTTGCATCTGGCTCAGACACGAGCCATCAGAGGCTAGTAGCCTGAATGAACTCAGCCAGTCAACAGGACAGATGGAATGAGGTTCTAGCTGGCTTCAGTATACCCAGATTTTTTTTTTGAGTGAAGTGCGTGAATGTTCCACATTTTCTAGAGGTTGAAATTCAAATTGAATTATGGGGCAATAAAAACAGAAATCACCCCTGCACTTCTTTTGGATGATCTGGTGTTGACTGTGGAGGAGCTGTGATGTGGAATGGCCCATCTGAGCTCTAGGCCATGCTCCTAAAACTTAATAACTCAAGAGGCATAAAGCCTTGTACAAGATGACCTAATATGGTAAACCTGACTTTATTGTAGAATAGGACTTTCAGATATTACCTTTCATGGTCTCTAATGCCTCCTTATAAGACTAGACAATGAAGCATTCTATGAAATACCATACCACCTCACAAACAAAGGACCAAAAGATGGCTGGTCAGTGGTCAACCATGTGACATTTGCCAATACAATATATGACAGTCAAGTAGACCGTCACAAAGATAAGCAAATTTAATCTAAGAATGCCCACAAAATCATTAGCGCACATTTGTAAAAAGGAAGCCACAACCAGAGTTCATAAACAAGTTGCACCTTCAGGAATGGACTAGGGTCTCTAACCTCTCTCAAAGATTCCTAAATTCCCCAGACCATACAAAAAAAAGCCCTAAACTGAAAACAAGCTGCACAACTAGTACACCCACAAACCCCCTACACTGAAACCAAAGTCAAGGTCAAGGAACAACTTCACTAGTACTAGATGCACAAATATACTAGCTGCAGGCTCCAGATAGCCATTACACTAGATGGCAGAAAACAGTGCTACAAGGAAACATTAAAACAACACCTAAATTATACTATCAGGTGGAACAAAAGTAACGTCTTGATACTCTAGAATCATTTAGGAATACTACAATGTGTAATTTATACTTTTTTCTTTCAGAATCTAATTTTTTTTTCATAATCATCTTCGGTATTCAGCCCTATGTCATCCTATCTAAAAATCTCATATGTTTTACACTATGAATTTCGTAAAGATGTCAATGCCGCGTAAATGAAGGAGGCGGTTCTTCCATTTCCGAAGTGGGGATTTCAATCTAAAAGAACAAAAGGAGATTGTCCAAAGAACTGGATTCCAAAGAGTTCGAAGTTTTTGACACAGCAAATCTTGCTACAGCTTCTAGGTAACTCGCAGAACAATTTAATGTAAAACACACAGTCCTACATCAAATAAAAAGGATTGAAAATGTTCCCGGGATTGGAAAATGGCCCCCACATGAACTGTCCATGGCGAATCTGCAACAGTGTCTTACCGGCTGATTCATTGCCTTCACGACACCTTCAGGCACCATTTGGGGGCATGCTTGTTACTACTGGTGACGAGAAGTGGATCCTTTAGTTAAACAGCCATTCATGGATCATTCAAGGAAGCAGAATTTCTCAACAATCGAGAGGACTTGATCCAAAAAAGAACACAGTGTATGGTGGGATATTGAAGGAATTGTCCATTTGAACTGTTAGACAACAATCGAACAAATAATGCTAATCTCTATTACAATCAACTTTGTCGCTTGAAAGTCACTTTGGGCAAAAGACAACCCTCCTTAGTCAACAGAAAGGGTCTCATCCTCCATCATGATGATACCCATCCTCACACAGCTTGAATGCCCAATCATATCTTGGAGGAGCTCAATTGTGAAATTTTGCTTCATCCTCCATATTCTCGTGACCTTCCTCCTTCTGATTATCACTTGTTTAGGTGACTACAGAACCATTTGGATGGTCTTAGGTGGACATCAAGGGAAGAGGTTGAAAAAATGAGTTAGATTCATATTTTGCATCAAAACCTAAAGAATTTTACATGCTTTTGTGGCATTTATAAACTTGTTGACAGATGGAATGAGGTTCTAGGAAGCAATGGAAATTATGTTTATGATTAAATATTTACATAGTCAGGTTCTTCATTTTTAATATATACCCTACAATAAAACATTACTCATTCCAACCTGATACATCAGAACTTAACTCTCCCAACTCAAAAACTTCCAGAAAAATATCTACACCCACTACCCTATCCAGTCATTTTACCACCTCTATGAATCCTCCATCATGACTGAGTCCACCTGGCCAGGCTGTGGGGCAGACAACACCCAGCCCTCAGGAGCAACCAGAAAAGGATGGATGTGACCATTGTGGAGCCCTGTTCAGAATGCAATACTCCACTCCCTACAATCAAAGAAGCAAATAACATTATACACTCATCAACTGTTTGTGATAAAACCTGTGGTCGTATTCTTTCTCAGAGGTTCGGGGAAATGCACAACCAGACAACTAATTCCATTAAGTATAACAGTTATGATTTAAGTTTATAAAACAAACTAAATAAGAGCACTACTCCACTACCAACACATGAACCCTTCCATCTTAGCTAACAAAAGCCCATCGCCTAAACAGAGGTGCAAAAGTATGAGGCTATTTGAAAATAAGCTATAAATAATAATGAATAGACAGATTCTTCATTTTTTTTTTTTATTCTATAGAACCCATCTGGCAACTGCCCACTTGGGCATAAGTCGGCGAAAAACACGACAGCCTAGAACTAGGCTACTTTAAAATAAAAATATGAAAACTTAACAATGATATAAATTGGAAAAACTTAACAATCAGGAAGCAATCTCCGGCAGCAGGGGGAGGTCCCCCTCACCCCGGTGCAGGAGAGTGCAACCTACAAACAAAACAATAACAAAAAAAAGTCAATGTGCACGAATGTCCCGAGTAAAATGGACAGGCGGTAGCGACCCCACCCATCCCAGTACTGGGACAGGGATCGTGCGCGAAGATCCCCCAGACTGGGACATTCGACAAGAATGTGGCGAACAGTCTGGGGAACGACGCAGTCGTTGCAATAGCGCTCCATCAAATAGCGATGCGTCACACGAGTGTGTCCGATTCGGAGACGACAGAAAGCAACCTGAAGCCGCCGCGGCATTGGGGGATAGGTCCATGAGAACAGTCGCGGCGCAATAGCACGACACTTTAAGTTCCCTTCGACCGTCTCCCATCTTCTTTGCCAAGCAGTCCGAAGAGCTGCCCGTATTCCTGCCATGTAGTCGGTGTGCGGAAGAGTGAAACGCTGGTCCGGTCGCAGAGTCCTCACGGACTCTTTGGCGGCCTCATCGGCGCGCTCATTCCCCGCAATTCCTACATGTCAAGGAACCCAGCAGATAATCTCGACATCCGCCCGGCTCGCCAAAACCGTGGCGTCACGGATTTCGCAAACCAGGGAATGCGGAGATTCCAATGCCCCGAGAGCACTCAGGGCGCTTTGTGAGTCGCTATAGATCACAATCCGGTCTCCGAACCGGGCACGTCGCGTAATCTCCCGTACCGAGTGGTGAATTGCCACCAGCTCGGCCGTGAAGGCAGACGCAGCGCCTGGTAGAGCCCCGCTGACTTCAAACAGAGGGGATACGGCGTGGAAGCCGACCCCCTCTTGGGACTTGGAGCCATCCGTATACACTGGCACGGTTCCAGCGTGACACGAGGTGTGCTCCAAAAAGGTCGAACGCAATACTCCCGGCGCAGTACAAGCTTTGGGAGTAGAGGCGTGGCGACAAATAGCCAAATGTGGCGTCCTGGGCAGAACCAGGGGCGCCACCGGTCCGAGAGCAATAGGTCTTCTGGGAGAAGACCTTCCACCCAGATCCTGTTGAACAAATCTAACAGGAAGGCCATGCCTCGCTCACCCAGGTGTCGAAGCATGGCGTACGGGACCTCGTCCGGACCATGGGCGGTGTCCGCGCACGAAGCGAGAGCGGAACGACCCTCACTCACAGTAAACTTGTCGTTGAAGGGTTCTCCGCCGCTGGAGGTAAAGTCCAGCCGGCGGCCTTCCGCGACATCACGACGTGCATTGAATGCTGGCGGAGCAGCATCACGGCTAGAGAATGCGGAAAAAGCGGTCGCTAAGGATTCCGCCACGGACGCGGGGTCCGAGATTGCGGTCCCATTCTCCTGGAGAATGGGAGGGGGATCCTGTGAGAACTTGCCCCGAATCCTTTTGACTCGCTTCCACACCTCAGCTAAAGGGGGTCTTCCCGTTAGGTGAAGACACGTATGCCCGCCAAGAAGAGCGGCGGGCGTGCTTCGAAATATACCGGATCCTAGCCCTAGCCCGACGAAATTCAGCGACAGTGAAATCGTTCGGGCGGCGCTTATAGCGCATGTAGGCATAACGCTTCAGGTGAGGGCCGTCTCACACTCGGCCGACCACCATGGGAGTGGTCAGCGTGCAAACGGCCAGACGTCCTAGGAATAGTAATCAGGCCCACGGCGATGAGGTTGCCGCAGAAGAACTCAACGGCCTCATCTACCGACCTAAACTCCTCAACTGAGATAGAGAATTCAGTCATTTCCTGAAATGCAGGCCATCGCGCCCGCGCCAAGCACCACCGAGGTGGTCTCTCAGGTGGCAGTTGCCCTGAAAATGATATTTGAATGGGAAAGTGATCACTACCATGGAGGTCATCGACCACCCCCCAATCAAAATTAGGCTGTGCATCCGAAGAGCACAAAGATAGGTCAAGGCAGGAAAATGAAGCGGTTCTCAGACAGTGATGCGTAAACTCATCCACGTTTAGGACACCCATCTCAAGCTCTTTGATCAGATCGGCAGGGACTTGTCCCCTGGGATTTATGGAGTAATCTCACCCAGAGAGGATGCCTGCCGTTCAGATCTCCAAGCAAGAGATAGGGCCTGGGCAACCGTGCCACGACGCGGCGGAAGTCCCCCGCGTCAAAGTCAGCTGACGGTGGAATGTACGCAGAAATGATAGCATACCTCCAATCCAGGTGCAGCTGCACAGCCATTGCCTGGAAGGGGGTATCTAAAGAGAAAGGAAGAACAGAGACATTATGCCGGGTGTAAACCGCGCATCCCCCAGCCCGGCCATGCCGCGGTGGTGGGGTCGCAGAACCACGGGCGCTGTCGCCTTCGAGGACTTATTGGGGGAGGTTGGGCTCACCATGCGAGTCTTTTCCTCCCTCCGCCTGGAAACCTTAGACGGGCGTTGTGGCTTCGGAAGCGGGGGGACCTCTTTTTGAGGAACCACCGTCTCCGAGCCACTCGCTCTACCTCGGGGGGTGGGCGAAGGAGCCGAAGCTTCTTTGTTGCTGTCCTCCTTTCGGGGAACAGCTTTAGGAACCCCGGAAGATGCCTAGCGACCATTTTGAGGGGTGTTGCCTTCTGTGAGTCTAACGACTCGGTGGAGGCGCGTGGCCGTTTTGCCTTATGGGAAACGGTCACGCTGGGGGAAGAGGGGGGAGCCCTGGTTTTAGCCGGGGCTGGGTATGAACCCTTTTTGCCGCCAGCTTTACCAGGGAAGCGCCCGGGTTGGGTAGAGCCCGCAGAAGGGCTCCGAATGGGCGCGGAAACAACCGTGCTCGTTGGCCTGGATGGGCCAGGAGCAGAGAGTGCTTTTCTAACTATTGAGGCATATTACGTCCCAGGCAGAGACGGGCGCGCCAGGACCAAGTCCTTAGCCTCGCGGAATGAGAGTCGATCCTGGGCCTGAACGGCCAGGATTTCTTTCTCAAGGAGATATGCACCACATTGCTTCGAAGAAGCAGGGTGTGGCTCTCAGCAATTAACACACTTGGCCACACACGATTTGGACTTATCGTGTGCGACCTTGGAGCACTTTGCACGTCTACATGAGCGATTCGTATGGCCAAAGCAGTGACAGTAATAGCACCGCCGCCGCAGTGGCACGAATGCCTTCACGCGGTAGCGGTACCAACTGGCACGCACCGACTCAGGGAGCTTGTCACAGTCGAATGTGACGAAGAGTGTAGGGGTGGGTCTCGAGGCCCCTCCCTGTTTTCTCATCACACGTTGGACCTTGACCGGCCCATGGTCGGCCAGCTCAAGGGTGATGTCCTCAATGGAGTAGTCAACGAGTTCCCTCGCATAAACTACTCCTTTCACAAAGTTCATGGTAGAGTGCGGCGTCACACTTACCGGGGTTCCATGAAGTGTCCGAAGAGCACTTATCTTGGATCATGTTGCCCTTGGACAACATGTTGCCATCAGTGGAGTGAATAACAAGGAAGCGGTTAAGCCAGCGGGCTCGAAAACACCAGGTAACCTCTGAATGAAGGGCCCCGATGTTATCGAGGCTCCGCCCTGTGCATTTTTGGTCTTGGTCAGTGGCTCCGCAACCGTGGGGGCAGAGGGGCTGGACGTGCCGATCTTGGCTTGGTCGCTTGCCATAGTGGCAGCAGACCCATCCGTCCCTGCAGCCCCCGCGGATGGAGAGGAGCACCGAGTCTTCTTCATCTTTTTGGTCTTTTTATTTTTTGGAGAGGAGGGCGGGGAATGAACCCGCTTCTCACCCCCGCAGGTAGAAGCCCCCAGGCCAGATGGACCGGCCTCAGCCAGGTCCTTCTCCGAAATGGAGAAGGTCCTGGTGGTCGCAGGGGCATCATTCGGGGGAGATCCCTCCCCTCCTTATACTGCCTGAGAATCCCAGCCGTTTGAGGAGGACCTTGCATAGGGGCAGATTCAGTGCTTGGCGCCGAGCCCGGATTCCCCCCCATGGAAGGCCCTACTGTCTGAGGCTGGTTTTCCTCAAGGACCATGTCTATCACAGGAGGGGCCTCCAGTTGGCCATCCCCTCCCAGGACATCACAGGTCCCCTTGGCAGCGTCATAAGTCTTTAGTGGGGAGGCACAGGCCTTGACCCCGGCAAGGTTTAATATTCTTGCCAGCAGGTCTTTTGAGGGAAGCGACCGAAGTGGCCTGGCTTCCCTCTCCCCCCTAAGGGGGTTTGCCCTACCGAGCCGCTTGCACGAGGGGCGGTCGGCAATGGGCTGCCTGCTGGCTTTCTTGGTGAGCCACTCGCAAAGGAGGGACTGCCGCTGGGGATAGGGAGGTGCCCGAAAGCACCTCCAGAGAAGGGGGTGAGGGGGAGTCCCCTACACCCGTAGGCGTAGAAGAAGAGTAAGCCTCCTCTCCGGTTAAAGAAGTATGGAGGGTCCCCTGTGCAAGCACAAGGGGGGGGACCTCCATTTTCTCGGTGGAGCTGCCCGAGGGCGGCTCCGTTGATGTTCTTGGGGAAGTTGGGGGTTGGGTTTTTTTTTATTTTCATCATTGGGCATGGTGACCCTATTTGTGCTACGGGACGCAATAGCTCATCACCTCTTGCAGTTGCCCGCACTGCAAGCGGTGCTTACAGGTCTGGCAGAGCCAGGCGCCGCCATTTTGGACCACCCCTCCCGCCTGGTGGCCTGGCAGTCCATCGGTATGGCGGCTCCACCTTGAACACGGCGTAAAAATGGATAGAATGTGAAGAGGAGATGAAAAGGGATGTGAGGAAGGTATGGGTGGGGATGAAGCAGGTTGTTAAAAAAAACCCATCCCGAACCGGAGCTCGGGGGTTAGGGAACATTGTCCCCTCCCCCCCAGCCCCGATCGGGACGGTTGGCTTGAGAAGGTCAGCATCTACCCTGTGAAATTAGAGGCTGACCAGAGAAAGTTGTGGGAGAGGTTGTATGAAAAGCGAGGAAACCGGAGGACAAAACAAGTGTTTTGAAGGAAGGAAGAGAGGCTAAGCTGGGGCCGGACAGGGTGCTGAGTCCCGTCAGCACGGCGGCCAGGATGGCAAATCGCCGCGCCCCCTATGGGCTTGAAGATTTGAGGTTGTACTTTATGAAAGTAGTACAAAGTTAGAGTTAGATGCTTGCTATGATTTTGTTTCTAAAATTTCAAATAAATAATTTATCATTCACTTTTTCCAGTGTAATATTTACATGTGTATCTTAATATGTATTGCACTATTTCATTCAATATTATATTATTTATTGAATCTTAATTTGTAGGTTTACAAAATATGTATTGAGTGAGTATTGTGTTAAATAAAATAAAATAAATAAACGACTTGGATTTTATTTGGCAAATAGAACAACAGCCCACATTATAATGCCTCATGCAATCTGGATCATTCCCTGAGTGCTGGAGGGTGGCTCACATTATGCCTATTCCTAAGGGAACTCCTTCCCCTGATCCCTCCACTTATCATCCAATCTCTATTACACCAATACTTTCTAAGGTTTTTGAGCACCTTGTTGCAGCTTGCCTTTCCCGCTTTCTTGAGAGATCAGGTGTTCTCCCTTGTAATCAATTTGCTTATCGAAAAAAGCTTGGTACAACAGATGAACTTATTACAATCTCTCACAAGATCCAGTTAGCACTAGACCAGGTGCATGAGGCCTGCATAGTTCAACTGGATCTCTCAGCTGCCTTTGAGTAAATCATAATGGCTTGCTGAAGAAGCTAAGAGATATTGGTGTTGGTGGATGGATTTTATCTATTTTAAAGCAATTCCTGCTGGGTCACACCCACAGGGTGTATTGATGCCAACTTCAGTGACTGGTATCCTGTCCACTCAGGCGTTCCACAGAGCAGTGTTCTCGGACCTCTGCTCTTCAATATTTACACTGCTGACCTCTTTAGCATCACAAAAATATGATGTATAGTTATGCAGATGATGTAACTCTGCTCGCGACTATTGACTCCCTTCACTCTCGCATCATTGCATCTAATTTCCTCAATGAAGATCTTTGATGCATTTCTATATGGTGCCATACATGGAACATGAAGCTTAACATCGCTAAATCTAAATGTATGTGTATCTCACGATCTCATAGCCCTTTTGCTCAACATGAACCTCCATGTTGATGGTTCAGCATTGAACGATGTGGACAAACTGGACATTTTGGGTGTTAAATTTGATTACAAATTAACTTTTGAGTGTCACATCAGATCTCTTGTGACTACTGCTTCGCAGAAATTGGGAATCATGAGATAGGCCTATACCATCTTCAATGATGCTTCCGTGTCCACCACTTGCTTCCGAAGCTTTATTCTTCCAGCTTTGGAATATTGTACCCCTGCCTGGTTGTTTGCTGCTACCTCACACTTGCATCTTATTGACAGAGTCTCTTATACTGCCAGCTTACTTTGTGGCGGTAATGTCTATTGGAACCTCTCACATCGCCAGAAGATCAGCAATGTGTGCATGCTCTATTTTATAGTCTATAAGATACAATCCAATCTGCATCACTTGCTGTATATTTCCTTGCCAAATCGCTTTGTAACAAGGAGAAACACTCGTCAGGCTTTGGCCTGGCATCCTCTTTGTTTTCAGTCTATCAGATGCCATACTAACCAGTTACAGCGTTGCTTTCTGCCAAGTGTTGTCCATCTTTGGAATTCCTTGGACGAAGAGACTTGGGCATCGAATAGTGTAGATGCTTTCAAAAGGAAAGCTAATAAGATCTTGTGTTCATCATGAGCCATTATCCTGTTATTTGTTACATTTTTTCTTGTTTGAATATTCTATATATAGTATATCTTCTTTTGTTTGAATGTTGCTATATACTGTTTTACAAATTTTTTATTTAATTTTATTACTCAATTTAATTTAATTGAAACCATAGATGACTGGAAGCCTTGAAGTTTTTCTTTACCCATCTTTTCCCAGTTTGTTCTTCTATCCCACTTCCTTTTCTTCTTACCATTGTTTCCTCTTCGACATTGCAGGTGTGCGGGGATTGCTAATTGCAATCTATAGTGCTTGCACTCTTCCCATTCTACCTGTCTCATCTTGCGTAATAATAATAATAATGTACTATGAACATCAAATATATTAGTTAAAGATTATGAACATACTTGGTAAATGTGATATACATTGAGTCAATGCCATTAATAAAGAAGACTATAGTATGTAATTTAAGTTTTTTCATGAAACTCTATAGAAAAATGCATTTTAACACCAGTTTCAATAAACATTGAAATTTTGCAAAGTCGAATGTATTTCACAACACATTAAAAATTGGTGTGCAAGAAAAAAAAATTTATATATTTTTTTTAATGCAGACAGACACACACAAGCAAATATATTATAGAAATATACACCTTTAAAATATTAGCAAAAGAATTTTTATAACTAACAATGAAAAGTCAACCAAAAAATTATAAAGACTCAGCCCCAACAAAATACTAGTTATTATACTTACTTGTCTAACCGTCGACATTGAAAGTGAATGGAAGAAAGTAGCAAAAGAACTGCAGTGTTTGAGGGATCCTGTCGCCACAACTGCATACAGTGCTTTTCTGCATTTTCATAGTCTCCAGTCTGGTATTCTCGATGAGCCAGCTCAGCAAGACCTTTAATAAGAAAATATGAATAATCAAAGGATCTTAACTAACATTCTGCTCTTAATAGAGATGGGTGATACAAATGAGGGACACATCAAGAAGAATAATAAGTATTAGATGCAAGATTTAAGACTAAAAGGGCATAATCATAAAATTATGCAAAGGTTAAAGCAAGCAATTTAAAATTAGTTAAATGTTTGAATCCAAAGTAAAATTTCTTTCACACATTTGAAGTTCTGGTATCCCTTTAATGAATATCATAGTCAAAATTATGGATTCAAATAAAACAACTTTATGAGAAGCGAGTGAAATTAATAACCCCTAAATGGGGTTAGGGTGAGGAGTGAGGATTTCAAATAAAAATGTATAAAAGTTCTTGAACACAAGGTTACATAGAAAGTGAAATATGAGGATGTTAGGGTAGATAGCCGAGTAAAACAGTAGGGATGCTATGGACACAACTATGCTAGGTATGCCTCGTTTCTACAATGGAGACCAATGCTCTTGCAAGGGGATGGAGGCATAACAAAATAAAGGGGTAAGCCATTTTATACTTTCCCTACCAATAGAAGCAAAAAAAAAGCTTCCATTTCTTTTTTTAATAAGTTCATTCTTCAAACCAGTGGAAACTGGTAACTAATTAAACAAAGGCAAACAGACAGCAATTTTTAACCCAACTTACTTAAATACACTGGAGTAAACCATGTATTTATAAACAAAATTAAAACTATCTTAATGCTAATATTCATGATTTTCATGAAAACTATGGCAATCACACAATCTTTTTTCCTATGAAAATATCAAGAATATCCTAAGCTAATAATGATTTTAATGAATCCATTTATACCAACCACTCTTTCCATTTTGAAAACATGGGATCAAAATATAGTCAAAAATACAAGGGGAAAAATAACTATAAAAAAGGCCTGCTTTAAATAGTTGGATAAATTAGTAATTAACCATAAACAAATAATCAAATGATTTACCTTGATATGTGTAAGTCACAGTCGATACCGGGACATTTACACTCATAATGTATTCATGGACTATAGAATTTACAACTTATACAATACCTCAATCAGTGACTTATTCACATAGAATAATTCTTTTAAACAAAATACATAAGGCATATGCAATATAGAGACATACAGTGCAGTAATGGCTAAATCTGATAGAAAAAAGAAAAAATTAAAATTCTGAGTTCCCAAGCAAATCATAAAAAAAGGCATGATGGATGCAATTGGGAAAAAATTATAATGAAGGAACTATGATATATGACAAATTGCAAGAACCAAAGAAATCTTTTGTTCTAGTCTAGCAAATGTTTATAGTTCAGGCATATAATTCACTTGCATAAATAAAACCAAAATACAGTAAACCCTTGATATACCGAACCTCAATATAACGAATTTCAGATATAACAAACCAAATTTCCTTCAGTCAGGCAAGTGAGTGGATGTGCAGCGGCCACTCACTGGCTCACAGCTCAGTCAGCTGTGAACATCGCGTGGGAAAAGTTGTTCTCTTCCTCTCTTTATACAGATTAACAAACGAACTTGGTTCATTATTTCCACCGCTTTTAACGATCATCGGGTTTAACAAACGACCCCCGCCCCATATAGTTCGTTATATTGAGGGTTTACTGTATAAAGTACAAGGCCCCCGCATGCTTGCACCCCCTCCAAAGAGTAAAAAATATATATTGTATACGCAATTTAGAAAAAACACTAAAATTAATAGATTTCCCCAATATGTATCAATTCTACTAGAATTATACAAGAAGTATTTATATCAATTACTTATTCAAATAAAACTATTACCAATTCAATAGCTACAACCTAGATTATAATTGAAGGCCATCAGAGGAATGAAATCTTACTGCATGTATTATGCAACTTTATAAATATTCAACAATACTATTGTTCTTTTCCTGGTACAATTAATCATCTGTATATGCGCACAGAAAATGTACATAACATTTATGCATGCAGTGAAATAACATCATTTCACATTACAGGGAGAGAGAGATTCTACCCAGGCCAGGGACAACTTAAGTAAGGTTCAACACTATCACCATAATTAGTAAATTGTCACATCTCAATTATAGGCAAGAACCACTGACCAGATAATGAAATTCACAAAGATAAGAATGATAATCACTGGAAAGCTCAGGGGGAAATGCAATATTTATTAGAGTTCTTCTGGCAGCAACTGATCACAAGAGCAAGTAAGGCTGCTGAACAAGGAAAAAAAAAAATCATGTGTATCCGAGAGGAGGCCCATCTCCTTCAGCACAAAAAAAATAGTATGGCTGTTCAACCTCCCCTAAGAATGGTCACATCACAACCTATCATGCAGAAAAGCTCACCCTAAGCACCAGAGATGGTAGCAACCATTATCATACCTACTACTGAGGAAAGTACCACACACTAGGGCACTATCAGATAATGATGGCATCCGGTCAATATACCCAATTTGGAGGCAATAGAAAATGGCACAATATCACTGAGGTAGGTAGGTAGGTAGGAGGGATGAGTCTATGGGAATAGTCAGATGCAATGGCACAAGACTTTAAATCCCCAGGTGCCATCTTCAAGTATTCTTTGCCCTCTAGTCATTGTGCGCAAGAAGGAAACAGTTTGGTAACTCAGTTTGTACAGACAGCAAGGTGATAGAAGAGCTGCATGACTGTTTTGCCACCAACCAGCAAGCTAAAGGGAGTGCTAACCATTCTGCATCAGGGTAGCATGGATATAGTAATCTTTTTGGCATGATCCAATATGAAAGAGTGATGTGCTGTGGGTGAAGAGAGGAAGTAAGAAGTGATGGCACTGTTGCAATTGGACATACATGTGATGATGGATAGAACTGCTTGCTCTCACACAGGCTATATGGTGCCAATAGGCAATTAGCCCTCATTAATTGTCGTTTTTATCATTAGCTTTCTCTGCAACTCAACCAAAGTGTCTCAGTGTGGAAATCAAATGCCTTATTCTCAAAGCTAGCAAGAGCTACTCACAAAGACTCCATCCAATGGAAAATACGCATTTTCCCCCTAATGTAAAGGCAGGAATAATTGCCAAATGACTGACTAATTCTCAAGGGGTAAGAAAAAGAAAAATGAGGCTGGAGCACAGGGGAAGGGGTTTCTTGGAGTAGCATGACCTAGGAGTTTTGCATGTTATAGAGAGGATGTCTTAGTTGCACGATCTTTGTTCCATGTTGTAGGTGATTAACTGGGAGCACTGTTGCTGCAACCTGTTGCAAAGTGTAGTGCTTCATTTTGTGTAATCTGCACTATGCTGAAATGAGCGAGTTCAAGATTTGGTGACCAGGTTATGGAGACATAACCAAGGTAGGGACATATATTCCTTGCATGTGTGAGTGATGGATACCTTTGAATGCTCAAATGTAGATATCCCATGAGTGGTCAGAATGTATTAATTTTTGAAGATACTTTTTTTTTCCCCCATTTCTCATTTGTTACAAATTTAAGCGGGTATCTAGTGATACTGGGCACTGTAGGTATTTTATTTAAGCAAGTGGCATATTTGCACAACTGATGCAGGAGTGTTTGTTGTATTCCAGTTTGTAGATCGTGAAGAGAGTGGCAAGAGTTTGACAGTCATTTGGTTGTTTAGCAGCCTGCAGTAGTCTTGTATAGAGTTGTACATTGCAAGCTGCCTTTTTTTAAGCACCCATCTGGCAACTGCTTTTACTAGGACATAAGTCCTCTTGCTTCATTTCAATAAGTCAAAAACACCAAACTAAAAAAAAAACTTCTCCAGATAAGGAACAAGCAGTAGCGAATCCCTGCAATCCCCACATGTCAGGGAACAGGGCAGAAGACAATGGTCACATCTGCCCAGTTTACAGCAAGTCTGGCATTATGGATACGCCAGATTGAGGAGGGGGGGATGTCCAATGCTCCAGAGCACTCAGGGTGCATTTTGAGTCACTATAAAGATCACAATCTAGTCTCGGAGCCTGACACAATGAATTCTCTCTACACCGAGCAAAATATTACAACCAGCTCAATGACAGGTGAAGTGCATGATAGAGACCCTCTGACTTCAAACAGAGGGGATGCCACGTGACAAGTGTACTAAAAAAGGGTTAAACACAAGGTCACCAAGCAGATACCAGTGTGGTGGATTGAGTCCATCATCCATACTTGGCTGCATACAACTTGCATCCGTAGCAAAGCTTCAAATCAATAAAGGCTCAGTAGAAAAGTAAGACAGTAGCCCTATCAGCTCTCCAAGTGCTGAACAATACAACAAAGAATGTCAATGGTGCAGGTACAAGAGACTAAGATGGCAGATATGAGCCTCCCAAGAAAATTGTGCAAATCCACCACCTACAGGCAAACCCTGTTTAGGAAAAAGGCAAAGTAATGGGTTCAGACACACCAAAAAAGAAACACTGGTTTAGTACTGTCAACAAAGAGGTCTCGCTAGCCAAGTGGATACAACGTTAGTCTTCTAACATTGCAGTAACAGGTTCAATCCCAACATGAGCAGAGACAAAAATAAGTACACAGAGATCTGGCTACCAATTGGTGGTCACGCTGTGATTATCCCTGCACTCGACTGGGTAGATCTAGCACTTATCACATACACAAACAATTACAACACTGGTTTCTTTACTCTCCCAACTTGCAGCACAGAAGACACTTTTTTTTTTCAAGGAATCCTTCCAATGGGTATCTATGTCCACATCTCTTTATTTCACAAGACATTCAAAGCTCAGAAGTGATAATCACATAATAATCTTTAATTTGATTAATTGAGATAGATTTTTTAAATTTTGCTTCTTTTTTTTCAATGTGCAGTAAAAATCTTAAGTTACTCTGTATCAAATCACGCAGTTTCAGAAAGATTTTCCAGTCAGCCCCTCAAATCAAAATCAAGTATTAGGTTAATATTATTTAAATTGTAGGCCTTTAAAATATGTTTATTTTTTTCCGAATGACCATTTCTAAACAACTTGAGACGGCCATTTCTCTTCTAATGAGAGAACTTTGAAATTATAGAGTTTGGAATAACTTTTTCAATAGAGTTCAAACATCATTTCAAATCAGGTGAAGCTTTTCTTTCCACCTGAAAATTATCAAAGAATTAAAGCAGTAAATATATGTCTCATTTAGGTATTTTTCATCTCAATAGGTATACTAGATAGAGCAACCACATTTTTTTGGGGGGTTTCTCATCATATAGTAGACCATTTTTGAGAAGCAACCATGTTAGTTACTATTATGGGAAAGTCATTAATATTTTGAAAAATGCACAATTTCAAACTTCATAGAAAAATACATTCTTATACTTCTGAAAATGATGTGACAGAAATTTGGTTCTGTTGCTAAGCTTCCTTTAAGTTTTAATGCTTCATGTTAAAATTACAGTTAACAACAAAAATAAAGGATGAATAAAGCCAAAGCAACGTATCGGTCAACCCTGTCAGAGCATCGAAAAACACCATGGCATAAACTGCATACATTAGATTGCCTTATCAGCAATCAAACAGTAGGCTCATCATATTGTCTACAATACAAGAACCAAAGTATGCAAGTACTAATAAAAACAAACCTGTAAAATCAGGCTCTTTACATATGCTCCTCCTTTGAATGCCATTCTACAAGGGCTTTTGGGTAAATCTTTCCAAATGTACAGAAAAGAAAAAAAAAAGTTGTGTACCAAATGAAGCACTATATTCTCATAAGAATTTACACACAAATAGAACGATATATATATATATATATATATATATATATATATATATATATATATATATATATATATATATATATATATGCAGAATCATTGAAATGGCCAACAAATACCTTCACAGCCTTCTGAACTGGTTAGGGAGTCTTTGTCAATGTATGACATTACCTCCACAATGGCAGTTCTCAGAGATCTTAGTGTTATAAGCAGCCTTGTTGACATCCTTCTCAACCATGCTCCACACAAAATAATCTAAGGCAATGCATTTTGGGGAGCCTGGCAGCCACAAGGCTGGGGACCAATGGTGCGGGATGTTATTGAATAAACCCGCCTGTGTCTTTCATTCTGTGTACACAGGAGCAGGTCCTGCTGGAAAATGTAAGAACTTGCAGGGGCAACTTGGCCCATCAACAGCTGGATTAGTCTCCAGCACCTTAGTTCATATAAATGTAAGCCAGATTCTAGAAGATACTCTGATTGTAAATGTAATGCCAGATGCTTTAAAAGCCATCAAAGAAGGGATGAGCATCAACAAGGATGCGAGACAGTTTGGCATTGCCAAGGGGACACTAGTAAATAGATGCCAAGGAAAGCACCAAAATCCAGTTGGAAGACCGACAGTGTTCTGTGTAAGTGTTGACAAAGAAAAGTCTAGTTGACAACATTGCGACATGTGCAGACTGGGGTTTTCCAGTTGACAGAGCAGACCTGCAATATCTTGTGAAGAGTTATCTGGACATGAATGGCATTACAGTTCCCCAGTTTAGCTTAAACTTATCAAGAGAAAGCTGGTTGGAAGGTTTTCTTAATAGACATAAGAAAGAACCGAGTCACCAAACATCAAGCAATCAAGAGCATAATTGGAAGAGTACCATGGTCAACTTTTAGTATCTCTTGATGGTATCCCTGCTTCTAATATTTTTAACTACGATGAAACAAATTTAGCTGATAACACAACTGCAACAAAGTTCCTGTTTCGTAAGATGTCAAGAACCCAGACATTCAAATTTCACAAAGATGTGAATGAATATTTATGGTTTATAAAAGATAGCCTTTATCCTCAGTGGACCAGACATGGTCCAGGAGGAAAACCCTGCTGTGATGAGCCTTGCTGCACACTTGGAACCCAGTTTCATAACACAGACAGTGGTTGGTTTGACATGTCCACTTTTGTAAAGTGGTTCAGTGAATACTTTCTTCCCCATGCACAGTGACTTCCAGGATGCAAGGTACTCATTGGTGAAAATCTGAGCTCACTTTTCCATCAAAGTTCTTGAAGAAGCTCAGAACAATATCAAATTCATCTGTCTCCTACCTAATTGTACACATCTCCTTCAGCCCCTTGATGTTGCCATTTTTGCTCCTCTAAAATCAGCATGGAAACATGTCATTACTCAATTTAAAGCAAAGAATCCTACAATAAGCATTGTCAAGATCTTTCCATCCATGATTTGCCAGGTTCTTCTACTCCCCTCTTTCTGCAACAAAATTTGTGCAGACATTTGCAGTGGTTTCAGGGTGACTGTTTCAAAGTCTGATGTTCTCTTAATGACATTAACAACTTCTAGTAACACTGCTGGTTCCGTTTCCTCTACACCATCGGTTACTAATGACACGCCTTCCAGTACCCAAGCTACTCCACATTCCAAGTGTTTCACACACTAGCAGCCTTCCTACAGCAACAGCATTTTTCCTCAGATACAAGCAAACAGGGTCGATAGTTCCTGGCAGTGATACATCAACTTTTGACACCAGCTCCTCTTCAGATGATTCAATGCAACAGCTTCAACCAACATAAACCAATGATCATCCAGAAAATGGCGACTTTCTGAAATGTCCTGGTCACCAGAATAGGTCACTTGGGTCAAATGCAGGGATTATGTAGTTGTCAAGGTAGACTACAGAAAGAAAGCAGATTTTAAAAAGTTTGTGGCGAGTGTTAACAAATTAGAAGATAATGCTAAATATGACACTGATCTGAGCTGGGTTCCTGCTAAAGACATTATAGAAGTGATTACTGAATTGCCTACAGTGCATACCAGAGGTCAGCTGGTGTTTAAACAGGGCCCCACTGCTATAAAGACAGCAAAAGTGTAAATAGTTATGTTAAGTTACCTAAACAATATGAAATGGAATTATAAGGTTTTACAATGTAAAGGTTCTTCACTAACTATAATTTAAGAAGGGGATTTTTTTGACTATCTGAATAATAATTTCATCTTAGTTTTTATCAAAGTTATTTCTAATAATTCTTTTATAATATCAAAATGGTGAAGTTTAGACAAGCTTGGACAAGCTTGTGTTGCCTGCCAACATTAAAGTCAACCAGTACATTTATTATGAGCTACTAAATGAACATCTGGAGGAGTGCTCTGAGTTAACAGGTGCAAGCGTGTTTCAACAGGATAGTGCCCGCTGCCACACTGCACAAGCAAAATATTGGTACCCAAGAAATTGCCGTGTGTGTTCGAGTTTGTAGACATTTGGTTCAACGGTGGATCAAGAAATATGAAACCGTTGGTGCACTGGTGCAGAGACCATTCCTACTCATGGTATAAAGACTGGACGTCCTCGTCAAATTACTGAAAAAACAGTAAATCTAATACATCAGCAGGTTGAGGGAAACCCCAGGCTTACATCTAAGCAAATTAAAGAGAATAATCAACAATTATTGGTTAATTTGACTACACGAACTGTGCGCAATGTCCTTGGTAAAGACTTAGGCTATAGGCACTGTGTCTGTGTAGCAACACAAAAACCAATTCTTACAGAAAGGCACAAAACAAATTGCCTACAATTCGCTAAGAAATACTTGGAAGTATTTAATGATAGTGATTGGAAAGATATTTTATGGACGGATGAAGTGTCATTTCATGAGTGCAAACACGCAAGGACATGTGTACAGACCCAGGGGTTCTGACCTTCTTAGTCCTAAATATGTGGATTCAACTGTGAAATTCCCCCAGAAAGGAATGGTTTGGGAGTGTTTTAGTTATGGCACTATCAAACTCATTTTCCTACCTGCTAATGTGACTATGAATGCAGTCAGATATTTTGAATTGATAGCTGAACATGGTGAAAAGTGTATGGACATGCGCAAAGCAAATACTTTCAGCCACGGTGGGCAAAAAAAAAAAAAAAGCCTTAAAAAATGTTGTTTTTTTTTTACTTTTTCAAGTGAATTTGAAAAAACCCGGGTTTGGGATTTTTTTTAAATTACTTTTTTTTGTCAAGAAATGAATGCTACTTATTATTTTATTCAAAATTCATATTTGTTTATAATTTCCACAAATATGTATCAAATTAAGGTTATTTCTCTGAAAATAACTCAATAATTCATCTCTCCTTCTACAGGTTATGGCTATCATGGGTACCCACAATTGTCGCTCAGTGATCTGTTCTTACTATAATATAATTATTAAACTAATTATTAATATTATATAAAAATAGAGATAGCTATTCTTTTTCTATGTTATTCTAATGATTGTAGCATTTGTTTTTTTAAAAAACCCAGAATAAAACCCAGGTTTTATTTGGGCTTTTTCAAAATTATGGGGCTTTCAGCCCCTTGTCATACAGCAAAATTAGTAAAAAGACTTCTTCAATTTCTGCGATGTAAACCTTATTATAGACTGGCCTAGGAAAAGCCCTGACCTAAATCCCACAGTAAACCTTTGGAGCATCCTTAAAAAGAAACTACAGAACCGTGATACCTCAACACTCATCAAGCTATGCAAAGAAATCCAAGATGTGTGGGACAATTTCCCAACTGAACAACTCCAAAATCTAGCAGCTCTTTCCTTCCAAAAGGTCTAGATCAGGGGTGGGTAACGTTTTTAAGTGGGTGTGCCAAAATTGGCCAAATCTTTGATACAAAATTTTCTCACGTGCCAATAATTGATCAAAACACAATAAAAGGACAAAATTAAAGATGAATATTCTTTTATTCATTCTTAAACACGTATGATGCCTAAAGATTACAAGGAAAAGATAGTTATTTTACCTAAAAAATTACATATTATATTAAACAGAATTGAATCTTTATGATTTTAAGAGGAAAAGATCAAATCCAAACTAGAGAAAGAAAAATTATGGTTTTCATTTATTTACCATCAATGAGACTTCTGCTGCTGCATCAATGATAACAGATAATTTTTAAGAGATTGTACACCATGCGGTTGCTATATAAAAGAAGTTAGACACACAATTACTTAGTTTTCTTAAGTTAAGCATTTGGCTTCGCGTGGTGTGCCAAGGGTTGCCCAGGCCTGGTCTAGAGTGTGAAGAGGAGAAGGGGACTTCACACAAAATATTAATAGAGGTATTTACATATTTTCATTAAAATGTTAGTCCGCGACTACATATTTTTCCAGTACTGCATATACATCTTAAAAAACTGTTTTTTAACGTAAATAATGTTTTTTCTTGGGCAAATTCCAAAAAAGTGCTTTGGGGGAAGCAAAAGCAATCACATCATATTGTATTATATATAATTTTTAAGGTAATTTCAAAATGTGGGGCTTTGCACTGTGTCTCCCAAGATGGGGGCCAATAAATTTTTTCATCATAATATCAGAATTAGAAATTTGCCCACATTTAAGTAGATTTTTTTTTTTTTTAAGGAGCCTATCTGGCGACTGCCTACTTGGGTATAAGTCGCCAGAATCATTAAGTAGTGAAAGTGCTTACCACCTATCAGATATAATAGTCATGCCAGGCAATAACATTCTTTAATTATAGATTCATCTATTTCTACTGTCAATTCATCTCCACTGAACTTTATAGGATTGTGGAATAATGAATTTACATAAATTTCACAGAGATGGTTCTTCCAGTCCGTAATAGCATTGCATGACATTTTGAGTTGTTCTTTACAAAAAAGTTGTTGCAACATGCATAAATGAAAAAATTGTTTATGTAGGTATTTTTGACCATTCTAACCAGGGTGGGTGGGTTTTGACAGATGCAGATGAACTTTGATAGGCCCTTGTGGCGTTTGTCATCAGTGAAATTATGTTGCATTACACCCCTGTTTGTGACAGTGCCATACAGTTGGGAAATGAGAGAACAAAAGTTTCAGGCTGTGTCCATGTTTGCAAATTCTCTGCTGATGCACAATAACTCCTTGCAAGTACTTAACTGCTTGTTCTATATTTTAAAGGTGAAAACAATGCTTAATGCTTCTAAAAAACTAAGAATATTATAATAGTAAAGATGTCACAGGCTACTCACTCAAGTGACCAGCCATTCAGCCATCTGGCTGAAGAGACAAAGTTCCACCATAATATTGTTGTTCATAACATAATTTCACAGATGACAAAAGCCACAAGGGCCTATCAAAGGTCATCCGCATCTGTCAAAACCCACCCACAAAATGCATCCATAGGATTGTGTCAGATCATGCATCTACAATATACAATTAGAATCATCCACAGGAATGTGTTAAAAACAAAAGGCCTCATCATCAAGACTCATCAAAATCCAAATCAATCCTAATATAAAATAATAAAATACTGCAGCCACAGGAATGAGTCCAGAATACCCTCCAAAGTTGACCTTCCCACCCCATATAATCATCTAATCAGCATTTAAAAATATTCAAGTTTGGACTGTCTACCATCTCAGATGGCAAACTATTCCAGTAATCTACCACTATTAGTGAACAAATATTTTCTAACATCCAACCCGCACCTCTATTTTATTTTAATTTTTAAGTGATGACCCCTAGTCTTATTACTACCTTCCAACTCAAATAACTTCCTAAAATCCAACTTACCCATTCCCATAACAGATTTTAAAAAGTTCAATCTAACCTCCCCTCACAAATCTTATTTCAAATGAGAATATATTTAATACCCTCAGTCTATCTTCATATTCAAGGTGGTTCAAGGAAGGTATTATTATTGTTGCCCTCCTCTACTGACTAGCAGGTTGATGTCATGTCTAAAATGTGGTGACCATGATTGTATACAGTACTCTTAAATGTGGACTAATATACAGGTTGTAGCTAACATTCATCTTAAAGTGCAGTAGAGCAATGCAATTAGTATATTGAATGGGGGCAGAGTTGCTCATGGTGTGGGCCTGGACTTTGACCCCTGAGTTTCATCTATACCTTTCTTATTTTTCTAGTCAATAAAAGATAAAAAAAAGATTTTTAAAATTTTAATGCTGTTGATGACAGACAACCAGTGAACTCAGTCAGCATTTTTTGAAAGGTATTTCAAAAGCCTCCAAACAGAGCTGATGGAGAAAATACAACTACAACTCACAGGAATCGAATCATTTTCTGCCTCTGAGAGGAATGCAGCAACTCCTTCCAGTTGGTCACTACATAGCCAGACTACCAACCATGACAGTGGCATACTAGAAAAATTCCTCACAGGGAATATACAAGGGCTGTTCCCAGCAGGTAAACCAAAGATCGGGTATATTAATGAAATTATAGCAGAAGAAAACTATTTTTATTGCCCTTGCTGCAATTTCACCAACTAGCATAACATAATTTCCCGCACAACAAAAGCCACAAGGGCCTATCAAAGGTCATCCCCATCTGTAAAACCCCCCCCCACAAAATGCATCCATAGGATTGTGTCAGATTATGTATCTACAATTAGAATCATGCAGAGGAATGTGTCAAAAACAAAAACTTTTCAAAATCTAAATTAATCATAATATACAATAAAAAACTGCATCCACAGGAATGAGTCCAGAATACCCTCCAAGTTAACCCTCCCTCCCTATATAATCATCTAATCTGCGTTTGAAAACATTCAAGTTTGGACTGTCTACCGTCTCAGATGGCAAACTATTCCCATAATCTACCACTCTATTGGGGAAAAAATACTTTCTAACATCCAACCTACAACTCTGTTTCTTTTTATTTTTAAGTGGTAACCCCTAGTCCTATAACTACCTTCTAACTCAAATAACTTGCCAAAATCCAACTTATCCATCCCAGAACAGATTTTAAAAAGCTCAATTATATTTCCCCTCAAATGAGATCTTTAGTACCCTCAGTTCATCTTCATATTCAAGGTGCTTCAGGAAAGGTATTACTTTTGTTGCCCACCTTTGTACTGACTCTAGCAGTACTGAAAGGAATGTTCTCATGGAGGTATCATAAACTATGTGAGATCAGACCTAGCTTTGAAGACAACACAGGTGATTTATCACTCAGACGGAACTTGTGAATTACTAGGCGTTTTAGTGACAGACATTAACGTCTTACTCTGCACAGTGTACCAGCCATCAAACTCTGATTAGCAGAGCTTTAGTGAAATCATAATCAAACTGCAAGAAACTATAAACTTGCATGCAAACTCCTCCCCTGAAATCATAATTACTGGGAACTTTAATTATCCTCAAATAAACTGGGAAAAATAGGTTAACCCAAGGTGACACTAGGCAGGGAGCTACCCAAGCAAGATATTTACTTGAATTAATCGATGAATACCACCTCACTCAACACATCCAGAAACCAACCAGGATCAACAATATTTTAGACCTGGTCTTAACAAGAAAAACCCTGACTTGTTGCACAGTTACAACACTCAAGATTCAATACTCTCAGACCACAAACTGATAACTGAATATTTACTCACCTAAATGTTCTCTTTCCAGAAACACCACTCAGACATGTATCCTAAGGTCTAAATTGGCCTAAACTTCCACAAGGCAAATACCAATTGGAGAAAATCCAGTCCTACCTTGGCAGCACCAACTGGGAAGAGGAACTTAAAGACAAAGAAACAGAAGAAATGTCATAATATATGCAAAGAATGTTGCTCCCAGGAGAAACAAGCCAACTCAAAAAAGAAAATCCCTTGTGACAGAAGAATCCTAATGAAGAAGAGGAAATTCACCATGAAGAAAGTTCTACTTGCTCGAACCACTGCACGCCTTGATGCCCTCAAAGAAAAATTAAGTGACACTGAGGTAAAAATAATGGTTTCGCACAAGGATGAAGAAGGGAATAAACTAAGGCTATTTCTGCTATAAAATCAAACGGCATTTCTTCAACAATGCAATGAAGAAAAGGACAGTCAAGGCGCAGGTTGGACCCCTAATAAACGAAGATGGTTCCTAAGAAACAAGTCACTATAGTATTGTAGAAAAGCTTAGGAAACAATATGAAAAAAGTTTCAGCACACAACTGCAAAACAAACGAATTGAAGACCGGACTGACCTCTTCATGGCAGAAACAGATGTTGAAAGCTCTGAAATACTGCAGGATCTAGAGTTCTCCAAAATTGATATAGAAGATGCACTGGCGGAATTAAATTCATCATGAGCTGCAGGCCCTGAAGGCATGCCAGCAACCCTGCTAAAGAACTGCAAAAAGGAACTGGCAGTCCCCCTACATCTCATCTAGAGAAAGTCCCTCCCTCAATGAAGGAAAAGTTCCCATGTCCAGGAAATATGGGCTGATCTCCCCCATTCATGAGGGAGGCAGCAGGGGTGATGCCACAAATTACCAACCCATAACTTACAGATACTTACACAAGACTTCATGGAAGAGGCTTACGCCTGTGACTCCAGATCTATATTATCAACTTGTGGCAGCGTGTGGTGGATTATATTTGCCTTGTAATTGTATTTCAATTCTTGATTAAACCAAAATTTATCAAGTCTGACCTCAAAGTGGATGACTGATGATGCTGCAATCATCGACTCAGGCAACTGATTCTAGTTATTTATCACCCTACACAGGAAAGCATACTTCCTTATATCCAGGCGTGATCTTGTCTTAAAAAGCTTCACTGAATTTCCCCTGCTGATGTTTTCTTCTTGAAGTTTCAATATACCTTGACTACATTCCCCCATCATATTTTCCAGTGAGTATCTTGTAGGTCTCTATTAAGTCTCCCTGTGCTCTTCTGTATACCAGTGTTGGTAGGTTCAGCTTCCTTAGTCTCTCTTCATAATTAAGTCTAAGTTCCGGCGCCATCCTTGTAGCCCTTCGTTGCACGTTCTCCACCATCTCAATGTTATTAACCAGGTGAGGACTCCATACCTGATTAGCATACTCTATATGTGGTCTTACCAATGCTGCAAACAAAGCTTTCAATATCACTGCATCGAATGTAACAAAGGTCCTTCTGATTATTCCCACTAATTTGTTGGCTTTATTTACTTTCTCTGCCAGGTGATCTACACAACTCAATTTATCATTGATTATTACTCCCACATCCTTCCCAGAAGTAATCTTTTTCAGCTGCTTTTCCATTTGGTAGCCTTGATCTTCAATAGTCGTTCTTCCTATTCTCATATAACTACACTTATCCGGATGAAAACTCAACAACCATTTTTCACTCCATGAGTATGCCTCCTGCACATCCTGCTGCAGCTTTTGACAATCCTCTTGATCTTTTATGCATCTAAATATCTTTGTGTCATCTGCATACAGGTATACTTCGCTGTCATTTACTATAGTATCAGGGAGGTCATTGATAAACAAAACAAACAACAATGGTCCGAGAACAGTGCCCTGCAGCACTCCACTTGTCACTGGCTTCCAAATTGACATTTCCTCCTTCACCACCACCCTTTGTTGTCTTTGTGTTAGGAATGCTGCAATCCACTCTTGGTACTCCTTTCCAATTCCATAACTACTAACTTTACTGAATAGTTTTCTATGTGCAACTCTATCAAAAGCCTTCATAAAATCACAATATATTACATCCACTGCATGTCCATCATCAATAATTTCAGTCCATTTGTCCAGAACCTTTATGAGCTGTAGCACCGTTGATCGTCCTGAGATAAAGCCATATTGCTTGTCACTAAATAAACTATTGGTTCTCATGTGTGCCATTATCTCCTCCCTTATCAGTCTCAAATATCTTACAGATTATACTTGTTAACCTGACTGGCCTATAATACTCTGGACCACACTTGGAACCCTTTTTAAATATAGGAGTAATATGAGCAATTAGCCAATCTTGAGTGAGTTCCTTATATTTAAAGGAGTACTAACATCCTTCATTATAAAGATTTTTGAAAAGATTGTCCGAGGCCGAATTGTGGAATTCTTCGACAGACAAGGTTTCTTCAACAGTGGCCAACATGGTTTCTGCAAGGGCCGCTCATGCTCATCACAACTATTGGTGCACCAGGAGCTCCTACTGGATAGCCTTGAAAGTGGAAGCAATGTAGACATTGTCTACCTGGATTTTGCTAAAGCTTTTGATAAGGTGGACCACAGCGTATTGCTACACAAGCTCTCCTCCTTAAGAATTAAAGGAAACCTTGGGTTGTGGATTCACAGTTTTCTTCCCAAGTGTAGCCCAACAGGTGGGGGTAAATGGAACCCTGTCAGAATACTCCTGTTACAAGTGGTGTTCCACAAGGATTTGTTATGGGACCCTTCTTGTTCCTTGCTCTCATTGGCAACAAATGCAAATGTCAAATATTCCACTACGTTGTCCTTCGCCAATGACACAAGAGTATCAAGGAAAGTACAAGACCTCAATGAAATATACTCCTGGGCAGCCAACAACAACATGCTCTTTAACGAAAGCAAATTTGAGCTTCTACGATAGGTAGCAACAAGACCATCAAAGCACCACACAAGGTGCGATCGGTGTTAAGAACAGCCTCTGTGATCTGGGGGCGACAGTTAGCAACAACGACAGATTCAGTCTTCATATCCACAGAATCACATAGGCTGCAATAAGACTGACTGGATGGATCCTGAGGACTTTCAACATCAGGGAAGAGGTGCCTCTTATGACGCTGTGGAAGAGCTTGGTGTTGTCAAAACTGGAATACTGCTGCCAGCTGTGGAGCCCAACAAGCATTAAGGAAATTGAAGAGCTAGAAGCTTCACCAGCAAGATCACAGCACTATTGGTAATGCCTAAAACACCTAAAGCTCTACTCTCTCCAAAGGAGAATAGAAAGGTACCAGATCATATATACTTGGAAGATCTTGGAGTGTCTGGTACCTAACATTGGCATCAAGCTAAGCTCAAACAAGTCACATCACGAGGAAGATTGTGATGGTTCCTAAGTTTTGCATATATTAATATTGTTTGTATATATCTATAGATGCATGATTTAGTTCTTGACAAGCCTCGATTGGTGATACCCTTGTTTCTGGACGCAATCCTCTGGATGTAGTTTTCTTGGGAGCTTGGGTGCCTTAAAAAAGAGGCTGTTTGACTCGATGACCTATGATGGGACCTTGTGGCTTTTGTCATCTGTTATATTATATTGTGGGGGACTTTGATTTTGTCTTTCCCTGGCGATGGTGCTTTTTGTTTTTGATCCGCTTGTGTGGCTGGTTTAAATTGTATATTGTGGGCGCATGATCTGACACAATCCTATGGATTGTTTAAATTGTATATTGTAGATGCATGATCTGACACAATCCAATGGATTGTTTATAAAGTAGTTACATGATCTGATATAGTCCTATGTGGGTGGGTTTCGACGGATGCGGATGACCTTTGATAGGCCCTTGTGGCTTTGTCATCCGTGAAATTATGTTATGTTACATTCAGGTCCTCAAAATGAACTGCCAAAGCTTAAAAACTCTCAGAGCTAGCAGTTTTGGCAGGCCTGAGACAAAACTATTCAATAGCCTTGCTTCATGGCTTAGAGACATGTCAGCCTGCAGTGTAGAAATCTTTAAGCGAGACTTAGACAACTTCCTGCAAAAAATTGAAGACAACTCCTCTGCCTTCATACCTGGCCCCACTACAATAATTGGCTGACCTATTAAACTGCAGGGGTCTTGATCAAACTAGAGGTCACAGTAAAAAAAATCTTTGTCCCTCCTTACAATACTGATGTCAGAGCTCACTTCTTCTCACTTAGAACTATCAATTTATGGAACTCTTTGCCTGAAGAGGTTATTTCTGCGAGTTCTGTGCATATTGTTTTAAGCACAAACTTGAAACATTTCTTGGTCCATTACTTTTTTAGTTTTGTTAGTTCCATCTTGTTATTGGTGGTCTCTGCATCTGAAATTAGCCAACCTATAGTTAAATTACTTGTAATCCATTGTTATCTTGGTTGGAAGATGCAGCAGACTGATGAGGGGGAAGACCCTCATCAAGGTAAAGATCCCCATGTACCTGAGGCAGAGTAGAGGATAACGCAGCAGTTCCTGTAGCTGAGGTCCATCGACTGAAATCATCACAAGGTATCACAAGGTAAGGTAAAACATCTGAAGCACTATAATATGTAGTATCAGGGCACTTGATTTAAGATACCTATGTAATAAATAGGCTTTAGAAAGAATTCAAAAGAGAAAAAAGTATATTTGCATATTTTCTTCCCTTCCAAAGACAGCATACGAGTTCCTTATTTTTTCAGCTTTCTCACTTCCTGTAAATAATAAAACTTCACTTAGTTGCACATCCTATATTTCAAACGTGTCCTTATCTCTGCCAGCACATTACACTCCTTCATGAAATGTCCCAAAGTTTCTTCTTCTCCTGTCTTACACAGTTGACACATCACATCTCCCAAGTACCTCTTCCTCCATCCAAGTTGCAATGTGTTGCTCCGTGCCCTATACATTAAAATAGATTTATAGGTATTATCATAAAAATTATTCTTTTATATCCAATTTATGCTGCTTATATGTACTTAAAGTACCTTTTCCTTCTAGCTCTTGCAACTGCATTGTCTTATATTTATATGCTCTTCTATCAATTTCATTTTTATTCAATAATTTTATCTGATCGATATTGGTTATATTAAGTTTATTCATATAATTTTTCATTACTTTTATCCATCTGATATTATAGGTCTGTTACACATCTCCTCCATTACTGTAATAAGCAATCTATTTTTACTCATAATATAGCTTAAATAATTTAATTTTTGTTTCATGTCTCTGATAAAGATTGTAGCTGCACCTATCTCTCCTCTTAACGTTACTGTTGGGGCATAACATGGAGCACCAAGGATTTTACCTAAAACTGAGTTTAACAGGCAAGCGTTACAACCAGCCTGAGTGAGTGTTGGTGTATCACATGTCTCCTACAGTGCAAGGTTCGTATCAAAACTATGTTGTGTAGTCCACTTAACTTTATTAGTAATTACATATGCATTACATATCCATAACAAACTTGGTTCGTTATTTCCATTGCTTTTAACGCCCATCAGGTTTAACGAATGACCCCCCCCCCCCAACCCATAGAGTTCGTTATATTGAGGGTTTACTGTATATCCATTTCCTGCTGATTCCATGTGTAAACACACAAGGCAGAACTACCAACTTCCAAAAAGTTTTTTGAATTAATAATTTATTACAGGACTTAGATATGACTGCATAAATTAATTTTCTCCTTCTTGATCATTTATAGTTACCCCCAGATATTTTATGTTCTCCACATCCTTAATATCACTTATTTTTTAAGTTTTATTTCTTCCATGGAAAATCATACATTTACTTTTTTTCTTTATTAATATTCAATCCAAAGTACACTGCCACTCTCACCAAGACCTCCACCAACTGCTCCATCTCCCGGATTAAACTTATCATCAGCATAAAAAAGTGCAGGCAGAAATACTGTCTCATTTTTTTAACTAATCCTTGTTTCACATATTTTTTTTATGATTAAATTTGTCACAAGTACAAATAGCTGTGGGGAACCTGTACAGCCTTGATGTATGCCACTAGTAACTGGTATTTGACAGATATTATTTAAATATAAAGATATTTCATCACCACTATATAATTTTGATATGCTGTTAATACATTCAGTTCACATTTATATTTTATTAGTGCTTGTACGAGTTTCCTCCTATTGACTGAGTCAAAACCCTTTGTGAAGTCAATAGCTGTCAATACTAACTCAACTTTTCTTCTTTTAGCATCTCTGATACAGTAATTTAGCAAAAAATAAATTCTCTTCTAGTCTTCTTCCTTTTGTAAATCTTGCTTGTAATTCAGTTACTTCATTATTGGTTATTAAATGTTCAATAATTTTTTCTTTTAATAGACTCGTGTATAGTTTATAACCCGTGTTTGTTAAGGCAATGGGTATAAAATCTTTTACTTTTGGTTTATTTGTTTGGTAAATATGTAGATTAGCGACTCAGCTGAAAAAGCGTTTTTTTGGTAAATATTTTCGTTCACCCCTACTGGAATATTCATGCATGCACGTTGAGTGTCAGACCCCACCCCTACCCCCATTATAATTCGCAAAACGATTAAAGGCACCGACATGATTTGGTTAAATCATTCACCTCTGTAAACATTAGCACATTAGTCTATAAACAATTAGGATTATATACTGGGGGGCTGAGTCCCCCAGACCCCCCCAATTTAATGAAACTCAGGATCATCGTAGTGTGGTCCCCCTATTGTGTTTACCACCACACGAGCCGTCCCCTTAAATGTACTCCAAAAATGTGAATCATTTTGGAACACAGACGAAATAGTACGTCCCATCGCTCAAGTCGCTAATCTACATATTTACCATTTGTTTTTGGTATTAACACTGTTTTAGATTCTTTCCAATTTTGCAGAGGTTTTCCATCAAAGAGAATTTTATTCATGCTATATGTTAGCACTCTTACCATTTTGTCACTTTATAAACCATTTTATCATTTCAGTTTTTAATGCCATCAGGTCCAGGTTGTTTGTTATTCTTCATTTTTCTTAACTGTGCCTTAATTTCTTGTTGTGTGAATGTTATGGGTTTTCATTTTCTTTATGCTCCTCTCTTTGATTTCTCCTTGTGTCATGTCAAAATGTTCCCTTAAAACTTCCGGAATTCTTTGGTAAAGTCGGTCCTCCTCGGCTACTTGTATTTTGATCCGCCTATGTGAGAGTTGTGCCATGTTACTTTAAAATTTCTGGGAATACCATTGGATGGAGTTCATCAAAGAATAAGTTTATTTGAATATCTTCATTATTCAATAGATTTGTTTCATATAGTCTCCTTACATCCTCATTCCATACTTCATTTAAGTGTTTTGGATAAATGTCTTCCCAGAATCTTCTTATTTCTTCCATTAACCTTTGTCCCTCTAATTCTTCATTATACTCATCATAGACTTTAATATTATTAGTTTTCAGATCTTTTCCTCTTAACTTATTTATATTTTCCCATAAATTCCTTAAAGGGTTCCTCCTGTCTTTTATTTCTGATGTTAATTTAACTTCATACTTAGTTATCGCTTCCCTTACTGTTTCCTGAGTTACTCTTTTCTGAACTTCATACAGAGATTTAACATAAGAACATAAGAAAAGAAGGAGACTGCAAAAGACCATTCATGGCCTACACTTGGCAGCTCCTGTTCCATTCAACACACAAAAGATTTCTTACCAGAGAAAAGTCATCAACATTGTCAACCTTAACAGGAGTTCGTCAGATCTAATCTACAATATACATAAAATGCATCCAGAGGATTATGTCCATTCATGCAACCGCAAAATATAATCTTCCCACTCCTTACAAAAATATATACATATGTACATAAAAAAAAGTCAGTCCCATCTAGCAGCTTCATCCATATATTTATCTAATCTATTCTTAAAACTACCCAGAGAGGAGGCTTCTATCACATGCCTAGTGAGCCTATTCCATTCATCTACCACACAATTTGTAAACCAATTCCTCCCAATCTCCTTCCTAAACCTATACTTATCAAGCTTAAACCCATTGCTACGTGTCCTGTCATGTTCATTAAGTATAAGAACCTTACCCAGATCCCCTTTATTATATCCTTTTACCCATTTGAAGACTTCAATCAATTCCCCTCCTTCCTCCAACTCTTCTCCTTTCCAATGTATGTAGATTTAGTTTTCTGAGCCTTTCACCATAAGGTAAGTTCCTTAGCCCACCAATCATCTTTGTCATCCACTCTATCCTTTGCATTCCTCCTTTTCCTATTATACTCTCTCCTCCTCTTAATACTTTCTTCCACCTCTTTATTAAACCAAATTGGCATCCTACGAGGCTCTTCTTCAACCCCTTTCTCAGCTTTTTCCTTAAGTGTTTGTCAGCATTTGTACATATTAAGTTTTCTAATATTTCTATATCCAGAGTATTTTCAGGATATCTTTCTATTTGCTGTTCTAAAGAATTAAGAAATTTTTTCTTATACTGTTCTCTTTTTACATCATAATATTCGGTCCATATAAAATCCTTTTTTGCTGTGTTTTTTGCTCTATCTTCCATCTTAAAACACATTTTTATCAAGTTGTTGTCTGATAAATCAAACATTTCCTTTTTTTCATCAATAAACATATTTTCAAAGTTCTCCAATAATTCCAATATATATTTACCATTTCTATTCAGGGGTTGTTTACCAATAAATCCCAGGTGCCCATTAAAACACCCATCACTAACAACATCTCTTCTTCCAGACGTTCAAGTTTCTTCTTCATTATTTCTCTTAATGACTTTGTTCCTCTCTTGATCTTTCACATCCATATATACAGTGATAATACTTCCAAATCCATTATATCATCATGCTCTAATCCATTTACATTAACTTCCTGATATTTTCCCTTCTTGGCCAATACCATTAATCCTCCAGCCTTTTTGTCCTTTTCTTTTCTCATGATGGACATCTCTTCCAAGTCAACAGGAAAATCCACCTTCTTATATTTTTGTTGTGTTTCTGTTATATATAACTTTAAATTTTGTTCCTTTATTAATCTAATCTCTCTATCTCTACTTCTTTTTGCTTTGTAAGGCCCTGTATATTAATCAATCCGACCTTAAAAAAATTTTCTTTGTATAGCGCGTCTCTTCTTACTTTCTTTAAAAATTTCTCTGGCATATTTTCTCCCCCTCACTTCTTCTCTTAGCATGTTATTTTTTTCTTGTTCCTTCTTAGTTAAATCTGGTGAAATACCAACTTTCTGTATTTCATAACATAACATAATTTCATGGATGACAAAAACCACAAGGGCAATCAAAGGTCATCCACATCTGTCAAAACCCACCCACATAGGACTATATCAATAATCACCAGGGGAAGACAAAATCAAAGTCCCCCACAATATAATATAACAGATGACAAAAGCCACAAGGGCCCATCATAGGTCATCCAAGTCAAACAGCCTCTTTTTTAAGGCACCCAAACTCCCAAGAAAACTTCATCCAGAGGATTGCGTCCACAAACAAGGGTATCACCAATCAAGGCTTGTCTAGAACTAAATCATGCAGCTATAGATATATACCATTCTGAGATTCTTTGCATTCCTTAATATTTCCCCCTTACTTTTGTATTCTTCAGTTTCAATCCTCTCACAGAAGACAATCTTCCTTCTCCTTCCCCTTTACCGTCTCAGACAGGTTCTTCTACATTATATAATGCAAGATTTGTGGCTCTTCATCTTTTATCCTCTTCTTCTCTCATTGTCTCAACCATTTTATCCTTCACTTCTGCCTTCCATTCCTCTTTAACCTGGACTAATTTCTCTACACTCAGATCTGCTATACTTTTAATTTCTAAAACCTTTGCTGTTATTTCTTCTATTATATCCTGCTTCATACTATCCCATCTCTCATCTAAATTCTCAATCTTCTCCTCCAACACTTTATTCTTCTCTTTCAATATTTTAATTTGCTCTGCCTGTTTTCCAATTTCACTTTTATTGAAATACCACCTCTCTGACTGATACTTCACTAGCAGCTTATACAAGTCCTGAGGTACCTTAACATAAGAAAAGAAGGAGACTGCAAAAGACCCTTCATGGCCTACACTTGGCAGCTCCTGTTCCATAACATAACATAATTACACGGATGACAAAAGCCACAAGGGCCTATCAAAGGTCATCCGCCTCCGTCATAGGTCATCCGAGTCAAACAGCCTCTTTTTTAAGGCACCCACACTCCCAGGAAAACTACATCCAGAGGATTGCATCCAGAAACAAGGGTATCACCAATCAAGGCTTGTCAAGAACTAAATCATGCAGCTATAGATATATACAAACAATATTAATATATACAAAACTTAGGAACCATCACAACCTTCCCTTCCCATAAACTCATCCAACCTACTCTTAAATACATTTAGATTTGGACTACCTACTACCCTCTGCGGCAATTTGTTCCAGAAGTCTACCACTCTATTGGTGAAAAACAGAGGCAACCCTATTCTCACAAAGAACAGGAGAAGCCTCCCTAGCTTCACGTTTCCTAACCACTCTCCACTGTCCCCCATCCTCACTAGGCCTATTTCTAACTAATCTAAGGGGGCTAACTTCACTATCACTAGAACTATCATATCCTACCTCCTCCACCGGCCCTCTATCTTCACCTGAAACATCTAACTGGCCTACCTCACCACCTAACCTATTCCCAGCTCTAGGCCTAACACTAAGTTCCCTCCTGAGCTCAGCAACTAACCCCTCCAGCCTACATATCCCGTCTAAATCCTGCCTTCTCATCCCCTCTAAATCTACAATGCATTCGCGCAGCCAACATACAACACATGTATACCCCTCACCTAATACACCACAACCAATGCATACATTCCGACACTCATGCTCACTTTCATCCCCAAACTCCATCACTTATTCAAACAAAGAAAGAACTTGAAGTAGTAAAAAGAAAAAAAAGAAGAAGAGCAACTTAGCTTTCGCTGATTGTGGTGAGAAAAACAAAACAAAACAAACAAATTGTAGAAAAATCTGAAAAATAGATCAACAGACTGAGAGCTCTATGAAATACATGCTACCTGTTTGAAGGTCAGTACTTGATTTCTTTATTTCAAGTATATTGATTTCAGCTCTCTCCATCCATGAACTCAATTCTTGTACAGTCTCCCTTTCCCATTCATATAACATAACATAATTACACGGATGACAAAAGCCACAACAGTCAACACACAAAAGATTTCTTACCAGAGAAAAGTCATCAACATTGTCAACCTTAACAGGAGTTCGTCAGATCTAATCTACAATATACATAAAATGCATCCAGAGGATTATGTCCATTCATGCAACCGCAAAATATAATCTCCCCACTCCTTACAAAAATATATACATATGTACATAAAAAAAAGTCAGTCCCATCTAGCAGCTTCATCCATATATTTATCTAATCTATTCTTAAAACTACCCAGAGAGGAGGCTTCTATCACATGTCTAGTGAGCCTATTCCATTCATCTACCACACGATTTGTAAACCAATTCCTCCCAATCTCCTTCCTAAACCTATACTTATCAAGCTTAAACCCATTGCTACATGTCCTGTCATGTTCACTAAGTAAAAGAACTTTACTCAGATCCCCTTGATTATATCCTTTTACCCATTTGAAGACTTCAATCAATTCCCCTCTGACTCTTCTCCTTTCCAATGTATGTAGATTTAGTTTTCTGAGCCTTTCACCATAAGGTAAGTTCCTTAGCCCACCAATCATCTTTGTCATCCTTCTCTGCACAGACTCAAGCAAATCAATATCCTTCCTATAATATGGTGACCAAAATTGTACTGCATAGTCTAGATGAGGCCTAACTAGCGCCAGATACAGTTTTAGAATGACTTCAGCACTCTTATTGCTTACACTCCTCCTAATGAATCCCAATATCCTATTAGCTTTATTCTTAGCATTTAGGCATTGCTTTCTAGGACGAAGGTCTGAACTTACCAAAATACCCAAGTCCCTCTCACAATCGGTCCTCCCTAAAATTCTCCCATTTAATTCAATGGATTATTTCTACCTATACTAAGTACACTACATTTGTCTATGTTAAACTTCATTTGCCATTTCTCGGCCCAATTGGACAGAATGGTCAATTCCTCCTGCATTACAACAGCATCAGAATCAGCCCTAATGGCCCTACCTAGCTTAGTATCATCAGCAAATTTACTCAGGTCACTACTTATACCTATGTCAAGATCATTAATATAAATTAAGAATAGCAAGGGACCCAAAACAGATCCTTGCGGAACTCCACTGCTAACACACCCCCACTCAGATTTAACTCCATCTATACTAACTCTTTGCTGTCTGTCACCAAGCCATGATTGAATCCACCTAAATATACTGCAATCGATCCTGTGTGCTTTAACTTTGCTCAGAAGCCGTAAGTGAGGCACTCGATCAAAAGCCTTACTAAAGTCCAAGTATAAAATATCAGTTTTCATCATTATCTGCTGCTTCATACACCTTACTATAAAAAGACAGCAAATTAGTCAGACAGGATTTACCCTTACTAAAGCCATGCTGTGATTCTTTTATATAACTTATGCTTATCCAAGTGATCTCTAGTATTCCTTGCTATAATAGATTCCATCATTTTCCCTACCACTGATGTCAAACTTACTGGTCTGTAATTAGACATATTTGTTTTATCCCCTTTCTTAAATATAGGTATCACATTGGCTTTCTTCCATGCCACTGGCACAATGCCACTCTCCAATGATTTTCTAAAGATGCATGCTAGGGGCTCACTTAACACATCCTTTCAAAATTCTAGGAAAGACCTCATCAGGACCGGGTGCTTTACTACTTTTGATTTTATCAATTTCCTTTGTCACTATCTCCTTTGTGATCAAGATATCCTTTAATTTCTCTTCATCATTACCCCAAAGGATCATTGACACCTCGGGTATATTTAGAGTATCCTCCTGTGTAAATACTGAGAGAAAAAGTCATTTAGCATTCCAGCCATTGAGTCCCTATCATTCACTAATTCTCCATTGGAATCTATAAGTGGGCCTATTTTATCTCTAACCTTAGTTTTGTATAATTGATAAAAACTTTTAGGATCTTCCTTTGCCCTATTTGCCACTTTTAATTTCATAATTTCTCCTTGCTACTCTAATTAAATTTTTAACATCTCTTGCTAGTTCATTATATCTCTGCCTTAAGTGATCCTCTCCATTTTTTATTTTCCTATAAATGCCCTTTTTAATGCCAATATAATGCTTAATTTTATCTGTCATCCATTTTGGGTCATTATTTTTAGTCCTAATCTCCTTATACTCCTCTTCAATTGTAATCTCTTCCTCCTGGTGATTATTGTCTCCACTAACTGATATCATTGAATCTATTCCTGATTTGATTTCATTGCCTGGTTTCTGTACAACTGCCTCCAGGTAAGTCCTTAGCCCATTATAATTTGCTCTTCTAAAGTCAGGAATTTTAACATTGTTCATGCTACTATCAATACCATTCCATTTCATCTTGAATCTAATTTCACAATGGTCACTATTACCCAAATTTCCTCCAATCTCAGTATCCTTAATAACTTCTTCCCTATTTGTCAGAACTAAATCCAGTATATTATTACCTCTAGTGGGTTCGTTAATAATCTGCCTCAGAAAATTATCTTGGACAACATTCAAAAATTCCTCAGCCTCCTGATCACCCACAAGAGCTTCCCAGTCTATATTTCTGTAATTAAAATCGCCCATTATACACATATGCTTACTTCTACATGCCCGTTCTATCTCCTGCCACAGAAGATTTGAAGCTTCCTTACTAAGATTTGGTGGTCTGTATAATAATCCTATGACAAGCTTGTTTTTACCTTCCTTTACATTTAGCTATAATGACTGTGTTATCATCTAATTTAATTGTACTGTTTACACAACACTGGAGATTATCTTTAATATAAATAATAACCCTTCCTCCTCTCTTCCTATTCCTATCTGTATGGAACATGTTAAAGCCCTCAATCTCAACCTCAGGTTTAAAGTGATTACCTGCCAAATCAAGCCATGACTCTGTTATCGCAATTATATCAAAATTCTCTTCACTCGCTAACGCTCTTAAGAGATCTATCTTATTCCTTATACTCCGACCATTTGTGTAGTATATTTTTAAGGTTTTTTTATTATTCCATTCTTCATTGCATCATGCTTTTTTATTCCTAGTTATCTGCTTATTCACTTGTGCATTAGTCCCCCTATAACACATCAGTATGCCCTCCCCCCTAGCTATTCCTCTATCTCTGCATCCCTTCCATTTCCTACACCTGCCCTCTATTCCTGTTATTCCCTTACCTCTAACAGCTTCTAGTTTCCCACCCATAAGGACCTAATCACACTATCCAGCTCCCCCCATAGAACCTCAACACCTGCCCGACTAAGATGGAGCCCATCCATCGCATACCTCCTATTCCCGTAAAACCCACCTCAGACATCTAATAACACCAATCCTAACTCCTCACACAGTCCTTCTGACATCCTGCATGGTGCCATCTCTCACACACATCACAACACAAAGCATTATCATTTTTCTTTACTTTTACTCTGCAGTCAGGACATAAATCACTTGTCTCCTCATTTTCTTGCCTGCTGCTACCCACCAATGGCTTATTACTAGAACGCCGCCTCTGAATACTGTCTACCATACCTTGTTTATTTGTAAAACAATACCCGGCCGGAAAAATTATTTTATGTAAATATTATCGTTCACCCATGTCATTTCTGATGTCAAACCCCACCCCCAACCCCTATTATAATTCACAAAACGATTAAAGGTGCTGACATGATGTAGTTAAAGCATTCACCTCTATAAATGTCAGATTATAAAAATTAGGATTATATACTAGGGGGCTGTGCCCCCCAGACCCCCCGCCAATTTAATGAAACTCAGGATCATCGTAGTGCGTGTTTACCCCCCACCCACGAGCCATCCCCTATAAATGTACTTCAAAAAAGTGAAACATTTTGGAACACGGACGAAATAGTACATCTTATCGGCCGGGCAGCTCATCTACATATTTACCTTATTATGTTATGGCTTTTGTCAATGGTGATATTTGATGATCTTGGCGACAATAGACGTGAGAATGGAATATATATATTTCCTGCACTTATTGAAAACAGAATCTACCTTGTAGATTCCAGACTAAATTTCCATACAAACTTAATCTCTTCAATAATAATTGGTTTGGGAATCTGAGTGCACTTTTGTCATGGGTGATGGAAAGTTATTGAAAAAGTTTTTTAAAAATTACCAATTTAACTACAAATAGCCAAAGTAACCAAACAAAAAAATATAAAAAATCATGTACACCTTTCCTTATAAATTGCCATTACTTTAAGGTTGGTTAGGATAAAAGGTGGTGGTATGAGTGTAGATGGTACTTTTCGGCACTCTTAACGCCTGGGATAGCCAAAAGGCCTTGGTTAACACCTGTTAAATTATTATTACACAAGTGTGAAAATGATGAACATGAGAAAAAGTTGGATAATTTTAAGTTAAGAAATATTATTTTACCCTGACCCTTGAACAGAATACCACTATTGAAATAGCTGTAAACTAAAATTTTAAGCACATTTCCTTAGTTCCAGGGAGATTTACATCTGGTAGCTAAGGTGCAGCCGATGCATTACAAGTAGCCTCATACCAACATACTACGACGGATAGAATGATCGCTCTAATTATAAATTACTCGAGACCTATATAATCCCATATGATTATATTAGGCACATACTACAAGACCAAACTTGAATAAATTGGAGAGTTTCAAATTATATATACGTATATTATATTAAATTCATATTAGGTTGACTTAACAAAGTTCGGCAACGAAGGAACTATGAACACGCGGCTCGAAGCCAAATCTACGTTTGATAGATATTAAAAAAAAAATCTAGCGCCCTCTCCACTAAAAGACCTATAATTAATAGTTTTAAAATAAAATTTAAGATAAAATACAAAAATGGTATAAATTAAAACAATTAATAAAGACGGGACACAAGATATATATATATATATATATATATATATATAAACATATGTTCATTATAATAACTTTTTTTTATGTGTGAATTGACGAAATAGGATTTTTAAATACAAAATCAAGGAAAACTTTTAAAAAATTAAAAGGTTTTACGTGGATACGTTATTTTCAGTTTAATGTAAAAATGCTGATAAAATAATTATGAAGAGTTTATTGATTACCTAATAAAAAATAAATTTGGCAACGTTGGAAAAATCCTCTAGCCTCGCATTTCATTCCAATTAAAGGAAGGAAAATGCTAAATTAAATATTACATTTGGCGGTAAAATTTCCACAGTACAAATGTATGGAAAAGTTTTAGACTTTTTCAGATAAACCAAATGCTTACCTATAGTAGCAATATGCTGCACATTTCCTGAAGATACTTGATTATTTTTAACAACCATTTTCACAGAATCGTTAGACGTAATGGTATGAGAATTTTGCGACATTTTGACTCAAGGAGGTATATTGTCTATAGTTGGTGTTTATTTCGAGGAAAAGATACAATAAATGATAAAGTTAGGCTATAATTCGTACTAGCCCACGCCAATCACTTAGCCAACTCGAATGCGACAACCTTATTTTCAGACTTGGTGAAAATCAATGGGCTTCTTCAGGGAGGAGTGAAAAGGCTATCCCCAAAACCCCGCGTCCCCTGTTCTCTCAGGTCAATAATGAAATGTATATTTGATAGGCTAATTCAAACACAATTATGGTTCATCTCGACACTAAGTAAATTTATTGCATTTTAATTAATTGATCTGAATTATTTATGCACCTTTAATGAATAAGTTTAAGAATATTGTGAAATGGATGAAAAGAGCAGAAACGTAATGACCAAGCAAGAAAGAAAGAATAAAGGCTCTGCGTTTGCGTACATCATTACTCGTGGGAGGAGAGCAAAGAATAATATATATATATATATATATATATATATATATATATATATATATATATATATATATATATATATATATATACCAGGCAATGGTTCGCCACTCCACGCCTACGGGGGCAGCTTGCGCTTCGCTACTAAGATTAAAATTTAAAATCTAAAAAAAAGCAGCCATGGTTAAATTTGTATAAATTTTCTGAACTTCGCCAATTATAATAATTTTAAAAGGAACTCTAAACTAAATTTTCCCCCTTTCAAAATATCAGGTTGCTAAAATATAGATTTATAGAAGAAGATATATAAAATTAAATTTTCTGAACTTCACCATTTGTAATTCTTTGGGTTTTAAAATTTTCACAAAATTTCGATACTTATTTATTTCTGAACTTCACCATTTTGTTTTTTAATATTATAAAAGAATTATTAGAAATAACTTTGATACAAAACCTAAGTCCTAACCAAACTAAGATAAAAATTATTATTCAAATACTCCAAAAAATCCCCTTCTTAATTATAGAGTTAGTGATGATATATATATATATATATATATATATATATATATATATATATATATATATATATATATATATATATATTATATATATATATATACGTGACACGGTGATGCTCAATAACCCATAGGAATAAGGAAATATTATTCATAAGCGTTTTCGGCTTTTTATAAGACCAAACAAACATATTAAGAAAAAGAAAGGCAGAGATAAAAAACAAGATAAAATAATATAGACTTTTCTAGCCTTCGGCTTAGCCGAGGAGAAACACACACACACACACACGCCTCCGACTTTATCAAAGTTAAAACACATCAGGTGTGGTTAGTAAACGGATGGACTCCCGGTTCGGGTTGTCGTTAATCTCCACTCAGAAATAAAGGCATCATAATCAGTGCAGATCGGTGGTAAACATCATATCTAAAAATAATTTGTGCTATGTCCCACAAAATTACCCAGGTTTAGAGATTTTAATATTTCTAGCTAAATTTGACATATTTTTAATCTTTTTGTTGTTTTTTAATCAATTTAATCGTGGTTAAACAATATACTTTTGGAGCTTTCTGCTTTAACTGAACGGTACCAAAAATATATTATTATAGGCACCAGTCCAAAATAATGGATTGCGCAGAAGTCTTTTCTCCAGGTCAGTTAACGGCTCCATGCTGCTATAACAATTTGTGCTACTTTTTTACTCTTAGGATTTTGTTTTGTTTTTTAAATACTAAGGTTTGGTATTTATGATACGAGCCATATGCAAAAATGAAGGCTCAGAATCTGAATGACTAAATTTATAAGTTCTTTGAAACCCTCAGAATGCAGTTAATATGAAGACAGCGAGTTTTCATAGTCACAGCTTATCTGAAAACCAAAAGCTTAAAACAAGTAAGTATGGCTTCGAATAGCAATTTCTCGATAGAGCTTCCTCAATCAAACAGGCAATTTTGAAGAATGTTCGTAAATAGAAAGAAGAAAGAACGCTTGTCAATCTGAACAAAGGCCATCCTAGAACTTCAAAGACAGAAGAGAACATTCAACATGTGCTACATTTATTGATGGAACATCCCAAATTGTCCGCCAAACGAAATGATACAGAACTCTCACGAATCACATTTCATCGAATAGTTGGGGAAGATTTGAAATTGTACCGAATGCAAATTCCACATCAACTCAGAGAAAGAGATCGACCTCGCCGTCTAAAATTTGCTCAGTGGTTTCTTGAAAATCTCCAAAGATTCACAGAGAAGTTAGTGGTTCAAGGGGCATTATTTATGCATTGTCTAGTCAACCAGGCAAATTCGCCGTCAGTGTGGACCAAAAAATCATCAGCCTGGAAATCACATCTACAAAAATTTCTCTTTATGGTATGATTGTACAGCAATGGGTTAATTGACCTGGTCCTTTTCTATGGCAATCTACATGGTAAAGCTTACCGCCAAATGATATACCGAGAAATCTTTCCATAAATATTTGTTGTTTATGGAAACCGATTTAATTGTATTTAGTTAATGCAGGACGGAGCTCTTGCTCACAGGAGGGTATTGCGAAGGAACGCTTGCAGGAAGTCTTCCACCAGAGTAATTATTTAAGGCCAGGGGGTGTGTGGGGGGGGGCGCTTCGCCCGCGCTCACATCTGAACCCGCCCGCAGCCGGCTGACAAAGTTACTTAAAAACTCATAGAAAAACAAGCAGTAGGCCTACACTTACACGTGTTGTATGTGTTTGTGAGCATCAGCTATGACAGATGACGTAATAGCAACACGCATATTAGAGCCAATCAAAGTATACCATTTGATGATTGATGGATTTTCGTTGTTTGAGGGGTGTGAGTTTTTATTCCCAGTTAAAACATCAACACTTCTGAATGTGTGATAAATTCAAATATGTCATGTTTCATTTATTTTATGTACTCTTCTCTCATCTGTTTTCAGTTGCAATGGCGATTCCAAAAGAATACATTCACGTACCATAAAGTGACATTTTATTTCTCCTCTCGCTCTGGGACGCTTGCCTCGAAGCCTGCCCCCTCCCCTCTCCCCCCTCTCCCCAGCTACCGTCCCAAACCGTCCTCAACGGCTTTCTTTTATTACAGTTTATAATACAGTCATGGCCAAAGGTTTTGAGACTAATGTATATATTTTTCTAGTCGTTTTAAAATTTCTGTGATAGGAATAATATTGTAACATTTAAATTATTGCAAATTTATTAAAAAGTTAGCAATTAAAAAAAAGACAAAAAAAACCGGTGCATTCATTCGCTGAATCTCAAATCGCGCTCTGGTCCACTTCATGGAGCTTTGTTATTCGATCAAATGGGTAAAATTATGACAAAATGGGTTACATGAATGATGTGTAATTACAGAACTACATAAACAATGACCAGCAAAGACCCTAGGATCTGTTCAAGGGAAGCCCGATTACCACAGCCGGTGGTAATCATATCCCGAACAAAATGACTTATCTATTGTTAATATATCAGGCTTTTGTTTCTTCTTCTTTTAATATCCTTTTTCTTTTTCTTTACTCTTTTGATACTACGGTACACACTTATTTACATGTGTACCCTTTGACACGCACACGGGGGAGAGGGGCGAATAGGCTTGTAAAAAAAAATAAAGGTATAGGGTAGGGCAGACAAAAAAAGAAAACGGAACGACCATTCGTTCACATGCCATGCGGCAGGACGTCGCTAGAATACTTTTATTCATTCTTTCATTTTTAGTACTTAAATTTTTATGATGTATGACGTTTTCATCGGTGTCTCCTACTCTGCAATATTTACACTAATATTAAAATACTTATGTGGTTGTTTGAACATATTCACTAACGTTCTTTCCACTACAATGTGGGGTAGGCTATTCCACATCTGTGTGATCTTAAAAGTGAAGTAATTTGGGGCTAGAGTAGAGTTAAAGCGCTTATTTACTAATTTGAAACCGTTTTGATCATTTAAAATTTTGAATACTTCCATCAACTGCCCACGTAATCGTCTACTTGGAAAGGATAATATCTTTTTGTACAAATCAATATTCGAATCTTTTTGAATTCCAGAAAGGGTTCTTTCTAAAAGAAAGCGGGCAATCATTGTTGCCCTGCACCAGAGTGCCCTGAAATCCAAGCAGATAGTTGCTAAGAGTATTGCATTAGGTGGTACCAATTTTAGGATCATTAAAGATTGATTACACTTCTGTAAAGAAGTATCATGGGCAACCAAGAGCCTCAAATAAATGCCAAGATCGCCTCCTAGTAAGGTCCCAGGTCAAGAGTAGGGTCGCTTCTAGTGGTAAGTTTGCTCAAGATTGCATAGTAGCGGGTGCGAACGCTTCAGTGTGTACAGTGATGCGGTGACATCGAGATTGGTTTCAAGTCGAGAAGGGCTGCAAAGAAGCCTCATTTCACCACGAAGAACCTTACGGATAAACGCCACTTTTGTTGGAAGATCCCTCGTTAGGGGGAGAAAAGGGGAGCACTTTCACGATTCCTGTGTCGTGTCTATGGGAAAACATCTGGACCCTTCTCCATGTCTGCGGCTGCTTTTTATCCATGGAAACTGGAGAACTAACATTTTGCCCAAAAACACTGCCATGAACTCAAAATGGTAGCAAAACGTTCTTTATCAGCACCTTTCCCAAAAATTCAGTGCAGTAGTTCCCAAACTTTTTCTAATCTTTACCCACTTTTCATATATGATCCTCCTCCATGGACCCCCTCTTCCCCCTAATCCACATCTCGTGACTCCAGTGACTGTAGTCCTACATATATTTAGGTCCATTATGAAAAAGCTCCGGCATTACCTGTAATTTTATTCATTCCACCTCATATTTTTCTCTTCTCAAATACTGAATTATGGAAACTTAAATTTACTTTTTGCCAAATCTCAAATAAACATTAAAATGGTACTGATGAAGTAATTCGATGCACATAAAATAGTTTCTATAATTTGAGAGTAGGCCTACCTATAATTAAAACTGATAATTTCTAAAGGCCTTTCTCCAATATACAATAGAAAAATAAATTTCCCTGGATAAGAAGTGTAATCAAAAGCAATCTTCTCTTTTTTTATTACTGACAAATTTAATAATTCTGAACTAAAACCTATCATAGGGAGTCATAAATACCGAAACCAAGACCTTCAGTGGAAACATCATCACCTCTTCTGCCAGAAAGAACCGGAAGAACCTTCATGTGAAAGTTCATTTCCTTCAAAAACCAATTAAGCTCAATGTGAAGGGTGATGTTGAAGGCCATCAACCAGCATCTTAATTCTTGGGTTTGTTTCACTCAAAGCATATCATAGGTCATGTTTCAGATCAAGTCTATTGCGATATTTTGATTTCATATACAAAAGTTGAGAGAATGCAGCCTCATAGGAATAAGTGGATGCAGGGGGGGGAGTATTTGGAGGAAAGCTAAGTTGCATAAGTTTGGGTATGAAGCTGCCATTGATGACTAAAATACTGTGAGAGATTCCGTTTCAAACTTCATACAGATTTTTATGGGTAGCCTCAGCTTATGGCCCCTCAAATTTTGCTTTATGGACCCACAGTTTGGGAACTATTGTCTTAGTATGATTGCGCACCTTGTCACAAAACAAAGGTAATATCAATGTTCTTGGCTGAAAATAACATCTAATTTTTAGGACCTTGGCCCGGGAATTGGCCAGATTTGAACCCAATGGAGAATTTGTAGGCGATAAGCCAACTGGCAGTTGATAAACAGAAGACATTCGATTGCGAGCAGCTGCGGGTGCTTACTGAACAAAAATGGAGCGATATCAGTCAAGATATCATCGCAAGTTTGTTCTTCAACATGCCAAAACGAATTGAAACAGTCCTGAAGAACAAAGGACTTCATTGTAAATATTGATTGTGCGCATCAATTGAGTGTATTTATTAATAATATGGGTTTTCGTAATATGTTTTTTTTATCAAAGTTATTTATAATAATTCTTTTATAATATAAAAAAACAAAATGGTGAAGTTCAGAAACAAATATAAGTATCAAAATTTTGTGAATTTTTTAAAACCTAAAGAATTACAAATGGTGAAGTTCAGAAAATTTATTTTTATATATCTTTTTCTATAACTATATTTTAGCAACGTGATATTTTGAAAGAGGGGAAATTTAGTTAAGAGTTCCTTTTTAAAATTATTATAATTGGCGAAGTTGAGAAAATTTCTAAAAATTTAACCAGGGCTGCTTTTTTTTTAGATTTTAAATTTTAATCTTAGTAGCGAAGCGCAAGCTCCTCCCCATAGGGGCAAGTGGCGAACCCATTGCCTGGTTTTATTATAAGACAAAATATATTGGTCTTAATATTTTCCCTTGTTTTATAGTATTACAACTTTTGCCGAGTAAACTGTAGGTTTTTAGCTGTTTGTTTCCTGTCCTTGATGTCTCAAGGTCTCGATGTAGGGGGGGGAGGGTTACCGCCCCGTATCCACCTAGACTGGCTACGAGTTACCTCACAAAACGAGGCCTATTGGTGTCAGTGGTCGAACTCTGGATAGGTACTAACCAAGAATACGACTTGCCACCCAAGGCCAATAATAAGAGAAGGTGCTCGGTGCTGACAAGACTCGTGAGGGGAGTGATGTTGCCTATTATAGTTTATGGTGCTATAGTGAGGGGGTAATGAGCCACAAATAGGGATTTGTGGCTTAGCTAGCTTTTTTTTTCTGCTTGATCTCACTCTTACATCAACATTTATGGCTCATTTGTTTTGTCTTTTTACAGTTTTAATCAGTAATGAAAAACAAATAAATCCCATGTGAAAAGAGCTAGTACCAGCAGGCGCGAATCTAGGGGGCTGATGAGGCTGAAGCTCCCCCCCCCCCTACAAATTTCAGATCCGTTTATGTTTATATTTCTTTTTTTTAGGTCATACTTGTATTCTGATATTCAGACAGTTATGTAATAATAAAGAATATATATAAACAGTTTTTTAAACCGTTGCGATCGAATGTATCATATATGATACATGTCTAAAATGGAAGTAAATCTCGAAAATAATGATTAATTCAGTATTATATCTTAGTTGACGTCCAAAAACTACAATTCATAATTTTCCGATGTGTGGAAAGAAATTGGGATCTGAGAGAGTCATTGCTTACTCCTTTATGAGATGCTGTAATTTATTATCATTTCTGTCTATTATAAACCTTATTAATCATCGATGCCCTTTTCTCAGACTACTCAGAGGGAGGAATTCAGGTTAGGTTCCCACCCAAATTTTATCCTGGATCCTTTAAACGATAAAGCAGGCGAAACTTTTTCGTATTATGTATAATAGACATATAACTATTTTTCGTTGAAGTAAATGGAAAGTGTGTATGTCTTATTTGTAGAGAGTCAGTTGCAGTGTATAAAAAATACAATCTTGTACGTCCTTATTTGACTAAGCATATGGAGTTTTAAAAACTTGAAGAGAGAGTGCGTTTATACAATGTAACATTCGGTTTCCAAAAGACATAATGAAAATACTTCCGCAACGCAAGAAAGGTATGAAGTGTGTGATCTCATTGCAAAGAAGTTGAAGCAACATACCGAGAATGAGTTTGTTAAATTGTATAAGGTGCAGTGTGTAATTTTTCGACTAACTTTAATGTAAAAGAAAATAAAGCAGAGTTTATTTATACATATATATTTACCAAAGTAACATGTCAAAGACTTTAAGGATTTACTATTAATTGTATTCAATGAAATTGCCGTCCGCATCAACCATGGCCTTCAGGGGGCGTCGGAACCTGCTGCAGGCCTTCTCGACGGTACCCCTGTTTAATGGTGAAAACTGTTGTGATCCTGGACCTAAACTCCGCATTAGTGGTGAAAGGGGACTTGTTGGTCACTTTCAATCACCCCACACACATAGTCCAGGGTTTTGCAGTCTGGAGAATTAGGAGGTTAGATGTTCAGAGTGATGTGGTCAAAGAAGTTGTCTGATAGCCAAGACTGGACCCTCCAGCTTGTGTGGCATGGTGCAGAGACCTGTCGCCACATTTATCGGTCTTCCAAGATCCAACTCTTGGACCCAGGGTAACACAAACTTTCCCCATAAACTTGATGTAGCCCCCCAGGAAAATAAATGGGGTCATAACGTAGCCCTCGGTACTGACCACCCTAAATGCCCTGTTGTAGACCCAGAACATGGTCTTCATCACTTTCCGCATATCTTTGGGGGACACAGCAAGCCAGCGGTTGTCTTGCGAGTTCACCACCTGGTCCTGGCAAAAATTCTTCTTGTGTGAGAAGAACCAAAGCATGCCAGACTTGAAGGGGGTGCTTCAGTTTGTTCACAAGCTTCGCAACATGTTCTTTCCGCTTGTCATTCATCTTCTGTGACAGAAACTGGCCCTTTCTTATCTTTTATGAGTAGTATAAGTAGTATAAGTAGTATACACAAGCTGCGTAATCAGGACTCTGACACTCCCTTCTTCCTGGCTATGAACCTCATTGACTTGCTGGAATCGTTGTCAACGATGGATTGGATCTGGACGATAAATTCGGCTGTTCATTTAGTATCAGAACGTTTAGAGTGAGGTTTACGATCCGTCGCCCCCTCGTAATCACAGCCTGACTCATCTAACTCACCCATGAACTTCTGCACCGTCCTCAGATTGACACCCAAACACTCGGAGATCTTTGCATTAGAGTTCCCGTGTGAATCCCAAGCAGGCCAGCTTTCCTTTTCCATGTTTTTGGCAGATTTAATTAAGCCATGGTATTGCTTCCTTCGCAGACGATGTACAACTTAGTCTACGATGATAGGACGAGGGGAAAACCGACGCCAGACAACACGCATTTATGGAATTCAGAGTTGACAACGGCAAATTACCCACCGCACACTGTTTAGTGGCTGTTGCAAAACTTTAACTCCTGAAAAAAGTAAGATTAATTATTTGAGGATATTAATTTATCATAAAGCACAATTTCTAGTGGCATAGAAGACATAGTTAAAGATATCCAAGTATCCTTAAAACCAGAGCTGGGCGCGACTTGAATTTTTCCAGCTGTGACTTTGCCGCCGGATCTGGTGCGACTGCGACTTTGCGACTCTATCTTTGAACCCACCCACCCCCAGTGCGACTCGCCACTTTGCGACGCGACTCCGGTGCGATTCCGCTAAATTACAAAGTAAACTTTAGCGCGATAACAGAAACATGCTTTTATAAGGCAGAACAACACATATATAAAACAACCGCGGCAATTTCTTTCAAAAAAGTCGTCTTTGTTCTTATTCAAAGTCGCGGAAAAAGTCGTGGAAAATTGGCGGTGCGACTTTGTTTAGTCCGACAAAGTCGCAAAGTCGCAACTCGCTGCCACAACGCCCAGCTCTGTTTGAAACATGCAGTATCAAAGTTCGTCTTTTATTCCATAGCTGTCGATGGGAGAACAGCCACAACGAATACAGTGCAGTTAGCTGAATTTGTTCGTGGGATAACATCAGACCGCAATAGGAGAAGATTTACTCGCTTTAAAATGGATGCACCGGACGCCATCAATGGTAGGAGGTAAAAAAGGATTTGTTGCACTAATCCAAAAAGAATTGGAAAGTCGTAAACCTGATTCTAATACCCTAATAGTCTGCCATTGTCTTACTCGCCAGCATTTATATGCACAATCTTTGGGTACCAACGAAGCGATGAAAGTGGTAACAAAATGCATTGACTTCATAAAAAATAAGGGAATGAACAAAGGAAATTCAAATATTTAGTCGCGTGGACGAGATTCTATAAATATTTTACTTTTCAATGAGTTTTCTTAGCAATAACATCGTAACTATTTGGTTGAATTTAACGAATTTGAAACCTTTATGTTGTTTTACATTCTCTTTCGAATGATATAATTGCCAAAGTCCTCCCAAGGTTAGGCCGGGAATTATTCAAAGAAGGTCGGATTGCCCTAATTGATGAAAGTTTTGAAGGTCATAGGGTCACAAGTCAGACTAATTGAGAGCACGCGACTTCGGTCTTTTGACCTTGTTTTAAGAACCTAGGAGTACAAAATGGTCATTTGGTGTTCCATTGTTAAGTTCGCTTGTTGAGCAAACGTTATATTATGCTTGAGCGTTTCTATGAACTTAGACATGCTGTAGAACTCTTCCTGGGTGTCAAAGGCATTCTAGTGATGGAGTTAGATGACCATAATTGGGTATGTGATTTGGCATTTGTGATGGACATCACTTGTCATATAAATGCTCTTAATCTGGAAGTACAACGGTCGAATCAACTTGTTACCAATCTTCTCGCCAATACCAAAAAAAGGTATGAGAAAATGTTGGAATTGTTTATAGTTAGGTTAAAGAGAAACTGTATGATGCATTTACTAACCCTGAAAGAGCAGAAACCAGATCGACAGTAGAGTATGCTACAGGGTGTTCTAATCTTCTGAAGGAATTTTCAACGACGTTCTCACACTTACAGTCATGGATATGTGAAACTCCTTTTGATGCGATGCCAGATGTAGTTTCCCATTTCTTACAACTTGAATTAATTCACTTACAATCAAACAATTACCTGAAATTTAAATTTAATAGTTCATTTTTTGAGTTTTATAAATTTCATGGACTGCAACTACTGAAGAATATCCGCTTTTGCCGAATCACGCTTTGAAAATTGCATCGTTTACCACCGCGAACGATACGAGCAATTTTCTTCCCAAACATAGCTAATAATAATCACTTCCACGCTAGACCCACATACAATAATCATGCAATTCAACTCAGAATTTCTTCATCTTCACACTCATCTAACATCTTTGAACTTTGCAAAGCGAAACAGACCCAAACTTCTTTCTAAAATGTAGGGTAATAAGATTTAATTAAAATTAGAACATTATATTCTGCGGTGTTTTTTGATGTTTTTGTAATTACAACGGTTAGAATTATCAGGTTAGTTACATTTATTAAATCATAATATCTTAATTAGGGTTACCTAATTTGAGAAAGTACATATTTATAAATTTGTAAAGTGAAGGTTTATTAATTATGCCCCCACAGGTTTTTATTCACATGTAATTCGCCCTTGATACTGAAAAGGTTAACCCCTGTTTTAGGCCATAATATTGAGTAGGTTCTCAGAAGCCCCGACTTGACCCCGTGTGGTGAATATGTATGGGATCATTTGAAAAATAGCCTATTTTGGTCACCGCCTATCAATTTAGTTCATTCGTGAGCTCCCATCACAGTTTAAGTCAGCTTGTTAAAAGAAAATCCAGGTCTTATTAAAGGAGTAAAGAGGAAAAAAGAACTGGAGTCCAGATGTGTATTGATAAGAATGGAGGTGATACTGAAAGGAAAAGAATCTAAAGATAAATTTTGGAATAAGGAACAACTGAGAATCTGCCTTGTATACTATTAAAATATGAAAGAAAATATCGATAATGTGTCTTTTCATTTCATAGATTGCAGTTTCTTTCATTGACCTATTCTGCGAAATCCATTTGTTGGTACTCTTCAGGTAAAAGCAGAAGGCTCTAAAACTAAACCGTTTAAACACAATTAAATTAACGCTTTAATAAAGAATGCATTTTCCTATTAAATTCAAACAAATATATTCAAACTATCGCAATTTTCGGAAGATATATTAAAATCTAAGTTTGTGTATACCTTTTTGTGTGACATAGTATATATATATGCAAGAAAGAAACCACAGTATTTTTGACCAATTTATTAGGAAATCAGGTTTTGGCAGAGACATCCATCATCTTCAGTCGCTGGCAAACTAATGAGTACAGTGAGATGAGAACACAATTTTACAAGTCAGATTCTAATCAGGGCGCTGTGCGCGAAGACATTTTTGATCAAAGGTCGGATGAGTGTTCTGCTTATTAAGGGATAAATATTAGAAATTTAGTGAGCGCTATGAGTCTTGCCCTCATATGAAGTGTATCTCACTCCACCCGCCTCATTACCACGGAAATTTCAAGAAAGATCTGGAACCATACCATCTACCTGGTGGTCAAACTAGCTTAGTTGATATTCCATGGATCTTCCAGGGTCGAGGCAAAGAGTTTGATCCCAAGCAACGCGGACATGTGTAAAAACAAGCTAGAAAATATCTCAGATGTGATTCTTGTTTCCTGTAATATGAAATTAACATAATCATCTAAACATTTATTGAACTACAGTCTCTTCTATAGTTCATAGAAAAATACCATTATAAAACCAGAATAAACTTTTATTCACCATCTAATTCTATAAATGAAGACTTAATACTTATATTATCGTCTCATATTCGTCTGAATTAATTAATTTAAAAAAAGATAGCAGAAGCCTACAACTTTAATGCTGCCTCTCAGTCTGAAAATATCCTACGTAAAAATTTGTCTCCCCAAAAAAGAACAGTCATGTCCAAAATTTTGGAGATTAATATATTTCTAATTCGTTTTTAAAATTTAAGTGATAGGAATAATTAATGTAATATTTAAATTATTTAAAAGTGAGCACTTCAAAAATAATAAGAAAAAAAAGTGCTTTCGTTCGCTGAATCTAAAATCGCGCTCTGGTCCTCTTCCTATAGGAGATGACTTTCAGGTCCTGGACCTTTGCTATTCCAACTCTTTTTTTCAATTTTCTTATTGAACAAAAATAGAGAAATATCAGTTAAGATACTATCACAAATTTGCTCTCTATCATTCCAAAACGAATTGAAGCAGTCCTAAAGAACAAAGAACTTCTTTATATAATATTGACGGCGTTCATCAATTGACTTTATTTATTAATATAATGGGTTTGAGCGCTATTTTTTATATTTCACCTTCGAATTATGATACAAACATACCTAAACAAAATGCGACGTTTGATTAGTTATATAAATTTTCCTATATGGAAAAATATAATAATCTCAAAAGTTTGGGCCATAAGTCTCTCTCTCTCTCTCTCTCTCTCTCTCTCTCTCGCTCTCTCTCACTCTCTCTCTCTCTCTCTCTCTCTCTCTCTCTCTCGCTCTCTCTCACTCTCTCTCTCTCTCTCTCTCTCTCTCTCTCTCTCTCTCTCTCTCTCTATATATATATATATATATATATATATATATATATATATATATATATATATATATATAATATACGAGGGATCTTAAAAATGTTTTGATGCAAGCCTAGAATTTAAAAGATTATCGGGAATTTTCAAGTCAAAACATTTTCGATTATATCTTTGTTTTGTGCCGATACCTACAAAACCGTAATTTATTCCTCTGATGCATTTCAGGTAGCAAGTGACTTCTTACAAGAAATTAGCTTTTTTTTATCCATGGAAAAGCAAACTTTTGAGATCAAAGCTGTGATCAAATATTTAACAAAACTTGATTGGAAATCTCCTGCTATTGTCGATTCTTCGCAGCATGTTTATGGCGAGTCTAGACCACATAGAAGCACTGTTTTAGGTGGATAAAACATTTCAAAGAAGGAAGAGAAGAACTTAATGACAACGAGAGAGAAAGGAGACCATCCACATCAACCAATGCTGGAAAGAAGGCCGCCTCTCAAAAACTTCTGGATGAAGATTTCAGGATTAGCGTTGAATTTATTGCGAAAGAAGTCGATATTTGCCAAGGATCAGCCGATGCCCTTTTAACAGAGCATCTTGGTCTCAGCGGAGCTTTCTGCCCGTTGGGTGCCGAAAATTGCTGCGGGATGATCAACTTGCACAAAGGAGTCATGTTCCATTATGACGATGCTCCACCTCATTGTTCGCTGCTAACGAGAGAAACTTTGTTTCCTAAACTTAAGGAACATTTAAAAGGAAAAAAATTTCAATCGATCAAAGAGGCAAAACGTGAAGTCAAGACCTGGTGCAATTTGAAAAGTCAGGAATTCTTCAGAGAGTGACTTGTCAGGTGGAAACATCTCCTTCAAAAGTTCATTGACCTAAATGGAAACTGTGATAGAACGGTCTGAGGCCGCATTGCTTCAGCCCCTATCACATGTTTAATCACATGCTTTCCCACGTGTATCCTGCGAGAGGAAGTAGAAGGCGCGTTATCGCTCATCATAGCCAATGTTTAATCAAGGAGGTTCACTTCCCCGTTTGCCTCCATGCGTCGATCTCGCCAGATTGAATTAGGCTTATGGGCAGATAAGATATTTTCCCAGGGGACATTCCATCGAAGTCCCCCACCCCATTGTCCCCTACGCCAAGGGGCTGGCTTCGGCTATTTATACCATAGCTTTTTCCAATCGAAGCAGATCCAGATTATCTTCGCGAGGCATCAAACCGATCCGGTCTCCCTTTTGCACCTAGGAACTCTACCGAGAATCCCCTTATTGTCCAGAAGAGGACAATATCCCTTGAGTGCCAAGGTTCGTGCCCTTCGAGACGCCAAGTCAACAAGGCCTCCCTGTTGTTCAGAAAGAGAACAACTTTAGAACAGCCATTGTTCTTTGAGCCCGTTCGACAAGAAACGGTTCTCACCCCCCGCCCTGTTGTTCAGAAAGAGAACAACATTAGAACAGCCATTGTTCTTCAAGCCCGTTCGTCAAGAAACGGTTCTCGTTCCCTAGACATCACGTCAGGATAATTTAATTCCCCCCTTTTTTAACGTTCTTCAAGATAACGCTTGGTTACAACAATAACCTCCATTGTTCATCTAGAAGATCTCCGATATCCTGTCACAAGGATCGCTCGTACTTCCGAGCCCCACTTCGCTCTCACTCCTCGAAGACAGTCCTTCCCCCTCGCTAAGGACAACCCCCCGAAGAACCCCTTCTCCTGGAAATCGCCAGTTGGACCGAAGATTCCTTCTCATCGCCTTCCTCTGCACGACAACCTTGTAATTATGTAAGCTAAGCATTATCTTTAATCATTTAACCTTTTGTTAACGCAACTCGTGCTTTAAACGGTTTAGCGATCCATTCCCCTTTTTGTTTGTTTACCGTTTTAAATTTCTCCAAATCTTAATCCTCAGATTAGTCAGATATTCCCATGACCTTTTTCATTACCTGTGTTTCTCCCATTTTTAATCCCCGTTTATGCAAACATTTACCGTGTGTTGTTGATAGTTTAATTAATAAAACTATATATTATTAATGGTAGCCATATTATTTATCCTTGTGCTCCGTTCCACTTCTTAAGTATATTGAAGATAAATAAGCCTCTCCAGCACCCCCCCATCCTTTTTGAACTAACCTCGGTCATCAGATTACCACGCACTCAAAATATAGAATAATCCCCTCAACGAATAGTTATATATAGTATATCGTCGGGAGCCTATTCTACGACAGAAACTATGTTGAGAAATATTCGTGACATTTGTGTCATTCTAATTTTTAATAAATATTTCTTTCATTTTGTACCAATACTTTTTGAAACTCCCTCACTCCCTCGTATATATATATATATATATATATATATATATATATATATATATATATATATATATATATATATATATATATATATATATATATATATGGGCATAATTAATCGGACTGGCAAAATACTTCAAACTAAAGAAAATTCGGCAATCAGAAATCACGCAAGAAAATGCAAAAGTGATTATCTCTATAGAAGATTTCGAAATTTTAAATTCCCATAAAGGCCCAATTACACTTCGAATCTTGGAAACATTATATATATAAAACAGTTCAACCCGGACTTAAATAGTGATTTGTTGTCGGTTCCCCGCCTATTTAATTAAATTAAAAAGTCAATAGTGCTTAGTATATCGTTTAATAATATATCATCATCATCATCATCATCATCATCATCATCATCACTAACTCTATAATTTAAGAAGAGGATTTCTTTGAGTATTTGAATAATAATTTCATCTTAGTTTGGTTATGACTTATGTTTTTATCAAAGTTATTTCTAATAATTCTTTTATAATATCAAGAAACAAAATGGTGAAGTTCAGAGAAAAATATAAGTATCAAAATTTTGTGAAATTTTTGAAACCCAAATAATTACAAATGGTGAAGTTCAGAAAATTTATTTTTATATAACTATATTTTAGTAACGTGATATTTTGAAAGGGGGGAAATTTAGTTTAGAGTTCCTTTTTAAAATGATTATAAAATTGGCGAAGTTCATAAAATTTATAAAAATTTAACCATGGCTGCTATTTTTTCAGATTTTAAATTTTAATCTTAGTAGCGAAGCCATTGCCTGGTCCTACTTATGAAACTTAGTAATTTTTTGCAATTACTAACTAAATTAAATTTTAAAAAATAACCTGTCTTCTATAGCTATAATTTAAGATGGAGATTTTTTGAAAATTTATAAATGGTTTTTTTTTGCTTAGTTGACAAATGACTTGGGGTGTTTTGGAAATTCAAAGGATTGAAATAGTTAAAAAGATCAAGAAGAAGAAGAAGAAGAAGAAGAAGAAGAAGAAGAAGAAGATGAAAATGAAGAAGAAGAAGATGAAGAAGAAGAAGATGAAGATGAAGATGAAGAAGAAGATGAAGAGGAAGAAGAAGAAGAAGAAGAAAAGGGTGTTCAGGGTGTTAAAATAAAGTCTATAAAGGGGATTATAAAAAGCGGTTAAGATTAGCAAATAAGGCCGTAGGCCACACCCCCGCAGGGGTGCCTGTGTAACCAAAGGCGGCTTGTTTTACTATAAATCTAAACTCTAATTTTAGAAATTGTTTAAACTCTATTTTTTCCTATTCAAAGCTAAAACTATCAATGTTATATTTGTACCTTTAGAATTGTGCTTTAGTATAGATTTTATAGGCCTCCTCCTCGCCACTCCTCCCTACGGTGGGAGCTTGCGCTTTGCTACTAATCGCAGCTAGTGTTTAGCAATGATTGCCTTGATGCTGGTGCTCTTTGTTCTCTCCAGTATCGAGACTTGTGGCATTCTGTCTTGCCATGTGATACCAAAGATCTTTTGTAGGCATCTTATTTGGAACGACTCTAGAGGCTTTACGTTTCTCCTGCATGTCGTTCATGTTTCACAGCCAAACAGGAGAGATGATAGACATACCGCATTGTAGACGGTCATCTTAGTGCTCAGTTTCAAATCTTTATTTTGATAGACTCTTGTAGACAGTTGAGCGAGGGATGCTGCTGCATGTCCAGTGCAGTGATGTATTTCAACATCCAAATGCGTGTCATTGAAGAGGTAGCTACCAAGATACTTAAATATGGAACGTTTGCGAGATTCATACCAGTAATTTGAAACACTGGAGGATTAGGAGGCGCTATATCAGACCACTGTGTAAGTATTTCTGTTTTCTATATATTTACAACAAGGACAAATCTGGTGTATATATCAGTAGCAGTTGTCAAGACATATTGCAGTGGGTCTGGTGAATTAGCCACCATGGCACAGTCTTCTGCACACTGTCGGTCCAGAATGTGGTCTCTTGAGAGCTGTGTCAAAGGCCTTTGTGAGGTCAATGAAAGCCATAAACAGATCTTTGTTTTGGTCGCTAGGTTTTTCTTGCAGTTGCCGGGCTATAAAAATCATGTCAACTGTTCCTCAATCTTTGCGAAAGCCACATTGCGATTCCGAAAGTAGGTCTTTTGTGATCAAGGATGTTAGCCTCTGCAACATGATTTTAGAGAGAACATTCCCGGCAACAGAAAGTAGCAATATACCTTCGCTATTGCCATAAAATGTTTTTGCTGCCTTTTTTTTATACGAGGGGCGGTCAATATGTTTTGCGAATCGGTAGGGCAAAACAGAGGAAGGGGGATGGCTGTTTATGGGCGTGTTAGGAAAAGTTATAACAAGTCAGGACCTGCAGCCGCACGCTCCTGCCTCGTCTCTTTAAGAAGCAGTATGATTGCAGATCGTCAGTCACAAATTTTTTAACAATGGAGAAGGTTGAGCACCGCGCAGTGATAAAATTTTTGACCAAGGAAGGCAAGAATGCAAAAGAGATCCATGAACGCATGGTTGCAGTGTACACCGACACCGCCTCTTCCTATGCAACCATTGTTCGCTGGAATAGAGAGTTCCGCCATGGTCGTGAGTCCCTTGAAGATGACCTCCGTCCAGGACTCCCGTCAGACGTGTCCAACGAGGACAATGTGGCCCGTGTGCAGAGGATCATCCTCAAAAATCGACGGGTAAAGGTCCGAAGAAATCGAGCGAGAACTTGGAATATCACATGTAAGTGTTACCAACATCATCCACGACAATTTGTCCATGACCAAGGTTTCTGCCAGTTGGGTCCCTAGAAACCTCACGCCCCATGATCGTCTTCAACGTCGTCAAAGTTCGGAGGAGCTGCTGCTTCTGTACAGCCAAGACCCGGTGGGATTTGAGTCACGCAAAGTGACAGATGATGGAACGTGGATCCTTTACTGGGATCCCAAGACCAAGCTCGAAAGCATGGCCTGGAAACACAGTGGCTCTCCGACCCCCTTTAAGTTCCGGACCCAGCCCTCAGCCGGGAAGATCATGGCCACCATCTTCTGGGATTCTGAGGGAGTGTTGATGGTGGACTATGCGCCTCGTGGAAGGACCATCACAGGCCAATATTACGCCGAGGAACTGGCTCGGTTGAAGAAGTGCATCCGTCAGAAGCGGCGCGGCAAGTTGACACGTGGTGTCCTGCTCCTCCAGGACAATGCCCCTGCCCACAAGGCCAGAGTTGCACAAGCTGCCCTGCGCGAGTGAGGATTCGGCCCCTAGCGACTAGTTTTTATTCCGCCAGCTCAAGGCTACACTGCGTGGACGCCCGTTTAGAGACGATGAAGATGTCCAGCTCGTCGTCCAGGAGTGGATTGAACAGCAGTCGGGAGATTTCTGGTTGTCGGGAATTCAAAGCCTCAGGGACAAGTGCATTGAAGTCGAGGGTAGTTATATTGAAAAATAATAAAACCCTTCTCCTCATATCTCGTTTCCTTATATCCGAATTGCAAAACTTATTGACCGCCCCTCGTATATTGCTAGGATATTAGCATCCTTACCCTGTCGGGGCACTTGCTTCCTGTCCCAGACATCCGGGATGAATTTGTAGAGGTTATGTTAATGCAAGTATCCCCCTCCCCCTGCTTTAAAATCTCTGCGGGCCGGTTGTCAGGGCCTGAGAATTTGTTGTCTTTGAGTGACTGAATTGCCCATAGAAATTCAATGAAGGCAGGGGGGAGATCCATCCCGTGTGTTATTGGACGCTCATATATTTCAACCTGGTAATTTATTAATATTTTCGAGATTTCATTTTTTTAATGGCAAATCGTACTCCATGCAAGGGCTGACCTTCTAAAGGGTACCCGTTCCAGAAAAATGTGTATCCTCTACCTATTTCACATGCAGATCCTTCATTTAACAGGAAAGTCTAACTGAGTGCTGCTAAGTCAATGTTATACCTTTTTAGTTCAGATGCAAAAAGGGCTGTTCTTCTCTGTGGTATGTCCGATTAGTCTGAGGCTAGGAGGGTTCTGACATTCCAAGTATCTATTTTAAGATTCAATTGTTTTTTCTTGATATTACGGCCGCTCTATGGGATGTCCCGTAAGAACGGCTTCATACCCGAGAGAAGAGGGGAGCGGACGATGCTTAGACCACCTTTTTTAGGTCCTTCTCTTCTCCGTTCCGGGATGAACCGTGTGGATCCTAAATAGGTCTGCTCAAGCACGCAGGGTTCTATCGAAGCTGGCTGCCACTCCAGTCTCACCAACCAGGGACCATAATAGTTCTGTGCCGCCGACGTGTAGGGGCCAGGCTAAGAGCGCCCAGAACTACTCAGTTTTTGCTCCCGTGCCCCAGCACCCCATCGCCGTCGAGTTTTGGACAAGACAGGAAATAATGGTGAGATAGCAAGAGAAAGAAAACCAGTGCAGAGGACTTCAGGGTGGTCCCAAAGAACGCGCAATCCTGGAGCACACTTTTGGTGCTGGACACGGGTAGCTGATGGCAAGGGAGAGGCCCAGGCAAATCAACAACCCCACAGCATTGCAGGGGCTGCCAGTACCCCAGTCTCTTGGAGCACACCCCTTTTATCTCAGGGTGTGTTCCCCTAGCCTTCTTTCTTACCAGATTACCCATAAGGCAGTGGAGTTGGGTGCAGTGGTTGGTAGGTGCCAGGGCATCTCCACACACCGATGGGCCTGAACACCATACCTCTGAGGCCCACTGCTGCTTCGAGATCCCCTGCTGGTTCAGCCTGGAGTCACTAGGCGCCCGCAAGGAGGCACAACAGGATTATTGGTGATGGAGAAGCTGTGTACTGGCAGGGGAAGGCTTACTCCCTCGGTATTAAGTACAAATGCGTCAACTTTCCATTCTCATTTTATTTCAATTATTCACTCGACCAATCAATCCTTGAGTGATGCATCATAACAACTGTATTATTAACATCTGTGTGAAATGCTGATCGTAGTGTTCATTGTCACAATATACCACCTACCCAAACTTGACAGAACTAGCTCCATTTTAACAAACCGCAATGATTTTACTGACTCCACTGCTACAAAAGCTTGAATACTAATTTACTAAAGTTAATATAACACTTAACGTACAAAATCAATTAGATCTAAATTTGACTTCCTCAAACTGTATTCACTATTCTAAACGCCAGAGACGCCATTTCACCAGGGACCTAAAACTACGAGTCGCCTTAATCTTTTCTATTCTTTTTCTATTATTTTCCCAATATTTCATCACTATTATTCTGCTTACTTTCAGATTATCTACTATTTTTTCATCCCTTTTTATGTCCAAGTCCAAGTGCGACCAGGAATTCAAAACTATTATAATGGATAAATTGAGTACCTAACTAACACTAATCCACCCCTTACACACAATAACATACACGAGAAAATAAATCGAACCCCACATAAGCAGGATTACTAATGAAAATTCAGAGTGCTCTTGAATCCTTCATGCAAAAAACACTCGGAGTAGCTGGTCTGACTAAAATCAATTGCATCAAACTACCAAAAAATACAGCAAACGCATTATTCAACCTTCATAACGAATCATGGAACATTGGCTACTTACCTTAAGCGTTTAAAGTAGCTAAATAACATTTTTGTACTCGAAGAAGGAAAAAAACTAATTCTCTTACTGCTTAAGTTTCTCGGGAGGCAATGAGAGGCAATTTGGACCACATGATGTAGTCTCCAGAGGCTTTTGATATAGTCTAGTGTGATGAGATAAGTACAAATTCAATAAAAATAGGCCTTACAGACAAATTCATTAGATTTTTATACAATATTAACCGAGCTTTGGAGGCAGCGCAGGAATATGACCAAGAAACGAAGGAATTTCGCTCGCGATTAAAATTTTTCCCTAATCCCGGAGAGGCTCAACTATGGTGTGAAGTAACATCAAGATACCCAGGACCGTTTGTCCCTATGTCGTGCAGAAGGACTATCTTCCATCACTTATATAATCTGTCACATCCTGGAGTCAAGGCATCACTTCGTCTTATCAAATCTCGATATTTCTGGCCTAATATAGACAAGGAGATTCGCTGGACAAGGGAGTGCCAACCCTACCCGTCGCACAATAGGTATTTACTATCTTGCATCGACCGAGCTACGAGCTGGATCGAAGCGCTACCGATTCCGGACATAAGTGCTGCAACAGTCGCGTTGGCTTTCCTAGACGGGTGGATTTTCAGATTTGGAGTCCCGTTTTACGTAGTGACCGACAGAGGGTCCCAATTCGAATCCGAGTTATTCAAGAAACTGTATGCCCTCGTTGGTTTTCATCGTCTCCACACCACGGCGTACCGCCATTCCACGAACGGGAGGTGGAAAGGGCACACAGGACTTTGAAGTGCTTCATAATGGCCTGTCGACAAGGCTGGCTGGTGCCACTTCCAATTATGCTTTTGGGCATTCGCTCCTTGCCTGATGACTCGGGATTTTCGCCTTTCACGGCAGTCACGGGAACCACACTCTTGCTCCCAAGACCTTTGGTCTAGTCATCGTCATCGAAGACCGATTCAAATTTTTTTTTTAAATTAGCCTCAACCATGGCACAAGTCGATTTCATGCAGGCGTCCCTAGGACACTTGCACTCGGTGCCCAAGCCTTCGCGAGGCAACTCATGTGTGGGTCCGAATAGACCGCGTTCGCAAACCACTGGAAGTGCCATATGCTGGCCCTTTCCCAGTGATCGAGCGCGAGCTGGCAAGGTTCCCTGATGACAAGAGGGACTCTGTCTCAGGGGATAGACTGAAGTCGGCGAGGCTTCCTCCCTCGCATTCTGATAACGTGCCGGGTAATCAGCAACGCTTGAAGACTCAGGCAAAGAACAGGAGGACCCATCGCACTTCACCTCTTGGAGTGCATGGGACTAAAGACAATGATGACAAAGGAAGTCGACAAGACACCTCTTCAGGAACCGGAGAGAATAACGACAAGCAAGACGTCTTAACGTGATCTGGAAGACGAGTCACGTTTGCCAGGAACCCGTCATTACTATATTTTGGAATCTTTTTGTAGGCATTATATTGCAGCGTCATACTATAATGAAAGAGGAAGAGGCATGAATATAAACACGCCTCGTTACTCTTTAGATTTCTTGCGTATCGAACGATGTATATGTACTGTGTAATAATTATAGTATTTGTATAGCAGTCGAAAAGGGATGAGACCCAATTGTAAGATAAATTATATATTATTGTGTATTATATGGCAGAACATGGCATAATGAATAGGCCCGTTTTGTTGAGTACAGATGTATGTGCTTTCAAATACTGATACCCTATACGAAGGTTAGAAATGCTGTTAGACGCTAGGTCTTTCTGAAATATGAATTTAATATGTATCTACCTATGTATTTATAATGCGTTATAGTTCAGTAACTCTATTACTGGCAGGTGAGTCCTGTAGGGCCGTTGTATGAAATAGGTAGGCCTCTGGCACCAAATTGCAGGATTTAATAGGTCTAGCGAGGAACTACACAAATGGACGCTCGGTGGATTTATCAAATCCTAAAAATTGCTATGTGTGTAAATTAAGGAAATAATAGGACAAGTCTAATAAATAAAGAACATAAGAGAATTATGAAATGAAACCATATATATATATATATATATATATATATATATATATATATATATATATATATATATATATATATATATGTTAAACTGTAAAAATAGATCTGGCTCAAGCGATCTTTAGAGTCTAACGGAACATACAAAGATATCAAAAGTGACCACCTGTACAAATACGAGGATCGCACACAAACAAACATACACGTGTTGGGAACATTTATCGGTAGCTGAACAAATTTCACAGAAACAAGCGATTCCTTATAATAAAGCTAAATATATGATCTATGGGAAATATGAGAGGGACTATCTTTACTTGATCCGACGAAACATATATATATATATATATATATATATATATATATATATATATATATATATATATATATATATAGAGAGAGAGAGAGAGAGAGAGAGAGAGAGAGAGAGAGAGAGAGAGAGAGAAACAGACAGAGAGACAGACAGAGACAGACAGACATACATACTCATTATTCAGAAGAAGATTCATTATTCCTGATTCATTAACTCAATTCATTTCCTTAATGCGTTACGGAATCCCGTTTACTCGCCTAAGTCCAGACGCCTTCAGACTACAGTTCGCGTAAAACAGAAAGCCTATACATTGACCGCAAAGAACTCGAGACGATTCCACTTACCTCTTTTCTGTAGGCCAATTCAAGAATAAAGTTATATTTTCTTTGCTGCGTCCTTTCAAATTCCTTTACTTACCCCGATTACCGAACCACCTTCGGTAAGGTGAGCCTAACGCATAACCCTCGTGAGAAATTATAAGGAGTCAGAACCAATTCGACCTAGGCGTAAAGTAGGCCCATGGCCTAAAGTCCTCGTCAGCCGTCAAGCGCAATAACAACGAGTATTCATCAATGCACGCCCTTATAATTAGTGACCAAGCACCCACAAACCGGTAACCTATACCACTACATAACCAGGTAACACCCACCGGCACCATCAACATTCTCCCATAGAGCTACACGAGAGAGTCCAAAACATCTGGAAGAATATATTGAGGACAGTGGGGAAAAACTAATATTATTGCAAATAAATGAAGATATACCAAACAGACACAAATTCCCAAGTGGTTTATGGTAATGTGACCAAAGAACACATACAAGTATTCATGAAGTAATAGTGAGAACATTTGTTTGTTTGTTTTTTAATTTAGGAGCCCATCTGGCGACTGCCCCCTTGGGGCATAAGTCGCCGAACTCACCAGAGGCTACTACAAGGCTATATTGAAAAATAAATAACGATATATAAATAAATAACAACGATAAAAAAGGCTAAAAAAAACCCGACAAGAAAAAGAAAACAAAGCAAAAAGGGAACAAGGAAGCGGGGTCCGGCGTCGGGGGTAGGCCCGCCTTCCCCCGACGTAGGAACATGCGACCTAGAAAAACATTCAAATAGAGTGGAAGAAGCCGGCCTCCTCCAAAAAGTGGTAAATTCCATAAGTTGGTGTGCACGAACTCGTCCCGAGTACAAGGGACAAGCGGTACCGACCCCGCTCGTCCCGGTACCGGGACACGTAACGTGCGCTGAGATCGCTCAGACTGGGACATTCAACAAGAATGTGGGGAATAGTCTGAGGGAGATCTCATCTTCACAATAGGGCGCCGGCGAGCGGCTCCATCAAATGGCGGTGCTTCCCGTAATTGTGTCCAATTCGGAGACGACAGAAAGAAACCTGAAGCCTTCGTGGCATTGGGGGGACGTTAGTCCATGGGAACAGTCGCGGCGCAATGGCACGCAACTTTAAGTTCCCTTCGACCGTCTCCCATCTTCTTTGCCAAGCAGCCCAGGAAGCTGTCCGTATTCCTGTCATGTAATCGGTGTGAGGAAGAGCAAAACGGTGGTCTGGTTGGCTAGTCCTCGCGGACTCTTTGGCGCCCTCATCCCCGCAATTCCTACATGTCCAGGAACCCAGTAAAAGATAATCTTGATATCCCCCGGGCTCGCCAAAACCGTGGCGTCATGGATATCGCGAACAAGGAGATGCGGAGATTCCAATGTCCCGAGAGCACTCAGGGCGATTTGTGAGTCGCTATAAATCACAATCCAGTCTCCGAATCGGGCACGTCACGTTATCTCCGGTACCGAGCGGTGTATTACAACCAGCTGGGCTTTGAAGACAGACGCAGCGCTTGGTAGAGTCCCGCTGACTTCAAACAGAGGGGATACGGCGTTGAAGCCGACCCCCTCTTCGGACTTGGAGCCATCCGTATACACTGGCACGGTTCCAATGTGACACGGGGTGTGCTCCAAAAAGGTCGAACGCAATACGCCCGGCGCTTTACAAGCTTTGGGAGCAGAGGCGTGGCGACAAATAGCCAAATGTGGTACCCTCCAGGGTGGCGTCCTGGGCAGAACCAGGGGCACCACCGGTCCGAGAGCTATACCTAGCTCTCGAAGGAGTTTCCTGACCCTAAACCCAAACGGCTTAGGGTATGACTGGTGTCTCTCGGTGGCATAGGCACCGTCGAAATCAGCTGCGAATGCAGTGAGAGCTGTTGTCGACTGAGGGAGGCGCCGGGCTCGCGCGTACAGGCGAGTGATGCACTGTACGCGGCGTAGTGCGAGTGGCCTCTCCCCAGCATCGACTAATAGGCTCTCAATGGGGGAAGTGCTGAAGGCACCGGTCGCCAGGTGAAGGCCGATTTGGTGGATCGAGTCCACCTTCCGCAATACGTGCTCGGCTGCGGATGCATAAAACTCGCATCCGACGTGGAGTGGAACTTGTGGAAGCTGCACTGTGCAGAAGACTGATGGCCTCCTCTGTCCAGAAAGAAGGCTAATCTAACATTTACTAATTTCTCCATCAACTTGCACACACAGGAGGTTAGAGAGATTGAGCAGAAAGTGGCCGGGGTGGTGTGATCTCTCCCCGGTTTGCGAAAAGTGAGCACAATAGCAATTTGCCAGCAGTCTTGAAGGGCACCCTCTACCCAGGTCCTGTTGAACAAATTTCCCGAAAGGCCATGCCTCGCTCACCTAGGTGTCGAAGCATGGAATACGGAACATCGTCCGGACCATGGGCGGGGTCTGCGCTCGAAGCAAGAGCGGAACGAAACTCACTCAGAGTAAACCTGTCGTTGAAGGGTTCTCCCCCTCTGGAGGTAAAGTCCAACCTGCGGCCTTCTGCGACATCACAACGCGCATTGAATGCTGGCGGAGCAACATCCCGGCTAGAGAATGCGGAGAAAGCGGTCGCTAAGGATTCCGCCACGGACACTGGGGGTTCGAAACTGCGGTCCCATTCTCCTGGAGAACGGGAGGTGGGTCCTGCGATAACTTGCCCCGAATCCTTTTGACTCACCTCCATACCTCTGCTAGAGGGGTCTTCCCGTTAAGTGAAGACACGTATGCGCGCCAAGAAGAGCGGCGGGTGTGCTTCGAAACATACTGGAACCTAGCCCTAGCTCGACGAAATTCACCGACATTGAAATCGTTCAGGCGGTGGTTATACCGCATGTAGGCATAACGTAGTGAGAATAAGATACAAGATAATAATAATATTATAAAGATTAGACAAAATTAAGATAAATAATAATAGTAAAAAGCTAAACTAAACTAAGTTAAAACAAAATAAACAGAAAATCACAGCAAAAGAATAAGCAGTCACTTGGAAACCACATTCACACCACATTCTTAAGTTTCTTCGACTAATTCCATCTTTCTTCACTCAAGAACTTAATGGGAGATTAATGCACTCAACAGAGGAGGAAAGTAGAAGGGTAAGACTAGTTATGAGGCAGGTGGTTGACATTAAGCCTGCGAGTCGTGGATATTCTGGTTTCGGGCTGGGGTTTGATGTTTATTGTCGGTTTTCGTTGCCATATGGTAACGGCTTCATACATACGCACTTGGCTGCGATCACTCCACGCTCAATTCCAGCCCGAAACCGGCTTGCCCACTACTCGTAGTCTCATAACACCCATCTTTTCTCCTTGCACCTTCTACCGATTGCATTAATTTCCCCTGGTTTGATGAAAAAAAGAAGAAAATATGAATTTTATTCAATTTAGAAAATTGAAAAAAAATATAGCCTTATGTTTACTTAGTTTATTGTTGGTCTTATTTTTTATATGGTAACAACATCAGTCATATGTAGTAGTTGTCTTCGAGCACTCTCACGTCTAACTCCAACCTGAAACCAGCTTGCCCATTACTCGCAGTCCTAATGTCAACCGCATTATCTCATTTCCTGTCTTTCTTTTCTACAGATTTCCTCTATCGATTGCATTAATCTCTCCTTGTTTGATAGAACAAAAAAATGAGAATATGTATTTTATTCAAATGTTACACTTTTTCTCTTCTCTAATTTGAAAAAATGATAGTCTCATGCTTACCTAGAATTGTATAGTTACCACTTTTTTATGATCGGAATTCGATCGCAATTCAGATTAACAGTCAGATCGGTCACTCGTCGCAAGCTATTATCGTCCGCGGTAAAGGAGGGAAGTAAGCTTTACCGTTGAAAAGACCCTCTTGCTACCAGAAGAAAATTGTTTATGACCACCCCCTAGCCCGAGAGATATCAATACCCTTTATTCACTGGTGGTGCATTCGTGAAAAAGGGGCGCAACACCCTCAAGCGATATTCGATGGACATAAACCTTAACCAGTGAAGATGCAACTTTCAGGTGATTTTTTCCGCTCTACCGCTTACCATTGAAGGGAAGCATCTGAATGATTGGAGATTCCTCCGGTTTCAGGTGCTACTAACAATGACAGATGCATAGGTAGGTAGGTTTATTGGCGAATTCTCTTGTACCTATCCTGCTTGAGAGGAAGATAGAAGGGATTCCCTTAAAACCATAACTCCAGTTTCTTATTGGAGAGCGGCAGAATGATTAGAGATATTTCATTTTACTGTCGCTTCCGTTATATTAAAAACAGGTAGAAACGTCTAATTAGAGCTTTCTCCTTTTCTGTTTTTGCTCGTGGGTGGGGAAGTGGTTTGAGGCGGCACATGAGGACCTCTGGACCTTCTGGTCCTGTTACGGCTTAAAGGAGACGAAATACATCCAAGACTGAGGTGATACGAGGGTAGACTGTTGCCACGCACAAAAAGATTCAGAGATTCTAACGTCGGCAAACTCGAAGAACCTAATGGAAAAATATGTTTAGAACCTAAACATTTGTCTCAGTCAAAGCAAAAATGGCGGCAATTTGAAGGCAAATCATCTCATGGGTCGGAGAGGGGTGCAGTTGATAAAATTCACGAGCTTCACGCATGTTTTCACAGTCGTGTTTAAGGAATCTCGAAATTGCAGCCAAAGGGAAAAAACAGGTATCAGACTTTTCGGCATGGTTACCGCACAGATAAAGTGGCTCAAGGAATTACTATCACCTCTTAACATGCTTGTCGTGCTACAAAGTCGATGAGCACCCTACGAGGGAATGTCTCCCTAAACATATGACTCTCTGCTCAGAATGTGGGCTGACTGGCCACACCTGGATGTGTTGCCCACCCGACGAAAATATGTGCCTTAACTGCTCGGGGTCGCGTAGGACGCTAACTATGCAGTGAAGCATACGTCACTGCCGCAAAATACCAACAACAGCCCCAAACCATCTCCAAAAAAAACACAAATAGTACCTGTTATCGACTCGAACCCGAGTAAAAGGCTAGTATGCATCCTTCACCCCCACGTGTTGAATTTCGGTACAACAGAGTGCTTCTACACCGTGCTCTAAAAATGTTAGACAACAATGAATTTGAGCCTCTCTTTCCCAGCAAATCTACCATCGATTTCTCTTGGTACCAATTATTCAAGGGCAAAAGAATGAGCCCACACCGGTCGCAAATGAACTGGAAGAGGAGTACAACACCAAAAGTAACCAACACAAAACTGAAAGAAACCAAACTGGCACATTGAAGGTAATAGAGGAAAAGGCAACCGCTCCGAATGTTATGAAGCCACAACCTACAAAAGAAATAATCCTGGACGCCAATATATCAGTGAAGCATACGTCACTGCCGCAAAATACCAACAACAGCCCCAAACCATCTCCAAAAAAAACACAAATAGTACCTGTTATCGACTCGAACCCGAGTAAAAGGCTAGTATGCATCCTTCACCCCCACGTGTTGAATTTCGGTACAACAGAGTGCTTCTACACCGTGCTCTAAAAATGTTAGACAACAATGAATTTGAGCCTCTCTTTCCCAGCAAATCTACCATCGATTTCTCTTGGTACCAATTATTCAAGGGCAAAAGAATGAGCCCACACCGGTCGCAAATAAACTGGAAGAGGAGTACAACACCAAAAGTAACCAACACAAAACTGAAAGAAACCAAACTGGCACATTGAAGGTAATAGAGGAAAAGGCAACCGCTCCGAATGTTATGAAGCCACAACCTACAAAAGAAATAATCCTGGACGCCAATATATCAATCTAACCATAGCGATTAACCAAAACACAACACAGCCCAGAAAATTTTCTCTCGAAGACCTTGCCAACGTAATCTGAAAAGGGCTCTTTAAGTGGTCCTACGATTCCACAATCGGAGAGGAGGAAGTATAAACGGCCTCACTCTAAAATAGTCCAGCATTATCATTTCTCTCTGAACTATTTCCATGACAAGCCTCTACAAGAGGTTGAGATCTTGAAGGCCTTGGGACAGAAAATACACGGCTACAGCGTACTGCACATAAACATCATAGGAGAAAGGTTTCACGCAGTAATAATTGCGATTAAAACTGACCTGCACTTCAGTGAAGTCGGAAATATTGGCCATCTATGTATCATATGACGACCCTATTTAGAAAAAAACGGGCAGGTCCTCTTCGCGGGGGACATCCATACCAGGATCCAAACTGCTGACTACCAAGGAGAATATGATAACGGCTACCGGCTCCTTAAAAAAAAAGCCCATAACGCATTTGAAGAAAGCTCCAGATGTGTTCAAAACTAGGTTGCTGAATCTCTACAATACGTCCGTGGTAGCAGAATACTTTCCCAACGGCTTGAAGTTGAAGATATAAAAAATCTCCACCTCAAGGAAAGGAAAGGCAGCCAACTAGATAATGAATTACAGGCACTTCTCATTACTTGAAACTATTGAGAATTATGGCAAGGACCTAAAAAAGTTGTCGAATAGCAGGCTTACCTCACATCTAGCACCTCAACAAAAGAAGGGCTGAAAACGTCATACCTTTCGTGGACCAGCATGCAACTGCTGGTCTGGCATATGGACAGTGCAGATTTAACCTAGTAGCACATGCAGCGCGTGCTACGGGCCATGCGCTTCAGGGGGCCCCGCGGGGATGTAAAAAATTAGTAATAATTAAGTTTTTGCTCTCAGGCACAGAAGGCCGAGACAAAATAATTATTCATTTTCCTGATTTTTTATATTATTATCATTATTATTATTATTATTATTATTATTATTATTATTATTATTATTATTATTATTATTATTATTATTATTATTATTATTATTATTATTATTATTATTATTATTATTATTATTATTATTATTATTATATTAATTAAATAAAATTAAATAGAATCAAAACAAAGTAAGAGTCAGTATGGGTCAAACAAGATTGAACCATCTCTCTATAATGAATATTGAGCCCGAGTTACTGAGGGTAAGTAACACGTCAAGGATAATTGAGTTTTATGTTGCCAAGTCTCGTAAATGCTTCATGTGAGCCACGTAACTAGTTAGTGTGCACTCAGTTCAGCAAATGGTTCCAAGATTCTCCAAGGCAGCACATATACTACTGGTATGCACGGTGTTGTTCTTTAAAAAGGAATAAAAAGTGTACCAAATAAAACCCTCTTTTTTCAGTTGAGTCTTCCTAGCCATACTAGGAGTTCTTTTAAATTCCTCAAATATTTTTTCCTTTCTGCAAAGGAAAATGGGGGGCAGGGTGAGATACAATGTATATATATATATATATATATATATATATATATATATATATATATATATATATACGGTTGGGAGCACTGCTGTTCCTTGTGCTACGGGCCCCGCAGCTCCTTAAACCAGCCCTGTATATGGATGCATGATGTACATGTTTTGCACAAATGTCAAAAAGGCCTTCGAAAATGTTTGGATTAATGGCCTCAAATACAAACTCTCCAAGCTGTAACTCGCACGCACGCCGAGAAGATTCTTTTCCATTACCTCTACAATAGACAAACAGTTTTCTAGCTCGATGAACAAACACATTATGGAAACTTTTGATGACCTCTCGGGGTTCCTCAAGGTGGCAGCTTGAGTCCGACACTATACGCCATATGCACGAGGGATATATAGAAGCCTATCATCCCTCAAACTCTTATCGTCGCAGATAACGTCACTTAAGTGATAATCTGTCTAACCAAAGTCAGCAAGATTCATGTGTCGAGCAGCGGCCGTAGCGGTCGTGGAGGCTGGCAGGATCACAAATATGAACAACGGTTGAAGATCCAGATCAACCAGGCAAAATTCACCGCCGCAGCAGGTGATTGATTCTGGACCGTGCAACTCAAAATAGACGATACCGAAATAGACTACTTTCCCAATATGAGCATCCTCGATCTCAAGGTTACAGGTTTGGCTTGCGGAACCACATTACTTCTAAGCAGCCCTAGCAAATACCAAACTAGGAAAACCACCAAAAGAACAAAAGAAATTCTACACATTATTATTTCGAACTAAACTTCTATATCCTGCAATATCCATCGAGACGGCTTCGAAGAGTAACTTGTTAAAGCTCTGGAATGTTAAAAAAAAGGCATTCAAATTTACCCTACACTCCTCGAAGCGGTATAAATTCAAAACCTCGAGACAGTTTCAGCAAGAGGACGGTTTTAACTTAAATATATACTTCCAGTCACAAAGCGAAGAGGTATAGGACAGAGTGGCAGAAAACCTGCACCATGAGACTTTTACTAGCCTCAGTATATACTGAGACGGCTCTGACTTAAAACGCTACCTCCCATCAGCCAGGACGCCTCCAGAAGAACCGCCATGCAAATAAGAAGGAAAATTCGTTAAAAACAAACAAACAAAAACAAATATAAACATAAAAACGAATATGACCCGTTAAACGGACATACTACCTTTTGTTTCACTATAATTCTCTTTCGAATCATTATGACCCCTCTTCACTGGTTTTGGATAGGCTTCATCTCACAATGGAGGAATCACAAGCAAAGTTGCACTCTATCATCACCTCTTCTTTCCTCAGTTTCAGTTTCAGAATTTTCTTTGAAGAATTAATTACATCGGACTTGGTAAAGGAGGCAACCGTTTTGGTAGGCAACAGAAAAACATGACTCGGAATTTTATTACTTTCAACTCTACTGCTAGACTGTTTTACTTTCTAACCCCCATTACCTTCAAATATTCCCCTTGGAGAACTATAAAGAGGTAATTTACAAAATTCTTAGACTGTCATAATCACATATGACCGTCTAAGATCCCAGGGTTGCTTTCTCGCTGCACTTGTGTCTAATTGATTGTGTGTGTATGTATGTATGTGTGTATGTGTGTGTAAGAGAGAGAGAGAGAGAGAGAGAGAGAGAGAGAGAGAAAGAGAGCGATTTTCCACACATAACCTCGTTCCAACTACGCTGAATACTTGAATTTACATAGTTGAAGGCGCCGGGAAAATCAGGTTTGAAGATTTGGCCACTGTGAAACCTAGCATCAAAGCCCTCTGAAAATCATCGCCAGCTGATCCATAGTTTGCTGAAAATTCAACCTGTGGATTATTTCCCACACAAAAGAGGAGCTAAACGAAATACAAATTTGAAAATAATTGAACCATAAAATCTTTAGTCGCGTGTGACCCTATACCTCACTATATCGGTCGGTCGGTTCCCGTTTTGCTTTTTTTTTATTTTGGTAATAACTTCGTAAATATTCGGCCGATTCTAACGAAATTTGAAACCCTTATATTGTTTTACATTCTCGTTCGAATGATATAATTACCAAGGTCCTCACAAGTTAGGCCGGGAATTATGTTGTTTTGGCAATAACATCATAACTATTCGGCCGATTCTAACGAAATTTGAAACTCTTTATGTTGATTTACATTCTCTTTCGAATGATATAATTGCCAAGGTCCTCCCAAGGTCAATTAGAGAATTATTGAAAGTTTTGAAGGTCATAAATCAGAATAAGTGCTAGCACGAGACTTTGGTCAGCAGACCTTGTTTGATAATCACACACTATTTCAATGTCGTGTTTGCCTCAACTGAAATACCCTCACGAGCAAAACAACATGGAATCCTAGATTTCAGCATGAGAATCCCCCGAAAAACATTGGACGAGAAACATTCGTGAATATTCAGACATGCTATCAATGCTATGCACTGGAAGCGCACAATACACCGAACTAGCTTAACAAGGAAAGAAACGTATACTCTGTATGTTGCCAAGAGGGGCATGTTTGGAGAATATTACGGAAAACCTTAATAGGGGCACCGATTTCAGTGGAACCATAGGAAAATAGCAATAAATTGGCCCAAAAGAAGGACGATTTCGGACAGCAAACAACTAAAAGAAAAAAAAGGGAAAATTAACATGAGTAAACGAGACACGCAAATGTCGTGAAAGCAACTATTAGGGAGGCAAAAAGGCAGAAAGTAGTAGTGAATATTGACCACCATATGGATCTTGACATCTTAACTTGATTGATTTATTCATATATCCGAAACTGCTTTGTGCCCGTTTGCGAGACTGGATTGTAATTTATAACGACTCACGGAGCTCCCTGACTGCATCCGATGCATTAGAATCAACGCACCCACTTGCCTGCAGTTTCTGCGACACCACAGCCTATGTGACCCTGGAGGATGTCGAGATTGTCTTCTACTGGGTTCCTGGACATGTAGAGCTTGGGGTAAATAAGTGCGCTGATGAGGCCGCTAAACAGGATTGAGTAATCGGACCCGTATTTTGCTCTTTCGCACTCTGGCTACATGACAGGAGTGAGGAAGAAGGCAAACAGTAACCTAACGCTGCATATCATTGCGCCGCGTATTTTCTCATTGATCTTTCTACAATACCTCAATAGATTCAGGTCGTTTTTCTGTCACCTCCGAATGGGCCCCCTCGTGGAATGCATTGCCATTTGATGGAACACTCCTCTGAACCTTACTGTGAGGACTGTTTTGTACCCCAGACTGTCTGGCACATTCTTATAGAAAGTCCCAGTCTGGAGAAACTTCGCACTGACTTCTAATCCCAGTAACAGTACGATAGGGACCGCTACCGCATGTCCCTTCCATTTGGGGCGAGTTCGTGCACTCCCCACTATGGAATAATAGTTTTGGGAGGAGGCTGATCTTCTTCATAGTATTTAGTTGTTTGAGTTGTTGGTTACATGTTCGGGAATCTGAGGGAGGCGGACCTCCCTCTTCCGCTTAATAATCACTTTGTTACTTGTTTTTTTGTTTTTTTTCTTCGTTCTTGTTGATTTGTTTTTGCTTTATAATAATGTAGCTTAAATATAGGGTTGTTTATAATCTCATGGACTGTGCTCTTACTGACACAGCTCCTGAACTCATAATCAACCTCTTGATTTAGTGTCCTGTAGAGGGGGAGCTTCTCGCGCGTTACATCCCTCGGTATTCAGACGACAAGGTTTACTCAAGTGTACCCCTGGTGCTTGCAACGGACTGACGGCGCCAAGTTGCGGGGTCATAGAGGGAGGCAAGTATCTTCCATACCATTTTTTGTTTCTAAATTTTTGATTAGATACGTGGGCCCATGAGGAGATAAGCATACTCTGCGGCACCTTAGCGTGTCTCTTATCTTTCCCCCACTGTTGATTATTATCTTAGTTTCTATTTTATTGTTTTTTTATGTTTTGGTTATTATTTTAAGCTAGCCTATTGTTATGTTATCATTTTCTTTCTACCCCTTTTCAATAATAAAATATAAAAGAATTAACAAGCACAGGTCAATTAGTCGTCTTCAGCAAAATATTAATTATTCACAAAATTCCCTCAATCTGATTAATACTAACGTAAACTTCAATTCGTCATCAGAACTGAAGTGTAGCAGAAATTAAAAATAATAATAATTTAGTAAGGTTTGTAACACGATCTTCTCTCCTTTCATGCCTCTTTCTCTTGGATCCCTCCGCTGGATTTGCAGGTTCAGGTCGTCTTTTTTCGCTTCGTGTTTGGGCACTCCACGATGGAGTGCCATCGGAGGGAACGCCCCCCCCTCCTGTAATCCTGCTGTAGGGACTGTTTATTGCCACGGATTGCGTGCCACATTTTGATTAAATGTCCCGTTCTAGCACATTGACTGCCACGTATCCACTATATAAATACATGGCCCATTACAAATATGCCACGTATCCACATCGTGGATACGCAGTTTCTTCTCATTTTTGCCTCATATCCACATTGTGGATACGCAGTTTCTTCTCATTTTTGCCACATATCCACATTGTGGATACGCAGTTTCTTCTCATTTTTGCCACATATCCACACTGTGGATACATGTAATGGACTTAATAATGTTATAAAAAATCGTGGCATGCTGGGAAAGATTTCTGAAACCTAGCGTGGCTTGTACCATTTCTTTTCCTATTCAATAAACAGTTATAAAACTTATATTTTCTTCCATTTAAACCCTAATATTTTTATGTCCCTACCTATGTAACGCTATTTTGACATCTATAAATTAGTAAAATAGTACAAATAATTGGGTACTTACATAGGTACATGTTGAAGTTTTTCTTTATTTATAATTCCATCTCCATTTGAAAACCTTAAGATTAGCATGTCCTTTTTTTAGGATTTTTACAAGCAACATACGAGTAACTTCTTTTTTTTTCAAATAATAATTTCCTTTTTTAAAACAGCAGACTTTCCTTTTACTTTCAACAAAAAAAATTATTTATTTAATTATAGGTGTAGTTAGGTTACTATATTAACTAGTTAACTCTCAGGAATTTTTGAGAAGCATGGAGCACACATATAAGGACGACTATCGCAACCAGCACACAAATAAATTGTTTTTTCTTTGCTGTTTGTCTTCCTTCTTTTGAGCTTATTTCTACATAGCGGGGTTTGCATGCGAGCATCTTTGGTTTGTTAGTTTTTTTTCACATAGTTCAGTTTTAAGCACATAACATTGTTTGTGACTGGGTTTTGGTGTATTTGATGTAGTTTTTTCACATCTAAGTAAACATCCTGCAATGCTTTTTCAAAACTCTCTTGTTTTCATCTTTAATTCTGTTGCTTCTTTGTAAACAACACTAGTTGTAAACAACTAGTGATAATCCCCAAAGCAGCTCGAGTCCTAACTTCCTGTACCATTTGACCCCTTTTCGTAATGTTGTTACATACGAAGCCATTTGATCGAAGACATCAATGCCGGTTTTACCTTTGTTGTAATCAATTACTACCTCTGGTTTCTCTGGAGTCTGTGCACTTTTTCTTCTTCTTCTTGGAGGCTCTTCTTCTCCTTGAGGGTCTTCTTGATGTCTGGCAGACTTTCTTGGCGGTGATTGTACCATATTTGGTGTGTGTTTTGTCGACAGCAACCTTACATCCCGCTTGTCTTTCCATGTCATTATAAGTATTCCATGTTCTTCTTCCCTTGCGTTTGTCTCGCCTCTTTTCAAATTTTTATCCATGACCTCTTTTGGAAATTTCCTTCTATTTGCTTTACAGTCACCACCAAATGGGTTGTTTTTGCCAAAAGGAGTTGCAGCTCGTCAATAGCTAGTATAGAAATTATCGACGAACAGAGTTCTTCCTCCATTTAGGACATCTTTAGAAAACTCCTCACAAACACATTTTGCTAAGCCAACTTCTCTTTCTCCTGTCCTGCTTTGCCTTGAGTAAACAAACAGATTTAAAGTATAGCCATTTACAGAGGAAAGCTTAAACATTTGATTCCGTATTTATGAGTTTTATTCGGAATATATTGGCGGAATATTAACCGCCCTTTCCAAGGAACGAGTGTTTCATCAATTACAATGTTTTGTCCTGGTAGATACACTTTCTGGTAATTCTTTTTCAAGGTATCAATAAGGGGTTGTATTTTAGACAATCTATGATTTTTATTAGCCATTTGATTATTGGCAAAATGGAAACAATTGAGAAGAACCTTAAATCTTTTTCTTGGCATGTTTTTATCTTTATCTGTAATAGGAGTGATAAACAGTGGGTCATCACTACAATATTCATCGATAGGACCTCTTCTATTTAGGCCCATCCACAGTATTAGTGCGAAAAATACTTTGATTTCTTCTACAGTTGTGTCTACCCATTTATTTAGTCTTGAGTGTGGTTTTTGTGGTTTTACATGTTTGGTTGAGAACGTTTTTCCTTCTCTTTAGCAGCATATCTATTTGTTTGGTCAACGAGCATATTCAAAATAGTGGTGTCATTTACAAGGAGACTGAACACTTCTAGGGGTGTAGCATCAGCAGAAACACGCACTTGGATATTTTATTTTCCATTAAAAGCAAAGGTTTTCTGTCTGCCGGTGAATTCTGAGCACTGTGGCTCATGTTCTAAAGGAGCCATGTTGGGATGAACATCATCATCATCATTTTCTTCCTGTACAGTAAGCTCATCAAGCCGTCTGTGTAATTCAAACTCAACATCTTATCGGAAAAGCCTGAAAATTCCACCTCATAATTGGGATTTGCTACAGAATCATCATCGTCGAAGCTTTCCTCACTATCACTAAGCAAAGGCTCTAAATCAGCTAAATGACCTTGCACTCTCTTGGGAGTTAGATGTTTCCTGTTACTCATTTCTGTGATTAGTTACCTATTATTTATAGAAAAATGCGAAATTTTTAAGCTGAAAACATAAAAAAAGATAAGTAGATTCCTAGAGTCTAAAGTTAATTTATTTTAGAATCTTTTATATGATGTGCTGTGTATCCACTATTTGGATACAAGGCACACAGGCAAATTATATTTCCATACTTCATATTTTTAGTACTTGTAGACCTTTTAGACAGAAAAAACAAAGTAACATAGTGAAGGGATATCAGTAAAACATGTCTTACTTGTAGCATTTATTATCTTATCATTTTTTGTATTGTAATCACAATTTTCATGTCTCCAGATATTGGATACATGACACACTAGGAAATACCGATTTAAAGGGCAACTTCAATGTTAATTATCTCCGGTGTCATTTTTAGTTTTGACCTCAAATTACTCTAGATCATATTTTGATATGGATTAGAGTTATGAAACTTAAAAAACGTGAACGTGGTATACCGAGTCGGTTCACTGATTCCTGCTTGGCCGCCAATGTGCTAGGGAAGTTTTTTTCCATGATACTCACCCCGATGCTGGAATGGAAGGGATTGTTACCGTCTGTTCCTAGTGCTTGAAGCGTTTCATGGGCGCTAGATAGCGGAGTTCTATAGTTCTTTGGGGATGAGAGGCTCCTGTTAGACATTTATGCTTACTTTGGAGCCAAAAGTTTCCTTTTATCTGACGGCATACTCGAGTCGTTGAAGAAGGCGGGTCCATTCTGTGGAATATGTCATCATATGGTTTACCTTTTCATTTTTTTAGGGGGGTAGGGTTGTTTGTTGCCTCTTTTATCTTTTCTTTTTTTAGGGAATTACCGAATTACAGATCGGCAGAGATCTTAAGGTGTGCTCAAATTAAGTCCAAGAAAGGAAAAGAAGGAAAAAGAAAAGACCAGACTGGACATAAAAGGAAGTCATTTATATATTAGCCATACACCATTTTTTTAGTAACTTTATGTTAAATTATGTTTATCACTTTTACTCTTAAAAATACTGACTTTGGTGCTTTTAACGATTTGCGGGGGTCAAATTATTCCATTTCTGCGTAATTTTATAAGAGAAAAGGTTGTGAGTTATCGCTTGACGCCGTTATTCTAGCGATCGCTTAAGCGGTTTTCTAACTCAACAACTTATACTTTATATTACTGAAACCATTCAGGGTTTCTAAAGACTTCGATGGATTTGAACACGCAAACAAGGATTTTCTAATGAAAACAAATTAAGATATAAGTCTGACTTAATATGATTTATTCCTAAGTTTTGAAATAATTTCTTCGTTCTACGTTGAACGTATTCTAAAGTTCTGATGTATTTCGCAAATGAGACCGATATTGAACCTTATATTCCGAGTGAAGCGTAATATCTTGCGATTTAAATACAAAACTTCTCGTATGTAATCCAAAGCTCTGTTCGCTTTCGAAGATGCTACATCGCATTGTTTTTTAATTTTTAGGTCGCTCGAAGATACTACACCCGAATCTTTTACCTTAAGAAATATATTTTGGCCATGTGGACTTTCCCCCTTTTCCTCCTTCGTCTGCCTATTCTGCTTTCGTGTGTTTATACTTCTTTTGTCTGTCTACCAGATCACTAACTTGGCGTGTCTAATTTCCTCTCACTGGCCTCCCATTTTGTGACTTTTCTTTTAACTCTAAGCCTACTTCGTTGGATTTTACTGTCTACTTGCATTTTAAGATAGGTCTGCGGGGTGATCGTGAGAGGCGTTTGTAACTTCCCCCTCTTTGAGGTATAACGTCTAAAAAGTGGCCACACACAGACCCCGGAGGGGAAGGAGAGTCTTAAGATCACTTCAGATGAGCTTAATATTTTACATTTTCTTTCACCAATTTGAAAACCGTATTGGTTCCAAAGGGAATTTTTCAAATTCTACCGAGCTCGTATATTGAATAGGTTACCTACGGAACTACGCTTTTCTTTTAGCAAACATCTGGGCAATTTGGATTAGAATTATAAGGTTGTATTAAAATGATTAAAGACCAAATTTTAGACCGAAATGCTGTCACCGAATCTTACTTCTCTAAAATTTTAAATTCAGTCAATTCTGGATTCAAACCTGCAGAAGCGAGGGATCAGCTTCCTTTACATATAATATATATCAAATTTCCTATTGTTTTAAAAAGGAAACTACGGCTAGCTACAAAGAAGAATTATTCTTTTCTTACAGAAATACTCTAGAATTATTCGCCTGCTATTAGTAACCGGGAAAAGCTTAAACTCCTGCCTGCGAACAAGAAAATGCCTGTCCGAGAGAATTTTGAGGTCCATTCCAATCCTCTTGTTTTCCAACCCTTTTTAAGTAATAAGTCAAATTTAAACAAACCTCTTTGGGAGCCTCTTCGTTTTGTTCAAACTTTCAAAACTAACATTTAAAATCCCCGGAAAGGAAAAGCTTCTACATCAAACGTTAAAATTTCAAAGTCGAATTTTTCTACGAAAGTTCAAACTTTGGATCAAAACACCTCTTCAAAGCTCCACAATTCTAATTCATATCTACCTTCAAATGAAGATTCCAACTTTCCCAATTCAAACTTCAAATTGTGTGACAGAATTCATAACATGTTAAATTATCTCGAGTACAATTGCCCTTCTAAGGTCATAGTCTGGTGATCAGAGTTGAAGCTGTGCATGTCTGTGATCTTTCTCACCATTTTTCGAACTTTTGTCTTGCCTCTTACTATCTCCTATCATACCATTACAATATTTTCCAAACCAGATATTACATGTCAACCCTTTGACAAATAGAAATGAAAACCGATGATAATTTGTGACAATTTCAAAGTCAGATTGTGACACTCGGGTTGGATGGCTAATCTGTAGAAGGTTCTGGATATTTACCAAATTTGACACAGATTTTCTGCTCCCTACTTTAACCGTAGATTCAAAACTTGGAGCTAAGTTCAGACCTGCACGGTGCTTAATTTGTTTTGCCGCTGAAAGGTCCTACATCTCTTAATCCGTTGCCATATCTTTAGGTAATACTCACCCCGTACACATTCGTCGTACACATGTATAATCAAAACGTTCATTGGCACATAAACCAAACGAGTTAAGGAATTGGTGTCACTCCTTTTCTTCGGTTCCAACTGAACTTGAGCTATGTACCTAGTCGATTCAAACTTAAGCCTCGATTTTACACTAGGCGTGAGGAGACGTTCTGTCCAGAGCTTGGGGGAAAACGGTGTCCTCCATACAGACAGTCTTCTACCTCCCTTTCGCTTTAAAATATAAGGTTGAAGGGATCGGCTGCTTTCTTGGAGTGGATCTTGTTCAACATCTGAGATTGTCTAATATGCAGTGCCTAGACGCACCCTGTTTGGCGACCGAACTCAGTATAACTTAGGGGAGTGTCTGACTTATACGTAATTTCTTGCAAAAAAAGGTGGGTAACTCACTTCTTAAAATAGCCACTAAGCCCCAGTCGGGAGAAATTACTGGTGTAAGGGCAGGTTGGCCATTGAAAATCCAAGAGGGTTCCTCCGGGGCTGTGACCGGTGTTTACCAAGCACGTTTGCGGAGGAGGAATGATCATTCTTTGGAACTAACGGGGAATAGCCCTTGGGGAAGGACTGTACTTCTGATAATCTCAATCACACCTAATAAACATCCGCTCTTCACAAGGGGCTAAAAAAACCGTAGTTTGGCATGTAATCCGAAGGGGTACGGCCTTACCGATCCTAAGATCGAGGTTTAGAATGAATCAGAGATTCAAGTCAAATCGTCTAAAAAGGTCTCGAAATCCGGGCTTGAATTCTGCCAAGCATTCGAACTGATTGGCGACTCTTTTCTCAATCTGTCCCCTTCTTATTTCAATCCTTTGAATTATTCAAAATCTAATTCTGATTTAAATTTTAGGCTGGAATACTTGTTCAGCGTTGAGTCACTGGTACCAGTGACACGGACGCAGGATAAATAAACAAATTTAACATTGAAAATAATATGTCGATTTGCTTTGGTTCAAGGAAATTTTATAAAAACCTTTTTCCAATTTTAAAATTGCTTTGGGAACTTTAAATAGAACCAAATACAAATTGGCCGAAAATGGCCTTATGGAGAATTACGGATTCAATCTGAGCTTGTGGAACTCGGACCGCAGCATTTAAAATCCCTGTTCAAAGTCGAGTACATGCCCGAAGAGCACACTACGGGTGCCGAAAGTGTCATTGGTTACCACTGCGAGGTAGATAGCGACTTCTTGGGTTTAATCGAACCAGAGTTCGACCCTGTTGTTAAAACGAGCGGACATTCTCTCGCAAATCTAAAAGGTATTCGATCTCTATTGACCATAGACGGATCTCTATCTCGATAACAGGGAGTGGAAAAGGCTCCACTCAAAACGTAGAATAGGCTCCGACCAAACAACGTCATTGGATAATAATAGGCCACGCCCATTGTTTCTGACACTAATATATACTTACTCACAAAGTCAGAAGGCCAGTAAAGGCAGAAAGAGTAGGTCAGGCAGTCGGAAAGAGGCCCATTCAATCAAGAGTCAGGAAGAGCCAGGTAGTCAGAGAGACGTCATGGAGTAATAGCCCCGCTTAGACACACTACACACCCGTCTCAAATCCTTGTTACGTCAAAGCTACCCAAGTTCTATGCCTTAATAAAGAGTCTGAAAATCCTCCGTTTGTGATTTCCTTGTTACTGGTCATCCCTGACGATCCTTTAAACCCAGCCACCTAATCTCAAGCCTCGGTCAAACGAATTCCTCTCTGCGCCGAAGCCTACCACAAGAACGTTCGGTGCCCCTATCAACTCTCAAAACCTATAACTGGGCACCCATTTACTAACCTCAAACACATTTATTAACCTCGAGGACCTTCTATAACTTCGATATCTTCCATAAGCCATTAGAAAGAAGAGTAGGAAAACATTATGGTTGAATCAGGAGATAGCTAGAAAAATTCTCAGAAGAAAACGGCATACCAAAAAAATATACGTAGAAAATAATCTTGAAAATTTAAATCATTATAAATTGACTAGGAATGAGCTAAATAGAATCATAAAATTAAGCAAAATGGTGTTAAAAATTCTATTAGTTCAAAATAGCAACAAAGATCAAAGAAAGTTCTTTGTTATTATAAAATAAATAAAAAATCAAATAGAGATAAAATAGGACCTATTAAATATGAAGAGGTTGTGCAAGAAACTGATAAGGAAATAGTTGAGTTACTTAATGACTATTTACTTCAGTATTTATGTAAGAGAACCTAAACACTTTAATATATGATACTGCAGGGTCATAGAGAGAGGTGTTGACTATCATTGATATAGACAGGGGAACCCTTAAAAGTCTTCTAATTGAGTTAAATAGTAACAAGGTCTCTGGCCCTGATAACATTCATTCAAGGATATTTAAAGAAGGGGTAGAAAGTATTGCAGTACCTGCGAAGATATATATTTGATCACTAGAATTTGGAGAAATACCTGATGCCTGGAAAAGAGCAAATGTAATGACAACTTTCAAGAATGGAAGTAAAGAAAATATAAATAGTTTTAGACCAATAAGCTTAACTTCTTATATTATGTAAGATTCTAGAGAAAATAGTTAAAAATGCTGACCATGGGTTTATAACAAATAGATCATGTCTTACAAATTTACTAGAATTTCTAGATTTTGTAGCAAAGCAATTAAATAAGGGAAAGAATGTAAATAGAGTCTACTTGGATTTTTGCAAGGCCTTTAACAAGGATTCACATAGAAAACTAGTTTACAAATAGAAAAGGCTTGGATATCTGTGAGTGTTTTAGATTGGATAGCTGAATGACTGAAGGATAGGAAGCAGAGGGTGGCACTAAATAGAGTAAAGTTACACGAAGGGATGTTATTAGTGAAGTGCCTCGGGGATCAGTTCTGGATCAATTATTATGTGCAATCTATATTAATGATTAGGGGAGGCAGCTAATTGCAACGTGTCATATTTGCTGATGGCACCAAATTGGCAGCCGGTGTAAAAGAGGTTGAGGGTAACTTTGAAGTGGAAAGTGATTTAAATAAATTAGCACATAGGTGGAAAATGAATTTTAATTTCCAGAAATGTAAAGTTATTAATTTGGGAAGGAATAATATGAAATTTATCTACAAAATGGATAGGCATTGGCTGAACTCGATAGAGGATGACTTGAGATTATTAATAGATAGGTCATTAGGGTTTTCTAAGTAGTGTGTCGTGGGTTTTCCGCGATTATATATATATCTATATATATATATATATATATATATATATATATATATATATATATATATATATATATATATATATATATATATATATATAGATATATATATATATATAGATATATATATATATATATATATATATATATATATATATATATATATATATAATTTATTTGTTTTATTATGGTTAATATACCAAATAAAATTTGACTTGAGGCGTAGGTTCGTGTCTCGGTGATCGCTTGAGGATCGTTCTCTAAGAGTGCTATACTTTATTTTATTCTAGGGAATGAATAAAAGGGGTTTCTTTCTTGACTTTACCAAACTCTGTCACGCCACTCGTTCAAGGATAATTTAAAAACTTCAACCAAAATAGATTTTTACTGAACATTAATCAAAGCAAACAAAATTACAATATATACATATAATATAAAGATTAAAAAATGGGTTTTACTGTCCAGCTCTCGAGGCTCGATTCTAGGTAGATTTTTCGGGCGAACAATTTACTCTAATACACTTTGACATTAACCATTCACAAAATAAAATACTTTTAAGCACAGGGGCATAAACAACAGGATTATTTACTGACATAAGGTAATGGAGATTACCCCAAAGAATCCCTTCGAAATACCTTCGTTTAATTAGTCTCGAGACGCGTAACGCGAGTAGTTTGTTGGTTGCTCACAAGATGGCGTTACTCCGACATAAAGGTGAACGAGTGACGTTACGCGGAAATTCGAATGAGCAAATGAAGGTTCAAAACAAAACGGATGATTCTTCTGGTTTCGGCGGTCGTGGGGACCTTGACCTCGTTTTCTTCCGGACAAGAGGAAATAGTTGTCTTCTTTTTTTCCTATCTAGTTGGGTTTTGTCCAACTCAGCTAGAGTAAGATTTGGAGTCCTCAAACTGGGTAGATTGATACTTAAAAATCTTGGGACTCGAACGGCGCCGAGCTTCCTTGGTACAATCTGGTTTTGTATAAGGACTGCAAGTTCTCCTTAACTTGCAAAATACCTTCTACCGGTGATTTTTCTGTTTTCTTCTCGAACTCGAAAAATCTACTCTCAACCGGTGACTTTCTTGTCTCTTCTGTTGGAACGAACAAAAAGCCTGGTTTTCCTCGTTTCAAGCTGCTTTATACCTGAATTACTCCCGCGGGGTAATGGGGAGGTGGAGGGGGGATTCGCAAGGTGAGACCCAAGGGTGGTCTCCCTTTTGGGCGTCAGTTCTTTCTTTTCCCCGACCTTTTGAAATTAGGAAAAATAGATCTCTTGCTGAGTCGACAGAAGTGGGTATAAATTCAGCCTGGCTTGGGGTCCTGTAGCTCTGAGAGAGGGTAATACGAGATCGGCAGTTTGCACTTTTGAATGGATTGTTTATACTTACACCCTCGAAGGGCCTGCCTTTTGAGCTGAGGTCAGGAATCTGTCTCCTAAATTTACCATTTTGACCGTTCTCCTATGTTACCGGAGAACATCGGAGAGGCAAAGCTAAACGCAGATGTCTTTTGTTATTATCACATTAGTTCTCCTCGCCAAGAGGGAAGCCTCGATACATATATACACTCGCTAGTTCACAACAGTTTTTGTTAAACTCTTATATCTCTACATAGTGTATTGAGGCGAAAAACAGGGCAAATATAGTGATGTATTTCATTTAAAGGAATGTTAGTTAAACTCTATAACTCGTTAGTCCGGCTACATATAGATTCTCTATACAGGTATGGTCCCCACATTTTAGACATGATATCAACCTGTTGTAGTCAATGCAAGGAAGGGCAACAAAAATGATACCTTTCCTGCGGCACCTTGAATATGTAAATATACTGAGGGGACTGAATATGTTCCCCTTTGAAATAAGATGCGTCAGAGAGGATATGAATGAACTTTAAAAAAATCCTGTGATAAATAAATTGGATGTTAGCAAGTTCTTTGATATGGAGGATAATAATAAGACTAGGGATCACCACTTGAAATTTTTATTTTAAAGTGTGTAGGTTGGATTTGCGAAAATAGATTTTCACCAGTAGAGTGGTAAGCTTCTGGAATAAATGACTGCAGGAGGTTGTGGGTATTTCAAATTTAAATGTGCCCAAGGGCAGGTTAGATGAGTGTATGGGGAAAGAAGATTGTGATGTTTTTTTAGTTTTGTACGGGGGCCAAATGTAAATATTATAATATCGATGTATCATGTATATTTTAGCTGCATACTTTAATTTTTAGACCAGCCTTGATTGGTGATGCTTTAGAAGCAGTATTCTGGACGCAAACCAGTTGATGCAGTTTATGTCAGTCGTTAGGCCTAAATATTAGCAGACGACTATTCCATCCAATTCAACAAATTTATGGTAATGGTTTTCAAGTAGCTATCTAGGCTGATTTATTAACTAAAATCAATCCCACTTATAACCAAATACCATAAGGCTCTTTGATTAACGTGGATAACCTCGAATAGGCCCTTGTGTCTTTTGTCACTCGTTTAATTGTTATAGCAAATGCGATTCAATTCCTTGTTTCTAGGTTAGATTTTTCCCGTTGTTTCGTTTTAAGATAATTAGTTAATTAGTTTTCCATTATTTATATGAATGAAATTTGAATGCAAGATAGAACCGTTTTGGATTCAGGAATATATCCGTAGATGAAAAATTAACTATTAGATGACTTGAGCGTTCCCGGAGCAAATTGGGTTAAACACACTTCGTTTTATTTAAATTACATGAACATTTATTCATTTTTTTTACGATGTTTTTTACTGAATACTTATGGAAGTTTAATGAATACATGCGACCAAAGTAGAGAGCTAGTGAGTCACCCTTAATTGTAGGTGAGTACCCTAAGTATTTAGTTCATTGCTTTTAAGCTGTGCACAGAAAAGAATTTAAGTTGCCGCTCATCGTTTTTAAAAGTTTCATTTTTTATGAAAGAAAGAAAACGTTTACAAGACAAACTAAAATATATTTGTCAAAGCTTTCCTTTTCTGTAACAACATAATACAAGGAGCAGTCAATTATTTTTGCAATTCGGATATATGGAAACGAGATATGAGGAAAAGTGCTTTATTATTTTTCAATATAACTACCCTCGACTTCAATGCACTTGCGCCACTTGTCCCTGAGGCTTCGAATTCCCGACAACCAGAAATCTCCCGACTCCTGTTCAATCCAATCCTGGACGGCGAGCTGGACATCTTCATCGTCCCCAAACCGTCGTCCACGCAGTGCAGCCTGAGCTGGCGGAATAAAAAGTAGTTGCTAGGGGCCAGATCTAGACTGTAGGGGGGATGGTTGAGCTCCTATAATCCGCACTCGCGCAGGGCAGCTTGTGCAACTCTGGCCTTGTGGACTTTGACGACGTTGAAGTCGATCATGGGGCGTGAGGTTTCTAGGGACCCAACGGGCAGAGACCTTGGTCATGGCCAAATTGTCGTGGATGATGTTGATAATACTTCCATGTGATATTCCAAGTTCTTGCTCGATTTCTTCGACCTTCACCCGTTGATTTTCGAGGATGATCCTCTCCACACGGGCCACATTGTCCTCGTTGGTCATGTCTGACGGGCGTCCTGGACGGGGGTTATCTTCAAGGGACTCACGACCATGGCGGAACTCCCTATTCCAGCGAGCAATGGTTGCATATGAAGGGGCGGTGTCGGTGTACACTGCAACCATGCGTTCATGGATCTCTTTTGCATTTTTGCCTTCCTTGGTCAAAAATTTGATCACTGCGCGGTGCTCAACCTTCTCCATTGTTGAAAAATTTGTGACTGACGATCTGCGATCAGCTACTGCTTCTTAAATAGATGAGGCAGGAGCGTGCGGCTGCAGGTCCTGACTTATCATAACTTGTCCTAACACCCCCACAAACAGCCATCCCCTTTCCTCTGTTTTGCCCTGCCGATTCGCAAAACTTATTGACCACCCCTCGTATATTTCAACAGATGACAAAAGCTACAAAGGCCTATCAGAGTTCATCGAGTTAATCAGAATATAACAACATAATTTCACGGATGACAAAAGCCACAAGATCATCAAAGGTCTTTTTGACTATGTAGACTAAGCCACACCTCGATCCCATCCATTAGACTACACACCACCTCTATGACTTACAATCAATCAGTTATTATTGCTCCTCTTTATCCATGCTCTACTTCCTGCACATCTGACTGGGCATTTTGAGTCCCTCTTACCGTGGCCGACTGGTTGGACACCGAATCGGGAGGCCCTACCAGGTAAGTGAGCCAGGTAAGTGTCAAAACCCACCCACAAAACACATCCATAGGATTGTGTCAGATCATGCATCTACAATATACAATTAGAACCATACACAGGAATCTGTCAAAAACAAAAGGCATCATCAAGGCTCGTCAAAATCCAAATCACCAATAATATAAAATAATAAAAAACTGCAGCCACAGGAATGAGTCCAGAATACCCTCCAAAGTTAACCCTCCTTTCCTATATAATCATCTAATCTGCGTTTGAAAACATTCAAGTTTGGACTGTCTACTTCCTGTCCACAGTAATCTACCACTCTGTTAGTGAAAAAATATTTTCTAACATCCAACCTGCACCTCTGTTTTTTTCAATTTTTAAGTGGTGACTCCTAGTCGTATTACTACCTTCCAACTCAAATAACTTGCTAAAATCCAACTTATCCATCCCAGAACAGATTTTAAAAAGCATAATCATATCTCCCCTCACACATCTTCTCTCAAATGAGAACATATTTAGTACCTTCAGTCTATCTTCATATTCAAGGTGCTTCAGGGAAGGTATTATTTTTGTTGCCCTCCTTTGTACTGACTATAGCAGGTTGATGTCATGTCTAAAATACGGTGACCATGCTTGTATACAGTACTCTAAATGTGGCCTAACATACGAGTTGTATAGTTTAAGGATAACCTCCTTACTCTTGTAGCTAACATTTCTTTTAATGTATCCTAGTACCCTATTTGCTCTATTTTATGACTCAATACACTGTTTTGAAAACTTCAGTGATCTATCTACTACTACTCTGAAATTCTTATCTTCAATTGAATTAAGCCAATGCCCATCCATCTGTAGCTGAATTCCCTATTATCTCTTTCCATTATTTAAGGTTAAAAGTCATCTGCCACATCTGAGCCCATGCTAATAACTTATTTAAGTCACTCTGCACTTTAAAGCTACCCTCAACTTCTTTGACTACATCTGCCAATTTAGTGTCATCAGCAAAAATCGACACTTTTCTATTTAGAACCTCCCCAAGATCATTTATATAAACTATGAATAATAAAGGGGCTAGAACGGATCCCTGAGGTACGCTGCTGATAACGTCCCTCCAATATTATCTCACCCTATTCAGTACAACTCTCTGTTTCTTGTCTTTCAGCCATTCAGTTATCCAATTCAAAACTTTACCACATATCCCATGCTTTGCTAAAATCTAAGTAAATTACATCAACATTCTCTGCCTTATCTAATTGTTTATAACATAATCCATAAAATCCAGTAAATTTTTTGAACATGATCTACCTCTTTTAAACCCATTCTGAGCATCATTTATTAACCTACCACACCTAGATGGTCAGAAATCCCCTTCTTAACCATCTTTTCAAGAATTTTACAAATGATAGAATTTAAGCTTACCGGCCTAAAGTTATTTGGGTCCTCTTTACTTCCTTTATTAAAAATTGGCACTACATTCGCTAATTTCCAATCATTAGTTATTTCTCCGAACTCTAGTGATCTAGTATATATCTTCTCAAGAGCTACTGCAGTACTATCTACACCTTCTTTGAGTAACCTAGAATGAATGTTGTTTGGGCCAGATGACTTACTAGTATTTAACTCCAAGATAAGCCCTTTAATTATTTCCCTGTTCACATTAACGGTATTCAACACTACTTCCCTTGACTTAGAATTATCATCAATTAATCTATGTTGATTCCCTTGTGTAAATACTGAAGAAAAATGATAATTAAGAACCTCTACTATTTCCTCATCAGATTATTTCAAAACCCCTTCATATATAATAGGCCCTATTTTATCACTGTTAGATTTGTTATTAATTCTATAATAGATGAAGAATTTTCTTGGATCTTCATTATTATTATTATTATTTTGAGCTAAATTAATTTCTGCGGCAATTTTTCTCTTCTTAATAATCTTATTTAGCTCATTTATGGTCAATCTATAATGATTTAAATTGTCATAAGTACTTTCTCTCTGTAATTTCTGGTATGTCCTTTTCTTCTCATAAATTTTCCTAGCTATCTTCTGATTCCACTACAATGGCTTCCTACATTTCTTCCTAATAGCCTTCATTGGAATACACTGCTCCTGGACTATGTTTAATATAGTCTTAAAAGTGTCCCATATCTCATAAGTATTCTTCCCCCTGAATTCTATATCCCACCTAATCTGATTTAGCAAGTTTCGTAATTTATCGTAATCTCCCCTATCAAAATTTGGAGGTTTTTTTTGTGGAATCAAAGAGCCTCTGCAAGAAGTACACATTATCCGCATAAATTGAATTCGTAGGATTGCGTCCAGAATACTGCTTCTAAAGCATCACCAATTAAGGCTTGTCAAAAAACTAAAGCATGCAGCTACAATATTCTATAATCGATATTACAACATATACATTATACATACATTTGGCCCCCAACACAAAACTAAAAAAAAACATCACAATCTTTTCTCCCCATACACTAATCTAACCTGTTTTTGGACACATTTAAATTTGGACTACGCACAACCAGAGCCGCATTACCCATAGGGCCAAATGGGCCATGTCCCCGGGCCCCGCGTTTCAGGGGGCCCCGCCGTACATTTTAAATTACCTGGCAATTTACTGCCAACTTTTAAAATGACTAGAGATCGGATGTTTAGTTTTTCAATTAAAAATTATTTTTCAACTATTTGGGGTGAATAAAATCATTTTAACTTTAAAAAATTCTTTCAATTCGTTCAATTTGAACAGTACTTTTGACAGTATTTGGACAGTAAGATGTTTTTTTACTAGTTAGGCTATAGTAAATTATTAATTAATTTACCGGAACTTTCATTTTAGAATTTTGAACGTTAAATTTGGGCATGTAGAATTTTCATTATTACCAAACGTTCTTTTGGTTTTCTTTGTTTGCTCTTAGCCGGTTGTTTCTCTCTTACTGATCTTATATATATATATGGTATCTAATATATTCTTTTAACCATTTATTTATTTATTTTAAGTTATTTCTTTTTACAGATCATATCACTTGAGTATGGCTTCGCGTGCACGTGATATTGGTCGTACCTATGCAGTGGATCACAAAAGAGAAAAAGAGAAATTCAAGAGGATGAACAGAAAAAGAAAGATGCAGATGGTTGCAGAAAGATCGCTGATATGTTTTCAAAACCTACACTTGTGAAGTAGCCCAAAGGTTAAGGAAGGTTCAAAAGTTCGGCTTTATTTCACTGAAATAAACAATTACAGAACAAAAGTATACAAAGAAAATAATACATATAATGAACACACTCTCACATAAACACATACAAATATAGGCACATGTACACTTCACAAACAAAGAATTAATGTACCCATGTATAAGTGGCATAATGTTTGTTTCACAAACCTAGGAGTCCAGTTAGTGGAGGAACTGCAAGATTTTCATCTTCATACATTATCGTACATTTTCATACATTATATATTTACTTTAAGTGAATATTTAACCTTAAATAAAAAAAACTTAATAAATTATAACAACCTGTTTTTGTATAATAGCCCTGCAGCTAAATCTGAACACTCAAGCGAGTCAAAAAGTAAAGATACTCCAAAAGCCCAACAACCTACATCACCATCATATGTGTTCTCACATACTACTTCAGACACTATGAATATTTCAAATGACATTGTTCTATGTGAACCTAATTTGTCGCCTATGAAAGTTCTTGATTCACTTCGACAATCTTTCATTGTAGAAAACTTTGGTCAGAAACTAGATATAGATTTTAAAAAGTCAGCAAAAGTTTACGATAATGGGAAAATTAGGTATTTAAACTCATTTATGTTTTTCAAAACACTTGCCAATTCTGAATCTGTGAATCGGTCATGGATGGTTTACTCTGAAACCTCAGGAAAAGTATACTGCTCAGCTCGCAAATTATTTTCAGATGAAAATGCATTTACACAGGGATTTAATGACTGGAAACATGCCCAAAGAATTGAGGGTCACGAGAATAGTGGTGCCCATAAGAATAGTGTTATTTCTAGTATAAGTCTTCCACAAAAGGAAGGCCGAATTGATACACATATAGGAATTCAGTTCGAAGGAGAGCGCAATTATTGGAGGAAATTTCTTAAAAGAGTGGAAGCTGTGGTCAACTTTTAGCTGAAAGAGGACTGGCGTTCCGCGGTGAAAATGAAGTCCTTGGATTTAACCACAACGGGAACTTTCTAGAGAAAATGGAACTGCTAGCACAATTTGAAACGTTTCTTGATGAGCACCTTTGACGTTTTGGAAGTCCTTCACGAGGCAATGTTTCTTACCTGTCATCCATTACTTGTAATGAATTCCTTGTGTTGATGGCAAAAAAGGTTCTCACAAAAAGTTTCTGATGTGAAAGCAGCTAAATATTTTGCCCTTAGTGTAGATTCAGCCTCTGGTATATCCCATGTGGATCAGTTGAGATTCATTATTCAGTTTTTGGACTACAGTGGAAAACCTGTAGAACGGTTCTTAAAGTTCATTCCTCTGTCAGGTCATGATGGTAAGACACTGGCGAATGTGGTTACTAACACTGCATGAACATGATCTCCCTATTAAGGATTAGCATGGTGAGTGCTATAACAATGCAAGCAACATGTCTGGCAAATATCATGGATTACAAGCCCGAATCAAACAGGTCAACCCTGTAGTTGATTTTGTGCTCTGCTCAGCACATTCATTAAATCTTGTTGGATATGGGCTGCAGAGTGCTGTGTCAATGAAATTTCATTCTTTGGATTCTTATAAACATTATTCAACTTCTTGTCTGCTTCAACTCACCGATGGTGTAGTTTGAAATCAACTATTCATGGCGATGTCATAAAGTTACAATCAACAAGATGGTCGGCAAGATCTGATGCAGTAAATGCTTTGAAAGCTAACTTTCTTGAAATACGCTCAGCTTTGATTCAGTTGGCAATAGATAAGGACCAAACAACAACTACCAGAGGGGAGGCATCAGGTCTGGTGTCAAAAATGGAGAATTTTGGAACTACACTTCTTTGTGTAATCTGGGAATGTATTATGTGTCGATTGAATGCCACAAGTAAGAGTCTCCAGAAAGTTGAAACTGACCTAACAACATGTACACATCTTTATGAATGCCTGTTGCAGTCTGCCAGTTGTCTGCGCAATAATGAAACAGTTGAGTACTTTGAAGAAAAGGCTAAACTACTAGTGAAGGAGCACAGTTACCGTTCTGATCACCAAAGATCGAGAAAAAGGAAACGATTTTCTGAAGAGGCAGAAACTGAAACAGAGCTATCACCCAGTGTAGAAGTCTAAATACCACGTACATTAGTGTACGCAGAGACAACCAAATTCGAGACGGCCGTTCAGGAAATATATCTGCCGCTAAAAGACGCCTGCTAGCCGACGGAGGTCCGAGTTTTCGCGCCGTCGTAAACTGCGACGTGGAGTGAAGGTGTGAAAGATTTACTCTGTCTGGCAGCAGATGAAAGGGTCTTTCACACAGCGATACGGATTTTATGAGAATTCGGTGCTCTCTCTCTCTCTCTCGATTTCTGCTCGTGAGGGAAATAAAAGGGAAACTTCTTCCTGGAGTCAGACAGAAGACCTTGGACCTACGTCGAGTGTGTGGAGCTCGTTCCACAATGGAAACAGTTCGCCCGTTGTAAGAAAGAAACTTCGGGGACTTTGTGTGTCGCCGTCACGGTACTTGTAGGTGCCAAACTTCTCGCAGGCCCCCCCGATTCAGAGTCTGAGGTTACACAGGACCTCCCTCTGCGGATTACCCCAGATGTAGCTAGGTAATCGGTTTTGGCTACCCACTCCAGGAGCCGAATAATCGGAGAGTCACTTCGAGGAAGAAGAAGTCCGATTTGAGCCACACTTTGGCTCGCCTTCGTGATCCGGCATAGGATCAGTATATCACCGGTCTAGGATTACCTTCTCATTCGGTAACCTCGGACGGCCGGACTAAGTGCAATCATCGTCACCAGAAGAAGATCTTCACCGTCATTCTCAAAAATACCTACGAACTCAAAGGTATCGTTAAAGTGAAATATCCCCTCCCCTAACTTCACCAGTTTATTCGTTAACTAGAATTCCTATCCCGAGCCCATAACCACGAGTGTTAGAAGTGATTAATTCAGTGCTTAATTCCATAATATTATTCAATTCATTCTGTTGGGTGCCATTAAGACGCAAGCATCCTAGTGAGTAATTTTCAAGTATAATCCCCACGACATGTTGTAGACTTACTTATTCAGTGCAAAGATTAATTCTATTTATACCTATATACGCTGTTTCATATTTCTAATTCATGTATATTAAAGATTATTTTTGTATATGTGTGTTTAACTATTTTGGACGATCCTTTGGCAATTAATAAGCAATCCACTCGTCTTAAATCTCAATATTACACCGGTCCACCCATGACTGGCTTTTACTGAGTGGGGACACACTCGGGGGACATTATCTTAATTTTTATCAAAAGGAAAGCACTGGGGTTATTCTTATTTACCGGAAATGGTCACGGTAGGTGTATTGGATAAACTTCACCTCTGCTTCACCTTGGTGCGGTAATAAAATATATGTCCAGAAAGTAGGACTGGGATTACCCAATCACTAAACCTCGACACCAAGGAATAATTTTAAGAATTCTACATATTTTGTTATTTTGGATTCATTCAAAAAGGAAAGAAGTATTCTCAAAGCTTCAGGAGAAGTTTGGGTTCCTATTTAGTATCTCTACTTTGTCAGAGCTTGAACTTAAAGAAGCTGCTACAAATTTGCAGAAGCTTTTATCTGTAAATCTTCAGGTAACATTTTTGCAGATGAGATGGTTCATTTTTCTGTATATTACAAGTGTTCCATTAAGACGGATCGAAGTTAGCAGTAAATAAAACAGCGTTATTGGTGAAAATTTATTGATTTCACTATTGAATCATGTTATTTGAGTCATGGCAATTATGTGTGAAAAATAATATCGCCTAAATGTCCTCCAAGGCTTCGGCGGCACACCTCCACTCGATTGTCAAAATTTTTGATGACGTATCTGCATAGTTGCTCCTCGATCTCACCAATATGCCTTATTATCTCATCCTTCAGCTGTTGAATTGCTGTTGGCTTGTTGGCATAGACCTTACTTTTGAGATGACCCCAAAGGAAGAAATCTAAAGGCCTCAAGTCACACGATCGTGGTGGCCAATTGACCTCGCTGTTTTGAGAGATGATGTGACCTGGAAACTTCTGATTCAATAAAGCCATTCTTGCATTGGCTGTGCGGAATAAACACAAATCTTCGACATCCATAGAATTCAATTCAGACCATGAAAAGTTAGTTATCATGGCAAGGTATAGCTCGCCTGTCATCGTACATTCCCGGCATCATTTTCGAAGAAATACGGCCCAATGATTCCGCTAGCAAAAAATGCACACCAAACAGTGACCTTTTGTGGATGCAGTGGTTTTTCAACAATCGATTCCTGGGATTTGATTTTCATCAGCCCAAATGCGACATTTCTGCTTATTAACGAATCCACCGAGATGGAAATGGGCTTCATCACTAAAGATGATTTTTTGCGAAAAATCATCATCGGCTTGTCTTTGCTCGTGCACCCAATTGACGAATGTACGGCGCTTCAAATGGTCAGCAGTCTTCAGTTCTTGTGTCAATTGAATTTTGTAAGTGTGTAGAGACAAATCTTTTGTCAAAATTCGATGTAACGTTATTGTGGAGAGGTTCAATTCCTGCGCACGATGACGAATAGAGGTGTCTGGATCTTAGGCCACATTCTCAGCAATGTTTTCAGCTGAACGGCGTAAACGATCACGCAATGGCGTTTTCCTATCTGCCACCGACCCCGTTTGTTTGAATTTACGAACAATTTTCCCAATTGCAGTCTCGGTTGGTCGATTATGTTGACCAAAAAATCGCGAAGTGCCCGAAATGCGTTTCTGTTTGAACGTCCATTTTCGTAATAGGCTTCGATAACTTTAACACGTGGTTCGATTGTTAACCTTTCCATGGTTGAAATTGCCAAAGACTGAAGTTGTTAAATCTGAAAGAAAAAGAAAAACATCCTTAGAGGCTTAAACTTAACTCACATTTAAAATCGGTCCAATTTATTGGAACACCCTTTATAAAGCAAGCCTCGTTTGAAAACTTGCACACCACTCTCTGCTCTCAGACATATAAGCACAATTGTAGAAACCTTCCCAAATGTTGACATAGCATTTCGCTTGTATTTAACACTGCCAGCTTCAAATGCAGAAGGGAAACGATCATTTTCAGTAGTGAAGAGCCAACTTCGCTCAACACTGTCACAGGATAAACTTTGTAATCTCGCCTTGATGACAAATGAATCAGATTTGACCAAAGAAATTGACTTTCAGGATATAATTGACACTTTTACAAAGTCCAAATCAAGAAAGAAGGAGGTCTAATCCCATTTTAGAACTAGGTGATTCTATAGAAATATAACTTTCTATATAAAAATATGATTCTATATGATTCTATGGAAAAATATTGATAATTGTCGATAAAATATATACAAATGTTTTATTCTAAATACATGCAAAAATAATTACATGAAAACAAATAAAAAATACAAGGCATATCGTACTGTTTCATCTTTCCTCTACCATTATATGTTGATTTTATCTCCATGGCTGGATTTAACATCAATCAAATCCCAACCAAATTGTTATCAGGAAAGGTATGGTAACAGGGACCCCGCTAAAGTGGATGGCCCAGGGCCCCGCATGACCATAATTCGGCCCTGCTTGCAACTTCCCGGGTAATTTATTCCAGAAGTCTATCACTCTATTAGGGAAAAATATTTTCGCAAGTCAAACCTAGGAGGTGGGGGAATAATATTATTCAAAGGAGATTCCTCCGCATACTTTTTTTAATTCTTTCCACGGTTATATTTTATTTTCTCACCTTTGTAATATCAAGAACTGTGATGTATGTCCTCATAGATTTTCACATAAATAATCTTTTTACTTTATCGAGGTATGGCCACGGGAACCTGGCGACGGGTAAAAAGAGGGAGAGGTCGGAGTGGGGAGGGGGGGAGTAACGGCTCGCCTTCTCTTCCGAAATACTGTCTTAGGAGGTGGGGGAATAATATTATTCAAAGGAGATTCTTCCACATACTTTTTTAAATTCTTTCCACGGTCATATTTTATTTTCTCACTTTTGTAATATCAAGAACTATGATGTATTTTCCTCTCATAGATTTTCACATAAATAATCTTTTTATTTTGTCGATGTATGGCCACGGGAACCTGGCGGCGGGTCAAAAGAGGGAGAGGTCGGAGGGGGGGGGGGGGAGGAGTAACGGCTCGCATTCTTTCCCGAAATACTGTCTTAGGAAGTGGGGGAATAATATTATTCAAAGGAGATTCTTCCACATACTTTTTAAAATTCTTTCCACGGTTATATTCTATTTTCTCACTTCTATAATATCAAGAACTATGATGTATTTTCCTCTCATAGATTTTCATTTTAAACATTTCATTCTTGCATAATTGACTGATTATATACTAAATTTTATATCAAATTAACCAAGCAATGTAATTTCTTCAAAGTTCTAAGTAAATTGATTGCAAAACTAAACTTTGGGATTCCTAGTCTGAATTAAAACTTGCCAGAAAGACAAACTATTTGTAAGAAATATCAGTTTGGTAATTTATATTAAAAACAACGGATACATTAAGTTTAATATCATTTGTGAGATTTGTATATAAATAGTTAAATACTGATACAACCTTTGTGGTATTCTGACGATTACAATTCACTACTTATTTTTTTGTTTTTCTATTTATAGGATTTAGTTTAAGAAGATTAAGTCATAATCTGCCTTTTTTTTTTGCATAATTCAAAAATGTATTGTAATATAATATTACTTTGTGCAAAAAATAATCCTTTGTAAAATATTTGTACTTCTGATTATCACAAGAGTCTAGATCTTACATGACATTTTTTTTTACAATGGACGGAGCCAACCTAACTTCATATTAACGTTAAATAATTTGTTCATAATGATTCACCTATGCATGGTAGTATATTTGAAAGCCCAATCATGTATATAATGATGTTAAGAACAATATAATTGAATTTTATTAACAAAAATATAATTTTGCATAAGTAGCTTGAGAAAGCTAGGTGTCTTGCTCATCTGGAATATATTGTAGAGCAAAATACAACCTCAATGGCTTAAGCAAGTACGCTAAAGATTTCAACTAGAATAAAGTAGGGCATAAATGCATTTGAAATTCGTTATATATTGAAACAGGTAGCCTAACTGCTATTTATTTATGTCATTTACCACGTAGAAGCATATTTCGAAAATATGGCTAAACTACGTAGGAATTTAACTCGGATAAATTTGTCTGTCGTCAAGTTCTTCCATTCACGGTTCAGCTCACAGCTTCCACCTATTTCAGTGACATAGCAAAAACGTATTTGATGAAATTAAAGCATAACACTTTCGCTTTTCTGGCCGAGAGTTAGCGAAAATATTGCCACAGTCAGTTAGAATCCTATGGCCACATTAAACTTCTCCATCGATTGGGATCGAGAAAACTGTCCAAATCACGGTGAGACAGATACTCAAAATTGATCTAATATATTAAGTGAATTCAACATATTAGTATATATATATATGTGTGTGTGTCGAGAGAGTCTTAACACAATTCTTTCCTCAGTTCGTGGCATTTAAGGGTCAATGTTGAACATCCGGAGCATTGATTACACAAACAATAGAGACCATTTCCGCAAGTACCTAATTCATTGTGGTACCCTCCGCAAATTTCACCGGGACCCTGAAAAAAAACAACATTTAAATCTTTGATTTTACATACACATGTAAATGAATAAGATGTACAACTCTATGTACTCTTAGACATTTATTAATTTTAAAAAGCGAAAACTAACAAGGCCATTTTTACCATAAAGTCCAATAAAAAAGGACGGTAAAATAGGGCGAGTAAAAATGTGAGGTTGGGGTTGGGAGGCATATTCCATGTACCCGGAAGAGTAATTGAAGTGTTGGGGATTGAGGGGCACGCAACATCAATGAACATTTTTTTTACTATCACCGTTGGATTGCAATCCCAAAATGGAATGTATGAGGAAAATGTATAAATTAATAGTCCTTTAGGAGGGCTAGGAGATAGAAATAAATGTATGTGACCACTAACCTGGGCGCACACATGCCGATGGCACCAATCTCTGGCGGTTCCATAAACACACTTCGTTAAATCGATGTCCAACGGAGTACCACAATCGGGTGCTCCATCCACTGAGCACCACCTGTGTGTAGAAACCAATACACTGGTCAATGCGTTTGCTGCCTGTGTGTATGTGAGGTTTACATGTACGCAAATGACGTGCTTGTGACCAGTTCTATTACTGTCCAAGTTCTTGTTTAAAAAAAACCCTCCCCTGTGGTACAATCATTTCGTCCGTTCGTATTTAAGGTGGGGTCGTAGCGACCTGATGGGGTTCCATTATAACATAAGGATTTAGATCTACGCCCAAACTCAACCATGCAACCAACACTCCACTAATAAATCATGTGGTTGTGTTCCCTCAAAACAGAGCTGAAGGACTGCGATGAGCCTTTGGGAGAGTTGAGTGGCCGGCATTTACAACGATGTGCCAGTTTAGTCACCTAGATAAGAGATAGCGAGCCTAAAGCGGAGGTCATTCTCACGTCCTCTTATTCACCTCGATAAGCTCTACCGGTAGCTCGTATTACACTGTATATTATATCTATAATTTTGCGTTCTCATATGTGTGAAAGAGAGACTGTTTAACAGGAGTACATAGAGTTAGGTTTGACTCAACTCTGTGTGTGTGTGTGTGTGTATGTGTGTATGGGTATAAAGCAATACATAAAGGAAAGGTTGAAGAATTTTCATTAGAGTCGGTTTGAATTTAGAAATACGAGTATATAATGTTTCAAGCATACGTAAATGTGTGCGAGAGAGAGAGAGAGAGAGAGAGAGAGAGAGAGAGAGAGAGAAATAAAGAAGCTTAGGCGATAAAAGCCTGTTAAAGGAAACAGTGGCTTGTTTCCGGTGACCGACAAAGCTGCAGCGTAGCAACAGCGTCCGTTCTCTGGCAGGCGTCACTGTTTCGTATCTTAGCAACAGCGGGACACTAAATCCCTTGATCCAACCAACTTTAACGGCCTATCTTTGTTCTTCTAATGGAACCAAAATATCTTTGTTTTCTATTTATAGTTTGTAATATTTTGTATGTTTGTGCGTGTATGTTTATATGAAGGAATTAAATATTTCAAAATATAATGAAACAAAACGCACTGAATAAAATCCACTTACAAAATAGAACAGAAGGCGAAGAAGATAACAAAGCAGTTAATGATAGCTGTCATGGTTTTCATTTTGGGATTCTGGAATTAAAGAATAATAATATTAAAACTACATACCATTATTATTAATGCTTCTGCTAATTCCCTTCCACATTCCCAAACTATCCGTTCATTCTTTGCCCGGTTCTACTTAATAGCAAAGAGGAAAAACAAATCCATTCAAATTACATTTAAATAATTAATGATACATCCCTCATCAAGACGTCATATACGGGCCTCTTTCTAACTGCCAATCTCATATCTTAAATAAAGGAACAAGCAAAAATAAACATATAAAAAGTAATAAAAGGTGACACCCCCCCCCCGCCCCCCAAATGCCTACTACTCTAAAACACTGAAATCGAGAAGGGTTAATTTGATTCCTATGACGTCACCGAGGCTGCATCTGGTTTCGGTTCATACTGAGTAATTTTACATATCTTTTTTCCCCATATATACATATATGATTAGGCTATCTATAATTGTTAGCAGCCTACTTCACTTCCTCTCAGTAACAAACGTTACTGTGCGCATTTTAATGATATTTAAACATTTTGTGAAGAAGGTTTGGATGTACTTATTAATGATAAGTGTTCACACTTAAATTGACTATGCTTGAAAATTTTCTATTCTGCACGTACGACTTATGGACGTTTAGAAATGAGTAATTTAGGATTCGGCTATAATGTTCATATCATTCGACAACATGAATCGGTGCTAAATTCGAAATTAGAATTTTCACTTTGAATTTATCTGAATTAATTTGAATAAAATTGATTAAATCGATTGAAATACACTTAACGATGGGGATATTAATTAAAATCGCTAATTTCGCTATTTTATATAAAAAAAACCATTTGGTTATAAAAAACAAAAGTGAAGAAAAAAATGAAATAAATGTCAAACTTATTTGAGGGATAAGATAAAAATATTTAGTTAATTTTTTAAATGGGTATTTTTTAAATGAGTATTTAACGTATAGGATATTGAAACTATTTTGAAAAGAAATATCTCAAACTTTTAGTTTGGGGGAGTTGGGTATTTCTCCCTCACCTTTTACATGAATATGTTAACATTTTAATTTATTTTTTATTGGGGAGAGTTCCGGGCATGTAATCACATTTGTTTTTTTAACTTCGTGTCATCTGCGAATTTTAATATTTTACAAAGCAATCCATTATTAGAGTCATGCGGACACCCGATTTGAGACCAATGAAACTTTGTATCCATTTAAAAAAATTTCCGCTTATTCCGTGCGCGTTAAATTTCAGCCAGAGCCTCTCTTTCAGAACGGTGAGAAAGGCTTTTTGGAAGTCTAGGTATATCACATCCACTGCTTCGTTGTTATCGTAGATGGGAATCGTTCTATAAAATACAGGATATTTGTTAAAGACAAGCGTCCTCGGCGAAATCTTTGTTGTGTCCCAGATTGGGTTATTTCGCCTAAGATTACCAATCTCCCTATCTCTTATTTGATCGCTTGGAAGAATTTAGCAATTACTGACGTTAAACTAATAGGACAGAAGTTATAAGATTCGGATTTATCTCCCCTTTGAAGATTGACGTAACATTAGGTCTTTCGAACTCTAAACTGGTTCTAGATCGTTCACAGGGATTCTAATAATTCATTGTTGGGTGCACGCGCAAAGTGCCGGATACCTTCGATTGTTACTTTTTGTTTATATATGTAATAATTTCCCCCTCATTTAGTCGAGTGTCGGATAGAATATAATATTCGCATAAGTCTATTCTTTCTCTTATTGTGGATAGCTTTGACAAATCCTTGCCAATAGAAACACTTACGAAGTGTTCATTAACCATTTATTTGGGGATGTTGCTATGGAAACGTTTAGGCTCAGGTTTGAACTTTAGTTCTCAATCTTTTTCCTAATTTGTTTTCGCTTTCCTAATTCCGCGATTAACCAGGGAAAGAAAAGAAAGGTTATAAAAGAAGAAAGCAAGGTTGGAACTATAGGAAAGATTAGAAAACAGGAAAGGAAAAGAAATGTTGGATAAAAAAGATATGAAAATAAATGTTGGAAAAGAAGAAAATAAAAGAATTTGAAAAAGAAAACACGAAAGGTTGGAACACATGGAAAGGAAACGTTGAAAACAAGAAAGGAAAATAAAAGTAGGAAGAAGAGGAAAAGAAAAGAAAGGACCGAAAAGAAATTGCTATAAAATCAAAGGAAATTAAAAGAAAAAAAAATGAGGACAAAGGACATAAAAAAGAAAAGAAAAGAAATAAATAATTATGAGACCGAAAAGGAAAGGAACAAAGAAAGGTCATTGAAGAGAGAATAAGACACCAGAAGAGAAAGGACAAGAACGGAAAATATAACAGAAGAGAAAGTATAGAAAAATAAAATAGAAGTATGAAACTAAAATAAAACGGAAAAGAAAGAACGATAATGGAAAAGAAAGACTAAAAAGGAAAGGAAAAAAGCATAAGAAAAAGCAAAATCATTAGAATGAAGGAAAAGAAAATATGAGACCAAAACAGAAAGGAAAACAGAGGGGAAGGGAGACAATGAAGGAAAAATAGGCAAAACAAGATTAAGGCAAACCAGGAAACAAAAAAGCGCACCAGGAGAAAGAAGAAAAGAAGGAACAATTAATAAAAAAAATAGGAAACGAGGAAAGAAATGGAAAATCTCTAAAAGTTCAAGAAATGCTGCTGATAACATTCTGCATAAATACAAAACTCGAAAAATAAATGAAAGTTTGATTTCAAGACCGTCCATAGCTTCACTGTAGAACACAACTCTTTGGGGAATTCGATCGTAATAAAATGAAAACCAACTGAGGCATTTGCTCCCAAATGATTTTGAAAAAGATTAGTAAAAGAAATAAGGCAATGCCAAATGTGTGAAATAATAATAAAATTATTACTAATAATAATGAAAATAATACATATTTATATGGGACTCTACTTTGTAAAGAGTTCTCGCAGAACCCCAAAAAAGAGCAGTCAAAGGGGGAGATTAGTCAAGTCTTTAAAGACCCAGCGGCCAATTCACTTCACACTTAATTCTTCCTCTCTACACACGCAATTCCACTTCAATATTTAATTACTACATTATACACCGATCCATTCCACTTCACTTCCTCCGAATTGACTTTTTGAGTCACTGACTCTGGATCAATTGTAATCTGTCAGACGAATCCAAAGAAAGGGGGTCTTCGTGGACGGTCTTACCTGTTGAGATGCGCTGAAATGTACTAGCAAACGAAAGGTTGGAGCTGGCGTTGTTGGGTTGTGCTGGAGGGCCACTCAGGGGTCAGTGCTGAAGGACGAGTAGTGACTGATTGGGTGAGAGGGAGAGTTGTGGAGCCAAGGGGTCTGGGAGACTCAGTGAATGAGTGAAACCGTGGTAGGGTCTTTTTATACGCCGGCGTGACACGTGAGTCGAGCGTGATGGCGGACGAAAGAAAGAAATATTGTCAGGCGGTGTTGATGAGAGGATGCTATGTAGAGTGCGGAAGGGACGAGATGAGGGAGGGGGGGCACATAGTGGAAGAGATACGTGGGAGATCGAATGTAATAATTATCAGTTTCTGATTCGTTAATTGTTATAGCGATGTCAGAGTCAACCGTCTCACCCGCTTTCATCACACACACCAGCTTGTTCCTTGGATGCAAAGGTGGATGGTTGGTGAGACTGGAGTGTGTGAGAGGCTAAGGGATGATGAGTAAAGTTTGTGATTGGTACAAAGTTGTTAAGAAGACGTCACCCATGCTTTCACTACATACATCAGGGTACTCTGTGTGTGTAAGTGTAAATAGGATAGAACGAGTAAAGGGTTGGATTGCTACTTAAGTGTATCGAAGAAGTCGAATCAAGCCGTCTCCCACGCATTCACTACATACATAAAGGTACTATTTGGATAAAAATGCAGATGGTTGGGACGCCTGGAGTGTGTAGAGAAGGTAAAAAGTGTGATTGGTACAAATTTGTTAGAAATCCCTCGTAGCCGGTAGTCTTCCACACTTTCACTACATACATTAGGATCCTCTTTTCTTGTAAAGGCGGCTGGTTGGCGATGCTGGAGGGTGTGAAAAAAAGGTATGATTGGTGCAAAGTTGTTAGAAAGATGTCGTGACCAACAATCTCCCCCAGCTTTCACTACCTCCTTAAAAGTGGGGGTAGGGGGGTAAGGGGAGGGTAACTAAAAAGTGTAATTAGTACAAACCTGTTAGGAAGACGTCGTAGTCAATCATCTCCCACGCTTTCAGAACATACGTAAGGGTGATTAACGAAACCAAGGGTGGATCAGTAAAAAAGTGTGATAGGTACAAAGTGCAGCTTGAGTAGTGACAGTTGCGCACTTTCCTCGATGGCAAACAGCTGTAGCGGGTTGCTTGCGGCTGATGCAAGAGTGGAGGCATGAAAGAGGGTGGGGGAGAAAGGGCAGAATTCGAGAAGCGTGTGCCCAGTGACTAATTTAGGAGGTGAGGATGGATTACACGTCGCGTAGCGTCATTGTGTATCTATTAAAGGAAACAAAAGAGTAACAATGACATTTTCGAAGATGTTATACAACAAAGTGGTGAAGTTAGGACAAGTGGAACTGTGTGGTGGAGACCGGGAGGGGGTACGCTACTCTAAACCTCAATGTCACGCAAAGGACGAAAACGATGTGGAATCTCAATCGAAACGCGCGCGCACACACACATTCATACATACACCCTATAAAGGAACGTAGTCGTAGGGACATATTCCAACACGTAATAACATAGCATCCATACATCCACCCTACAAAGGAATCCTCCATCTTGATAGATGAGATAGCAAAAAATCCCCGTCGTTTCACTGGTGAAAATTTAGATTTGAAATTTAATAATAAATCATTGCTGGTTGGAGTTCCTGGAGTGTAAAAATCAGTGCTGGTTAACGATGCTGGAGTGTAAAAATCAGTGCTGGTTGACGATGCTGGAGTGTAAAAATCAGTGCTGGTTGACGATGCTGGAGTGTCAAAATCGGTGCTGGTTGACGATGCTGGAGTGTCAAAATCAGTGCTGGTTGACGATGTTGGAGTACAAAAATCAGTGCTGGTTGGCGGTGCTGGTTGGCTATGCAGGAGTGTAAAAAATCAGTGTTGGTTGACGATGTTGGAGTGTCAAAATCAATACTGGTTAACGATGTTGGAGTACAAAAATCAGTGCTAGTTGATGATGCCGGAGTGTAAAAATCAGTGTTGGTTGATGATGCTGGAGTGTCAAAATCACGCGCGATGTGCTTTCTTTATGCTTTATCCACCTTGAACGAGAGCCGCAGTGTGACATTGGATGCTTCCGAATTAAAATGTTACCTGCACTACCCGAGTGCGGACTGGAAGAGGCGTAAATGACCTCTGCACATTGATTTAATATGCCTAAATGTGCCACTGTGTACGGGATACTTCAAAACGAGTAGACGAGATGTGTAAAGGTGCAAAAGTCCCAAAGACCATTGACAATTAATGTGGCCTATCTTTCCTCGGAACTCTTCTCAAAAGAGTGTTCAGGTCGCGTTTCCATTTAGTCCATCGTGGTTTCAGTGGTTACTACCAGCGCCTCGCACCCAAGGTTACCGGCTCAAATCCCGATGGTGGCTAATTTTTACAGCATTCGTCAGACATATGTTTTCTCAAATCAGAATTTAACCAATATTTCTTATGTTTCAGCTTAAATTTATAACTATTGTGTATTCAACATCGTTCTAAATAAGTAATATGATTAAAAAAAAACAACTTACATAACAGGGAGCACAAATCCAACGTATCCATAGCCAAGAGTTATCACAAGTAGAAATTGCTATCCAGATATGCTATCTAAACAAATATAAAACGATATCAAAAGATCAAGAGCTTTGTATTAAAAAGGAAATTGAGAGAAAACACCTTACAACAGCTAGAGAAGACATATCTATCATTCTGACTTCACTACAGAATGATAGAAAAACATCTCAATTTTCTGGGGAATTTAACCAAGTTTTAAGCTCATAAATATCACCCAAAGCTCTTAGAAGAAGACTTAAAGATCGAGGGCTAAAAGGATACAAGGTGAGAAAGAAGCCATGGATATCTGAGGTCAACAGAAAAAAAAAAACTACAGATGAAAGTAATTATCAGGTATGTAAGAAACACTATTATTGTCTTCTTGTTTTACATGTAATTCCATTTAAATATATCTTGGAAGAAATGATTAAAAAGTACATTTGTTTGTAAAAGCTTTGCTGAGGTTAGAATTTCTGGGGCTACCTTTCTCAGACGAAGAGTTGGAGAGGCATTTCACCCTACTTATGTGGTATCAACTGTGAAGCATGGAGGGGGTTCTATCATGATATGTGGGTACCTGTCTTCGTCAGGGTCAGGGGAAATGTCTTATATAAAAAAAGGGAATTCCACAACTTATATCACCATGTTGTCACAAGTTTGAAAGTCATTTATCTATAAATTACATCCTAGAACACCAAAAAATGAAGTTATATTTCAGTAGGACAATGCCCTATACCATACATCTAACCAGACCGAGGGAGGGCTTGTAGAAATAGGGATCACCAATATAACTCGTGAGAAGTATTAAATATTTAGAAAAGTAATAAGAAGTACCGCAAATACAAATGAAACAGAACTTAATAACAAAAAAACAAGTTGAGGGGAAAAGATAGAGTTATAAATGTTTAAAACTTGGTGAAATCCATGCCATGGGAAGAATTATGGCTGTAAGTATAGCAGACTAATATATATATATATATATATATATATATATATATATATATATATATATATATATATATACATATATATATATATATATATATATATATATATATATATATATATATATATATATATATATATATATATATATATATATATACAGTGGGGTGAAATAAGTATTCGTACACCTTCAAATTCAATTTTAATATACTTTCAACCCATCCAACCTCATGAAATTTGCCCATAGATGTATATTAATGTAAAGTTAAAAGTTATGGTGCACCAGAATGCATGAAACAGAAGTGATATGCAGTAAAATTGAAATTAATGAAAACGGATGAAAAAATTAGTCGCACAAATCGATATTTGTTGGCTTTCACCGCCATCACTCGTTTCCTGTAGTTCTTCACTAGTGCGCTGCAACATTCCTTCGGTATCTCGGCCTATTCTTCTTTGCAAATTACCTCCAATTTTTGATGTTCTTGGAACCCCTCAAATGAATCTTGCTCTTCAATGTTCGCCACATGTTCTCTATTGGGTTCAAATCTGCGAACTGACTAGGCCACTCTAGAACGTTTATATTGATTTTACGGAACCATTCGCGAATAGCTTTCGCAGTATTCTTCGGATCGTTATCTTGTTGAAAGATCCATCCCTCTCTAAGTTCAAGCTTCTCTACAGAAACGAACAGATGTTCTTGTAAAATGTCTCTGTAGATTGCCAAATTCATGGTCTCATCTATGATGCGGATATTGACCGTACCCTTAGATAAAAAACACCTCCACACCATGATAATACATCCCCCAAACTTCATGGTAGGGAGGGTGTTCGTAGGGTCGAAGGCACTGCCGTCTTTCCTCCTGACAGGACTGCCATAGTTATGGCCAAACAATTCGTCTTCCTTTTCCTGCGAGATTTAAAATCATGCTTGTTCAGTTCATTACTGATGGTTCGCTTTGTGACTGACATTACTGCCGCCAGTCATCTTGAATTTCCTTACTGGTCGTCATGGGGGTAACTCTAACCTTTTTGAGTATTACACGAGAAGCTTTAAGGAAAATCTTCCGTGGAGCATCTGAACGTTGAAGGTTGTCTATGGTTCCACTTTTTTCCACTTCAGAATGACGAGCCAATGGTGCTGAAAGGTATTTTCAGCTGCTCGGATATCTTACGGGAGGTCAGCGGATTAGTATGGAGCTTCAGGATCGCCTTTTTCTGGTCAATGGAGAGTTCTTTAATCTTCGCCATGATAATAACGGCTTGTTTGCAGGAACGTCGACTGCTGAATGGCATTCCAATCTTTCCTGAGCTCTTGTTGACTACTCTACATATTATATATATATATATATATATATATATATATATATATATATATATATATATATATATATATATATATAATTTATTTACCACATATGTCTAATTACATCATATGAATGATTCCATACGGTGGTTTATACTTTTGGCCAAAGGTGTATATCTCCATTGTCCTGTTTTACGGACATGTCCTTTTTTTAGCTTAGTTCCTTCGTTCTTATATATTTTATCTTTTTTAGCTCTCTCATTTGTCGCTTATGACCCTGTCCGTTCGTGCCAATACGTGAGATACAGCATATAATCGGTTAGTCCGCGCAGATACGTGATCACTTGATCACGCTACAAGTCTTATGAATTCCATTTTTAAGTTCTTAAGTTCTGTTCGATGCTTTAACGAGAACTTAATTTGAGTCTCAGGCCTTCAGAGAATTGTGGGGAACGGATAGAGAGGAGGAAATTCACGGTCTAGTTTTTTGTGCGGGAGGAATCAATGCCTCGATTGTTTGGCATCTCCGGCAAACGGGGAAGGAATGAATGACCTTGAAAAACAACCTTGGTTCAACACGTCCTTAGGGTAGGGGGAATGACCGACCCTGTATTACTGATCCCATAACTCCCCACGAACCCTACAACCCCCACACTAGTACCTCATAGGGAGTGTGTGGGACACAAATGGACATTTCTATTTCATGACTTCAACTAATGGACAATTCAGGTAAAGATCATGGTCAATCAGATATAAAAAATCCTATATTAATAATGATATTTGTATGGCGCTCTTGGAGGCCAATGGACCTTCACAGAGCGCTCTTCGATCGCCCAGGGTAAAGCTAGACAGAGGCATGTTCGAAGGTACCAAGGAAGAGATGCGTGTATCGCAGCAAGCATATTATCAAGTGGTTCATTCGCCATTACACACAACCACGTTCATACACGTTTACAAACGTATACACATGTGTATATACAGTCACACACATCCTCAAATGCACTATTGTGATCCCAGCACCCAAGGTTGATACGATAAAGAGTTTTTTTCACTTTTTGTTATTCTTTGTTGTCATTGACTCCCTGACTCCTTTAGGTTTTTAATGGGCACTTGTGCCGTCTCTAGAGGGCGCTCAAGCTCTTACCTCCTCATCAGGCTTCTTCTGACTGAGAACGGCAGGGGTTTTCAACCTTCCGCTCGCGGCCTTCAACTCCTCGGAACGAAAAGTGAACCTTTATAATCCACACGAGGGAAAAAAAAGAGGAGGGAACGTTGAGGACTAGGGACAGGATAGAGAGAGGCGAGGGATAGGACAAACGATACAGACAGAGACAAGGCAAGGACAAGAATAGAGATTGGGCAGATAACATAACAAAGAAAGAACAGAAGGGAACATAAAATGATGGTGGACAAAAGGACCAAAAAGAATGGAAAGAGAGAAAACGAGGTAAAAAAATGACAGGACGGAGGACAGAAAAATAACTAAGAAAAGTGAGGAGACAGAAGGCCGAATAAAAAAATTCACAGGATAGAGGACATAAAAGGGACAATAAACATTGACAGGAAGTAATACAGGATAAAAAACTACAAAAAGAAAATGAAAAGTGAGAAGACAGAATACAAGGAAAAAATACGTAACGAAAATGACAGAAGAGTAGTGAGAAGAGAAATAATTGAGGAAAGAAATGACCAAACAATAAAAGTGTAAAAGATATAAAAGAACAAATAACATTGAGATGGCAGATAACAAAAACGAAAAAAGAATAATGAGAGGAAAGGAAAAAATGCAAACAGTGAGAAGACAGCTAAAAAGGACAAAAAGGACAACGAATAGTGAGAAGATGGAATTCTCAAAAGTAAAGAAGAACAGGGTGATCGACAGTATTAAATGCTGCCGAGAGGTCGAGAATAAATAGAACGTATAACGCCCTCTTTCACCCCTTGCTGGGTCTAAGCAATGGGAGATTTAAGAGGTGTAAAAGATGACCCGAGAGAGAGAGTGTTGTGGCCCTGGAGTCGGGGAAGGGGGGCGCAGCTACTCCAGGTTTTAGTTTAAGAAGGGATGATTGCCCCTGCCCCCCTCCCCTCCTTGTCACTGGAAGATGACATCGATGTTGGAAGAGGAGATGTGAGATAGGATCCAAGATAACTTTCTGGTTTTATTGGGATTCAGTCTAGGTGTTATGAAGATTGGGTGGTTACTTCCTCAGGGACTGGGGCCAGAGAAAGGGGTTTGGGCATGGGGGCGAGGAGCTATCTTGTTAGATACTTCAACAGAGATGATGGAGGGAAGAGATTTGGATAATAAAGGAAAGGGAAAAATAGCAAGAAGTTTAGACATTATATGTGAATTGTTTTTGTTATCAGCGTGGATACGGATGATGTGAGCTTCATGGGCGGACTTCGGAAGGGCGATGTAGAAGTGGGTGGCAGCCTTGTTGGTAGGCGAGGGCAGCTGTTTCCGTATGTGGGCGAAAATAAGTGATTCATATAAGAATTTAGGTTGTAATATGTCCCTAAAATTGTAATTCCTGCATTTCTTTCCAGAGAGTTCAGCAGATCTAAGCGATGAACATGGTGAAATATTTCACCAAGAGTTTACAACTAATGATAACAGATACAAAGTGTAATGTAGCCAGGCGATGTTAGTTGACTTCTGCTGGGCTCTTCTAATAGGCCAGATGACACACAAAAGAAGAAAGCATCGATACTCTGAAAAGGCATAAGAGCAAAGGTTAAGAAAAACCATCTAATTTTTTTCTTTTTCAAATACTCTAAAAAACGTGAAATTCAGTTATTTGGGGCTCAAAATATATCATTGTCTATATTTAAATGAAACTTACTCATTTATTTACGATATTTATGCACATTTTAAAATATTTTGTTACAAGTTAGGGTTAATGTTGGGTTTATTCCCACCCTTGAATTTTTGGATAATTCATATATAATATATATATATATATATATATATATATATATATATATATATATATATATATATATATATATATATATATATATATATATATATATATATATATATATATATATATGTGTGTGTGTGTGTGTGTGTGTGTTTATAAGTAATTGTTTTTTTAATTTAGACAATATTTTTTCTTGGGCAAATAAAAAAAAAATAGTGTTTTTTGGGGGGAGGGGATATGTTAGGCTATTGCAATCGCATCATATTGTATTATATATCATTTTTAAGGTAATTTCGAATTGGGGGCTTCGCCGCCCATACCCCTCGTAATATTCCTAATTCGAATGACTAACCTTAGATTCGAATTCAAAAGGCGATTGCTAAATGTCGTTAGGCCTTTAGTTTTTCTACCGCGTTCAGTGATTTCAGACATATACGCCTCACCCCTGAATGCTATTTAAATCAATCATATTTTTTTAAAATTGATTAATATGAAATGTCCATATCATATTTTAATTCAGAAAAAAAATCACTTTAAAATGATATATAATACACTATAGTGTGATTCAAAATTCACATTGTCTCCCAAGTTGGCGGCCAATCTAATTTTTGGCCATAAGTAGTGAAGGAGCTATATAGAGTATATCTACAATATACTCTATATATCATTTGCGTATTTGTTTTTAAATTAAAGATATTTATAACAAAGCGCCTACAAAATTCGAAAGTGGGCATAAACCCAACATTAACCCAAGTTAGTGCTAAATTTTAGAGCTCCCTATATTCATATGTGGAGAACTCACAAAGTATCGTGTGAGTAAGCAATAAATGCAACAAAGCCCACAGGAAAAATTAATACGAGGATTCCAAGTACTTTCGAACTTTATTTCAAGTTCCTTGATAAAGAACTCGAAATAAAGTTCTAAAGTACTTGGAATCCTCGTATTAATTTTCCCTGTGGGATTTGTTGCATATATTCATATATACATTATCGTGATTTTCAATATTTTATCGATTTTTCATTTGTAATTTACGAAAAACTGGAGTCATTTTGTGAAAAATGAATGTCATATTCGTGTTCTACGTACAAAAATGCCTTAAACAATCCTCTCATCTCTGTAGCAAAGTAAATTGTTATACAGTGATATTTCTTATAAGGACAAAGTTCGGAAATAAACAAATAATATTATGCACCCTGTTACACAACGAGCGGCATTTAATTACATAAGAGAAAATAAACCAGAGATGTCATCCTTTTTAAAAATTACATGCCATGTTTTACAATAAGAGCATTCTCAACTATTAATATGATAGTGACCAGATGTTGTATTATTATTATAGGCAAACCAGGACAGAGGAGAAAATAACTAGAATTGATAAAATAGAATAAAGAAAGATCAAGGATGACAATAGTTAGTATAAAAATCTTGTAATGGGTCCGAATAGTGGTTCTTAGAACGTTTCCGAAACAAGTTCCACAAACAAAGGCCGATTACATCGGGTAAAAAAGAGAATAAGGAGGGTACATGGTACCATGAAAAAGCAAAAGAGTTGCGCGCCTGGGATAGGATGTCCCCCTTGGCCCAAGCTGCTACCACCGATGGAGTATGCGTAGGTATCGGTGAGGCCTATGGTCTGGTTCCATAACTTTCTCCGGTGAACTTATCCTCGATTAGGCCACAGGCAGACGTGATAAAACAGGGCACCGAAAGTTTAGGTCAGGCTCCTCAAAAGTCGTGTTAACAGTGACCGATGGCAGCCATGGATGCCAACCGATATACGGGAGCATGCCGGCGAATTCATCATCTCAAGTTGTGATGTTGCACAAAATCCGCATAAGGCGAATAGGGGTGGAGCGCTATTGAGTTACGTACGAGACACTTTCCTCCACTGAATGTAGGGGTGTTCCATGCCACTCAGCGATGGTGATAAATTAAAAGGTCAATGCTAGATCACACAGGGTGGTGGTTGTATACCGATCGCCGTATGGGACATCGGAGATGGACCAAGACACAAACACAATAGTGTCCGGTTTAGTCGACTATCGTATTAGGCGACTTCAACCCTCGCATAACTGAAACTACCGGACTGGTGGAGAGGAACCGTGGCGATCGATGGACTTTGCTACGGCAATTTCCTGTACCAATGGGTCCGCGAGCCGATGCGACGGAATATAAATTTAGATTTACTTTTCACTACTGAGAACAACCTCATCTGTCTGTGGATGAGTGATTGGGGAGTATTATCCACATCCTTGGACGAACATAATTTTTATAGCCTATAACCTAAGGAGATAGAGCAGCGGAATTTATTATAGCCTTGCCTAGCCTAAGAAGATACAGCAGCGGAATTTCGTATAGCCTTGCCTAGCATAAGGAGATACAGCAGTGGAATTTCGTACAACCGTGCCTAGCCTAAGGAGATACAGCAGCGGAATTTCTTATAGACTTTCCTAGCCAGAGAAGTACAGCAGCGGAATTTCGTATAGCCTTGCCTAGCCTAAGGAGATACAGCAGTGGAATTTCGTACAGCCTTGCCTAGCCTAAGGAGATACAGCAGTGGAATTTCGTACAACCGTGCCTAGCCTAAGGAGATACAGCAGCGGAATTTCTTATAGCCTTGCCTAGCCTAAAAAGATACAGCAGCGGAATTTCGTATAGCCTTGCCTAGCCTAAGGAGATACAGCAGTGGAATTTCGTACATCCGTGCCTAGCCTGAGGAGATACAGCAGCGGAATTTCGTACAGCCTTGCCTAGCCTAAGGAGATGCAGCAGCGGAATTTCGTACAGCCGTGCCTAGCCTAAGGAGATACAGCAGCGGAATTTCGTACATCTGTGCCTAGCCTAAGGAGATACAGCAGCGGAATTTCGTACATTCGTGCCTAGCCTGAGGAGATACAGCAGCGGAATTTGGTACTTTCTTGCCTAGCCTAAGGAAATACAGCAGCGGAATTTTGTACATCCGTGCCTAGCCTAAGGAGATACAGCAGCGGAATTTCGTACAGCCTTGCCTAGCCTAAAGATATACAGCAGCGGAATTTCGTACAGCCTTGCTTAGCCTAAGAAGATACAGCAGTGGAATTTCGTCTATCCGTGCCTAGCCTAAGGAGATTCAGCAGTGGAATTTCGTGCATCCGTGCCTTGCCTGAGGAGATACTGCAGCGGAATTTCGTATAGTCTTGCCTAGCCTAAATAGATATAACAGCGGAATTTCGTACATCCGTGTCTAGGCTAAGGAGATACAGCAGCGAAATTTCATACAGCCTTGCCTAGCCTAAGGAAATACAGCAGCGGAATTTCGTACATCCGTGCCTAGCCTAAAGAGATATAGCAGCGGAATTTCGTACAGCCTTGCCTAGCCTTAGGAGATACAGCAGGTGAATTTCTTACGGCCTTGCCTAGCCTAAAGAGATACAGCAGCGGTATTTCGTACATCCGTGCCTAGCCTAAGGAGATACAGCAGCGGAATTTCGCACAGCCTTGCCTAGCTTAAGGAGATACAGCAGCGGAATTTCGTATAGCCTTTCCTAGCCTAAGGAAATACAACAGCGGAATTTCGTACAGCCTTGCCTCTCCTAAGGAGATACAACAGCGGAATTTTGTACAGCCTTGCCTAGCCTAAGGAGATACAGCAGCGGAATTTCGTACAGCTTTACCTAGCAGAAGGAGATACGAAATTGAAATTACTAATAACCTTGCCTGCCTACAGTAAATATGGAAAATAGAAGTGTGCGTTTATCATTTGTTGTAAAGGCTGTCCGAACAGAGTCCTTCAACTGTCGCAGTGAATTCATGTCGCACATCCTCTATGCTTTTGCCAGAATGCACACGATCATGTGGTCATACACTTGTAATCAGCCTCTCTTCCAAACTGTAGGAGCTCGTGTCTGTCATTTGAAATAGAAAATTAAAACGATATTAACAGGGGTGACATGACTTTCAAAACAATATTAACAGGGGTGACATGATTTTCGAAACAATATTAACAGGCGGTGATAGGACTTTAGGACATCTGAAATAGAAAATTAAAACAATATTAACAGGGCTGACATGATTTTCAAAACAATATTAACAGGGGTGACATGATTTTCGAAACAATATTAACAGGCGGTGATAGGACTTTAGGACATCTGAAATATAAAATTAAAACAATATTAACAGGGCTGACATGACTTTCGAAACAATATTAACAGCTGACATGACTTTCGAAACAATATTAATAGGCGGTGATAGGACTTTGGGACATCTGAAATATAAAATTAAAACAATATTAACAGGGCTGATATGACTTTCAAAACAATATTAACAGGCGGTGATATGACTTTAGGACATCTGAAATAGAAAATTAAAACAATATTAACAGGGGTGACATGACCTCCAAAACAATATTAACAGGGGTGACATGACTTTCGAAACAATATTAACAGGTGGTGATAGGACTTTAGGACATCCAAAATAATAAATTAATACAATATTAACAGGGGTGACATGACTCTGAAACAATATTAATAGGCAGTGATAGGAATTTAGGACATCTGAAATAGAAAATTAAAACAATATTAACAGGGCTGACATGACTTTCAAAACAATATTAACAGGGCTGACATGACTTTCAAAACAATATTAACAGGGCTGACATGACTTTCGAAACAATATTAACAGGCGGTGATAGGACTTTAGGACATCCAAAATAAAAAATTAAAACAATATTAACAGGGGTGACATGACTCTCGAAACAATATTAACAGGTGGTGATAGGATTTTAGGACATCTGAAATAGAAAATTAAAACAATATTAACAGGGCTGACATGACTTTCAAAACAATATTAACAGGCAGTGGTACGACTTTAGTACATCTAAAATAGAAAATTATAATAATATTTACAGTGGGTGACAAGACTTTCGGACCACCCTGTAGAACAGGGGAACACACTAACGGATTCAGAGGGGGGATGGGGTTGAAGGAAAATATAAAACGTGGAAATAATTGATAGTTTAATTAGTTATCAACACGTAAGTGTTCGAACTGTCGACCATCGACATCAATGCACCACTGATTGTCCGAATCCAAGAAAAATGTTTATCTAGATATTTCTCCGCGTTTCTTCAACTGTGCTCTTTAATTGTTCAAATGATTTTGTTTTTTTAATGTATACTTCATTTTTTTATTCAAATGACCTCCATTGAAAAGTCAACTGGTGAAAGTGGTCAATACTCTATATTGCCCTGTCGTCCGATTCACCAATTATGAAACGTTTCATTAAGGTTGTTCCTTGATGAAGTGGTGCTCCATCTTTTGCAAAGTAAATGTCGTCATCACAATATAATTATTGAATGTTAGGAAAACCTTTAACCCGAAGCATGATGAGGTAGCTATGGCGGTAACTGTACTATCTAAAATGAATGAGCCAACCAAACCTTTGGAAGAAAAAATACACCCGGTAACTTTACATGTCGTTCCATATGTGGGGCTTTTCTTGTGACCAGTATGTGCAATTATGATGATTAATTATACCATTCAACTTAAATGTAGCCTCATCAAAACACATAACTTTGTCCGGAAAACGTCCTACTTTCGTTTTTTACTGGAAACCAGTCGCAAAACTGTATTCTGTGATACTAATCATTCTCACTCTATGTACTGGGCTGTGTTAAAAAATCTACAGTTAAGTCGCCGATTTTATGGCGAGGCTTGCAAGTCCGTATGTCTATGTATGCAGCTGTGTGTGAATGGCTGTATTTCTTTGTATGATTGATTCTTTGGTTATTTGTGTGTATGGCTCACTTTATGGGTATTTCTATGTATGTCTAGGGAATTTATTTATGTGTATATTTGTGTATGGGTATTTGTCTGTATGCCTGTCTGGGTGGGTCTATTGCTCTTTATGCCTATATGTAGGTATTTCTCTTAATACTTGTATGTGTATTTATATTTATGCCTGTGGGAGTATTTCTCTTAATGCTTGTATGTGTATTTATATTTATGCCTGTGGGGGTATTTCTCCTTATGTCTGTGTGTGGGTATTTCTCTTTAAGCCTGTATGTGGGTATATCTCTTTATGCGTGTGTGTGGGTATTCATTTGTATGCTTGTCTGTGTGGGTATTTCTCTTTATATCTGTGTGTGGGTATTTCTTTGTATGCCTCTACGCACGCGAACTCGAGCTCGCTCACCCACACACACACACACACATATATATATATATATATATATATATATATATATATATATATATATATGTGTGTGTGTGTATGTGTTTGGATGTGTCATTCTGTGTGTGGGTGAGCGAGCTCGAGTTCGCGTGCGTAGAGGCACGTGCGTGTATTCTGTGACGTTCGCTCTCGACAAGTGGCTCTTGTATCGAATTCGGGGAAAACGGGGGTTAACACAAATGACGTTTGGTCCGAGATAGCCATTGATGGTTACCCACAAGGGATATCATTGTTGGGATTGACGTCAATCGACCGCGGTCGGTCAGCCTGGTAACCGGGTGCTACCTTGAAGGAGGGGGGGGGGGGAGTTGTTATCCGGTGAGACTATGAAAAGACGGATTTTCCCCTCATCTTTATTTCTCGGATTGTCCACATTACGGCGCTGCAGTTCATTATTTTGTCTTTGTTCTTATGCATTTTGCAGTGATTAGTTAATGGCTGCCTTTATTATGCTAAATCTTTTTATCTCTATTTATTTACCATTTTTTAATCTCATGATTAAACAGTATACATCATCCCCCCCCCCTCCCTCATCACATCCGTCAAGGAGACTCCATTTGACCGAGTTGAGGGATGTCTTTGAAGGAGATGCTTCGGAGGAACTGTCCTTCCCCCGCCTCCCCACTTTCCTGTTGGATTCAGTGTAAGATTCTTCGGAGTCCTAGCAACAGCGCGACCGCCTCTCAAGAAAGTGTATTTATAGACAACCAGACCCAGGATGCGGTCGGTTTGAGGTCTTTGAAGAGCTTCATTTACAAGAATATCTTCGGTGAGTGAAAAAAAAAATACTCCGGGACCCAGTCGGAGACCTTGGAGGACATCGCTTTGTTCCGACCACATCGAATCCTGTCGCAAGATTGGCAATTTCAGCCTATCATACCAACCATTAACGACCGAAAATTAATGCTAATAGCCTAATTTGTGGTTGCTGGTTAACGAAAAAAATTGATACGTAGTATAAACGAAAAATAAAATAGGGACTCAATTCTTCCCTTCTTACCCCGCTAACCCCAAATAAATTTGCCTCCATAGATGGAGTTTATAATTTTGTTATTCAGTTAAGGAGAAGCACACATTTACAGGGTCATAATCGGCTTATAAATGGAGTATTATCATTATAGGTGGAAAGTTAGAGAGATAAGTATACAAGCAAATAGAAAGTGCCCGAACAGGGAGATACGAAAATGGAAGATACATAACAAGATAGATAAAATAATAGAAAAAAATATAAAAATAATGACACTGAGGGGACTGCAAATCATGAAAACCTAGATAAGGAGATTCCAATTTCCTGAACTATGGAAGATTGAGTTCGCATCAAAGAACATCCGAAGGACCTTGGGATACGAACTCGGGATACGATATTCCAAGTACTTTATTCCTATCGTCACAGTAGGTGAAGTTGACAGTTTGTACATGGCGTCATTATCTTGGGAGTGCGTCTGTTGTACCTCCATGTCTCTCGTTGCATTCAGCTGAATTTAGTTCTCCTCTGTTTCACCTTCACCTCATTTGCCACTCAGAATTCAACTGCTGAATTAATTAAATCGCTCATTTTTTGTGTGCTTTCTGCCACACAACTGACAAAACAGACACAGCGTCTCGATAAGGCAGACACTAACATTCACTTATGCCTTATTCAGATTCATCATTTCATCCTTTCCCATTCACTCTTACACTCGAGCAAATTTACTGAATACATCCAATTTCACATCATCCTTTTGATATACATTTTATAGATTTTTATTCGGAATCTTTTCGTTTAGAATCTTCCCCTTTCACAACCTTCCCTCTCTTCAGATTGCTCCAATTCAGAATCCCTCTCCCCCATCCCAATTCATAGCCCTTATATTCCAAAGGATCAGAATTCCAATTATTCAGGGCCACTCTATTCAGATCTCAACAATTCAGAGCCACCATATCCAGTCTCAATCATAAGAACCCACTTTTCAGAATCACAACCATTCAGAAGCAACCTTTTCAGAATTAAAACCATTCATAAAACAATATTCAGAATTCAAAAACTTCAAAATCCTTATTATTTTGAACCCCATTATTTAGAATCACCGACCATTCAGATTACCGTATTAAGAATCTCATAATTTAGAACAGCTTTATTGTGAAATTTAACCATTCAGAATCTATTCCGATTTTTCATGACTATCCCTCTATTCAGAATCCTGCTACTCCGAATATCTCTTCACAATCTGTCATCGTCTCGCTCGGTGCCGCTAAGCCCCGGAGAGACAGAATCTTCAACGCCCTCGCAGATTTTGAGAGACGTCTCGGGTTTCGTCGATTTCTCTCGATCGCTCGTCTCATTGCCCCTGTGAGAGCTCAGCGTCGCCTGTGCATCCGACGAGACGGGGCGCCCGATCGTATTCAGGGACCCCCGACGAGGCGCTTCTTTGCAAACGGTGTTTCAGACAGAGACAAGCTCTTGCTAAAAAGAATTTGGACATCGAAGGGGAGGAATGGCAGGGGAAAAGGAGAGAAAATATATATCAAAGAGAGTAGCTAAAAAGAAAAGAACGAAGCGTGACAAGAAACAAGGTCAATAAACCTAAGTCACGTGATCTCAATTATTCAGACTTATGACCTAACGACCTTCAAAACTTTCAACAAATAGGACAATCCGACCTATAGTTAATTTTCTTTTGATAATTGCAGGGCTAATCTTGGGAGGACCTTTCAATTATAGCACTCGAAAAAAATGTAAAACAACATAAGGGTTTCAAATTTCGTTAGAATGGGCCGAATAGTTAGAATGTTATTGCCAAAACAAAATAAATCCCTGGCTAACCTTAGAAGGACCTTGGCAATTCTATCATTCAAAAGAGAATGTAAAACAACATAGGACATCCAAATTTCGTTAGAATCGGCCGAATAGTTACGATGTTATAGCCAAAGGAACTCATGGGAAATTATATAAGTTACCATCCGACCGCCGACCTACGGACCGACATAGTAACTTATGGAGTCACATCCACGCGACTAACAATACATAGAACCTCAACTACAAAAGTCGTTGGAGGGATAGTGACTATTTGGATCACTTAGCAAGCCTGGGCAGCTCCAGTGCTTCCAGTGTTACTTCTATTTAGAGAAGCTAAGCAACAATGGGAGTGGCTAGGGAACTGATGGAGTCGCTATTCGGTTCAGCTTTGTGACGATCGTCATACGTTGTTGAGACTCATAGTTCGGATCCCTTGGTAAATTTTATCTTCTCACGGAGATATGTACCAAACATCATGAGCTACTCATTGGTTTAAACAACAATACACTAACCTACAACTGATACTACACTACTAGTAGTAATAATGCTTTGCGACCCATTAGTGATACTACAACAATCATAAAGGATGGTGATCCTATTCTGGTCGCCTGTATGGCTGCTGCCATACTCTGTAGATACCTGTGGTTTGGATCATGCGTTAATCAGTAGGTCTCCTAAACAGATACCCGTGGTTCGGAATCCACGTCAATCAGTAGGTCCCCTAAACAGATACCCAGGGTTCGGATCTCACGCTAATCAGTAGGTCCCCTAAACAGATAGCCGTGGTTCGGATCCCACGTTAATCAGTAGGTCCCCCAAACATATACATATGGTTCGGATTCCACGTTAATCAGTAGGTCCCTTAAACAGATGTCCGTCGTTCGGATCACAGGCTAATCAGTAGGTCCCCTAAACAGATACCCGTGGCTTGGATCCCAAGTTAATCAGTAGGTCCCCTAAACAGATACCTGTGGTTCGGATCCCACGTTAATAAGTAGATCCCATAAGCATATACCTATGGTTAGGACTCCACGTTAATCAGCAAGTCTCCTAAACAGATACCCGGGGTTCGGATCCTACGCTAACAGTTGGTCCTCTAAACAGATACCAGTGTTTCGGATCCCACGTTAATCAGTAGGTCCCCCAAACAAATACATATGGTTCGGACTCCACGTTAATCAATAGGTCCCCTATACAGATACCCGTGGTTCGGATTACAGGCTAATCAGTAGGTCCCCTAAACAGATACCCGTGGCTTGGATCTCAAGTTAATCAGTAGGTAACCTAAACAGATACCTGTGGTTCGGATCCCACGTTAATCAGTAGGTCACCTAAACAGATACCTGTGGTTTGGACTTAAACATTAATCAGTAGGACCCTAAACATATACCCGTGGTTCGGATCCTACGTTAATCAGTAGGACGCCTAAACAGATACCTGTGGTTCGGACTCAAACGTTAATCAGTAGGTCCCCTAAAGAGATACCCGGGATTCGGATCCCACGCTAATCAGTAGGTCCCCTAAACATATACCTGTTGTTCGGATCACACGTTAATCAGTGGGGCCCATAAACAGATACTTGTGGTTCGGTCTCAAACATTAATCAGTAGGTCCCCTAAACAGATACATGTGGTTCGGACTTCACCTTAATCAGTAAATCTCCTAAACAGATACATGTGGTTCGGACTCCACCTTAATCAGTAGATCTCTAAACAGATACCCGTGGTTCAGATCCCACGTTAATCAGTATGTCCACTTAACAGGTACCTGTAGTTCGGACTCAAAGGATAATCAGTAGGTCCCCTAAACTGATACCCGTTAATCCCACGTTAATCAGTTAGTCCCCACTCAGAAATAAGAGGGCAGCCTCATCATTACCAGTGCGGGTCGAGGGTCAAACAACTGTAGTGTGAGGAGTGCTAAAGCAACTATTGTTCGTATCTCGCCGTAAATTTCTTTATTTCCCGACCTGCCTTTGATTTTCGCACACCTCTCCGTATTACACCTACACAGTATGTTATGTTTAAGGGAATAAAGGGGCTCACACACACTCACACGTAGTAGGCAGGTGTTTTTTTCATTAATATTAGGGTGTAGGTGTTGTTTCTCAATAACTAGCTTCTCAAAACCACAGATCTGCATCATTTCTTAGGTCAATTTTTTGGTTGTTTTTACTTTCATCAGTTTTGGTGGCAACGATACTGGACACCTAAACTACTCAATTTATTGGATGGTTTTACAGCTTATATCCATTGTGGTGGGTTTACACGGTAGCTACACCAAACAACCATGTTTTTTGCGTCTGTCGGGCAGCAGAACCGAAAGCAACACTAAAAACAACGCGACTGGTCAGCAAGACGTGAACTGAAACCAGGTTCATATAATGTTTTGTTGTAACGTTTTCTCAACCCACAGAATATACTTCCATCATTTCACCTAAAACTTGGACTTATGAAGAATTTTGTCCGAACACTAGGAAAAGCCCCCCCCCCCTTTATAAAACAGAAATTTCGACGTCTCCCCCCCCCCCCCCGAGATAAAAAAAAAGAAGCAGTATTTTCGATGGTCCTCAAATCAGCGGGTAAATGAGAGGTGCGCTTGGCTTTCAACAACATGACTAATAACGTGTTGTGGAAGAGTTTTCGCCAAACTTCCACTCTTTTGGTACACACATACATGCCTGTAAGATACACTTTCTCAGCTCGCATCTGGAATACTTTCCAGAAAAGTACATTTATTATGAGGAGCAAGTAAGACATTTTCATCAAGATGTTCAACTGAAGGAAGAGAGTAGCAGCTGGGGGTGTGAACGTGCTTGCAGACTACTGCTGTTGTTTCAAGAGAAATATTCCATATATGAAACACAACCTTGAAAAAGTAGTTTCTTCCTCAGTGATTATAATTTTTGTGTCATTCAATGTATTTTCAAAATTTAAAAATTGCTTTCATTTGGGAGGGGGGACGATAATATATAAAAAGGGATTTAATTGAAAAAAACTAGTAATATTATTTTTAATTTAACACGTTCAAATTATAAATAATAAATTCTGAAAACCATAAATTCCAACGAAATTTCCAACCGAGATATGTGAATCAGAGTGCAATTCCTGAAGTTCCCCATAATTACTATGCAGATTTTGAACTTCGCAATAATTAATGTACACACATTGAGTTTCTTAATAATTAGCGTACAGGTTCTGAGCTTTTCAATAATTAGTGTTTAGGTATTGAGTTTCTCAACAATAGTAGGTTGATCTTGAGGTTCTCATTAATTAGTGAGGAAGTCGTGGACTTCTCAGTAATTAGTGTGCGAGTCTCGACCTTCTCAATAAGTTGTGTGTAGGTCTTGAGCTTTCTTAATAAATAGTGTGCAGGCACTGATTTTCTCAATAATTAGGGCGTAGATCTTGAAGTTCTCAGTAATTAGCGTGTAGATATTGAGTTTCTCAATAATTTGTGCGCAGATCATGGACTTCTCAGTAATTAGTGTGCAGGTATTGAACCTATCAATAATTAGTGTACAGGTCTCGAGTTTCTAAATAAATAAAGTACAGGTCTTGAGCTTTTCAATAAATAGTCTGCAGGTTTTGAGTGTCCCAATAATGAGTGTACCGGTCTCTTTCTACTACCATCGGCGCTGTGAAAAAAGTACTGCCTCCCAACGCCTTCTTGCCACAACATATAAACAACGATTCATCTTTTAAATCACCATAACACTTGGCAAATGTGTTCCATAAACTACGAAACCTCATAATAAAAGAATTACAGGACGTCCATAAAAGACTTAAAATTCACTCGAAGTGAATCCAAGAAATGAAAAGCAACGAGGAATAAGAACTGACCGATAATATAAATTATATATCATTTATACGCAATGATACTTTGTTTTAGTAATTTTATCTGTTAAAGTAATTTATTTTAATCTTAAACATGACACTTCATTGCGAGAGCTTATATTTACGACGTGGGAGCACGAACCGAGAACAAACGGCATATGTTGATACCTGATTCTAAATAGGCTTCTCAATGGCTTAGGTTTAAGGCAAGACAGATCTCGATGGACAATTTTTCATGTATCCTTTCATTCAAATGATCTACACGCGATCAAATTTATTAAAAAAAGGCCGGAATATGTATCATTTTACATATAAATACTACTTAAAGTATTAAAAAAAACAGGCAATGGCTTCGCCACTCTTTCCTAGGGGGGAGCTTGCGCTTCGCTACTAAGATTAAAATTTAAAATCTAAAAAAAAGCAGCCATGGTTAAATTTTTATCAATTTTCTAAACTTCGCCAATTATAATAATTTAAAAAAGGAACTCTAAACTAAATTTCCCCCCTTTCAAAAATAAATTTTCTGAACTTCACCATTTTTAATTCTTTGGGTTTTAAAAATTTCATAAAATTTCGATATATTTATTTCTGAACTTTGATAAAAAAAACTAAGTCATTATCAAACTAAGATGAAATTATTATTCAATATAAAAAAAAATCCCCTTCTTAAATTAGCGACTTAGTGAAAAATATTATCAAGACAAAAAGTCAATATTTTAGGCATTCAAAGCTCGTGAAATTGAAACGTTCTAGCCAAATCTAGACGTGCTAGAATAATCTAGAGGTGCTAGCATAAAATATACATAATATTTAAAATCTACAAATAAATGATCGTTAGAATCAGTCTATAATATATTAAAACCATAAATCCTTTTGAACTTTGTTGACTACTGTTACCACTAAGGCCAGTTTATTAGTATACTTCAACAAAGAACTGGTAACCATAAACGTAACTAGAAAACGTTCCGACGAACTCTTAAGCCTGGCGCTTACTATCTGGAGATAGATAATTATTATCTCGCACCCTCTCCCAATATCGTGTCTCTTGTCTGACAAACCTTTCTGGCACCATCTGGCACTGCTTGGCTCTATCTGAATTCCCCCACATTTGCCAGCTCCAAGAATCGGTTGAATTTGAACTGATGACGTCATAGAGCCGTATTGGTATCCGAGATCGAAAGGAATTCATCGGTGTCTAAAGTGCCGACACTAGGCAAAGGCAGAGGCCGCCTTGTAGGGGAGAAGGGGGTCTGCTTTCCTTTGATTTGCATGTTTCAATTTATTTATTTTGATGGTTTCTTTCTTTTGTTATCCCTCCTCCCACCCACCGAGAACTAGCGGGCGCATTTCTTCCAAGAAGATTTTGAAAATAGCTCTCGTTAAGAAAATGGTGCAGTTAAGAGATGTGAAAATATTTGCATGGTTTAAACTCGATCAGGAGAGTGGCGAGAAGGGCCTTGATATAGAATCCGATACGTGGTTACAAAGACGAGAGGTTCGTAGCTCTTGCCCACCGGGATTCACAATTACGAACGAGGTGATTCAAATTTGCGAACTCAGGCCGTAATGCTCGATAATGGTCGGTCGGGTGATACTTTCCCCTAAACATTGATTCACGGGGTCGGACGTACACAAAATTCTGTCCTTTGAGTACGTATGTACACACGTTCTCAATTCCGAGTCTTTGTTCTCATCGTACGAACTTGCTCGTTTGGGGTTATAACATCCCAGTCTTTGCCTTACTTCGCTTCTTTGTAATTTCTCGCCCTTTTCTTGCTAACCACACCTCCATTCCTTCAAGGGGGATTCCCTCGATGGTTTGGTCAATTTCCTTTTATTATCTGCATAATAGAGCTCTTGCTAGCAGACTAGATACGGCGTTGGTCTGTCAACGTCGCTGTTCCGGGTTCGATGCCGGCAAGAGCGGACACAAAACGTCAGCGCACAGAGAGATCTGGCGACCAATTGGAGGACGCGCTGTGCTCAGCCCTGTATTCGGGTGGGTAGATCTTACAACTCTCACCTCACACATAGCTAATTCCAACACTGCTTTCTTTCCTCTCCCGTCTTCGCAGCACAAACACACACACTCTCTCTGTTCCAAAGAATCCTGTCGATGGGTATCTATATCCACATACCTCTGACGCGGAACAGATCCCTCTGCCCCGGGGCGACGAAGTTCCACCTGAATGTTGTTTGGTGTGAAGACAGAATACTACCTCGCACCTCTCCCCTAAGAGGACCGGCCACTGGTGCCCCAGGGCTCACCAGCGATTGCCATACTGACCTTTATGTATATTTCATTATCCCTTCGGGATTCGCCTCGATAAAGGCAAGTTGGCGAACCACTGCTACTAATACCCAAACAATGGCCGGTTTTCTCTCATTTGCGATTCATTTTCCAAGGGTTTCTCATGGTCTGCTCTTCCCCACAAAACACTCCTGACTGAGTTAAGGTGCGCTGTCCCCTTTTATCCTCAGATATGGGTTAGAGGACTGTTCTTCCCCTTTCTTCACCCCCTCCGGTCTCCCCCAGGAAAACGATGGCCGGATGAGTGACCGGTCTCGCTACCAGTTGAAGCTTGGCGAGAGAGTGAGAGAGAGAGAAGGAGAGAGAGAGAGAGAAAGAAGGGGAGAGAAAGAGAGAAGGAGAGAGACGCGGTGGGGAGGGGGAAATGAGAAATACACAGCTAGATTGATCGAAAAAGAGGGAGAAAGAAATATAGAAGGGTTTAATGAGAGAGGGGGGAGTGAGGAAAAATAGGTAATGGGAGAGAGGAAAAAAGAAAGGAAGAAAGAATAAATGAGGATGAAAGGTAAAAGAGAGTGGAAGAAAGGTGAAAAAGAGCAGCTAGACAGAGCAATCGGATGAAGAGGGGAAAATGAGAGAGGTGGAAGGAGACAAAGAGAGAAGACGAGGTTGGAAGTAGGCGAGAGAGAGAGAGAGAGAGAGAGAGAGAGAGAGAGAGAGAGAGGGAGAGGGAGAGGGAGCAGTTTTGCGCGTGAGAGAGACAGGATGTGTGCGAGGCCTCAGAGCGATCAGTTCTTTTTACCGGCGAACAGAAGAGGTCATCGGATTGCAATTCCTCGAACCCACAGATAATTTTAAACCAGGGCATCGCTCGAAGTGCATATATTTCATGCTCTGTCTGTCTCAATCTGTCTCTATCTCTGTCTGTCTGCCTCTCTGTGTGGTCTTTCTCTCTATGACTATCTCTCCCTGTCTGTATCTCTACCTATATGTCTCTATCTGCACCCCCGTCTGTCTGTATCTCCGTCTGTCTGCCTCTCTGTCTGTCTGTCTGTCTCTATCTATATCTCTGTTTCTCACTGTCTCTCTCTCTCAATCTGTCAGTCTGCCCCTGTCTGTATCTCTGCCTGTCTGCCTCTCTGCTTCTCTGTCTGTCTGTGTGTCTCTCTATCTATCTCTTTGTCTCTCTCTGTTTCTTTCTGTCTCTGTTCCTCTTTCTGTGATCATCTCTGTCTGTCTGTCTCTCTCTCTCTGTCTCTTTTAAATATATATATATATATATATATATATATATATATATATATATATATATATATATATATATATATATATATATATATATATATATATATATATATAATTCATTAGTAAGACCACAATTAGAATACTGTGCTCAGGTTTGGTCACCCTACTTACGAAAGGATAATGACAGATAAGAAAAGGTACAAACAAGTAAGGCCACAAAATTGATACCAGAATTACGAAATCATAATTATGAAACTTATTCAGGCTAGAAACAAGACGATTGAGATGACAACTAATAGAAGTATTCAAAATCTTGAAGGGAATAGATAATGTAGACTATTCTACTTGGTTCGAACTTAATACAAATTATACTAGAAATAATGGGTATGAAAATCACGCCGAAATTTTTCGAACAAATTTATGTGGAAACTTTTTTTTCTTACAAAATTGTAAACATCTTGAACCAGTTACCTGAAGATGTGGTGTCCAGTAGTTCAGTTGACACTTTTAAAATTAGATTGGACAAAATAATAAGAAATTTTAGATAACAAGTAACAAGATATTTGTATGTTAATAAAAAGGAAAAATAAAATCTTCTAAGTTTCGATTAATGAGATGTTTTTATTATTATTATTATTTGTTTTAATATATTAACAGGTTATTGTATATATGTTTATCTCAAGCTTTCTTAATGAAAAATTCTTGGACGTGTATATTTCCATTTGCAATGGGAATAGTTCAGTTAAGACTTTTAGAAATAGAATGAACCTAGTAAGTAAAATTATTAGATAATAAGTGACAAATTATTACATGTTGATAAGAAAACAAAAAAGCATTTTCGAACTTTGGATAAGTAAGATATTATTATTATTATTATCATTAATATTATTAATATCCGTTTCAATATATTAATAAGCTATTGTCTATATGTTTATGTCATGCACTTAAAATAATACTGGACTTAGTATGAAAAATTAGTAGATAATAAGTGAAAAATCATTGCATGTTGATAATAAAAATGTTAAAAAGAAAAAAAGATCGTGTTCTAAGTTTAGATTAGTAAGATATGCTTATATATATATATATATATATATATATATATATATATATATATATATATATATATATATATATATATATGTATATATATATATATATATATATATATATATATATATATATATATATATATATATATATATATATATATATATATATATATATATATATAAGGTGCGGTCAATAAGTTTTGTGAATCAGTAGGGCAAAACAGAGAAAGCGGGATGGCTGTTTGTGGGGGTGTTAGGACAAGTGATGACAAGTGAGGACCTTCAGCCGCACGCTCCTGCCTCGTCTATTTAAGAAGTAGTAGCTGATCGCAGACCGTCAGTCACAAATTGTTCAACAATGGAGAAGGTTGAGCCCCGCGCAGTGATCAAATTTTTGACCACGGAAGGCAATATGCAAAAGAGATCCATGAACGCATGGTTGCAGTGTACACCGACCCTGCCCCTTTCTATGCAACCATTGCTCGCTGGAATAGGGAGTTCCGCCATGGTCGTGAGTCCCTTGAAGATGACCACCGTCCAGGACGCCCGTCAGACGTGAACAACGAGGACAATGTGGCCCGGGTGGAGAGGATCATCCTCGAAAATAGACGGGTGAAGGTCGAAGAAATCGAGCGAGAACTTGAAATATCACATGGAAGTGTTATCAACATCATCCACAACAATTTGACCATGACCAAGGTCTCTGCCCGTTGGGCCCCTAGAAACCTCACGCCCCATGATCGACTTCAACGTCGTCAAAGTCCACAAGGCCAGAGTTGCACAAGCTGCCCTGCGCGAGTGCGGATTCGACGAGCTCAACCATCCCCCCTACAGTCCAGATCTGGCCCCTAGCGACTACTTTTTATTTCGCCAGCTCAAAGCTGCACTGCGTGGACGCCGGTTTGGGACGATGAAGATGTCCAGCTCGCCGTCCAGGAGTAGATTGAACAGCAGTCAGGAGATTTCTGGTTGTCGGGAACTCGAAGCCTCAGGGAAAAGTGGCGCAAGTGCATTGAAGTCGAGGGTAGTTATATTGAAAAATAATAAAACACTTTTCCTCATATCTCGTTTCCTTATATCCGAATTGCAAAACTTATTGACCACCCCTCGTATATATATATATATATATATATATATATATATATATATATATATATATATATATATATATATATATATATATATATATATATATGACCCTTTTGATCACTCCAAACCTGACACCACTTTTGTCGTGGTATTCTTTGTGCTCATGATATACTTCTTTGATGAAGTTGGCTTTGTTCTAAGAGTGATAATTTTGTTGTTTTTAAAGAAGAGCCGTTGGAAACAGGTAAGGATTTAGAGAAACGCACAGGAATTCACAAAATAAACTTATATTTTGAATTTAACAATTTACTACTAACTTGACCTACTCGACATTATAGAGATGGTTGACCCACCACTCACTTCAAAGTAAAAAAAAAACAAAATGCTGACAGCCTTTACTGGCCGCAACTACCTTTGTGGATACCCCTTGGAACGGGTTTGCGTCTGACCTTGAACTCAATGAGCACTTTACCTCGGGAATGTTATTGTCTCCAAGACGGGTGCCGATCGGCCAGAGGGAGGTTGCGGACGAATAACTTGAAAGCCACCACTGACTTTGGCGAGTGTGGCAACTGGGGTCCACACGCCTTCGTCAGGAAGGAAAATATCACCACGGGATTGTGAAAGAAGGTTCCTTGCTCCTCTTCGGATTACTCTGAGGAATAATTCGCCCTGTCTAGCGATGCGCTAAGACTTGAATACCTTGACTCATGGGAGTGCTGGAGGGACTGTACTCTTGGGGGGGAAGTCTTCTTCAAGGGCGAGGACAGAGGATGGAGGGAGGTTCTGACGAGAATGAGTTGAACTTGAACAAGTTAACTTAAAGGTCGGTTTGGTAACAAGGATGTAAGGATCGAATGGTCTGTTTTTGCATAATTTTTCATTTGTACTCCTTTGTATTCTCTCTCTCTCTCTCTCTCTCTCTCTCTCTCTCTCTCTCTCTCTCTCTTTCTATCTACTATCTATCTTTCTCTAGCGCGCATTCTCTCTCTCTTCTTTCTTTTAATCTCAAACGAAGAAAACCGTTAGTAAATGTTTTACAATTATTCTTCTAAAATACTTTTTTAATTAGTTATTTTCGCCAAAATTACACACTTATTTACATATTACATTATTCGTAGATAGATCTGAATTATTTCGAGGTGACTGATACTTAACAGTCAGTTTAACACCGAATCGGCTAAATTCGATCCGCGCCATATCGTTTGACGACCACAAATCTCGAATTAAAAATGCCAGGTGCAGAGAGGCAGGTGAAAAGCCTTCTCTTCCAAGTGTAAGTCAGTAAAGTGGTCTGGCGACTATGAATAACAATGCTCCCAAAGAATTACAGCGATAAGTGTTTGTTTATTCTGTAAACTCGCTGAACGACACGATAAAGAAAAAAATGAACTTATGAACATAATTACTGACATGCAAAACCGAATTAACGCGTTAGAACTAGAAAAATGTGATTGTAAAAACAACGAGAAAAGAATAATGAATACTGATAACAAGATAGTCAGATTAGAACAGTCCGTTGCCTTGCTGGAAAATAAAGTGGGTCAAAACGAAAAAAATGCAAACGGTTTTTCACTTATCAAAAATAAATATCCATCAAAACCTAAACTTCCTGAGACGACTGAATTAAAGACGCATAATAGATTTTCAGATTTATCCGAAGAGGAGGATGATACATACTTAATTGAAGATTCAATAATAAGAAATCAAATTGATTATTTTGGTGTGAAAAACATTAGAAAGCGAAAATTCAGATGATACCCCGTCGCAGGAATAAAAAAGGTGACTGAAGAAATCGGCAGTTTAAACTTGAAGACTAAAAAATCCCCCGTTATCGCTTATGTTGGAACAAACGATATTTTGTGTGGTAAAATCTTTCCTGGAACTGAAAAACTGATCTCCGACTACACCGAAATGGTGACGAAAATTAAATCAAAAATGGATGACGGAATAATTGTCGGCGTATTACCAAGATTATATGAGAAAAGGGAAACCATGAGTAGAACAATTGGAATAAACGAACGCCTACGAAGTATATGTAAACGGGAAAATGTCAAATTCGTCGACTTCTGGATGAACTTTATTAACAATAAAGAATATTTTGCTCATGACGGGACCCATCTTAACACAATGGGTAAAAGGGTTTATGGAGATTTGATAAACTTGAGTCTTTATGATACTCTCGAAAAGAATTATCCTCTTGATTCTTCACCGCAGACCTCGGGAAACGAGTCCAACCCCAAAAGACAGTTAAACGGGTAAAAAATTAAAAGCTGTGTTGTTCAATGCCAAGTCTATCAGAAATAAAATGGTAGAATTTGAAGCGTTAGTAGCACTGGATACATACGATATAATAGCCATTACAGAGAGCTAGATACATTGTCACCCAAGAGATTTTAGTCGTGAATTTCAATTACAAGGGTATAAAGTGTTTTATAAAGATAGACTAGGAACGGAGGGTGGAGGCATGATTTTGTATGTATGAGATGATCTCTATCCAACAGAATATAATTTATCCTCTGACTTCGAATTTATAGGAGTCAAGCTAAATCTCATAAAAAGTTTGTATTTATATATAGTATACAGAAGTCCGCATCAAACCGTAGAATCAGATCAAAGATTCTACGAATGTTTATCAAATGAGATAAATAACAAACTATCTTTAATTATTGGTGACTTCAACTGCGGACGAATAGACTGGTCCACTAAAACTTCAGACGCGGAAGGAGCAAGATTGTAAAATTTTATAGATGATAACTTATTAACGCAATGGGTGAAAGAAGCCACAAGAGGTCCTAATATTTTAGATTTAGTATTATCTAGCGACGATGAATTGTTATTAAATTTGAACGTAGGAGATAAGTTTGGTAACAGTGATCACAATATAATATATTTTAACATAAACGTTCCATCTAGAAGTAGAACAATAAGCACTATTAAATTTGATTTTAAGAAAGCAAATTTTGAAGGTCTAAAGGAAAGTCTTTAAACCTATATTATAAAAGCTGAAGACATTAATAAAGTGTGGCATGATTTTAAAAACAATCTCCTAAATATACAGGAACAATTCATACCGTCTAATGTTAGTACCGTCAAAAAAAATAATGAACCCAAATGGTTGTCTGGTCAGCTTAAAAAAAGCCATTAGAGAAAGGTTTTGAAAGGTGTAGTCCAGTTCTTTTAGACCTACCCATATGCTGCATGAAGCGGAAGTAAAACGTACGCAGCATATGGGTAGATCTGAAAGAACTGGACTACACCTTTCTTAACCTGATCCGTTCCCAGTTCGAAACCATCTGTCACAATGTGGCTCTAGGGCTACACTCGAGAATTTCACGATACTTAATGGGCACTGATCATGGGATTAGTTATAATCTTGAAACATTTGAAATAAATGTTACGAGGCATCTACGGCTCTGTCCTGGTCACCCTATATTATTATATATATATATATATATATATATATATATATATATATATATATTATATGAAATAAATAACTCACAAAGTAGCACGGAGCCTCCTAAATATGTCCCTCGAGAAGAAGACAGCACCAAAGGTGATTCGGCTTTACGCCCCCACCCAAGGTTGGACCAGGTGACTCGGGGACGTGGGTCCTTCCAAAAGAGGGAATTTCGTCTCGGAAACTTCCCCGCGTACCAAAGGTTTCATGGCGGTGGGAAGAAAAGACGAATAGCGAATCCAACCTCCTCCAATAAATCCTCGAAGGCGACAGCGCCTTGTCTGGTCAACAGACCCCCTGGTTCGACCTCCTGAAAGTGTGCAGCCACTCCCGTAAGGGGTTCTCATCGAATAGAACCCCTGTATCTCCTCTGAGCTAGTCCTAGGGGGGCATATTTTTTCAATAGAATTACCGTGTACTTCGATCCAACTCGGAGGAGCTGCAGAGGTTCGTCTCTTCCAGTTCCCCATTAGTTTTTTTTCAGACTATGCTGGGCGCGTTCTACGTCCAGACTCTTTAGATGTATAAGGGTTTTGTGACCATACAACTACGGGATGGGTGTCGGAGAGGATGTTGCTGCACCTGGTAGGAGGTATACTGTTATTTCTGTGAACATTCCACCGTCAGCCGACTTCAATGAGATGGACTTCCGCCACACCGTGGCACTGTTGCCAAGGCCCTTTCTATTGTTCGGGGATTTGAATGGTAGGCACCCCCTCTGTGAAGGCTACACGATCAATCCCAGGTGTCAGATCTTTGCCGACATAATCGAAGATCTGGAGACAGGTTTCCTAAATGTTTATGAGTTTACGCATCATTGCCCGGGAGCCGCTCCATTTTCTTGTCTCGATCTGTCCCTGTGCTCTCCCGATGCACAGCCTGATTTGGGGTGGGAGGTGGTCGAGGATCTTCATGCTAGTGACCACTTTTTCCATTTAGCTATCATTTTCTGAGACACTGCTGCCTGACAAACCGCCTCGGTGGTGCCGGGAGAGGGCGCTGAGGTTCGTGGCCGATTTCTCCACATTCTCTAGCTGAGATGCTGCTCCACCAGATTTGAATGCACGTCATGATATCGCTGAAGGCCAAAGACTGGACTTTACCTATAGAGGCAGATAACCTTTCAACGACATGTTTACAACGAGTTAGTTGCGTTCCGATCTCACTTCGTGCGCGGACACCGACCCTGATCCGACGGTGTCCAGTATGCGATGCCTCGATCCCTAGGTGAGTGAGGCATGGCCTTTATATTATATTTGTTCAACAGAATTTGGACAGAGGGTATCCTCCCAGACTCCTGGCGAATGGCTAATGTGCTTGGGTTTCGCAAACCGCGAGAGATCACTATCCCTAGGCTGGTTTCCACCCAATTTCTTTAACATATTGCGTGTGCAAGTTGAGGAGAAATTTGGAAATGTGATATTATCCTTTTTCTTGGACAACGGAGGCTATCCTCTCCTCTACAGAGTGCGGCTTCAGCAAGTTTCACTCAACGTCGAATACTGTGCTCTGACTGGAAACTTCTATCTGCGCGCTACGGTGTTTTTTTTTATCTGGATAAGGCTCATGATACCACATGGCTTTACGGTAACACGGAGATCCTCCATACAATGAGAGCGGGGCACACCTCCCAATTTTCATTTCTAAATTTTTGCGGGATAATCAATTCCGAGCCCCTTTGGAGGGTGGGGGCTCTCTCCGACCCAATGGAGCAGGAAGAGGGTGTCACGCAGGGAAGTGTCCTCAGTATCACACTCTTTGCCCTGAGCATCAACTGTATCACCTCAGTGCTGCCGGAAGGTGTTCTCGCTACGCTTTGCGTAGAAAACTTTTCGATCTCTTTTGGTGCGGCTCAGATGCCAGCTCTGGAGTATTGACTCAAACAGACATTAAACCGCATCTCTCGCTATGCCGAAGACTACAGGTTTCAGTTCTCCTTGTTTAAGCCTAAGGTGATTCACTTATGCCCCCATCCACGGCTCCATCCCGACCCGGACTTGTTCCCAAACGGAGTTCGTCTGGAAGTGGTGGATTCTGACCTTTTCGTTGGTCTTGTTTTTAATCGACATCACACCTGGGAAGGCCATATTCTCAGCCTTAGGGTCTCTTGTACCTGCGCAATGAACATTTTTTGTTCCTTGAGGTTCAGCTCTTGGGTTTCTGATAGAGCTACTTCTTTACTCTTCTACACATATTTTGTTCGTTCGAAGCTTGATTACGGATGCGAGTTTTACGCATCTGCTCCCGAGCATGCATTAGGGAAAGTTAATTCGATCCACCATACCGTTCTCTGTCTGGATACCGGTGTCTTTCACACGTTGAGGAGAGCCAAATTTTCAGTGATGGGGAGATGCTCCTTGGTATGCAACGTGCAGAGTGGATTATACGTTTGCACGCGCGTGTCCGGTGTCGACCTCAGTCGCAAACGGCTCTCTTGGTGACATTTTACTTTTTTTATCTTTGATACAGTAATATTCTTTTATACATGTTGCGCGGTATTTTGCAGTTTTTCTTTTGGGATCTTTTATCCAACAAAAAATATCTAACCTATCTATCCTCCGCCATTTTACTGTTTTATTTTTAGATCTTTTATCCAGAAAAAAAGCTTTAACACATGTAATTACTGTCCATCATGTTACTGTTTTTTTGTTTTTTTTAGATCTTTTATCCAGCATAATTCTTAACCTATACACTATCCGCCATTTTATTGTGTTTCTCTTTAAAACTTTTATCCAGAGAAATATTTACCAATGCTTTGTCCGTGCTTGCTCTCCATGTTGAAACATCATGAAGCTGGAATGCTTTGGTTTTTCTCTAATGAGAAAAACTTCGACCAGGACCAAAAGGTAAACCCAAGGAATGACAGGTGGTTATGAAGAGTGCCAAGCGAGGTTCTAACTGTAATGGATACCAAGTTTCCAGCAACTCTGATGGTTCTGGGAGTTGTCATATATATATATATATATATATATATATATATATATATATATATATATATATATATATATATATATATATATATATATATATATATATATGAAATGAATAACTCACAAAGTAGCACGTGAGGTTCGCAATGAATGCAATGTCCGGCAGGGCGGTTCCAAGTATTTTCGAACTTTATTCATTTCATTCTCAAGGACAATTACAAGATAAAATATTATAATAAGGGTATATTTATAAGCTAGTAAAAGATAAAAGACCGCCTCTAAGACAAGAAATCACCAATGAGGAAGTAGGAGAGGGACGGGTAAATTCAGATTAAGATTTAGCTATAACAGGTAGCAAGGTCAAACCGAGAGGCAAAGAAAGAGTCAAGAACAGAGCCAAAAGGGTTAAAACGATTAACGGATAAAGCGATAGTCTAAAGTGGGAGATTCGGAGAGACAAGAGAAGTAAGCAGATACGTAGGGAAGAGGAGCAAGGAGAGAGGAAGAGAAATAAAATAATATTAATAGAAAATCAATGCAATAATTAAATTGACAAATCGGATGCGCATAAAAATGCTATTTTTTTCATAACAGCATTATTTTTAAAAAGGCCTGGGAAAATGTTAAAGTTATTAATTTGGCTTATACATGAACATTCAACAAGGTTTCTTCTTATTTCAAGATAGTGGAACGATCTTTAATTTTGTCATTTTAATTTTGTGTATGCCTTGAGACCGTAAGTTTTTTTTTTTTTCCTTTTTGTGTGTCCGTTTTGGAAACGAGCCTCTCCCGAAATCAGGTTAATCCCTTAGCAAGATTAAAAACCTCGAGTCCCTTTTGATCGTACAGGGATTAATCTTATTTTGCAGTTCAGTATGGGAACTCTTTTGGGTAATTTTCCTTTAAAAGTTTGCTTTCGCAAGAGCAACACGAGCGTAACCGTAGGTTTTTTTCTCGTGCAGCGGTTAAATGAGCTTTCATGCTAAGAAAATGTCGTCAATTGAACGTTTCAAGATTCAGGGAGAAGCCTTAGGATTATCCGACAGTGATTTAATTGCATGCGTTCAAGAAGAAGAAAGAAACGAAAGGGCACAAAAAAGAGAAAGACTGGAGCTGGAAGAAAGGGAATGAGTTCGGCAACACGAACGCAAACTCAGTCGCAATCGACTACAAATCCTTTCTGTACATTCAAAAGCTGAAGCCCCACAGTCCTACTCCGTCAAGTTGCCTGTGTTCAAAGATGGCGAAGATTTTGGCGCCTACCTTACGCATTTCGAAAAGATATTTGAGGTCAATCACTGGGACATTCAGGCAGATGGCGTCGCCAGATTGCTTCCCCTCATCAATACCCAACTCGGAGATATTTTTATTTCCCTTTCCGCCGAAGCAACAATAGATTATTCCATCCTTAAATCAGAACTTTTATCGACAGTAAATATGAACCCCGAATTTTATCAATCTAAATTCCGTCAAGCCAGAATTCAGCCTGGACAGACATTCCGTCAGTTTGGATTCACCCTGCAAATAAACTTTAATTTCTGGCTAGACTCCGCCTTGGTTACCTGCGAATATGAGTCCTTCGTCATTTTTTTCATTAGGGAGCAGTTGTTGGCGGTACTGCCCCCGGAAATCCGCGCATTCGTGAAAGATAGGCGATGTATTACTTTCAAAGAATGTATTGAGGAAGCGGATGTGTACGCGGCCAGTCACAACATCTACGCAAATGAGCCCTAGAAGCAAGAATAGTAACTCCCGGTTCCTCCTAAGACCGCTGCAAAATTTATGAAGGTCCCCGGCCCCTCCAAACCGAAGAACCTTCTCTCGTCTGAACCGAGGGATATCAAGCCCCTCATTTATAAAAAAAAATATATAAAAATCCTTGTATAGAACTATGCGCTTCACAGTTCCTGCGATGCGGTGTTTAGCTGTTGTACACATGCTCACATATTCAAGATAGGAAGCTGCACGCTAGGGAGAGGAGCTCAGAGCACTGTGGCTCACTCAGTGCTGACTCTTGTGTGCGGTAGTGTTTCTTGTGACTCCACGTGTGTTTTGCTTAAAAACGTGTTTATACATATTCTTGAATCTGATAAAGTGTAGAATGTAAGTAATTGTTTTGGTTCTTTTATTAATCAAATTAATTGAGCTGCTGAAATTTATCTTGGAAAATAATCTAGATGATGTTCTTAGTGAAATTACGATAAAAATCCTCTTGACTACATCAGAGGCAGAACGATGCTTTTCACCACTGAAAAGAATAAAAACTTTTCTAAGGAGCAAAATGAATTCTAAAAGATTAAATGCACTTGCAGTGCTTTCAATGGAGAAAAAAGTCCTCACTACTCATTCAGAGATCAAGAAGAAAATAATTAATCTTTTCGGCCAAATTAAAACAAGAAGAATGGATTTCGTGTTTAAATGAATTGATCAAGCTTGAACTGTAACAATTTAGGCTATTATTAAGTAAACAATGTTTGATTTTGTTCTGTTTAGGATTTTATCAAGTTTATCTATAAACTTTCTTCTTATATGTTTATTTCCTTTTACACAATATTAAAACAACGCTAAAAGAATTCTGATGTAGCACCTCCATAAATTTTAGATATGAGCCGCCACTGTTCGAACTGATATCTGTGAATTTAAGGGCTAATTTTGTATTTTATTCTGTAACTGATTTAATCTAATAACATATTATTAAAATGTATTCATTATTATTATTATTATAATGATGTTAGGCAATGTATGAGAATAATTTATTGATTATGTATAAAAAAACGTTATGTTCAAATTTAACTCATAGTGAGCCAGTGTTTGCTGTATATGGTGTGTGAAATAATCTTAAAATGACTAAGGAAAAGAAATCGTCTTAAGACGATTTCCAGGTCACCACTCTGTCGAAAATAAACTACAAAAATTGAAGAACTGAAGTTATTATTATCCCTACATCACGAGAACGGGATTTTAGTCAAATTTTAACCAAATTTTAGTCAGAAGCATCCTGCTATTCAATGAAGATGATCAAATTGGAGTCAGATCAATCTACTGATGGCGTTTTTTCAAATGTTAACCCTTCATCTACATAGAAACACATCACTTCGAATTTATATCGAAGAAAGCAGCTAATTGGTCACACTACCCTACCCATATCCTCTGTATCTACATGGCCGAATCTTTTTTGTTTTTAATAAAACCTGAATCGTATTTTTGACTACCCCTAAAAGCTTTGGTTAGAAACGCCGTTGCCATTCGATACCTGGCAGTCCCTGAATCACAACATGCTGAAAATATGAAGAGGAAATCCTAGGCGATTTTCTATTTTTACCATACTTATTTTAGAGTTTGTACAGCTTACTGTATTTAAAAAGTTAATCTACTTACTGTATAACTGATTAAAATTGTAAAAGAGAGTGATGAAAGATTAGTACTTTTATTTATGGCACTTATAGATTGGTGGTGCTGTCGAGCAAGCCTGAATGTTTAAGATCAACTAAAAGATTATAATTTGCTAAAAAAAACAACAAAAAGTTCCAGGTAAAATTACGTCTTAACCCTAAAAATAGATTAAGTCTACGTTCACCAAACCTACAAATTGGGTTCCCTTTGTGGTCGTAAGAGTAATGTCCCTCTTTCGTTTTTGGCAATCGTGATATGTAACATAAAGAATCGAAATCACAGATCCTGCGTTAACCAGAAACCTTCTTCCGGTGGGGGAGTCGATTACGTGCAAGTGCGGAGTGGGAGAAAACAGAAATGCGATATACTTCGTTTTCTGTTTCCCTCAGAAGCTTCCCGAGGTACCATTCTCCTTGAACCAGGTGCAAAGCAGTGTTCCTAACTACTGTATCTCCAGTAGTGCCAGCAACTTCCATCATTAAGCGTAGGAGAGCTTCGCGATCTAGCAGGAGAGTTGACCGATGCAGTGGAAGATTTGTGCGATCCAGTGCGAGAGTTGCACGAACGGGATGCTGAACGTCCTGTAAAATAAGCTCTTGACTTCTAGAGAATAGCCAGCCTCGCGAAGAGAGTTGTGAGCTCTTCGTTAATGGGGACTAATCCTGCTCCTATCTAGATACTCGCGGAAATATTGTAAGGGATATTTTGCAATGGAAGTCTCCTTTGTATGGGATCTGAGACTGAGAGCTCGTGAGGCACCAGAGTTTTTCAAGTGCGGTCTCTGAGGCTATATTTTCAAGTGCTTCTTGAATGTGAGATATAAAGCGCCGAACGAAGGATTCCCGAAGAAAGTCTGGGCTCATACTATTCCCTAGTGTATCCTATCCCTATGCGACAATTTAACTTTCCCGGGTTTCCTCAGGACGAATCAACCGTCACATTTCCCTCTTACGACGAGATGAGAAAGGAACTATTCGGGAGGCCTTCCCTTCTATTATGTATCTTTGCTCCGACCGGTTAATTCACACATTAGTGATTCTATTTTCTTACGCTCGATCGTTTGTGTTATTTGTTAATTCTATTTATTCCGTTTGGTGGCTTTACATAGCTCAACTTTCCCAATTCTAACGTTTTGGGTTCATAATTGATTCCGTGCTGTAAATATTAATATACTTAGATCCTTGGATAAATATAAATACATTGTTAAGTGTTATTTTAAGGTGTACACATAGTAAATCGAGGTTTGTAAAATAAGCTGTACACAAAGTTAATTGAGGTTTGTGAGTATATACAAGATTCTAAGATTCTATTGATCTTCCCTTGCATCTTTTTTCCTTATTGAATTTATGACTGTGGGATATTATCTACACTCTCGCTAAAATTGGTGCCCAGACCCGGAAAAGTTAAATTGTTGCATACATTTGCGACAATATATATATATATATATATATATATATATATATATATATATATATATATATATATATATATATATATATATATATATATATATATATATATAATTTGAAGGATGAACGAAAGGTCGTATAAAGGGAAATTCATTTCATTTTCTTCATACAACGTTTCGGGTGAACTTTTCACCCATCTTCGGGTACTGGAAATATAATTTGTGGAAAATAATTTAAGTTAAGAACCAAACAGATAATCAAAATGACGAATTTATGGAACGTATTTAATGTTAATTAAGGAGGGGGATAGCGATAAATTTACAGGTAATTGATATTTATGAATTATTATGTTGGGAGTTAAAAATTAACAATTGAGGAAACAGTGGAAACACATCGAGATAAACTAACTTTAAACAATCAGCCGTTAGAGGATAACTGGGGAGAAAGGGCGAGGAGCGTAAAAAGAAAGAGAAGGTTAGGAGGTTGGTAATATTTTTGTTTAGAGTAGAAGTAGTGGGTGAGAAGAGGAATCGGAATTTAAGGAAGGAGAAAGGTATTTAATATACATGGATTCAAGAATCCTTAATGATTTCGATCAGGGGTGGTTTTCAAGATTTTAAAATCGTCCGTTGTGATTTCGGTTTTACAATTAAGTGAGTGAAGCCTAACAGGTGAGAATTCTTTCGTAGAGAGAACCTTTTCTGTCCTGTGGCTAACAGCCAAATGGGAACAGAACCTCGCCCTCAGCGAGCGCACCGTACTACCGATATATCTCCCCAGTTTACAATTGGGGCAAGTAAACTCCTACACAACGGAGCACTTCGCTTCAGGAGGGATTCTGTCCTTACAATTGAAGTATAATCCTATATGGTGTCTATTTATGAAAATCAACTTAAAGTCGGTATGGAAAAAGAATTTATTTAATAGAGATGTAATTTCTTTTGAAAATCTTTTGTTTAAAAAACCCAGATCCGGAAAGATTATGTAACGGATATCTTTGCAAACAGTAGGGAATTTAAATTTGGGATGAAAAATATTGTTTAAAAATTGGGCCGTAATTTTTTCAGTCAGAGACACAGGAAAGCCGTTTTGTTTGAAAAAAATAGTTAGAAATACGACTTCTTGGTGAAATCCCGAGTAGGATAGACAAATATTAAAAGCCCGGAATATTGGTGCTTTGATGGCACTTATTTTGATAGAAAGGTCACAAAAACTGAAAAAGTTTTGGCCTTGACCAGTAAAGGTTGGCTTACGAAAAACTTTGGTTACAAATCCAGTTGGGACACGGGAAATGTGGATATCCAAAAATGAGATGGAGGAATTGAGCTCCTTTTCGCAAGTAAATTTAATATTAGGATGTATATGATTGGCATATTGTAATAATTTATCGCAGGACTCCTCTTTATTGAAAAGAATATATGTATCATCGACAAAGCGGCGGTAAAGTAAAGGTTCAATGCTTCCAAGTTCCAGGCTGAATAATTGTTCCTCGAACCAGGACCTATTAGTCTGACTTCGATAGTCGGTAAACTCATGTAAAGCATCATGGTGGACAAAATGACGTCGTATTTAGAGTCAAACCTGCTACTGAGGAGTTCCCAGCACGGCTTCCGAAGGCAACGGTCATGCCTGACGAACCTTATGTAATTCTTCCACTTCGTGTTCAGTGAGCACGATCGGGACAAGGCGGTGGATGTGGTGTACTTAGACTTTGAGAAAGCCTTTTATAAGGTACCACACCGCAACCTTCTCCGGAAATTGCGAGCGCTGGGCATAAACGGAAAAGTAGCCGGCTGGATCGAGAACTGGCTAAGTGGCAGATGGCAACGGGTGGTGGTGAATGGACAGGCTTCTGAGTGGGTGCCCGTTACTAGCGGGGTGCCTCAAGGTTCTGTCCTGGGACCACTACTATTCATCATCTACGTCAACGACATGGACGGTGACATGGTTGCCAAGATTTCCAAATTTGCCGACGATACCAAGCTTGGTATGAACGTTGTAAAGGATGGAAATACTGCCCGCCTGCAGGAAGATCTTGGGAAGATTGGGGAGTGGTCGGACACGTGGCAATGCCTTTTAACGTGGGGAAAGGCAAAGTAATGCATATCAGCCACAGAAACCCCCAATCTCAGTATAGACTTAAGGGCACTGCTCTTGAATCGAGTGACACTGAGAAGGACTTGGGTGTAACTATCACTAGCGACCTCAAGTTCTCGAAACAGTGCATCGAGGCAGAGAAGAAAGCCCAAAGGATGTTAGGCTACATAAAGCGCCAGTTTGGATACCGTAACAAGGAGATAGTTTCTTGTCTGTACAACTCCCTCGTTCGGCCGCACCTGGAGTATGCCGTACAATTTTGGAGTCCTTCGTTTCGAAAGGACATCGCAAGGTTGGAACGCATACAAGCTAGGGCAACCAAACTGATTCCCTATATCCGACATAAAAGTTATGAGGATAGACTAAGGAAATTAGATCTGTTCTCGCTGGAAACCCATAGACTGCGTGGTCAGCTCATCGAGGTTTTCAAAATACTTCGATGGTTCGACAATGTTGACTACCGGGATATTTTCACACTCAGTGAGAACAGAACGCGCAATCACGGCTTCAAACTTGAACTGAAGCGTTACAACCGCAATCTGTGTGGAAATTCTTTGACCTACAGTATCTGCGGTAAGTGGAACGCACTTCCAGTGGAAGTTGTCAACAGTGAATCTGTTGACCAGTTCAAGTCAAGACTAAACAAAGTCTTGAAAAGTGGCCGTTTAGGGACGCAAAACAATTGATCAGCCATGTGCCCACTCGATTGCTAGTCCAAAGGTACCCTCTTTGAATGGACCGTAAGGTCTCCTAGGGTAGTCTCTTTCCTTGTAACCTTCTCTTTCTTCTTACGCTCCTCGCCCTTTCTCCCCAGTTATCCTCTAACGGCTGATTGTTTAAGGTTCGTTTATCCTGAAGTGTTTCCCCAATCGTTAATTTTTAACTCGTAACATAATAATCCAGAAATTATCAATTGCCTGTAAATTTATCGCTATATTCCTCCTCAATTAACATTAAATACGTTCCATAAATTCGTCATTTTGATTATCTGTTTGGTTCTTAACTTAAATTATTTTCCACAAATTGTATTTCCAGTACCCGAAGATGGGTGAAAAGTTCACCCGAAACGTTGTAACAAGAAAATGAAATGAATTTTACTTTATACGTCCTTTCGTTCATTCAAATTAAATTGAAGCTCCATAGGAGAATCCCTAACTAATATTTATCCTTATATATATATATATATATATATATATATATATATATATATATATATATATATATATACGAGCTGGTTTCTCTTATAGAGTTTCAATTCAAGTTGAAGAATTCAAGGACAAGATGAGATAGGAGAATTCCATCCTTTAATTAACGCGCAACGTTTCGGGTAACAACCCATCTTCAGGTACTAGAGAAAAAACCTACAAATGATTAAGGATCATGACATGGAGTTTTAAAAATAGAATCATCTAATTAAAATATCTTAAAACATAATGTAGCCATTAACGATTAATCTAAACAGAAATACATTTAAAATAACATATTAAAATGGGGAACAATAGTAAGTAGCATTTAGTTAAAGGGCTATAAGGAAAAATGGAATAAAAACAATGTAAATTAAAAATCAATGAAAATGTCTCCAAACATAGCTAATTAAAGCGAAAAATAGGACAGAAGACTGACGAGTTGCACGAAAGAGGGCAGGACGATAAGGAAGTTGGTTGGTTAGGAAAAGACTATGCTCAGGTAAAGTAGAAGTAATTGATGGAAGGAGCTGTTAGAGTTTGGAGGAGCAAGACTTTTAATAAACGAGGATTCGTAAATGCGTCAGGTGACCGGGTCATAAGCAGTTTTAAGAATTTATAGAATGTGGACGAATAGGAGAAAACTCTTTCTTCGAAAGACCCTCTCAAGTGTTCAAGCTAAGACCCATAATGCGAACGGAATCTCGCCCTCAGCGACCCCACACTGCTCCCGATGTACCTCCGAAGATTACATCCAGGGCAATTAAATTCATTTTCCACGGAACGCTTCACTTCAAGAGGCATCTTGTCCTTATAATTAACATAATTATCTAAAAAGTGTTTGTTAATCAAAAATATTTCAAAATCGATATGAAAATAAAACTTTTTGAGAACATTGTGACGATTCTTCCTAAATTTGGGGTAAAAAATGTCGCAATATCTCATATCGAATGTCCTTAGGAACAACGGGGGTCTCTCATTTATGGGTAATACTCGTAGCTATTATTTAGAAATTTTCTCAACGTTTCTTTGACAGGGGCCACAGGGAAACCGTTATTACTAAAAAAAAAATGAATAGAGAAAATTGATTTCTTTATGGAAATTGGTAGAGCTGAAGAAGGACGAAAAATTGTGCTCTATTTGCATCGTTGGCCTTGTGGGTATGTCGTCATAAATCACGGGGAAAATATAGATTGATTGCACCTATTCAAGAAATAGACGTTCCTCACGATTATGCTAATTTAACTACGATGAAGAAGGTTCGGGAGTAGTTGGTTATTTAATTAAACAGATTTAGTTTTAATCTGTAGAATTACAAAGTGGAAAAGTCGAGCGATTTTATTTGCATGGAGCGATTCTTGCATTTGCCCCGACTTTTAAACATTGCGATATTTCTTATTTATTACAAATCATCACTAAATTAATCTTCCAGTCGTTTTTGCTTTGAATTCGCGCAATTCTCTTTAATCGCTTCATCTTTTATTATTACGCTTACTTATAATCTCTGAAATATTATACTTTTTATATTACGTATTAATTTTCTCTTTTTTCACTACGTTCATTACGAACTCTACCCCACCTACCTGACAGACAGGTCTACCAATCCCCACGATGATGATTAGCATCACCAAATTAGGTAAGTGAGTATTTTCTTTTAATTACAAACTTTGTTTTTTAAATATTTTGGGGATTTATTATTATTATATCTATATATATATATATATATATATATATATATATATATATATATATATATATATATATATAGATATATATATATATATATATATATATATATATATATATATATATATATATATATATATATATATATATATATATATATATATTCTTGTAATTGATTTGTTCATTGGGAATCTGATATGTAGCAGGAATATGAAGACCCAAGTGATGACTAATCATTTATTGGCCGGACGTTTCGGACCTTCACTAGGACCATCTTCAGCGACTGTATCGACTAATGAGAAGGGGAAGAAATATTAACGATAACAGTTAAACAATTAGAAGCATGCATTGTATAATGGCTAAATAAGCGGATGAAGGCAAGTTAAAATAATAAAATTAACAATTATTGAGATTAAAGTAAAACACAAATAACAATTTATAGAATTAATTGATACTATCCAGTGTCATTTTAAAAAATAATATAAAGAAGTAAACTTATAACATAAACTGAGTTAAATATCAAAAATTAAAGGTAACTGGAGTAAACAATAAAATAACCTATTATATTAAATTATAAACATAAAAAAAAACGAAAACAAATGTGAACGAATTAAACAGAAGGACTAACCTTTATCGTAGTAGTTATGAAATCAACTAACTCAAGATATAAAAACTACTAACGAGATCTGGTCGGTTGGCTAGTTAATGTATTGAAGTGTTGGTTGGTCATATAGTGAATAGTTTAATTGAGGAGGAGTAATTATTTAGATTTGGATTTATTTTATTGATGTACAGTGGCTCAAATCGAGAGAAGTTAAGGCTGACGATAAAGATGGTAAATGAATCAGAATTAAGAGGATGATGGTGATACTCAGAGTATCTATCACCAACCAACATTTATTGCTCTACTCACTCGCTACTTTGTGAGTTTCTCATATATATATATATATATATATATATATATATATATATATATATATATATATATATATATATATATATATAATGAAAAAACTCACAAAGTAGCACGTGAGGAAAGCAATAATATGAAAATGAAAAGATGAATCCAAGCAATTTCGAACTATATTTGCAAGTTCATTTTCAAGGAATAGCATAAAAATGGAGAAGACAACCTTATATAGGGTACAAAGATACGAAGGGAACGCCCATCACATAGTACAAACCAATGGAAAAAAAACAAAAACAATGCGATCTACAGATTCCGCACGTTCTGGAAGGAAATCTTCTCAATAACACGAGAAGACGATGCGGAATTTGACCAGGAATTCGAAGACCATCTGATTGAAGAGCTCAACGAGATCATACATCGAACGCACCCACAAGCCTACGTCGACGAAGGGAGGGAAATGGCGGACCATGGCCGACCAATAACAACGGTAGAGGTCATGGAAGTCATAAAAACCTTTAAACAAAAGGCGCCAGGCTGGACGGGCATCACTAAGAACAATCTGGTGCATGCCCCCCGGCAGATCATTGAGGGAATCACTAACATCTTCAACGCTTCCCTGAATATGGGCTACTTCCCCGATGGGCTAAAAATGGCTAAAATCATTTTTATCCTAAAAGGGAACAAACCTCCAGATCAACTGGTGGACTACAGGCCAATATCCCTCCTGGAGTTTGTAGGCAAAATCTACGAGAAGCTTCTAGCCAATAGGCTACAAGATCAGCTGACCGAACTGGAAGCTCACAACCCTCAGCAGAACGGGTTTCGCAGGAGGCGGGGAACTGATACAGCCCTTGCCCTCCTAACCGAAAAGCTAGCCCGCTGTAAAGCTGATGGGAAGTACGTAGACATGGTGTTGCTTGATGTACAGAAGGCCTTCGACAAGGTTGGCTAAGAGGTGTACAATTCAAGATCTTAGGCCTCCAGCTAAACCCGGTCCGGGAAAGGGTCCGCTGTGACTACATCATGGAGAGGAAAGCCCGAATCTCGATCGAGGGCAATAGAGGACCCATATTTGAACTAAAGGTGAGTTAAACATTAAAACATAATATTAAAAATGTATAAAAATTCCTCGATAAAGGAAAGGGCAAAGAAAAATTACTAAATTGATTTTTATTTCATACTAGAAACATGACTACTAGGACTAACTGTATACAGAATGAATATCTTTAAAAATGCAAAAAAAGAGATCTCGCTATAGCAGCTTTTTCATCTCGAATGACCTGCGTGTAAAATTCTTTTGCTCTCATCCGGACTTCTTTGAATGGGCTCAAGACTAAAAGCAGCTTTGTCTTATACACTAAACCTTTAACCGGAAGTCGAGTAAGTATTAGGAATTTTTAATGTAGAATTTTTTGCTCCTTAAATGAAAAAAAAGTGATCTTGTAGATCGGTGATATAATCTATCGTCTGTAGTTCCGCCATTAGGTGCGTCTATTCAGGATTTTTATTATGGAGTTCTTATGGACTCGACACTAAAAGTGTATAAACTACAGGGTGGAGCGTGGGAATTTCCTTTTTTTGAAAATGAAATAAAAAATAGTACACGTTTCAAAACTCATTATTTTTATTTTTTGCCTGTCACTCAACATAGGAGATTTAATTTTACATAGTTTTAAAAAGAATATCATTTAAATTTAGGCTTCCAGACGAATTCGGAAGTTTTGTTCCACTCTTTCAAGCATGTTGACCGGTATATGTATTGGCAATTTCGTTCGGATGTTATGCTGTAGGTCTTCCAGGGTCTGTAGACGATCATTATAAGCCAGGGATTTTAGATAACCCCGCAGGAAATAATCACATGGGGGCTGAATCAGGCGAGAGCGCCGGCCAGTTTACGTCCCCTATCAGGGAGATTAGTCGCCCGGGGAAGGCTTCTCCCAAAAAATCTATTAAAATCCTGGTGGTGTGGGCTATGGCCCCATCTTGCTGAAACCACACATTGTCCACTTCCATTTCTTCGAAAGCAGGCAAAAAACCCTTCTGGACCATTGTCAAATAACAGTCTGAATTCACAGTTAAAGCTTGACCATTTTCTTGAAAAAAGTGAGGGCCAATGGTGCCTACTCTTGAAATTGCACACCATACTGCGACACGATCTGAATGAAAGGCCTCATGAAGTTCCCATGGATTTGTTTCACTCCAGTACTGCATATTCTGTTTGTTAACACACCCACTAAGGTGAAAATGTACCTTGTCAGAGAAGCACACAAGTGTGTCGTTGAGTAAAGTGTCAACCAGCTGCTCACATGATGTTTGTCGGGTTATGTAATCACGTTCCGTCAGACGTTGGACCAAAATCATTTTGTATGGGTGAAGATGGAGCTCATCGTGAAGAATTTGACGAAGAGAACGTTCCGACATGCCAAGGGCAACTCCATGTTTACGAGCAGAACGCTTGGGAGACCACATCATAGACTGACGAACTCATTCGACATTTTCAGGTGTTTTAATGGTCCTCGTAGGTCCTTTCTTTCTTTTGGACACATTTCCCGTTTCCCTGAAGGCTTCCATCCACAATAAAATCGATTTACGATAGGGAACACGGCCTCGCGGGGGAATTTCGAAGTGACGACGAAAGGCGCGTTGCACCGCAATGACAAAGTGTCCGTTAGAAAAATACTCCTCTACGGAAAAAGCGCGCTGCTGCTCTCTCGATCACAGAATTTTTGCGACTGAAACGAGTGTGGACACAATTTCCCTATCCAGACTCTTGCATTCAGCCCTTTCCCACTCCACTGTGATTATCCTTAACCACGCCTCCTTCTTTTCAAATAAGGAAGTTGTTACGCCTCACCACGTAGAAAAGTTGCCCCTTTTTTTATATATTAAACCAACCGGAAGTCAGCTAAATGTTATGAAATTTTAATGTAGATCACAATCTATACCAGAGACATGCATGTAGATTACATACTAGACCAGCACCGTATAGTCAATACTTTAATTAAACCAGTGTAAAGGCATGGATTTAGTTTCATTAGTCAGGTCTACTCCCCAATCATGTTTCCAATTACCAATTAATGTGTGTTTGGGAACAAAGCATGCTATAGATAGAACAAAATAAAAGTGCTGAAAAGAGAAGGTGGTGTAGGAGATTTGCAAAGGGAGGCAAGGCGCCCGGTAATCAGGCTTATCGCTTTCATTTCGTCATGTTCCCTTAGATTTTATGCAGCAATACAAATAAATAAAATATATTTACATAATCAAATTCCATTGTTATATTGGATTAATAACAATATAGGAGCAAAATAAAAGTCCACTTATAAAATCATGATACCCCAACCCCCCCAATTCATAAAGATTCTTTAGATGAGAATAAAATCTGTAGACCAAAAAATAAAGGTAGTTGTCTTTAGTAGCTTAGGTTGGGAAAATTTTGGGGGTTTGAGGGGCGAATAAGAGGAAACTAAAAAAATAAAAGTTAAGGAGAGTTAAAAAAAGTAAAACTAAACATTATTTCATTAACTCTATAATTTAAGAACGGGATTTTTTGGAGTATTTGAATAATAATTTCATCTTAGTTTGTTTATGAGTTATGTATATTTTAAATTTTTATAAAAGTAATTTCTAAGAATTTCTTTAGAGTTTGAAAAACAAAATAGTTTAGTTCAGAACAAATAAATAGGATGAAACAACGTTTTAAAATGTTTTAAAAGAAAATGAATTACAATTGGTGAAGTTCATAAAATTTATTAAAATTTAAATAAGGCTGCTTTTATATTTTATCTATAACTATATTTGAGCAACGTGATTTTTTGAAAGGGGGGAAATTTAGTTTAGAGTTCCTTTTTTTAAATTATTATAATTGGCGAAGTTCATAAAATTTATAAAAATTTAACTATGGCTGCTATTGTTTAGATTTTAAATTTTAATCTTAGTAGCGAAGCGCAAGCTCCCCCCGTAGCGGAGAGTAGCGAAGCGCAAGCTCCCCCCGTAGTGGGGAGTAGCGAAGCAATTGCCTGGTTTAATAGATAAAACTTTACAATGTCTTTGTAAATTTGAGCAACTAAGTCTTTTCCTTTATTTCGTTGCCTCCATAAAAACTTGCCCATATAGGATTGGATCAGAGAACGAGCAGCTCCACATTCTTTTTTATCCCCCATTTTCGCCTTGGCCCAAAGCGACTCTCTTTGGTTCGTTTGGGCACCTCTTTCTGGATCTTTAAAGCTCTGCTGTGGTTAACAGGCAAATGTTTAGACCACCTCTCTGGCAAGGATTAATTCTAGATAATAATGTTTCTGCCGATCTATCAGGAACTGCCTCCATAAAACACTCGCACCTTTCCCTACAAATCCCTCCGAAAACCCACTGCCCTGGTAAAACCCTCCAGGCATCGTTCTTTCTCTAGCAAGTTCCTAAGTTGTCATTTGTTTGAGGGTGAAAACAATTCTTATTCTTTTGAAACAAATCAACAACAAAGGATATCGTAACACTAAAGATAACACCTCCTAATCACTCGAATAACCGGCGGCTCAGCTATCTGGTTCAGGAGACGAAATTGCGCCACAATAAGAGAAAAGATCCGAAATATCAAATCGGGAGGTGAGGGGAGACCCCTTTTATTGGTGGAGGGTCCGCCCCCCAGTCCCCGATTATTTATCAACTCGAAGTATAACCAACTCTAAAGCACACAGACACACACAAACGATTTTTACGCATTTTGCCTTACGACCAGTAAAAATGAAGAGAATATTTGGATAAATAGCTTAAAATGTTCCTGCAAATTGAGAGAGTAAACCCACAAAACTGGCAGTGCTTTTTATTACGCACTACTTTATTTGTGCAGCGAAATCGGCCCACACTTGCGACTGATGGAGGAGTTTCGAATAACACCATGCTCCCCCCCCCCCCATCAAATTTAAAGGTGCAATTAGGGTCACTTGCGAACCTCTTTTACAAGATCTTCAGATATATTTCACATTCACCACGAGTCATAACGCAAAGCTGCCCAATCCAAAACAGAGGCAAATGAGGAAAAAATTGGTGAAGTAATATCGGTCGAAATTATGTAGACAATGTGACGTCACGTAACTTCTTTTTTTTGGCAAAAGTACTTTTCCACTGTGACGTCATCATGATCAAGTAAGAACAAAAATATTGAAATTCAAACTATTATTATAATAATAGTAGCATCAAAAGCTCGATAAATTTTATATAGAAGAATTCTCAAAAATGTGTTTGATATAATACAAGTGATTAAATTTGTCTTTAAGCGATTATGTTTTTTAAATATTAACTGCAGGTGGCTTTTAGACAGAGGCAGGCACAGTTAGTTAATCCGATAATTCGTTAAAAATGTAACGGAAGTTAACACTAAAACGTTAATGTTAATTATTATTTTATTATTATACAAACATACAGAAATCTTTTGGGGATTATTTTGTTTTAAAAACATAAAAAAGGCCCCAACTATGAAATATAAAAATTGCCAAAATTATAAGACCAAAACAAATGAGGAAGCAAAACTTTTTAACGAAATAAGGAATTAACTGAGCCCACATCTGCATTTAAAATGATCAATTCGATTTTTGCTATTTTAGACGATAATTTTGTTACCTAAATTATCGACCGTATTTCAAGATAGCGATATATATTGGCTTTTTCACCCGTAGCTACAGGAAAAACTTGACCAAAAACAGGCAAACCATTGTTTTTTTTCTATTATGAACCAATACTTATTTATCATAAACTTGATATTGCGGGAGTTTAGGAGTTTTTTTTTAAATTTCCATCAAAAAAATGTAAATTTTCCCCCCGGAGCTAATATAGACAAATGATAAAAATAAAGGCGTAATAACGAAAACTTTAAAGTCGTTTTGACTTAACTTCAGAGATCGTCGTCCTCTTTTATTTTTGTCGTTTCCTACTTCAGCCCTTTATTTGATTTAGGATTAAAGGCACTTCCTATAGGATTCTTGGAACATATCACGTGCTTTTCCTACAAAATCCTTTTTTCCAAGTCCATCTTACTCTTAGAAATTGATTATTGACTCTTTCTCCTTACTACCAACATATTTACCAGACTCGGTGCACGATCGAAAATATTTTAGTTACCCTTTAAAGTTTCATTATAGTTTTCTTTGATATCGTTTTCTATGGTTTCTTACTCGTATAGTAAACCTTTTTAAGTACACCATTTCCCATTTTATGTGTTACTGAAGAGTTACTTGATCATATATGTATGTATTTAAAATATATCATATTATTTTATTACCACACATATGAATAAAAAAAAGGTTGTGGTAGTACAGAAAATTGCCTAAAGAAAATTGTACTCAAAGAAGAACTTGAAGTGGCGACTCAAGAATGGTTTTAAATCAAGAGTACCTGACCTGACCAGATGGATTTCTCCCAGATAACCGCTGCTTCGTGAATCTGCTCATTTGATCTCAGTTGTGTTTCTGTCGGGCATGTAGTGAATATGCGTTGAAATGTGTCTAGTTTTTAGTTGTAACGGGAGCTGATGCTGGTATGATATTTACATGTGTTTAGTTGGATGGTTACCGCATTGGAGCCTTGCCAGAGCGATCCGCTTATGACTTGTGGGCGGAGGTTTCTCCTGGTTGATATCCGATTGAATGGCTTTTAGAAGGCTATTTGGACCCAGAAATTGGATGGCTTGTATTGTGTGCGTGGATGGTTTGCAGTGGCGGCTCGTGTATTAGTACTGCGGAACTGTAACACCTTCTATTTCCACTCGATATTATCAATAACATTCAATATAATGAGTCTTTTTTCTTTAACTTTTCTTTATACCTGTATATTATACAAGGAGGTTTTTTTACATGTCCTAGTTTTGAAGTTTAATAAAATCAAGAATAAATTTGTGATCATAAAATGGCTAATTGATTCATTTATTATTTTAGAAGTTATGTCAATTTTAGTAAATCGGTAATTTTTTGCTAGAAACGGAAATAGTAAAAAGTTTTGTTTAAAAAAGTGATTTTTTGAATGCTCGATTCTTAGCAAAATCTTAACACACGAATTTACTAGCATTATATTCATTCGTAGACTATAAAAGGAGACAATTTTCTAGCAAAAATCATTATTAAGAAATTTTTCAAACTGAAAAAATGGAAGTTCCTGGAAATGAATGGACGAAAAAAAATTGTTGAAATATTCTTCAGATGTAACTGTTCAGTGGTTTCAACACAACGACGAATGGGGTGTGTAGGAGCTCAAGACATATCATCACAATGAGCGACATGCAGACTAATTAAAAAGGTTAGAACACTTGTAGTGTACAAGATGGACGAAAAGGGCGTGTTGGCAGAAAAGGCGTAGAACAACATAAAATTGAAGAGTTGCTTCAAAACGTCGATCGGTCGCCGCAAAAATCATTGAAAAGAAGTTCAGAACAAGTGGGATTGTCAAAAAGTGCAACATACAATGTAATGAAGAAAAAACTGAAACTTAAGCAATACAAGATTCAGGTTGTGCAAAAATTAGAAGACAACGATTTCGGGAAAAGAAAATCGTATGCAGAAGAATTTAGACAAAAGTTGGGGAAGTTGATGTACCGCCCGTGATAATGTCTGACGAAGCGCACTTTCATCTCAGCGGATACAATAATAAGCTGAACAACACACTATGGTCGGATCACAACCAAGAAGCTATCCCTAGAAAGAGCTGCATCCTGCCAAAACTACTGTGTGGTGTGCGATAACACCTTAGAAGATCATTGGGCCGTATTTTTATGAGAATGAAAAGGAAATTCAGTCACTGTGAATGGCGAAAGATACCGACACTTGCTTGAAGAATATTTTTTACCGAACTTTCGAAGGCTTCTAAATAGACGACATCTGTTTTTACAGCAAGATGGCGCAACATCACAAACATCGAATATTTAAAAGATCGTGTTTACCGTAATAATCTTAGAAGTATACAACAACTAAAAAATAATATCGCTGAAAAACTTAAGAACATCGACCAGACAATGGATTCGCCACTCCGTCTTCGCTACGGGGGGAGCTTGCGCTTCGCTACTAAAATTAAAATTCAAAATCTAAAAAAAAGCAGCCTTGGTTAAATTTTTATAAATTTTCTGAACTTCGCCAATTCTAAAATTTTTAAAAAGGAACTAAATTTTCCCCTTTCAAAATATCACGTTGCTAAAATATAGTTATACAAGATATATAAAAATAAATTTTCTGAACTACACCATTTGTAATTCTTTGAGTTTAAAAAAAATCACAAAATTTCGATACTTATATTTATTTCTGAACTTCACCATTTTTTTTTATATTATAAAAGAATTATTAGAATTAACTTTGATAAAAAAACATAAGTCATAACCAAACTAAGATGAAATTATTATTCAAATAATCAAAAATATCCCCTTCTTAAATTATAGAGTTAGTGATGATAACGATGAAGAACTTTTCAAAAGAGTGATGAGAGCAAATTCGTCACGAGTCAATGAATGTTATGAGAAGAATGGTCTGCATTTGAAAAGAAGAATCTTCAAATAAATTAAGTTATTATGTAAATTATGCAAACTGATTATTAGTCTTAGTTTTTTGTTAATTTTAAGTAAATAAAATTAGTTAAAATAAAATTGGTTTTAATAGTCGATAAATATTATTTGAAAGTTCAGCGGAAATTTGTTAAAAAACAATGCTTCACTAAAACTGGCCTAACTTATACAAAGATAAATGAATCAATTAGCCATTTTAGGACCAAAAACTTACAACTATTGCCAACAACCTCGGAAAGTTTCATTATGATCACAAAATTATTCTTGATTTTATTAAACTTTAAAAGTAGGACTTGTAAAAAAAACTAACTGTATAATCCTTAAGCTTAATGTCAGTAGCCATCCCCTAGATTATGAAAAAAAAGCCTTGTTTAGAACTGTGCGCTTCACGGTTCCAGCGACGCGGTGTTTGGCTGATGTGCGTATGCTCACATGTCCAAGATAGGAAGCTGCACGCTAGGCAGACGAGCTCAGAGCATTGTGGCTAACGCAGAGCCGACCCTTATGTGCTGGTGGAAGGTAGTGTTTCTTTTTGACTCTGACTGTGTTGTGCTTAAAAACCTGTTTATATTCTTGAATGTGATAAAATGTAGAATTTATTTTTTTCGGTTCTTTTATTAATTAATTGAGCTGCTGAAATTTATCTTGGAAAATAATCTAGATGATGTTCTTAACGAATTTACGAAACTGATAATAATCCTCTTGACAATTCCCATGACTAAATCAGAGGCTCAACGCTGCTTTTCAACACTGAAAAGAAAAGAAAACTTCTAAGGAGAACTATGAATTCTGAAAGACTAAATGCACTTGCAGTTCTTTCAATGGAGAAAAGATTCCTCAGTAGTCTTCCAGAAATCAAGGAGGAAATAATTAATCTTTTCAGCCAAATTAAAACAAGAAGAATGGATTTTGTTTTTAAATGAAAGGATTAAGTTTGAAGTGTAACAATTTAGGCTATTAGTAAGTAAAAAATGTTTGATTTTGTTTTGTTTAAGATTTTATCAAGTTTATCTATAAATTTTGTTTATATGCTTATTTCCTTTTACACAATATAAAACGATGCTCAAGAATGTCTGATGCAGCACCCATACTAATTTTAGCTACGAGCCGCGAATGGTGTGTTAGTAATGGTAGCCTGGTCATGCTGCGATTCCTTTAGAATCTATCTGTAGCCTTTAGAGTTTTGCGCATCTTCTATAAAGGAAGTTGTGGGTTGTTCATCTTATTATTATTATTATCATTATCACACGATATGATAAAGAGTTGAAGGCGATAACGAGCGGTTTACCATTCCGACAAGTATTGGAGAATCCTTGACTCTGATATCAGGCCACTGTGAAATAATCGCGTTGGGGTGGCGTCGTTCTCCACCTCACTTCTTCGTATATATGTATATATATATATAACGACACCCAACGTTGCTCTAAAACGGATTTCATTATTGAAGATTAAGGGATGAACCCTTGACTATGTGGGGCGAAGGCCCCTTTAGGTGCTTAAGCAGTAATATTCATCTACTCATTTACTCCCGTCAGGCTTTCACCCTGTAGGCACATACTACAAGTGATTGATTCGATTACACGTGAGTGAAAATCAAGCACATCATTCACTCTACTTTAGAGAGAGGCACTGCCTAACTAAAGCTGCAGTGCCTTGGACATAGAGGTGCCTCGTCATTGTCTAACTTCAAGCTCGATCGACGCTTCGATTAACGATATTGTTCACAGAGTTTATGTAAGTATTTCATATTTCATGTCGTTCTCGTTGTCATTTTCTCCCTACTGGTAATCCATGGTTTGTTGCCATTCCTAAGGATATTCTCACGACACATTTTGTTTTTCTCTTACTGTCTCGCACCTTCTAACCTCTTTTCTAGGACCACATTCGTTCCTCTACGGTATAATCACAATGACTCACTTTCTAGCTAACACAAACTAACCATCGAAACCATTCCGCCATGCGTGCTGTTTTCAATGTATCAACTTTGATGATCTTATCTCAATGTCAACTCATGCCAGACTTTTGTATTTCAACCTCCGCCGCAGATAAACTGTGGGAGTTTTTATTCCTCTTTTGTTATCGCACCTGTTTTGATCGCTCAACAGACAATAGATTCACAAACCACGGTTTCGTTCACTCACCGTCCGAACTCCGAATACATTTGTGCGGTAATTTAATCGGATACTTTTGTAAGTAGGGATTGTGCAATTCGGGATATTGTTAATCCTTAATTTTTGTGTCGTTAATCTGCTGCCATTTGATTATATACTAATCAGTTAATCTCTAATTTTGCTTAGTTCTTTGGTTAACTTTTTTTCACTCATGCGTTCATATTTATCATTTGTGTAATCATCCTCCACCCGGCCCGGCTTGAAAGTGTTAGTCACAGCTCACATCCTGACATGTCCTGATCGAAACCTCTTCAACTGGCGAGTAAACTCTTACTTTGGCCACAGTTGTAAGCTCTGTATCCTCTACATCCACCACCTGATCAAAAAGGGGTCGAGTTCGACTCGGGGCTTTGAATACCTGATCAAAAAGGGTCGAGTCCAACTCGGGGCTATAAATACCTGATCAAAAAGGGGTCGAGTCCAACTCGGGGCTTTAAATACCTGATCAAAAAGGGGTCGAGTCCAACTCGGGGCTTTAAATACCTGATCAAAAAGGGGTCGAGTCCAACTCGGGGCCTTAAATACCTGATCAAAAAGAGGTCGAGTCCAACTCGGGGCTTTAAATACCTGATCAAAAAGGGGTCGAGTCCAACTCGGGGCTTAAAATACCTGATCAAAAAGGGGTCGAGTCCAACTCGGGGCTTTAAATACCTGATCAAAAAGGGGTCGAGTCCAACTCGGGGCTATAAATACCTGATCAAAAAGGGGTCGAGTCCAACTCGGGGCTTAAAATACCTGATCAAAAAGGGGTCGAGTCCAACTCGGGGCTTTAAATACCTGATCAAAAAGGGGTCGAGTCCAACTCGGGGTTTTAAATACCTGATCAAAAAGGGGTCGAGTCCAACTCGGGGCCTTAAATACCTGATCAAAAAGAGGTCGAGTCCAACTCGGGGCTATAAATACCTGATCAAAAAGGGGTCGAGTCCAACTCGGGGCTATAAATACCTGATCAAAAAGGGGTCGAGTCTAACTCGGAGCTTTAAATACCTGATCAAAAAGGGGTCGAGTCCAACTCGGGGCTTTAAATACCTGATCAAAAAGGGGTCGAGTAGTGTGGCAAAGATAGTGAAGGATATGATACCAGTTGGACACAGTCCTTGAATGCTGGTATTCTCATCTAAGCCTATTTTTTAAAATTATTTTGATGTCTACACACATGGATACATTCACGCACATCTAAATAGGCTCACGCAATATATAGTTTTGTTTATATTCATTGGTTTTAATATTGACGTTAGGTCAATTAGACTTGATCGTGATGGCTTCTGTGACCTATATTAGGTCGAAGTTCGCTGAAATGCCCAAGATCTAGTCGTATTTGCGGGTACTTAAGAGGTTCTTGCGGATTGTGCTGGAATCGATGTTAGTGGTTGCTTGTTTTCAAATTATTCCTACTAAAACCAATGTATGTGCTCGCATAAAGTTCACCAAGGTGAAACAAGGTCAACAGACCTATGTCACGTGCTCTCAATTATTATCACTTATGACCTTACGACCTTACAACCTTCAAAGTTTTCAATAAGTAGGACAATCCGACCCATAGTTAATTTTGTTTCAATAATTCCCGGACACAACTTTGGGAGAACCTTGGTAATTATATCATTCGAAAGAGAATGTAAAACAACATATGGGTTTCAAATTTCGTTAGAATCGGCTGAATAGTTAAGATGTTATTGACAAATAATTCCCGGATTAACCTTAGGAGGACCTTAGCAATTATCTCATTCGACAGAGAATGTAAAACAACATAAGGGTTTCAAATTTCGTTAGAATCAGATGGATAGTTACGATGTTATTGCCAAAATATTTATTGAAAAGTAAAACAGTGACCATCCGACCGCTTGACCTACTGACTGACATAGTAACTTCTAAGAGTCACGACCACAAGACTAAAACATGGTTCCGTAAACATGATTTTGGTTTTCTGTTTGCTCTTGTAGAGAATTCAGATGCAAGTTTCATATTTTGGTTTCAGGTGCTGCGATCTGGCTTCTGAGAGATACAAACTTCGTTTTTATCTTATTTTCTGTCGCGTTCTTGAATTCGCAATATATTAAATGATTAATTAATTACTGTGGTTTTTAGCAGACATAAAAAAGGTTCTTAAATAGTTGGTTAAATGTTTGCAAATTTACTGAAGCTGTTTTATGATAACTCTAGTAAATCTTAACCCTGTTTTAAGCTAGCAAAACCTAGCTCTCCTTAAAGCTAACAAAGCCTAGGCTTTTTTTAAGTTAACAATGCCTAGGCCATTTTTAAGTTAACAATGCCTAGGCCTTTTTTAAGTTAACAATGCCTAAGCCTTTTTTAAGTTAACAATGCCAAGGCCTTTTTTAACTTAACAATGCCTAGCTCTTCTTAAGGCTAACAAAGCCTAGCCTTTATTTTAAGGTAACAATGCCTGGTCTTTTTTTAAGTTAACAATGCCTAGGCCTTTTTAAGCTCCAAAAGTGTTGTTTCAGTGATATGTGAACAGTAGTGAATTATTTCTGTACCAAATTGTTAAGGGATATGAAAAGTGGGATTTTCACTGCTATATTAAGCGCCAAAGAACAATGGTTTTATTGGAAATAACAACCTTTTCCTAAACCTAGGCTTGGTCTCCAACAGCAGAAGGATATGTGTATTTGGTGGGCTGTGCAAGTTGTTCATTATGAACTCCTGAGTAATAATAATCAAACAATTATTAGAAACCTCAATGTTCAACAATTGCAAAGTTTAACTAAAGCCCTTGAAGAACATCGTCCTTCAATGGTCAACTGAAAAGGTGACATTTATCATTACAATCCACTCCCACAACACCTGCCACGTTTTACCCAAGAAATAGGTCAACAGACCTAAGTCACGTGCTCTCAATTATTCTGATTTATGACCTAACGACTTTTAAAACGTTCAACAAGTGGGGCAATCCGATCCATAGTTATTTTTGTTTCAATAATTCCTGACTAACCTTGGGAGGACCTTGGTAATTATATTATTCGAAAGGGAATGTAAAACAACATAAGGGTTTCAAATTTCGTTAGAATCGGCCAAATAGTTACGATGTTATTGCAAAAAAGTCATTGAACAGTAAAACGGTTACCATCAGACCGACGACCTACGAACTGACATGGTAATTATAGAATCGCGTACATACGAGTAAAAAATCAATGCGTTAGGTTGGGGAATTCTTCCTCATTCTCCGTTTCACCTATTCACCTCACCTTGCACCATATAATTGCCATTAAATGTCAGAATTTGCTCTGATATGAAAGAGGTAGAAAAAGATATAAAATCATATTTCAACTTAACTCAATGAATTTTTCATGAAAGGTATCCACCATCTTTCTTTTTGATGGTGATTTTTCAAATGCTTTTACTTTCCGATTAGAAAAAAACGTCATTAAATTCTTGGCAACCCTTAGTCTTCTTTTTTAATCTTATTTTAATATACAGTGCGGGTACAAAGTCCCCGGTCAATTCACTTTAAATAATAATCATGTGTTCCCCTCTATTATTAGCACATAATGTGATTTTTTTTTCTCACCTTCTTTGGAAGATCTTTCAATGTGGATGGCTGAATTTTGAAGAATGAGTCTCTCTCTCTGACAGCCGTGTTCAAGTTGTCAATCGTCTGTAAGTGAAATTGCGGAATTTTGCCTTCCACTATACCCCAGAGTAAATTATCGCATATCGTTAAGTCTGGATTCGAGGAGGCCATACCCTGTCGAATCCTCGTCCAATTCATCGCCCACCAACTTCTCTGATTGGGAATTCTCTTACCCGGAAGGCAAAATCTACCGGTGCTCCTTCTTATTGAAGAATTGGTCTCTACTCAAGTCCTCTCATACGAAGCCTCTCGGCCTCAAAATTACCGAAAATCGATTCGCAGGTAACTGAAAAAGTTGCTCAAACAAAGAATGTCCTCTTTTCCCTGTACAGGTTTAGAGACCTCCCGAGGACAACAAAAGAAAGCTCTACCTCACTATCGTTAGGCCAGTCTTAACGTAGCCAATTATACCTACTTATACCTTGACTAAGACAAAGATGCTCCAAGTGCAAAGGGTCCAAAACTAAGCGACCCGATTTATAACTAATACACCCAGAAGAGGAAGAGCCCCATCCAATGATCTCCACCGAAGAGCAAAATTAAAGCTAAGTAACCAATTTATCCATGAACGTGCCCAGAAAATATGGAATGAAATAGAAGAAACTTCCCAAACGAGGTTCTAAAAAAATCAAAACTAACAGAAAAATAAAAAAAGAACACTAAACTTCAAACAAAAGTTCAAAAGCAACAGAAAAAAATATTAGATGCACTAGAACGAATATATAGCTAAAAAGAGCGAGAGAAGAAAAGAAAAAGATAAACAACTAAAGAAAACACCAAAGAACGAGAGTGTAAACAAATAATAATAAAATAGTGTCGAGATTTCAGGTTTCTTGTCGCCATGTGCCCCGTCGAAACCACGAGGTCAAGCACGAGGTCAGTCAACGTGCTTTCTAACGCATTTTTTAAAGATCTTCGAGCTAAACAACTGGGACATTGAAGCGGGTGGTGCCAATAAACTCATGCGGTTGTTATGCGCTAAGCTCCGAAATATTTTCATATCCTTCCCGTCGGAGGCAACGATCGACTATTCGACGTTAAAATCGGAATTGTTAGCCGCGTATAGCATGACGCCCTATTTCTACCGCGTTAAATTTCGTCACGCCCATATAGAGCCCAACGAAACTTTTCGATAGTTTAGTTATACGCTTCAGAGAGATTTCAAATCCTAGCTCGATTCATCGAAAGTTCCCCACGAGTATGAAGCGTTAGTTGACTTCATTCTGAAGGACCAGCTTATGGCTTCGCTTTCTTGTGAGATTCGATCTTTTGTGAAGGACCGGAGGTGTTCCACCTTCAAGGAATGCATCGAAGAATCCGATGTATTCGCTGCGAGCCACAATTGCTACCCTAAGGAAAGAAGAAAGTCTGAACCCTCGTCCCCCAAAGGAAAAAGTGGCAAACAAAAAATTATATCCCGTGAGCCTAGCAAGTTTATCAAAATAAATGGCTCCTCCAAGCCCAGAAACATTTCTTCGTCTGAACCCCGTGGCGTCAAGCCATTATCATCGAATCCCCCTTCGACATACTTCCTCAGGAGGCCCATTGTGTGTTTCTCCTGCGGTGTTGAAAGACATTTAAGAACCAACTGCCATCAGAACTACCAATTCCGTCCTAATTCTCTCAATCAAGTGCACTAAATTTGTGCTCCCCCCCCCCGCCATCACTGTCGCAAGTTGAACCGCCTCCCTCTCCGTCTGCTTCTCCTGCCTCTTGCCATCAGATTAACTTCAGCCCTGAGAAGAGCTCCCCAGGAAGCTTGAAGTTTGAGACCGGATCAGTAAACGGATGCCGGGTCTCCACCGTTGTTCGGGTATACAGGGTGTACGTGTATTGTGGTGTGAAACGAGCTACTTCTCCCGATCTGTCCGGACCATGATAAGTTTGCGTTAGTACATGACTTCCTGGGGCGTGCAAACCGATTTCCCACCATGAAATGCTTTCTTTATCGAATGCGCGTATTATACCAGCTGGGCTGAGGTAGTAGCTGCCCCATTAAAGCTCTGCGCTGTTCTGGTCAGACAGTGCCCACGAATTACTTCCACCCCATGTGGTTCAACACATCTCCACGCGATCCCAGGAATTAGGGAAGCAGAAGCACCCGCTCCCCTTGATATCCCTGCGACTCCGAGTTCAGCGGCGTTCTAAATAATGAATTCGCTAAAAAGCAAAAGGACTGGGATTCACTCCGCCCCCTCTGGACCAAAGCTCATAATAAGGTTCAGGAGTCCACCCACGGTAATAAAGTCGTTTCCTACGTCGTTACCTTCTCTACCACGCCTGCTTAGAAAGCAATAGTTCCGAGGCCCATGCATTATGCATCCCCCGTTCGCAGGTTCCCCTCATATTAAAAGGCGGCCTGTGATGGCCTTTTTCTCTGACCATTTTAGCCATACTAAAACGGCTCAGAAATTTTTTAAATATTTTTATTGGTCCGGTACGGCAGATGACATCCTTAATTATTGCTGTTCGTGTGATATTTGTCAAAGGTCAGCCGCAAAAGGACGCTTCAGACCCACTCCGCTGCAGAAGGGACCCATCACATCTCAACCCTTCGCCCGTGTGGCAATCGACTTGATTGGCCCCATTCACCCCCTAGATCCGCTAAATATGGTGCAAGTGGCTTACATTGAACAGGACAAGGAGTACCCCTTGCCCACCGTGCCCAGCGCTACCGAATCCCCGTCATCCGACTTAGACGTTAACGCCCAGCTGCCTCCCGATTTGAAGAGTCAGCTGCAGCAGTTATTGAGTCACTTTGGAGAGGTGATCTCCGAGATTCTAAGTTGTGCCGCTCAGATCGAGCATGATATTATTTTAGCCCCCCTGGAGACTATTCGTTCTAACCCGTACCCCCTGCATATCCATTTCAGAGAGGTCTTCAACGCAGAAGTTACTGAATTGTTAAATTTAAAGATTATAGAACCCTCCCAATATAATTATTATTTCCCCACTGTGTTGGTAAAGAAGTCAGACGGGTCATATAGGCTGTGCGTCGATTTTCGGAAACTTAATTCGGTGACCTTGTTCGATGCTGAGCCTATCCCCTTGATCGACAAAAACCTCCATCTCTTTGAAGAGGCCAATTACCTTACCGAATTGGGCCTATATAAGGCTTATTATCAAATTCCCCTTAAAGAAGGTGTAAAGAGATACACGGCTTTCTCCACAGACAAAGGCTTAATACAGTTCTGCCGTCTCCCTTTCGGCTTGGTGAAGGCTTGTAGTAATTACAACCGCATGATGCAAAGAATATTAGACGGGTTGGCAAACGTGACTTTTTATTTCACTAACATTTACGTTGCAACTCGCGAGTGAGACCATCACGTGATCCCCCTCCGGGCCCTGCTGCGTCACCTGCGCGAGCACGGACTCACAATCTGTCCGAGCAAGTCCCATTTTGCTTATAGTACGATTAACTACTTTCGCTTTCACATTGGGAACAACCGATTGGGCCCCCCAGGAGGCCAAAATCTGCCCCATTGCAGAAATGCCCCGTCCGTCCAATAAGAAGCAGCTGAGATCCTTCATGGGATAGGTTTCTTTCTACCGCCGCTTCATCCCCCATTTCGCTTTTCTCTCAGCCCCTTTGTGTGACTTGCTGAAAAAGAAGTCTCCGGAACACCTTGTCTGGTCCCCATTAGCTTACTCCCACTTCGAACAGTTGAAGGGAAAATTAGCTTCCGCCCCTATCCTCCAGCTCCCCAACCCTAAGAAGACATTTGGTATCAGAACCGATGCTAGTAATGAAGGGTTAGCTTGCGTTTCACTCCAGTATAGCGATGATGGCGATAGTTATCCCGTCGCCTACGCTAGCCGTAAGGTTCTCCCGCGCGAGAAAAATTGTGCTGTCATCGAAAAAGAAGTTCTGGCCAATTATATGGGACATACAGGAGTTTAGAATGTATTTATTAGGGAAAGAGTTCTTTGTAGAGAGGGATCACAAGCCTCTCGCACATTTGCGAGATGTAAAAAGCAACAATGGTCTCCTTATGCCCTGGAGTTTATACCGCCAGGAATATCAATTTAAAATTAATTATATGAAAGGATCCGAGAATTGTTTTGCGGATAGCCTGAGTAGGAATCTCCTAGAGCCTACCCAAACTAATCTAGGATCAATTTTGTCCTTTTAACTTTTATGTTTAACTTTGTTTCTTTCATTTAAAATGTATATATTCGGGATGATAAGTTTCTCTGTTCACAAATCAAGAACGATCTGGTAATATATTATATCGTTTGGATCAATTAATTCCCTGTATTTTGTATTTCCTTTTGTATCTTTTTGTATTGTGTTTTTTCTAAATCTTTTGCGTATGTTATATTTTTTTTTAGCTCTAGGTCGTTATTGACCTTAGGTGATCGAGCCCCGTTTGACCTAACATTAGTCCTTGAAGCCCATGTGTTCTTTGTCTGTGTCGAATTCACTTATTCCCTGTGTCCCTGGATACTCATTGCACGCAAATAAGTCCGAGCCACTAAAGTTCGTCCCGTTCAAGGTCAGGTATCCCCCCATTGCCCACCCTACCCCCTGAGGTCGTGAAAAGTTGAGACTTTTAATACCCATCTAGCGGCTGTCAGATGTCACTTTTTTTAAAAAGTACTATCTTGGGAGTGGAAAAGTTGTCGAGAATAGAGGTTCCTTGCCGCCATGTGCCCCGTCGAAACCACGAGGTCAGTCAACGTGAGCGAGAACCGGAGAACAGCCAGAAAGTCAAACTGTTTTCTGCGATAAGCGAGGGATTGGAATCTTAAACGCGCGCCCCTGTCGCCTCCCGGGGCGTTATCAAGAAACGCCCGCGGAAATACTTCTCATCACTCAAGCGCTCTGTTGGTCCAAGGAGAGGTTCCTCCCGCCCACCCCTTGGCGGAGTCAGTAACGGTTCATGGTGGTCCCTATATATTGTTGGCCCCAATTGGGCATCGACAGTATAGGCCTGCCTTTCACAACGAAACACTTCATTCTCGATCGCTCTCCATTTCCCTACGAGCCCGAAGACTAGAATTATACTGAAGGATCTGAGTCCCAGTCAATTGGCCCATCCTTGGTTTCGGTACATTTCGTTTGGCACGAATACTTTCTCCAGTTAGTGGTAGTACTAGAGGTTAAACTCCCCGTGGTTAAAGTCCCTCGAATAAACATCCGATCCCCGTTTCATCTCTCAGAGCCTTGAATCCAAGCTAGGCTGAGACGAATTATCTGTGGCTTCTTTGCCAGTCATCTCTGTGTGCGTACGTACAGAGGCTCGTATAATAGCCTCTCGACCACCCCCGTAGAATTCGCTCCGAGTAGCACTGTTAAATCAATTATTGTAAACATCGAGTATCCATCGCCATTATTCCATTTTAAACTATTTATTGTGTATACTGTGTAAATATTAATGTTTATTTTTGTTCCTACTTTTGCATAAGCCTCATAGCCCGCAGCCTTCATTAGTTTAATAACGGCCAACTACACGCTATCGTTTGTATTTAAAATCCCTCGCACTCCTTCAGGAAATGTTAGTCCCCAACTTCTCCCACTTCTATCCCCCATATCTGTCGTGACCCGTGTTGAGTCTAGGTCACTCGTTTGACCTTGAACGCCCACGCATCTCGGGTAGAAGTGACGTATATGTTGGTGGTCATTCTACGACAAACAGCAAACGAGGAAACATTTAAAACACAAGTATTCAAAGCTCGTACGAACACAAATCATAAGAGCAAAGGCTCGAATGATAAAATAAAAAAAATCATAAACTGTGAAACAAATCTAAAAGCAAAATGAAAGCGTTTACCAGGCAACCTGGCACAAATCGCCATCATCCTCATTCAAATAATTTTTCCATAATCCTCCCCCCTCTCCTCATCTATGAATATTATCACCATCACTTATCCTCCTCTTACACAATTCTTTCACCTCTTATCCTACCCCAATCCCACGCAGCTGTGAAATGACCCATTCGTGAAGCGTAGTGAGGTAAATAAAGCGATCTACACCTGTGTTAAAAAAATATGGACCAATAAGATCATCTCCAGTAATCGCTGGCCATATCATCAAGTGTGAAAGGTGTTCGATTTCTTCATCATAATGTGTGTTTTCCTCAGACCAGAAATAAATACTGCTTAGACAAATGGACCAATCATCCGGAAAAAATCTTTCTTGATTCAAAAATAGGAAATTTTCGTCAAAGAGATTTATTTGCATGCAACTTCATGTGCGTTCATATCCACATCGGACAACTCGTTCATATATGACTACTTAAATGGTTTCAATCGCAAATCTCGTTTCATAATTTTTCTGACTGTTACCAGGGGAATACCAGGATCAGATCTCATTCGAGTAGATTGGTTAGGCTTGGTGCATGACGGCCAGAACGTTTTGCGTCAAGGACACTTCTAAGGCAAAACTCCTTCTCCCAAGCATATATGGTGTGATGCTTTGGGGTAGGCTTATTTAATCGTATAGCTTCTAGCCATATACCTTGTCTAGCATGACTATGCACCTATACACTGGTTAATTTTTCATTACTATAGACCTACGTATCAGCCATGATGTCAATCAATCTGAAATAGACAAAGTATTATGGTTAAAAATTAAATATAATAGTGCCCAGGGGCTTTTTACCCACCCTGTACAAATTATAGTTATTGAGATTGTTCGCCCCACGTGAGGAAAGCCGTTGGTGAGGCCTCTTTTAATGTTCTGGATCTCTTCGCGCTAATTTCGGATGACCAGAAAGGATCCAATAGGAACGGTTTATATGGTATTACCCCATTAGCATTAATAGTGAAAATAATAAATTTGATTTAATCTTAATAATGAAATCTAATCATAGAAATCCTAAATAATATCAGCATTAAGAGAGTTATGTGCACTTTTCTATGCGTTTATGTATACGGTAAAAATAAATGTACAAAATACAATTGAATTGTATTAAAAAAAACCCCGATTTTCCAATCTCCTGAAAACTGTTTCTCAGTTCTCTCTTTAAACATCTCTCAATTTTATTTTCAGATATTTTCCTCCCTATGATACATGTTTAGCCGTTATGCTTTTCTTAATTAATAACCCCAAATAATTCAAACTTCCCGAGGATGTCATAAGTAAATAACGAAAGTATAGAATAAACAAGATCAACAGACATAAGTTGCGTGCTCTCAATTATTCTAATTTATGACCATATGACCTTCAAAACTAACTTTCAATAATTCCCGGACTAACCTTGGGAGGACTTTGACAATTATATCATTCGAGAGAGAATGAAAAACAACATTAAGGTTTCAAATTTCGGTAGAATTGGCCGAAAATTACGATGTTATGTCAAATAATTCCCGGACTAACCTTGGGAGGACCTTGGCAATTATGTTACTCGAGAGAGAATGTAAAACAACATAATTCAGGAGATCATCCATTTAACAGAGATTTGAGGGTCTTTCCCATAGCACCAGACGCCACCATGATAAATTAATCAATTCTGAATCCAAACCAGGAAACCGTTTCACTGACAGCGGTTCGAGGAGGTGGGGGAGGGGGGGGACTTGCCCACGCTTCTTCATTGAGCAGAGCTCCCCACCATTGGGGGCGTTGATTCATATTGGCAAATTGAAGCGAACAATTCAAATTTTGTACGAACTCAGCCCCAAAAGATCAAGGCTGAAGAATGTAGGATTTTGACTCCCCCCCCCCTTAATACAGTTGAATAGGGTCTAAATATTAAGGGAATGGTAATCTCCCTCCCCCCCCCCGTGCAAGAGGGGGCCTTCTATGGACTATTATTAACAATGGCATCCAGAGGAGCGACATGCCCTTCCTGCCCCAGTACCCGCGAAGATGTCTGGTGTGGAATGGGCAACGATAGGATAGTTGACATATAGATAACATGGTGCCCTTCCGGCCCCATCACAGAGACTGGTAACTGTTACCACTTGAGTCGTCGTTGTCTCGCGGGTACCCAAGGCACCAGGCTTTAATAGTGTTGGGCATTGGGGTGCGATTAGTGCGGCGACCGGTTTGCGCCCTAATAACCCCATTCTCCCGTGCGATGGACTCCTGCGACCACACTGGAGGGCATAAGGTTGAACTGCGTTAATGCGGGCAGGATTTAATGCCCTTTTGGCAGTCAAGTCGGCTAATTTTGTAATTTGATTTGTAATTTATTTTTTAATTTTAATTTTGAATCTAATTTTTTCATTTTTAATTTAATTTAATTTTAATTTATTTTTACTTTTAATTTAATTTCTAATTTAGTTTTTATTTTTTAAAAATTTTAATTTAATTTTTATTTATTTTTTCAAAAGTAATTTTAACTCATTTAAAAAAAAACGCAATAGCAACGAGGCCGTATAAATTTTGTGAGGAGAGATCTGTAAAGAAAGTGAAAATGTGTGGAAGATATTTGGGCACAGATACTAACTACTACAGGAATTGCGGCCGGGATGGCGAACTGCGGTTGTTGGGGCAAGGAGGGTGGGGGGGGAACCGAGCTTCCAGGGTTCACTTGACCTCCCTTTGCGGGTGCTTAAAAAGATATATACGGAAAATAAGGTGATGGGGAGTAAGATAAAACCCAGAACCCAAACCGGAGCCACGGAGCCAAGAAGGGAGAGAGATGAACCAGCCCCTCTTCTCGGTCCCGACCAGGAATGAATGGACAAAAGCTGACTGGCGACTAGCCTGCGATATTAGTCGCCGGCCGAGGAAATATGTGAGAATGAACTTGTAGAGAAAGTGTCGAAAAGAGGCTAAAATGGAAAGGTCGAGAAGTAATACAGCGCAGGTAGGCTGAATCTAGTTTGACATTAGGGGCGAGACAGAGTGCCACTCTTCTAGGCTAATTAGATGCCACCAGGAAGAACACTTGACATAAGAAATGGCCCTCTAAATAACAGATATGTTTTTCCCTACCACAACCGCATCCTTCAAATATACCTGCAACCATTAATGTTGAAATCTACATACCTGTCAAGGCGATCAGTATGTAAGCTACCATTCCATTGACTTCAACATTCGACGAAAACGTTTCGATGGTCACTTGATTCATGATAAAATTTATCAACATGTCAACATTCGGTATGTTAGTAATCCATTAGGAATATGGTGTTTATTTGATTATAAAGTACACGACCTATTACATGCTGTTATATGATATGCCCCTCGCAAAAGTAGAGTAGATAAACGTTGAAGGATATGGGAGGCAAGCTATGAAGAGATCTGTTCACATAGAGACTCTTCTGCATGGATTAAAATGCCAGAAACCTGTACGTATTTTACAAACAAAAGTGCCCGTGAAGGAGAAGTAAGTCCAATAAGTCCAAGAGGTAGTGAGGTGTTCCATCTAAGGCTGGTATTAGTTTGCGGGAGAGTAGATAACAGAATTGGAGACCTGCGAACAGTAAATGGTGTATTTTATAACACTCTCAAGGATCCTGCACTGCAAGGAAACCTATTCGAGAATGATAACGAGTACCAGGGTAGAGATGTATGACAGGCATCATTGGCACAGATACCCTCACAACTGACACATTTATTAATTTGCCCATTTACTGCGTCTACTACTCTCAAATTTTAGTATCAGTTTGAAGAACGAAGAATTAAAAATTACCTCAGAGCTGATCTTCGAGATGTTGCTGTCCAATAAGCATGAACTTATATTGATTGAATTAACTCTCAACTCATTGATTACTTTGTCAAGATCTTGATCATCATACTCCCGACCTGACAAAAACGATCAACAAAATGTTCTTGATCCTGTAAGACAGGTGGCAAGTTTGATTTTAATGCGACCACTTTGTGGTTGTTAGCGGAATAAGAATAATCTGAGACTGAACATTCAAAATAAGGCAGATTGAAGGAAACGACGCAAATAGGATAATTTTCACCAAAAAAAATTAATAATGGAAATTTTAGATTAATATGTTGTTAATAGAGGGTGGCCAAAAAACCCGAAACAATAGGCTTCACTTCTTAATTCAACAATTAAGAAATGAAGCCTATTGAAAGGTTGGGGTGGGGGCGTTTTATGGGGTCACCATGTATTTCGCCCCTACAACCATTTCGTAATGGTTGTTTCTATTGAATTTAATTGATTCTTTAAAACTTAGACTTCAACTAGTTGCCCGTAACGTAGGGTTGGCGCGCTTCAACGCGACTAAATACCCCCCCCCCAGCATTTTTCCCCGCAAGGGGTTAGATGGGATAGGGGGTAATGCCCCTACTACAACTGAAACATGGTGGAGTAGCGTGCTCTCTCAACCCCAGTGCCCCATGAGAGAGTGGGGGCTTTCTCGGTTTTTTTGCACCTCGTTGAATCCCATTATCTTTTCCAAGCCTGGTTAGGCCCAACTAAGGGTGAAAGAGGGCGTTAAACTTTCCTAAATAAATAATAATAACCTATCCTTTTGTCAATGCCAAATTGTCGAAGGGTGCCAAATTTGCCCTTCATAGCAATGGGGTGCCAAGCACGCCCCTTCACAAACTCCCTCCATGCACACCGATCATTCACGCTATCATCCATTCCCTCCCCAGTCAGCTTTTCTTCTCTCACACAATCAACTCACCATTACATGGTCTTCCAACCTTTCTTACACACTCACTCTCGGCCATTCCCTCCACAAGACTATTTCCCCTTCATTCTTCTTCCATGTCCATTCCACCTCAAAACACTTTCAGTCACAACATCATTCACCTTCTTCTTCACACTATAAACATCTCACACCCACTCATCCTTCACTCTATGCACCTTTCTCACACCAAGCATCCCTCTCAACATCCCATCCACAGTCTCACTCGAGAGATCTTTCCTTCTCCTGCCATACTCCAGTCTCACTCCCATACACCAAGATTACACCAGCATACTCATGCACCAGCTTCTTCCTAATACCCCCCACCACACTCACACCCTTAGCCTTCACTAGCACATTTTTACCATTTAAAATCTTGCCATTGCACATCTGCTTCATCTGTACCATCATCGCTTACAATGCATCCTAGGTACAACCTCACACTCGTTCAAGAATGACGTCACATTCTCACACGCAAGTACCATTTCCCTCCTCTTTACATTCACTTTTACCCTCCTCCTTACACACCCAAAAAAGGCTACACTCTCAGCAACCTACACCAGGTCATCAACGCATACCAACATAGAACACATCTTTCACCATTCCTCCCCAACCCCGCGATCAAACTCCTCCTCCTCGGTCATCTTTCACCCTAACTGACGCTTTAATTTCAACATTATTACAATTTCACATCATACAATAATTTACCATTCACTCTAGCCTAATTAGCCCCTGCTATATCTCTTTCTCCAGGTCCATAAACTCATCATACACTTTACTTCTTTACTCCTTGTTTGTAAGCGAACCCTTGATCCACACATACTTTACCCGCCCTCACCTTCCTCCCACCTGTGCTTCATTCCCTATCACTCTCTTAGTTATCCTTCTTACACTCCCACTCAGAATTTCTTCCATACACTTTGGCCTATAACACAGTAGATTTCTCCCCCTGCAGTTCTCGCATTCACGTATCTCCCCTTTACCTTTATACAATGGCACTACTGCACTCCTGCCGTCTCTTGGCACCCTTCCACTTTCAAATACCTTACAACAGAGCCCCTAGACCCATTGCATAACACACCAACACTTTTTAGACCTTCCATTACACTAAAACCCTCTTTCAACTAACAAGGATATCGCTGCTAAGATTAAAATTTAAAATCTAAAAAAAAGCAGCCATGGTTAATTTTTTAAAATTTTCTGAACTTCTGCAATTATAATAATTTAAAAAGGAACTCGAAACTAAATTTTCCCCCGTTCAAAATATGTTGCTAAAATATAGTTATAGAAGAAGATATATAAAAATAAATTTTGAGGTTTTAAAATTTGACAAAATTTCGATACTTATATTTATTTCTGAACTTCAACATTTTGTTTTTTGATATAAAAGAATTATTAGAAATAACTTTGATAAAAAACATAAGTCATAACCAAACTAAGATGAAATTATTGTTCAAATACTCAAAAAAATCCCCTTCTTAAATAACACTGGTCAACACACATTTTTCATCAGAGACCTTACTATACTTTTCTAAATGCATTTTCCATGTTGAATCCGAATCTATCTTCGGTTTTGATCTAGCACGTACCGTTTTTAAGATATGCCCCAAATTCAAAATGGCCGCCGTATTGCTCTATTGCATGCATCATTATTGTACTGCTAAGATGAGCAAACTAGATGCTTCGTGAGTTCTTGCTGGTTAAAGGGGTATAGAGAAGAATTCATTTACATTTGAAACCCGCATGCATATTTTGCGCAATTATTTATAATTCTGTTTTATGCTTTCAGGTTCCTCATGTGATGTGCATCTTCTAAGCTGCTTCTTCTCTGTTGATCATAAGAGGATTCCAAATATTTCCACAAAGCAGTAACAATGCCTCGAGAGTGCAAAAAGCATCCAGATAAATTCTGTTATGTATGTGGGCATTTTACAACAAAATCTCAGTAGTGTACTATCCCCAATGATATAAAGAAAATGTACAAACTCTAATTCGGTTGCCCTCTGGGTGACCAAGATAGAGCATGGGCACCACAACAAATTTGTACTTCCTGCTCTAATGGATTACGTGACTGGATTAACAAAAAGAAAGCTTAAATGCCCTTCGCTATTCCTATGATATGGAGAAAGCCCAGAGATCATCTCAAAGATTACTATTTCTGCAGTGTGACCACAAAAGGGTTTTCTTCAAAGAACAAGCACCAAATTATTTATCTAACCATGGATTCGGCGTGCAGACCAGTTCCACATGATGTATCTTTGCCAATTCAATTCCAGTTCCACCTGATGATATCAGTGATGATAGCAGTACTGAAGGTGCATGCACATTAGATGCGGATGTTGAATATGAGGATGCTAATTCTGAGCCAAAGTTATTTACTCAGGAAGATTTGAATGATCTTGTGAGACATCTGTCACTGTCGAAGGAGAAAGCAGAACTTCTAGCATCTCGACTACAGGAAAAAATTTTACTCGAGAAAAATGCGCATGTGAGTTACTTTAGAAAGCGTAATCGTGATTTAACTTCATTCTTCACAGTTAATGGACCTCTCTACTACTGCCATGATATAACTGGATTGTTCGAAGCCTTGTCACAAACATATGAGGCGTCGCTTTATTGATGCTTCTAAGACGAGTCTGAAAGCTGTCCTCTTGCACAATGGCAATGAAAAGCCTTCCATTACTATCGGCCATTCTGTCCACCTTAAGGAGACATATGACAATATGGATATTCTTCTTAAAGCCATAAACTACCAACCCCATCAGTGGTACATCTGTGGTGATCTAAAAGTCATAGGCATGGCTATCCCTCTTCCTGTGGGATAGCCGTGCCACTGCAAAACATTATGACAAGCGTGACTGGTCACTTCGATCTACATATGAGCCTGGAATAAGCAGTGTTGAGTCTGTTCCCCTGGTAGAGCTTTAGAAAATATATCTGCCACCTCTTCATTTGAAACTAGGTCTAATGAAAAACTTCGTGAAAGCAATGGCTAAGGACAATTCTCAGGGATTCCAATATCTGTGCAAAAAAATTTCCCAGCTGAGCGCGTCAAAACTAAAAGAAGGCAGGTTTTAGCAGACTCTGACTTCGAGAAGACCCTCACTCCTCTTGAACTAAATGCATGGCTAGCCTTCAGGGGGTTATGTGCAAACCTTCTGGGGATCAACAAGTCACCTGCATACAGAGATGGCGTGGAAAACCCTCTTCAATCCTATAAAGAAATGGGATGCCGTATGTCACTTAAAATCCATTTCCTGCATTCGCACCTAGACTTTTTTTCAGAAAATCTTGGAGCCGTAAATAACGAGCAAGGTGAACGTTTCCACCAGGATATCAAGACCATGGAAACTCGCTATCAAGGATTTTGGAATCAGAGTATGATGGGAGATCATTATTGGATGTTGTATCGTGATAATCCTGAGAAAAAATTCAAACGCAAATCCCATGCACAACGTTTATGAATTCAAGTTTTGACTTATTAGCCCTTCAACCATTGTTTACCATTCTTATACATGCAATATAAGTACCATTAACTTTATGATTCTTGTGGAATAAACAAAACATGGCTATTTATTTTTATCATATGTTTACGCCTAAAGAGAATGATAAATTTTAGAGTTTCTATATCTTAAATGCATCATTTTGTGTCAGTTCAACTTCTCAATGCACATGGAGATATGCAGAAGGCAATTTTTTTCTAGCAATGGTGCTATGCAACCATATATCACCAGTTTCGGCAAAGAAATAAGAGTAAAACGCTACATTCTATCAGCGACGGTGGTCATATTGCATTTTCGAATATCTCGAAAACCTGATGTGCTAAAGAAAAACTAAAGTCAGATTGGAAATCAGCGAGAAAAGTGCCATGAGAAAAGTTTGCTCAGGTCCCTGATGATTAAAAGAAGTTCAAATTTATTGGTCAGTGTTATAGAGTTAGTGATGATAGTGATGATGATGATGATATAGCCGCGGACACATGGAATTTTTCATTTTTCTTATTCCTTGGGTATGTCTATAAATATGTTGGATATAGGGCTGCACGTGTGTCCAATACATCTGGAAAGCAAAATAGAAGTACAAGTTTTCTTATAACTTTCTTTTTAAATATCTAAAATAGTGATGCTATTGAACTGTATGAAATTCTGGTATCAATAAGCTGTATGTTACACTCAAACATGTCTTCATAACGCATAATATTTATCGATTAATATGATATTCAATATCAACAGGATCTGATAATGATATGATATGATATTGGCGGAAACACGTAACTACATATACCGTGGATTAAAGCAGTCTGATATCCTCACTGCACGAGGAAGGTCTCTGGATATGAAGCCACCGGAAAACCTCTGGCAAGACCTGCAAGTGGCCGTCAGACGTCGTCAGCCAGCCTCCTATGAGCGAATGGAGCCAAACATCACACCTCTAAGTTGTCGCACCCAGTTGGAGAGGATGCCTGGTAGAATAAATGGTCTCATCACTGACAAGGGGCTTTCAACAAGCTACTGAGCTTCATGTATCAGTTTGGTGTTGCGGTAATTTTTACAGAGCTTCATCTGCTTATCTGTTATATGTTGTTGATGTTACATGTTTTGGTAAATTTTGTATTTTGTTCATTCTTTTTGATTGATGGTGCATATATAACTTATTACTATTTATTCGTCCGTATTTCACCGTCATATTCATATTGATATGTAAATAAAAACGTCAACACCCGGCATTTCTTTAATTTCCAAAAAATCAATTTCCTTGGGCCTTAAAAATACATCTATTATATATCACATGTCATGTGATTTTCGATTATTATGAACAAAAAAGCCCGTGCCCCCTCCTCTAGAAAAACACTTGTCTTGTCTCTAACTGAATTAAAACCTACACTTCGTTATTCAAAAGGCTTCTTGAATCAACCTTTTTGGGGGTTGAAGATGGTAGCGCTTCATGACACAGATTCAAATCCAACCCCTTTATTCATTTTCATATAACGGTTAAAATAGTTTGCCTTATAGGTCCGTTTCCATATCTTCCATTTTTTTTCTTAAGCTTCAATGGTATACGTAATCATTTCCTTAGCGCGTTTTTCCGGGTTGTGTTACTTGTTTTCATTTCCTTGGGCCTTAAATATATATATATATATATATATATATATATATATATATATATATATATATATATATATATATATATGATGAAAATCAATGCAATATCGCAAGAAAAGATGAGAAATTAAACCACATTCTCCGAAGACAATTTAATTCAGAACAGTTTCGGTGTATCTCTCACCCTTTTTCAACTGACACTGGATAGAAAATATAAGAAAAGTGCATACAAGCATAACAGGTCGTGAAATATCCCCTCTTTTATCCCCAATCCCCTACTTGTGGCTAATATGGGGATGGGGGTTAGGCCTAAACATATTGAAGGGCTGACATTTTACTATTTTGTTTATTTGCTTTCGTATTACAGGATTAAAAAAAATTGACCCTCAGATAGATTTATATTAGAAACTGACGATATCAAGCTGGATTCTACGATTCTTCTCTTAACATAGTTAGCCGATTTAAATACCATTTTACTTCCATTGAAATCGATCGTATGATTCTTGTCTCTAACATGGCAAAATATTCCACTGCTTTCGCTGCCCACTCTAATATCTCTTTTGTGTTCGTACAATCTCTTGTCTAGATTTCTCCCCGTTTTCCCTATATAAACTTTATGGCAATCGTTGCATGGTATTGCATATACTCCTATGTTATGATGTTCTTTGGGTTTCCTGGCAATCATCAATTGGTTTAAGGAATTAATATATTTAAAGGCTAGATTAATGCCCGCTTTTCCAAATATGTCCTTTAAACTATTTAATTTATTATTAAATGGCAATGTTATACATTTGTTGAAGTCGTTAGTGCGGGAAGGCTTATTACCATAGAATGTTTTCCTAGCTGCAAAATGGGCAGACGATATGAACCAATCGGGGTAATACAAATTAGAAAAAATGGTCCTGATAATGACAATTTCTTCATCTAAATAGGAAGGATGACATATTTTGTATGCTCTATTAAAAGGTTAGAATTTACCAATTTTTTAACAGTATTATCGTGAAACGAAAAATAATGTATATAGGCATTCGAGTGGGTTGGTTTCCTATACACGACAAGTTTTAATTCATGGTGATCTTTATTAATGAGGACATCTAAAAAGGGTAATCTATTATCATATTCCCATTCATATTTAAATTTGATGGAGACATGCAGATCATTCAAATTATTAAAAAAGGTATCAAAATCATGGCCATTAGGCCATACAGAAAATACATTGTCAATGTACCTTAACCATATAAAGTTAGGGGGAGAAATTGTGGGAAGGAGTTCAGTCTCAAAATATTCCATGAAGAGACATGCCCATATCGGAGATAAACTATTTCCCATGCTAAGGCCAAATATTTGTCTATAAAACTCATTATTTACTCGAAACACATTTTCAGAGAGACATAATTCAACTAAATCGATAAATTTACTCGTAGAAATGGGAAGATCCAAATCAAGTCTAGGCATGATTTCCCGCAGAAGGCCCATGGAACCAGAACTTTGGTAAACAAAGAGTTTACATCAAAGCTCACAAGTTTTTCATCCGGTAATTGCAAGTGGTTGAGGCGGTCAACGAAATCTTGAGTGTTCATAATGTGTGAAGATGAGATTCTTCCAACTGCTGGAGATAAATGCTTGGCGAGCCATTTGGAGAGCTTATAAGTGGGAGAATTAATATTGGAAATGATTGGGCGTAAGGGACATCCCTCTTTGTGGGTCTTTATGAGCCCTTCCTTCTACGGAAGTGAAGAGTTCGTACTCCTGAATTGTTTAATTAAATCTGTACTTTTCAGTATTTTCTTCAATTTGTTGTTAAAATTGCTTGTTTTGTTATTGAGCGGATCACTTTGTAGCTTTTCATATGTGTTCACATCATTAAGAAGTTCATTTAGTTTATCATTATAACTATGTTTGTCCAAAATGACTAACTGATTCGTTTTATCGGATTTGATTATACAGCCACTAAAGAAATTCACCACTTATTTGCTCATGTGAGGATTTGGCTATGGATACTAAATGGTCTAGTGAGAACTCATCGCATGACTTAATTGAAAAGCTTAAACCGTATCCTAACGCAAATTGAAGAAAATACTGAAAAGTACAGATTTAATTAAACAATTCAGGAGTACGAACCCTTCACTTCCGTAGAAGGAAGGGCTCATAAAGACCCACAAAGAGGGATGTCCCTTACGCCCAATCATTTCCAATATTAATTCTCCCACTTATAAGCTCTCCAAATGGCTCGCCAAGCATTTATCTCCAGCAGTTGGAAGAATCTCATTTTCACACATTATGAACACTCAAGATTTCGTTGACCGCCTCAACCACTTGCAATTACCGGATGGAAAACTTGTGAGCTTTGATGTAAACTCTTTGTTTACCAAAGTCCTGGTTCCATGGGCCTTCTGCGGGAAATCATGCCTAGACTTGATTTGGATCTTCCCATTTCTACGAGTAAATTTATTGATTTAGTTGAATTATGTCTCTCTGACAATGTGTTTCGAGTAAATAATGAGTTTTATAGACAAATATTTGGCCTTAGCATGGGAAATAGTTTATCTCCGATATGGGCATGTCTCTTCATGGAATATTTTGAGACTGAACTCCTTCCCACAATTTCTCCCCCTAACTTTATATGGTTAAGGTACATTGACAATGTATTTTCTGTATGGCCTAATGGCCATGATTTTGATACCTTTTTTAATAATTTGAATGATCTGCATGTCTCCATCAAATTTAAATATGAATGGGAATATGATAATAGATTACCCTTTTTAGATGTCCTCATTAATAAAGATCACCATGAATTAAAACTTGACGTGTATAGGAAACCAACCCACTCGAATGCCTATATACATTATTTTTCGTTTCACGATAATACTGTTAAAAAATTGGTAAATTCTAACCTTTTCCTTAGAGCATACAAAATATGTCATCCTTCCTATTTAGATGAAGAAATTGTCATTATCAGGACCATTTTTTCTAATTTGTACTACCCCGATTGGTTCATATCGTCTGCCCATTTTGCAGCTAGGAAAACATTATGGTAATAAGCCTTCCCGCACTAACGACTTCAACAAATGTATAACATTGCCATTTAATAATAAATTAAATAGTTTAAAGTACATATTTGGAAAAGCGGGCATTAATCTAGCCTTTAAATATATTAATTCCTTAAACCAATTGATGATTGCCAGGAAACCCAAAGAACATCATAACATAGGAGTATATGCAATACCATGCCACGATTGCCATAAAGTTTATATAGGGAAAACGGGGAGAAATCTAGACAAGAGATTGTACGAACACAAAAGAGATATTAGAGTGGGCAGCGAAAGCAGTGGAATATTTTGCCATGTTAGAGACAAGAATCATATGATCAATTTCAATGGAAGTAAAATGTTATTTAAATCGGCTAACTATGTTAAGAGAAGAATCGTAGAATCCAGCTTGATATCATCAGTTCCTAATTTAAATCTATCTGAGGGTCAATTTTCTTTTAATCCTGTAATAAGAAAGCAAATAAACAAAATAGTAAAATGTCAGCCCTTCAATATGTTTAGGCCTAACCCCCCCCCCCCCCGATTAGCCACAAGTAGGGGATTGGGGATAAAAGAGGGGATATTTCACGACCTATTATGCTTGTATGCATTTTTTCTTATATTTTCTATCCAGTGTCAGTTGAAAAAGGGTGTGAGATACACCGAAACTGTTCTGAATTAGATTGTTTTCCGAGAATGTGGTTTAATTCCTCATATATATATATATATATATATATATATATATATATATATATATATATATATATATATATATATATGTTCAATCCTGTAAAATATAAATTGTTTAAATAATGCATTAGTTTGGTTACATTAAATGTCGACGTTGATATTAGTCCCCCCCCCCACATTTTTTTTAAAAATATGCTTGTTTTGAGTTTTGTTTTGTTTGTTTTTTAATTATATTTTTTCAGAATCGGTTAAAACCGAATTTTTAAAAAAATTAAACGAATTTGAAATTTTAGAATAATTTTCAACACTACTCCAGATGTTAGCTTCAGCATAGTTGACCGGGCAACGACTGACCTTGCAGGATAAAAGTGAAGCAATCTACTTCAAATCTTTTTAACACGTTATGTCTCAGCACTCGTTATTGGGTCATTCCAAAGGATCGCAATTTTTTATGACTTTAACAAAACTTCGATCGAACAATTAACACAAACATTATTACACTTTAGCACTTAAATTCGCAATTACTCGAAAATAATAGATTTTAAATTATTCGCGCCGTACTCGGCCTGTTCCTTCGTAAGTAAATATTTACAAGTCCAACTTAAACAGTTATACGCAAGCCATAAAAATATTGCGTTATATGTATTTGTTCGTTTTCCGCCAATTCCATCATTTCAATTTCTTTCTTCATCATTGGCAGAAAGCAACCACATTGAGGAAGACCTTTTCTACTAGTGCATATCTCATGGATGCTGCGCTCTAGTCCTTGAAAGTACTAAGAGTTTTCGCTACTCCGGGGATATTAGACATTTCACAAATCTTCTGGAGCACATGTAAGTAATTGCTACCTTTAGGTCTTGACGTGAAAGTTGTACATATATAGATATGAATCCCACCCCTGTAAGGAATTTTTGCGAATTAGGAAATAATATTTCCGAAGAAAAGTTTTTCCGTTTTCTGTTTCTTGAGGTTTGTTGGATTCATTTTCATCATTCTTTCGCGCTTATGAAAGATTTATAGATATATAGATATATGGATACATATACAGAGTTCTATAGGGAGTAAGCCGTTTGTCTCTTTTGTGAGTGGTTTGGTTACCAAGGATGATTTGTCACCGAGTTTTAGTACTACTCCCGACGTATCCCGGTAGGTTTCTTGGTACAGCTTAGTGGCTACTGTTTCGATTCTTTGAGAGTGCTTTATACGTGATCCACTAACTCCAAAGCGTAGTTATTTTTTTTTTCTTTATTATAGGCTGGGAAAGGTGATCAGGGATTTACTTAAAGGTAAAGAATTCTTGGAGCTGGATTCAGTATTCTTTATGCGGCGGGAACTTGGAAAGTCTTCAGATGTGTCTTTCTTGATAGATTATAAGTGTTCATCCTAAGGTACTTTCCAATTTCACTTATACATAAACGGCCCATACACACGGCGATATTTAAAAGATAACATTATAATTACATTAATTCATTTTGCTATGTTTTTCATTAATATAGAATCTTACAATTCATTTTAATTATGTACAAGTAACTAATAAGATATTTTCCTTTGATCTTTCTTCGAAAGATTGAGTTCATATTTAGGACGTTCGATAAACAAAATGAGTTCATATATAGACCGTTTACTAAATTCAAATTGAAGTTTGAGAATTCAGTTAATTGCATATGGCTTTTTTTTATTAAAGCTATATTAATTCTTCCAAAAATAAAATAAAGCTATTACATTAATTCTTTTTATAATTAATTTAAGGACTAAGCTTTTGACATTTAATTTACGGAAATGGTGGCATCTGGGTAGATACCTTCAATAGTGCTATTTCTCTCATTTTTATGTTCAAATCACAATTTTCTCTTTTCAATCATCGTTTAAGCCCTAATTATATTAAATATAGAGAGGAAATGGGATTGTAATTGTTAACTACATACTTTTCAACCGATTTTTTAATTAGACAACCAAAATTATTATTTTCTTGTCTTTTTTGCTTTGTAAAACGGTTCTAAAGCTCCTCGAATTAACAGAAATATAGCAATGATTTAATTAGTCCTACAAATAAAAAAAATTATAAAGAAATTACAGAAATTGGAAAAAGTCTAACTAAGCTATATATTTTTTAACGTTAGGAGATATTTACATTATAATGTTGACGGTATTTGCTATTATAAAATTAACTAATTATTTGGGGGGTAGGCCGAGCTTTGAAATTCAGGAAAACGGTGGTTCTTAGTTTCAGCAAGTTTGTCCTAAGTAGCCTTGCATGAGTTTATCCTCGTTTCTATAATGGTTCTGGCACTATCTTTTAGGCGCTCGTTATTATTTTTGTAGTTTTGTTTTAATTAACTGTAGTAGTGCCATGCTTCCATAGATCCTACCAGCTTAGGAAAAAAAAAATCTGTCATTTGACCACTGTCCTTTCGGACTTTTCCAAAATGATAGGTAATATTATACGTAATAGTGTTTTTTTAGAGCATTTATCTATAGGGATTCCATTTCATAGAATGTTATTTCATAAAACTTCAAAGTGCTCATTTGTGAGGTGTCTTTGAATGTCTTATTCCATTTTACGATGTGGTTCTTACAGTTCTAGCCGTAAATTTCTAGTTGTACACTTATTTACTTAAATATCAATGATTTAAAAAAATATGTAAATTATTATTTTATTTTCTTTGTTTATATATTAAATTACAATGCCCATCTAATCTTATTAGCATTGGTTTTCTGATATATAGCAACATATTATTTTCCCGCGTCATAGTTTAATTTTAGTCCTGTAGTTCTTTCATGCACTAGCCAGCTATGGTCTTGACTTGGATTTGGTCCAGTTCTATAAATCTTTTGCTGTTCACCTATCGGCTTATCTTCATTTGCTACCATTAGTTTCAAAGAGTCTGAGGCCCTTATTTTCATGTTTAAATCTCCAAGGTTCATTCTTCTAACACCATTTTTCATTTTTTATTTTCGAATCGGTATTTTTAGCGACAAACATACCGCTAGAAATTTGGTTTTAATAGTGAGGATGGGGTAAGCAGAGGTCTCGCCCGACTCCCCACCTCTTTTAAGGAGGATGAATTCCTGGCAAGTTGTAAGGACATATAATACCACCCGTAGCCGTTTACTTATTGATTCAGTGATAGCAGTTGATCTCGGCGGTATGTAAATGACCACTCTAAAGTATGTGAACGACTTGGACAGTGTACGAGCTGATTTGGATTTGCTAATCACGAGACTTAACTTCATTAAATCAAAGAAGGTCTCGCAAGGATTTTCTGGCAAACTGAGAGAGAATATATCGTCATAGTAAGTATTATAATTCAACTGGTGATGTATTGTAACTAACGCATAATAGAAATCACCACCTGCTGCATTACAAACCGGACCATTTCAAACTGTTTAAGAAGCACTTAAATGTAAAGGTGTTCCGAGCGCACTTAATGCCGAAGCAAGATCGATCATTTAGATGCACAAGGTCGTGGTAGAACCACTGCTGCATGTAGACCTTGATGAGGCAATACTCGGCCCAGCGATACGAGTGCGCACGTGAAGGGTGTATATATGTTCGACTCTGGGAGGAGACTCATTGGATACACGGGCCTATACTCTTATCCGAACTTTTAGAGGTGATGAGTCGGTAGTTGAACCGAATACTGAACTCCTAGAGAACGTCTGCTTTATCCGTGTTACATGAGAGGTAAGCTGCAGTTTCAGGGCTTACCCACATCTTGTATTCAGGGGGTCAATTATATTGCTCTTGTTCTGCACATGCTCTTTATTATTATCAGTAGGTCATCCTCTAAACCGGCATCCCTTCTTCCTCTGCATCAAGGCGATCGTCGTCACGCTGTCGGCGGTGAAAACTTAATCAGTGGCGTCCTTCGCGCCCCCGCCCTCCATCTCAGATACTTCCTTGACATCATCAGTGCGACACGATTTTACCAGAAGCCTTCGTGGCGCATCCTGAGCAGGAGGCCACACCAGGAGCGCTGGCATGTCTCAGGGAGTGGATAAGCGACATTATTCTACAAGAGTTCTATGTCTAGCACTATGGAACGGGGTCGCTATTAGCTAAGCAGATTCACTTGGTGGTTATCGAGTTGGATGGCATCAGATTCACTGCAAGGGCGTCCTTTTCATCTTCATCGGGTGCAATAAGTAGGATGTCGGGCATCAGCACCACAAAGTTATCCCCATTTCATGAATTAACCGCAATTGAGAGTCTCTAAGTCATCCAGAAGAAGGGAAAAGTGGTGGTAGAGCCGATATATGGGGTAGAAGTAAAGCATCCAAGGGATACCCTGACCGTGAGATCCTGTGAAACCTGTGTTCGTTGAAACTCAGTAGGATATGTCACTCAGTAACCCCTAGGGGGCATTAGAACTAGTTCTTCTAGGTCGCTTTCTGCGAGCGCATTCGGTATGGGGCAGCATCTGGTGTGGCTGTTCATTGTTTTGACCTGGTTAAGAACCTGTGTGACCTTGAGTCGGATGAAAACGATCGGATCAACTTGAGCGCCCGATAAGAAGGAATGCACAAGACAATGATCACCCAAGGGCAACGGTCCAACCATAAACGCTTACTAGTCACTACAGTCTGGTATTTAGGCGATCCCTTCCTCCCAGAATAGATGGATGGACATTGGACACGGAGTTTATGGTTACTGAAAAGTGATTATAACTCTTATGTTCCTCGGCCTAAAGGTATTTCCTGGTTGTATTACCCTCATATCCCAGTTTGGGGTGATCGTGGAGGATAGAGGGCGCCTGACTTACCTGGTGGACCAGGCGATGGCCCCGTAGCAAAAGCCGGATCACCACGTCCAGTACTCTTGGGAGTACTGTACACCGAATCATTGTTGGCTTCGTCAACCGGATAATATTTCTAGAGATCGCCCTTTACGGAGTCCACGATGCCATATCTGAGTTAGGGCGCTGAGAGACCCCAAGCCTCGATGGGCACCGTCAGCTCACTCCCGCATGGTGGAGTACTAGGCTGACATTGCTGTCACGATGTTACTGAGGTTCCTGCCGGTGGAGTACAAGACCGACATTGCTGTCTCGATGTTACTGAGGCTCCTGCCAGAGAGCTTGGCCTGCAGAGGTGCAGGGCTATTATTAAGTCACCCCGATGGCCTACCTAGAGAGGATGGAATTTGCGTGACGGACTTCTTGGGCAATTTCCCCGGGGTCCGCATTGGCTTAGGTCTCATGGTCGTGAACCGAATTTGTGCTCTAACTCTTGTGGCCGAAGTCATGAATATACAATTCAATCGGAGTACAATTGAGAGCACTCTACGACTGGGCGAGGCGAAATTCGACAAGCAGAACCACCTAAAAGCCACGGTTGAGCAACTAAAGGGGGGTTAAATCCCACAGGCTAAAGACAAGTCATTATAAGAATTCATAAAAGTATCACACGGAAGAGCCATTTCCAAGCCTAGAGGAGAAAAAGACAGTGTCCCAGTAGAATATGGCTGAAACAACTAAATAGAAAAGAGAAGTAAACAGAAAATCGTACTTTTATGGAGGTAGCTCAACACCATCTTTCACCAATACTTGGGTCTTATAGGATTGGGAAGTAAAGGGAGAGGACAAACATATCAAGAATGACAGGATAAAAAAAACAAACATATTACACGTAAAACATGTATACCAAAGAAGATATTGTACACAATAGATGTACATCATACACAAATTTGTACACAACAGATGTCCATCAGTACACGGCACATCTAAACCATAGTATAAAATTATAAATAGCATTTGTGGACCAGTAAATGTATACCATATATAAATTTCCACACATGTGCACCATATACAATTTTCTAAAAAAAAAAACACATGTACTCTAGTGAAAAAGCTTTTGCATAACGCATGTACATCATAGTGCAAATACTATATATATATATATATATATATATATATATATATATATATATATATATATATATATATATATATATATATATATATATATGAAAACACTGTTTCACTCAATAACGAGTAAATAAATATACAAGAAAACTACTGTTATTGGAGCATAAAGTTTATTATTATTATTAAAATGGTTAAGCTTTCTGAAAAGTTTAACAACCTCCATCCCACTATAAAATTCAAGGTTGAATGGGAAAAAGACAATTGCTTGCCGTTTCTTGATGTAAAAGTCTTAAGAATTAATGATAAATCATCCTTTACGGTATACCGGAAACCTACTATTTCCAATTCCTATATACATTTTTTTTCATTCCATGATCTTAAGATCAAAAAAGCAATTGTAATATCTATGTAATGGGTTGAGGAATAACTTCTTGCGGTTTTATCAAATTTATTCATTACCATTAACAATTTTAGAAAAAACTTCATTTTTAATTGATAACAATATGCAATTTAATCAATAATGTATTCTCCGTTGTTATTTACGACTTCTTCCCAACGTTCAAACAGTTTTTCGATGCCTCTGCAATAAAAATCTCTGGATTTTGACTCGAAGAATTCGTCTAACCAAGTTTTTAATTCCACATCAGTATTGAACGAAACGCCGCGCAAATTGTTGGAGAGTGATCGGAACAGATGGAAATCCGATCGAGCCAAGTCTGGCGAATATGGAGGATGCGGCAGGATTTCCCAATTAAGCGTTTGGATGGCATCTTTTGTCATATTGGCAATGTGAGGACGAGCATTGTCGTGTTGCAGAAGGACTTCATAACGTCGATGAGGTCGCTTTTCACGAATAGCTTCGCCGAGTCGATACATTTGTTGAACGTAGAGTTCTGCATTGACAATCTCATTGTTCGCAAGGAGCTCATAAAAAGATGATGCCTTCATAATCCCACCACACACACAGCATCGTCTTTCGTGGATGAAGTCCTTGCCTTATCGCGGAAGTGTTTTTTTATTGTAGCTAAGCCATTGTTTTCGATGGTTCATGTTGACATAAACACACCACTTTTCGTCGCCAATTATGATGTGGTGAATAAATCTGTCCTTATATCCACAAGTAGCCTTGTGACAAGCAAGCAAACCTGCGGCAATCGTGGAGCGTTGAAGTTTGTTGCTTTCGCTCAAAGCGCGAGGAACCCATGAACCGAGTTTTTGAACTTTCCCAACGAATGAAGGTGATTCACTACAGTTTTCTGATCACACTCCAATTGTACAGCTAATTCTCTAGTCGATTGACGAAAATTTTCATGAAGAAGGTCGTTCAATCGATCTTCATCCAACTTAATGGGGCGTTTTTGAAACGTGAAAACCACCATTGAGCTGTCCTTTCTGATAAAGCCTTTTCTCCGTACACAGCACAAATATCGCGACGAGCTTTGGCTGCGTTTGCATTGTTCCCGTCTCGATTGAAAATGAATAACAACAAGTGTCGAAAATGCGCCTTTCTTTCAACTTGACATTCCATTTTGAGGGTACAGAACAAAAATTAAATTAACACAACTTTTAAATAAACCGCAATGACTTATTACTCTACTTCAAGACGTAGCCTAAGCAAAAGCCTAATAGTCTATGCTTTTAAGAGACGTAGCCTAACCTTTGTAAATTTTGCTCTCGTTAATTATTATTGTTTCTTAATATGTGTATAAATCACGTCAACAAAACTTAAATCAACGCAACATTAAAAAAAATGCAAGAACTTATTCCTCAACCTAATATTTAAGAGCCTTTCGAATTTGTGACCCCTGTTTTTTACAAGACGAGATCACCTTCATAACATGCATGTTCATTGAATTAAAATATCCACTCTATTGTATAGATGAGAGCCTATCTAAAGCCAGGGAAATATTCTACTGTCTCCAACCCAAAAAATAATCTTACATGTAAAAAGAATTGCTAATCTCTACCATATTCCCCCTTGCTCAACAGACTAAACTCCATTATACAAGGTGTCCCAGAAAAAAGTTAACCGTACTTTGAATTTGTATAACTCAAAACCTATTGGAGATTTTAGAGTCCTGCAAAACAAAACAAATTTAACAACTATTTATCTGTTGATTCTGAAAATTTCATAAAATTCCCTTTTATGATATTAATACATCAATGGGTTTAGTGGAGGCTATCAAAAATATGTTTGCGCAAGGAAGTAAAATAATGAAACGAAGCCTAGGAAGGCTAGGCCACCGTGCACTTTCAAGAGAAGCGTAGGGAGCCTAGGTAGCCTAGGTCACTGTGCGATTCTTCAAGCAAAGCATAGGCCATTTTAGAGTGTTTTTTCAGCCATGCTGTGGTTTGGTCTCGTCATTATTGCTTACTAAGCAAATCAATCCGTTTCTGAGTAAAAGTTTACTTCCATAGAACCTTTTTAATCATGCAAAAGATCAACGCGCATTTACAAACTTTATTAAGACTGGCAGTATTAAACAAGTACAAGATTCATTGGAACAACGTTTTCCAGGTAGGCACCCACCAAGTAAGCCCACAATCGGGAAAAATGTTCGCAAATACCAACATGAAGGAACATGCTTAAATCTAAACAAAGGTCGTTCGGGTCGTATGAGAATAACAGAAAATATCGAAAATGTTCCGATGACACTTCTTCAAAATCCACATGTATCAGTCAGAAAGAATAGGTTGCAATTGTCAAACTCATCATTTAACTACATTATTAAACATGTCTTAAAATGGCATCCCTATAAGATGCATGCAAGACACCAGCTTCTTGAAACTGATTTTCCTCGTCGTAGACAATTTGAAGAATGGCTTCTCCATAAACCTGCTCGTTTCTTGGAAAACATTGTGATTGGTGATGAGGCAGCCTTTTTCATGAATGGAAAGGTAAATAGACATAACATTCGGCAGTATGCGCCGCTGAACCCCCCCTCCCCCAGCATTCAACTTTGACACACGTATTTGGCAGCAGAAAGTATATCTGTGGATCGGAATATGCGAGAATGGCTACCTTGTCGGCCCATTGTTTTACGAGAATAACTTGAATGGTGCTGCCTACCTGAACATGATCCACGAAAGGATATTCCCGGTACTCCGCTAGATTTACGGCAATCAATTCAATAGACTCTGGTGGATTCAGGACGGCACACCAGCTCATAGACAGCTTGATGTAAGAACAAAACTAAGAGAAACGTTGGACAACCACATTGTCGCGCTAAATCATGCAAATAAATGGCCCCCAAGATCCCCTGATTTAACACCGTGCGATTATTTCTTATGGGGATATCGAAAGAATAAAGTGTATGCTACTCCACCACAAAGCATCAGCCAGTTAAGCGATAGTATCACACATGAAGTCAATAGACTTAAGGAAAATCACAAGTTAATCAAAAAGATTGTTCAATCAATGCGATCAAAGGCGCAACTGTACTTGGAAAAAAATGGAGGACATGTGGAAGGAAACGTTGCTTAAAAAATTGAAAAATTAATTTCTATTACTCATAGGAAGTGGTATTATTGTTAAAAATGGATTTAAATATATTTGTTGATATTAACTTCGAAGTTTTATTATTTTACTTCCTTGCGCAAACCTATTTTTGATAGCCTCCACTAAACCCATTAATGTATCAATATCATAAAAGGGAATTTTATGAAATTTATAGAATCGACAGATAAATAGTTGGTAAATGAAACACTTTTTGCAGGATCCAAAAGTCTCCAATAGTTTTTGAGTTATACTAATTCAAAGTACGGTTAACTTTTTTTCTGGGACACCCGGTATATCCCAACTTGACCACCTTCAAATATCCCCTAACTCTCAAAAAATCTTTCCGTTCCACCAAGCCAGAATCGCAAAATAAGGATACAAGCATCTATTTAATCCCGTGTAAAGCCCCAAACTGCCCCTCCTTCTACGTGGGAGAGACAGGAAGGTCATTAAATAAACGCATATATGAACATAGGGGGAGCATTCGTAGAGCGAGCAATTCTTCCAGTCTTTTTAACCATGTAAAAAACGCCAATCATATAATAGATTTCCCTAGTGCCCAAATAATTTACCATTGTAGCGATTATAATAAAAGGAAAATAATTGAATCCTTAATAATCAAAGAAATTCCAAATTTCCATTTGTCAGAAGGCCAGCATAAATGTGGCCCCTATATATCAAACCTCATTCTAAAGGATATTGTTAATCACCTAAAGCTAATGCCTCCAGATTAATGTCTGTCGTAGAACTGCTCATAGTCTGGTCCAATAATTATTCTAGTCCTTGATCTGGACACACCGCTTTTGTTTAAGTCGATGGTATTGAGACCCTATGACTCAATCTACGATCATATATATATATATATATATATATATATATATATATATATATATAGGCTTTAATTCTTACTGAACGTGCGAAGGCTGGTTAGAGGCGAGTTGTGCTACGGCCAGGATTCACACTATAAAAGTCCCACCTGTTACTGGGGGGAGGTTTGTGATTGTTAAATTCTAAGAGTGCATAATACAGGTTGGATAAATTAGCCGAAGGGATTCTTAATTAAAGTCTTGCCAAGGTTACGTCAAAAAGGAGGAGCCACAAATAAACACACGTACAAAAATAAATTTTACTTTGCACAAAAATAATAATTAGAAGCAATAGTTAAACGGGCATTTAGGTAAATAAGGATTAAGTACTAATCACGGATTAGTCCGGGTTGACAGCAATTATAAATAATAATATCAGGGAATGACTCACTTGAATCTCTTTAAAAAAAGGAGGGGAGGATAAGATTGACGTTAAGCGTCTAGATTTATAATGACTCAATGGGAGTATCAATCACTGTTAATTAAATAGGTAATTTAAGAATAGAGGGACACTGGGTCTACAGATCAGCCTTAATTGTGATGGATTGGAGAGACGACTACTCAGGTCCAGACAGGGTGGTTCGGGTGGCGTTAACACGAGTTCTCGGGAAGAGGGGGGATAAGACGGCGGATTCGGGGCTGCTGGCTGCAGTTCCGGTTAGTTCACTCCTAACTGGATGTGACACTAACAAATAGTAACTTCCAGTAACTATTTGGATGTTCCTTTTTCTTTCTCAAGTTACGTTGAGCAACAGAGCGTATTATTCTAGTCACAGACTGCGGGGCGAGATTTGCCTCAGGAACACTTTGAGACAGCGACCAAGTTAACTCAATGGCGCGTTGGCAGTCGATACGTTACGGCAACGACTCTCATTCAACTTGAGGGTTACGCGAGTAGGTTTGGGACACTGCTCCAGAGGGATGAACGGCGTTGTCATTTATACCGCGGACTGTGTGAAATCGAGAGAGAGATTCCATTTACGACAATTCGCTTATCGCAGTGCCTTCTGGACAATCTCCATGGTATCATAAAGAAGGCAAATAGAATTTAGGCTTCTCTGTGAGATATGCCTTCTTTCGTCAGACTTCCTGTCGCCTGTTAAGGAAGTTTGGCGCGGATAACGAATTAGGTCAAGGGGAAGGCGGAGGAGGGCGGTAGAATGTCGGGGGAGGGTAGGGGGGGGGGGAGAGAGGAGACGAAGGTCAACTTAAACGACAAATTTCTTTCGTTCACACGATTGTCTGGCGGCATGCGAGTATGTACGTTCCATACCCTCACAATGTCAGTTGCCTGTTATTGTATATTTCAATATTTCAGTTCTCTTTGTCGATTTCTCTTAGTTAACGGCTGAAGATGATATGGTAAACTACATATCGAAACTAGTCCCGTTTTAATAATACTAATAAACTTTATGCTCCAATAACAGTGGTTTTCTTATATATATATATATATATATATATATATATATATATATATATATATATATATATATATATATATATATATATATATATATATATATATATATATATATATATATATATATCAAGAACAAAAACAAAAAGAATAATAATAATAATAATCATCATCATCATCTATGTAATAGAATTCAGTTTTGGGTGGTTGGTTGCTGGCTAGGTTTAGTCCCTCCGTCACGCCTTTTGGGGTTCTATGTAGGGTGGGTTTTGACGAATGCGGATGACCTTTGATAGGCCCTTGTGGCTTTTGTCATCGGTGAAATTATGTTATGTTATGTTATAACAGCATCAGAGTTATCTGCTTTTACCCGCGTGTCAAATCCCACATGACTTATTATCATAGATGGCCCACCATCCGTACAAACAGCACAGCAATCACCTCAGTCAAGATCATGCTGCTTCTAAAATTCACTGACTACTTTGAATATGTCTTGTTCAGTTACAGTGGTTATAAGTTACTTACAAACCAAAAATTCTTCCATTGTTCTTGGACTACATTTATTATATGCTTGAAAGTATCCCACATCCCATAAGCATTTTTACCTCTGAATTCTACCTCCCAGTCTACCAAATTTAGCAAGCTACGAAGTTTTACACAATCTCCCTTATGAAAATTTGGAACTTTTACAGCATTCTCAGTTGTTTTACCCTTCTCAATTCATAAGTTAAAACGAACTATCTGATGGTCACTATTTCCCAATGCTTCCCCAACAGTCAATTCTTGAACTAAATGATCACTGTTAGAAAGTACTAAATCTAATATATTGTCCCCCCTCGTTGGCTCATTAACAAATTGATTCAAAAAATTATCCTCAAACCATTCTATGAACCTGCCACTTGTTCTATCCCTACCTATCATATTTTCCCAGTCCACAGAATTTAAGTTGAAGTCCCCAATAATAACTGCATCTGTTTCACATCCCTTACTTATTTCCCTTATCATTAGTTCATCTATATCATCAGTCTGCCCAGGTGGTCTGTAAAATGCTCCAAAATGCACCATTCTATTTTTACTGAACCTAATATCTATCCAAAGTGACTCAACTCCATCCTGCTTTATTGAAGTATTTAAACTTGAAACAATGTTGTTTTGTATATATATAATTATTCCTCCACCAATCCTACCTGTACTTTGACTAATGTACATATTATAGCCCTGCAAATCAAATTCACTTATAGTGTCACTAAATTCTATTTCATTAACCCATGATTCAGTAACACATAATATATCTATATCCTCATCGCTAATATAACTAAATAGCTCATCCTTCTTGTTTCTAAGACTACGAGCATTTGTATAGAAACATTTTAACCCCCCTATCCCTGAAGCACCTTGAAACCTGAATAACCTCACCTCTATCGCCTTGGAACCTATTTCTGTTATCTGCCAAGTCCATTCTACTTTCAGTACTATAATGTCCTCTCATAATTCCCTGACCACTATTAGTATCTAGTTTCCCGCTCGCAAAGACCTAATAACACGATCATACTCCTCTCACAACACATCTACCCCCCTCCTACTCAAATGCAGTCCATCCATCGCATACATTTCTTTCATTCCAACGAACCTATCACACACATCCACAAACATGACACCTTCCATCTCACACATCCTCCTCACATAATCATTCAGCTCAATCGCACGAGACATCCATTCTACCCCAACATCCATTCTTGGAAGCACACCTGTCACAACACCTTTCATTCTACTTTCTTTCACCTTTTCAATCAACCTCTTGTACCTCTCACGTAACTCACATGCACCCACTTTCTTTACATCATTCACTCCTACATGTGTAATCACAACCGCATCCCTTGCACAGCCAGACACCAGCTCCTCATACCTATCAGACAGATCTCTCACTCCAGCACCCGGCAAACACACCCTCAAACCATTCAATCTACTTGCATTCAACTTCCTATCTAACTCGCGAATCACCCATCACAAGCACTTCAGTCAGACTCCTATTCCTAACTCCCACAGACCTAACTCTATCCCCACTCCTATTCTCATTCAAACTACCAGTCACTCTACCTCCACCCCCACCCCCATCAGTCATATCACTTCCAGTTACTTCCTCTCTTAGGGCTCTGAATCTGGAGACGCATACCAGAACTTGCTACATCACTCACAAGTTCGATGTCTGTCTCGCGGCAAAATCCTTTTACGTATCATAATCATAAAAATGGAAAGTGAACTTCTTCTGCCAGAGTAGAATCACCCCTCGGCTGACTATTTCAGTGATGAAGTTTAATTTGTGAAGCTGGCTTTCATGAGTGATGTATTCGAGCATCTGAATGAGTTGTATTCTAAAAGGCAAGAAAGAAATTAGACCTTTCGTCCACATCAATGAAAACATCTTTTTAATAAAACAAAACTACTTCTTTGGCAGAAAAACTGACAGCAGGGAAAGTAGAAGCGTATCTTAATCTGAATGAGTTTCTTGAAGACTGAAAAAACTATCTATCAGTGATTTAGTGGAAACTTTTCAGGAACACTTAAGGAACTTGAACACACAGATGTATTTGTATTTGCCCCAAAATGTTGATCTACAGAAGAACAGCTGGGTAAGAAATCCTTTTGACGTAGACGTTAATGAAATTGAGATCTATATTCATGAAGTTGAAGAACAACTTAATGACCTTCAATGAAGTCAATTGCTACAGCCAAAATTTGTTCGGGAGGCACAGAAATACCTGCTTCCCTTTTCCAACCACTTACTTATGTGAGGGGGGTTCTAGTTTAGTACCCATCAAGACTAGATCAACTTGCGCTGTGTCCTAGCCATCAATATTCAATCCAAAATAAATGAGCTGGGCAAACAGATAACAACATCGAGGTAGAGACATTGAAATTCAAACGATATTAGATTCTTTGAGTTACTAGCTTCCTATTGTATTCATATAACTTGCTCTGTTTTGGTGTGTACATGTATAATTATAAATTTTTCTTGTTCGGTAATTTAGAATACATATTACTACCGCATGTGAATCATCTCTTTAATGGTTTATCAGTGCCTGAATCATTTTTCCGTATGCCTATACTTTTACAGGAACTGAAAAGATATTATCTTTCATGAATCAAATTTCTTGTACATGTTGTAATGTCAATAATTAAGTTTTATTACTATATATTATTCTTGGCTTGTAGTGGATTAAAATTGTTAAATTAGCAATTTGCAAATCTTTCAAAGTTAAATATATATATTTTATTATATGATTGGGGGTCACGAGGCCGTAATGTTGTGAAATTTAGGGTGGTAGCCGAAAAGGTTTAGGAACCATTGGTTTAGACGGTGTATCAAAATTGTCAGCAGTTTATACGAGCGTACATTTTTTCGAGAAACTGAGTCTCATATTTTTAATGTACAGTTGCTGCAATTTCATTCATAGAGTGACAATTTAATATATTATTTGATGAGAGATAAATTTAGTTATAAATATACTAGATAGGACATTTACCATAAAATAAATCAAATTTAGTCAAATTTTACTTTATTGCGGTATTTCAAGCAAAACTGTCGAATCATTTTGACATGGCTTGTTTCAAATAGGCTAACCAAATTTCTGAAATGGGGCCTTTTCCTACCTTAATTAGCTTTATATATTATTCAAAATTTAATCATCGATATCACAAAAATATTCGCATTAACAATCGACTATTTTATCATTTAGTTGCTATAAATAATTTGGTAAATATGTAGATTAGCGGCCCGGCCGAAAAAAAATTTGTGTGTAAATATTATCGTTCACTCGTGTCTGAATATTCATGCGCGTTTGAGTCCTTTTCGAATTATTATTCTATAAACAATTAGGATTATATACTGGGGGGCTGTGCCCCCCAGACCCCCCCCCCCAATTTAATGAAACTCAGGATCATCGTAGTGTAGTCCCTCCATTGTGTTTACCCCCACACGAGCCGTCAACTTAAATGTACTCCAAAAACGTGAAACATTTTGGAACACGGACGAAATAGTACGTCCCATCGTTCGCGCCGATAATCTACATATTTACCAATAATTTTCCAGTGTAAACAAGTGAAGAAAAATATTATTTATTACTTGGCAACACAGCGCAGCAAAGCCTAGCAGCATCATGCGAGAGTATACGAAGATTATGAAACATGAATGATTATATCGTAGTTAACTTACTTTTATCCGAAACATTATGAAAAATAGAATAATTTGGGCAAATGTAAATTTAAAATAATATATTTAAAATATTTTATTCCTACTTTTTAGTGTTTTAAAGAAAGCAGAATTCTCATAATTTTTGACGACAGAAGTGAACAGGAATAATTTAATTCATTCATGATTAGTAATAATAATAATTATTAATGATCTTTCAAAGTAAAGAAGCAGTCTAAAGGCTATATTCGAGTTTCTCGGATTATTTTTTATTTATTAATAGTACATTGTCTGATAAGAAATGACAACAATGCTGTTTTCTTCAAACCATATTGCAGAAAAATGGCAATAAAATATTTCGCTATACATTTTATATGTACATTTGACTCCCCCCAATTTTTCCAATGTTTTTGGACAATGCAAGCGATATCTGGCAACTATTATCACCTCAAGCCACTCTGTGTCTGCCGCTGTTCTTTCCAGTGTTGCCAACTTGGCGCGAAACGCGCTAAATTTGGCGCTTTTTTGTCTAATTTAAGGCTCAAAATTTTCCAATTAGTGCTGGTACTAATCATTATCATCCTCATCGTTCATCCTACACTCATTACCATCCCAGCACACTTACACGTTTTACACAATGTTTTCTGTATTTCCTATAATTCTCTCCACATTCTAACTTTATGCTATCTTGAATCTTAGCGCTGGCGTGTTTTTTAGTGCCTTTTCGACGCATTTAATTAATGTTGCTATTATATTTATGCACATTTACTTAAAATTATCTTATTTTATTCTTCGACGATCTCTTTAACACTCAGGAAAAGTTGTTTTAAAGCTGTTCAGATCGTTTGGAACATTATTTGAACTGCTTACGAAAACTAGTATATCAGTTTCTGATTGGCTGGCCACTGCTTTCGTCCTCCGGCGATTGTCACTTTCCTTTTGGTAGTGAATTCGTTTCTGTAGGGGGTGTTAATTACAGCTTTTGCTTTTCGTCTAACTTTTGTTTTACAACTACTCTGCTTGTTGAAAAATAAAGAAAAATCTAAGCCCTTTTAAATATGGAAAGGAAATATAGTAAAAAATGATAGATATAAAAACTGGTTGCAGCTTGTTGGTGACAATTCAAAGTGCCGCCGATGCGAATACTGTAAGTGCATTTTCTCCGCTAAAGAGTGATATTGAAAGGCACTTAAAAATTGCTAAGCATAAAAATGCCCAAGAACCATTTAGTTCACATAGAAGTAATATTATCTCTATTGCTTCATGTGGCGCAATCTCTCTCTCGCATCATGTAAGCGATTTGTGTAAAGCAGGGCTCGGAACTGAAATGAATATCGATTCAAGTTTCGATTTGAGTTTGGCATTTTTAAAAAACATCAATTCGGATTTCGATTCGAGTTTTCTATATTTTTTTCGATTCCAATTTTTCGGCTTTTCGATTTTTTAATATGGATTTGGATTCGAATTCGATTCGAGTTCGAGTTCAGCCTGCAATTCAAATGCTTAAATCTATTATTTCAGAGTTCTATATATGTTTTTTTCTCCTAAAATATAATTTATAACAAAGTAACTTATAAAACTTTCTGCCCTCTTATTACGCATTTTCCTTGAGTTAAGGTAAATTCGTTATTTAATGTATTATTTATTGTTTACAATAGCTATCCATATGTACCAGATGCCCAAATTCACTGTGTACCTTTCTATTGAAATCAATGGTTAAATTATTCGAAATGGTAGGTGAGAAGAAAGGTTTTACCTGGGGTCATTCTTTGATTAGCGAAACAAGAGCTCGAGCCTATTAGATGCGAAGGTAAGGTCAGGTTGGGTCATTAAGAAATCTCTTAGGGATTTAAAAACTTGGAACAGAAGAAAGGTTTAGCTATGGGTCATTCTGTGATTAGCAAAATAAGATTAGGACGAAAGATTAAAATATACATTTACCTACTATTCACAAGTTAAACCACTGTTATTTCTTGGAATTCCTAAATTATTTTATTAATGATACTCACGTTTTCGCTTCAAAATTATATATATAATCGATTCAAGTTCGAAATAAAGTTTTTTCATTCTTTTCTGTTCGAGTTTGCAAAAATATTTAAGTTCGAATTTTTTTTCAAATCGAGTTTAAAAATATATAGATTTTAAAGGTTTATCGATTCGAATTCGATTCGATTTCCCAGCACTGGTGTAAAGCAAGATTTTTTGATAGTAAAAACTGCAAAGATCTTACACTTCGGAGAACCAAGTGCTCTGCAATGCTCTAGCTCCTCATTTTCGAGAAGATTTAGTGAAGGATATTGGAAATGGAAGTTTCAGTTCGATCATGGACGAAAGCAATGACATATCGACGACAAAACCTTTAGGTATAATTATTAGATATTTTTCTAAGGCAAAACATGATATAAGGGTGTTTTTCTTTGATTTGGTTCAGTTACAGGAACCCGACGCTGAAAGTATTTGCAAAGCTATTAAAGCAGCTGTCAAGAAGAATGGGTTAAACATTAAAAATCTTGTTAGCATCGGTACACACTGGAAGAAAAGGGGGCGTTTACGCAAGACTAAAAACGAAATTCCAAATTTAGTTATCTTTAAATGTATTTGTCACACCATCCAACTTGCAGTTTCTAATGCTGAAAGTGATACACTTCCTACACATTTAGAATTTCTTATCAAGGAAACTTATAACTGGTTTGCTATTCCTCCATTCGGCAGAGTAAATATAAAGATATTTATTACACATCGGTAATGATAAATTACCTCTGAAATTAGTTCAATGCAGTCAGACACTATGGTTATCAATTGCCGTAGCCTATTACTTGCATCCATCAACAATGGCTTGAATTAAAAACCCATTTTGAAATTACAAAATTGCAAGAGCGATGTTACAACTCAGAACTTTTGCACTCTATGTTTAGCGATTACCACAACTGTTTACCTGTCATTCTTAAAGCCTATTTTTGATGAAGTGCACCGAACAAACAAGCTATTTGAAAGGGAAAGATGCGATCCAACAAAATTATTAAATGATTTGAATCAGCTAATAAATTCATTGATTTCAAATATTACATTCCTGGAACTAAAATTGATGAAGAAACTAATCTTAGAGAATAATTAATCCCAAATCCTTATTTCGGCTACGATTTTGAGAATCAAATAAAAAAAAAATCTGATGAAGCTGAAAAAAATAACATTCGTGAAAGATGCCGAAATTCTTTCAGACCCTCATCGAACAGCTATGGACGCGCTTGCCTTATCTATAACTCAACTGTTTTAAAAACTATATAAAACTAAGCATTAATGCTGGCATGAATCCAATAAAGAGAGATATTGTTCCATTAGCCAAGCTATAATATCAGATTCTGAAGTTTTAACCCAAATTGATTTTCAATGGAGGCAACTGCAAAATAATAACAAGTAATGAACGTGACACTGTGAAATTTGGGGATGAAGTTACAAATTACACAGATTCCGTTGGAGCAAATCCATTTAAAGAACTTTCAAGATTCGTTTTAGCGATTCTTTCTCTCCCTCATTCCAATGCTGACGTTGAACTGGTTTTCGGTGAAGTCAGCGTAATGAAAACTAAACTAAGAAATAGAATGAAAATTTCTACAACAAATAATATTCTTGCGATAAAGTATGGACTTAAAAGGCATGGAAAATGTTGCTACCAATATGAGCTTCCAAAGGATGTTAAAAAAATTGAAAGCCGTCAAAAATATGAAATTGAAGATACAGATGAAGATTTGTTCACTGGAGTGATAGGTTTACAAAACCTCTAGATATTATAATTGAATTGTAATTAAGCAGAATTATACTCATATCCATTAATAAAGGTAATTAAAACAAATAATTTAACATTAATCAATTATCATCATCATCATCATCATCATAATCATCATCATTAACTCTATAATTTAAGAAGGGGATTTTTTTGTGTATTTGAATAATAATTTCATCTTAGTTTGGTTATGACTTATGTTTTTTATCAAAGTTATTTCTAATAATTCTTTTATAATATCAAAAAACAAAATGGTGAAGTTCAGAAACAAATATAAGTATCAAAATTTTGTAAATTTTTTAAAACCTAAAGAATTACAAATGGTGAAGTTCTGAAAATTTATTTTTATATATTTTCTTCTTCTTCTTCTTCTTCTATAACTATATTTTAGCAATGTGATATTTTGAAAGGGGGAAATTTAGTTTAGAGTTCCTTTTTAAAATGATTATAATTGGCGAAGTTCAGAAAATTTATAAAAATTTAATCATGGCTGCTATTTTTTAGATTTTAAATATTAATTTTAGTAGCGAAGCGCAAGCTCCCCCGTAGGCGGGGGGGGGGGGCGAAGCAATTGCCTGGTATATCAATGTAGAATTTGGTGCATTTTTTAGCGATTTACAAAAAAAGCCAGCGCGTTTTTAGCGCCATTTTGGACCACTTTTAGAGCGCTTCTTCCATTACCAGTTGGCAACACTGGTTCTTTCTTAAAGAAACTCTCTTAATAAATACCCATTGATTTACTAACGGCCCGTGATGATTTGTAGGTTTCTTCACCATTTTACAGTTGAATAGTAGTGGATCAGGCCTATGTTGCAAACAATGTTTGGGACAAGGCAACAATATCCGGCAACTATCCATACCTCCCACCGCTCTGCGTCCACCGCAGTTCTTTCTTACGTAAACATTCATTTACTAATGTCACGTGATGATTTCTAGGTATCATTTTACAGGTGAATGGTGGAGGATCACGAGAATATTGAAGAAAGGTGATATTGGCTAAAAATAAACGAGATAATCTGAGTTGAATTAAAAGTCGAGGTTATAAATGTGATGAGAGAAATTTCTCCTGAACACGATTCTGTTATCGTATTTTTAATAAGGCGTAAAAGAAGAGAGATAGACAAATATTTATGCCAAGTTGTTGTGGTTGCATAATAGTATCCCTGTAAGGAAAAACACACACACACACATACACACACACTCTCCTCTTTCCCCTGCAACTTGATATAAATACTTCATTTACAACGTCATAGCGTGCGTAAATATCAAAATCTTCGTCCCTCCACGAGCTTTATCTCTCTTCTACATCTTTTACCCTTTTTCGCACTTTCATACCAATCTTATCTCCATTCTGTTTCTCTGTAATTCATTTTATTGGTAGTAATAATATATTGTTATTATTTTATGTTGTTTGTAAATTAATTCATTTGGTAATTATTACACTGGTCAACAGAAACCAAAAAGGTTTTTTGGGCAGGGGAAGTTAGAGCTGTTAGAGACTAATTTTGTGGCACTGAATTCAAATTTGATCTCAGATTTGATCTATCACATCACATTTTTGCGCTATCGGTATACCCTATTTTCATAGATTTTACCATTAATATTATCTTTTCGTTACTCATGATTTTATGTTGTTACTACATTGCTGAATATTTATGCTTTTTTTTATTATTTATATTTATTAAGTATTATATATTACTTTTATTACTATTTTCTGAGATATGCTGAGATATTTTTCTGGTGACACCTGGCATTCCGTCCTTTATTTACAGCATGTAAATAAAATTTCAAGCAGTTAAAGATTGACGGGTATTTTGGGAGGGTAGTGGGTGGGGTTTTTTTGGCGGATAGGCATTGATTGCAATTGTTTTATTGTTAGAGTGACGGTAGCTATGGCTACATCATCCCAAAGAAGGATATGCTGTAAGGAACCAAACATATTCTGCTACATCTGTGGCGACTTCACTTTGAAGGCGCAACATAAGTAACTTTGTCAGGAAAGCTAAAGCTTTCATACTTCAAAGTACCAGTTGAAGATCAGGACAAAAGCCGGGCTTCTCACAAAGTATGAAAAACCTGCGTTGAAGCCTTGCGATCATTGGTCTCAAGGAAAGAATGCCAAGCTCAAGTTTGGTATGCCAATGGTTTGGAGAGAACCAACAAACCATTATGATTACTTCTGCCTTGTCAATGTAAAAAGTTTCAATAAGAAAAAAAAACATCACTTGCAATACCCAAATATCCCTTCGGCCATTTGACCAGTTGCGCACTGTGATGAAATACCTGTACCAGTATTTACTGGACTACCAGAGAGGCAGATGAAGCCATCAGTACATCAACTGAGACTACAGATGATGAAGATAACCAGATTGATATTTTTTAGGCAACTGATACAGATTATGATAAACCTTCAGTGTTTAGTCAGCCTGAATTAAATGATCTAGTCAGCGATTTGCATTTGCCAAAGATGTCTGTTGAATCGTTGGCTTACAGGTTGCACGAAAAAACCCCTGCTGAAACGTGGCATTAGTGTCTCCATTTATCATAACAGAGAAGCAGAACTTGAGTAAGTAGTTCCGTAGTTCCATTTTGATGGTCAACTTGTTTATTGTAGTGATGTTAGAGGACTTTTGCTCAGTATGGGGCTGACTGCATACGATTCAAGTGAGTGGAAACTTTTTATTGACAGTTTTAAGAGAAATTTGAATGTGTTTTACTTGACAACGGAATACTTGTTTGGTTCAATCCCAATAGGGCACTCGGTAAAGATGAAAGAAGAATATGACATCATAAAAATTGTTCTAGAGAGGTTGCAATATCATTTACATGGATGGATAATGTGTCTTGATTTGAAAATGGTGAACTTTCTGCTGGGCCAGCAAGCATGTTACATAAAATACTCTTGTTTCTTGTGCTATTGGGACAGTAGGGCTACAGCGGGCCACTGGGTGAAAAAAGAATGGCCACCATGAACCAGTTTGACGCCTGGTGACAAGAAAATCATTAATGATCCTCTGGTTGATAGGAGAAAAATCGTCTTTCACCCGCTGCACATAAAACTTGGTATGATGAAGCGATTTGTCAAAGCCCTTGATAACAGTGGCGACTGCATCCCCACATATGTTTAACCTTTCCAAGCCTGAGTGACGAGAAGAAAAGACAGGAATATTTGATGGACCTCAAATAAGAACACTCCTCAGAGATGTCCAATTTGTTACAATAATGAATGCGGTAGAGGCTCGAGCTTAGAACGCTTTCTCTAATGTGGTGAAAACTTTCCTTGGGAACAACAAAGCTGCAAACTACAAAGAGATTATGGAGGACCTGCTCTTGAGCTTTCAATTGGATGCATAAGGAGTATCAAGTTGCAATATTTACATAGTGACTTAGGCGAATTTCCAGGGAACCTGGGTGATGTTAGGGACGAGCAAGGTGAACGCTTTCATCAAGATATTAAAGTAATGGAAGAACGCTATCAAGGCCGATGGGACTCCAATATGATGGCAGATTACTGCTGGAGCTTGATAAGAGATGTTCCAAATGATGTGCATCACAGAATGTCAAGGAAGAGGAAGTTTGTGCAGCTGTATCTCGACGACAGGTAATAAACCTTTTTGTATCTCTCTATGTTTATGTATATTTCTGACATTGTTGTATCTCGAAAACCTAATGTGATAGACAAAAACTGATGGTATATTTGGAATCAGCACCCCAAATTACCTATAAATCCACTGAAAAATTGTGTTGACCAGTGTTATCATTATTATTGGCATTTTTTTTATCATCATTAGTAGTAGTAGCGGTAACTATTGTGATAATTACTAACGGCAACATTATGACAATTAGACAAAAATGGGGCACACTAATATTTAGTGTAGGCTCCTCCAGCATCTATTATTCTGGCCAGTCGGTTTGGAAGCGACGCCGCAAGATTTTATCTCCTCACTGTTGCAGATTTTCCCAAATGTGATCCTCGCCACGGAGAAGCGCCAGGTCTAGGCATCGCTTTTTTTAAACAAAAGGAGTAAAGTTCAATTGTACCCATTTAGAGCCATGAAATAACCACGGGACATAGGGTTATTCACCCTGGAGATTTCAAATCTGCCATCGGATTTGGCGCTGGGTGGCGCCATCTAGTGGCAGAAGCCTCATTTAGCAATTCAAAGGCACTTGTAAGTGATTTGAACCATAGGAAACCATCAATGGAATGACCATTTATCATCTTATTACAAAATGTCACAGGTCATTGGAGGGACTTCCCCTCTTGTTTTATCCCCCGAGAATCACATTACAAGGGCATATTTGCCCACGAATGTTTAATTGGCATCGAGTCTGGACAGGCGCGGATCCATGAGGGGAGCTGAGAAAGCTGAAGCTACCACCCCTTATATTTTAGACCCGTTTATGTTTATATTTCTTTTTTTAAGCCATAATTATATTCTGCTATTCAGAAAGAGTTATGTAATAATAAAGAATATATATAAAACAGTTTTTTAAACCGTTGCGATCGAATGTATCTTATATGATACATGTTTAAAATGCAGGTAAATCTAAAAAAATGATTAAATTTAGTATTATACCTTTGCTGACGTCCAAAAACTACAATTCATAATTTTCTGATGTGTTAATTATTATCAATGTTGTGTTTATACCCATTATTAACATTCAATGCCCTTTTTTTCGGACTCCTCAGAGTGATAAATTTAAGTTATCTCCCGCCCCCCAAATCTTTATCCTGGATCGGCCACTGAAGGGTGTTATTGGAACCACTTATCAACAATGGATGGGCGAGTGGTCATGGCTATATGGATGTTCTGGTGGTTCTGAAAGCAGCATGATACTTACGAAAGGCGCTTGACTACTTCACTGTTGGCCTTAGTTCAACAGTCGGTCGTGTGTAATTCTTTAGTATAATTACAATCTCATTCGTTATCCTTGCGGCCATAACTAAAAGAGCCCAAATACCCTTCTCCGCCTGATTGCCAGCCGCAATAGCCGCCCCAACCCACGTTAGTGCCCTGGTTCATTCATCCACACTAGTCACTGCCGGAATCTACCTCGCCCAGTTCCCCTCTTGTCTGCTGGCAGCCAACCAGCCTCAGAATTCTGGCCCTGATTATGCCGCTGCAGCTTCAAAGCTGCACGTCCTCCGCTTCACATCTGCAAGGATGAAATATAGGTGACATGTGAAATGTTAAATGAAATTCAAAAGCAAAATAAGACCAATTGATGTTCTATATTGTGCAGATGGAAAAATAAACAACTAATAATTATTGTAAGATATTTATGGGAGCTCTCGATAGGTCTAGCACTGCGCTTACTCGGTTAGATCTTGTTATCACACGCATATCCAATCACAACACCGCTTCCTTTCCTTTCCCGTTTTCACAGCGCATTACACACACTATCTTCCCCTCTGTTCCAAGGAATCTTCCTAATTGGTATTTATAGCCACATACCTCTGACGCGGAAAATGTCCCCCATCCCCTGGGAAACGAAGATTCCTACCCGAACGCTGGTTGGTGTCAAACGCAAGATACTTCCTTCCCCCCAATGAGGAACGGCTCATGGTCCCTTCGGGCGCAGCTGTGATTGTTTTACTCCTCTTTATGTTGGTTTCCTTATCCGGTCGGGATCCAGCCTGGCCAAGGAGCGCATGGACTAAGAAATGAACAAGTAAATTATCTCCTGGATCTTTTAGTGTTGTAAGGTGTCCCAGTAGTGGAATTTACGGTACTGTACTGGTGAGAAACGCTTCGCGTCGCAGAACACCCGTCTTCCAGAAAGATCTCTCCGCTGGATAATATTGCAGAAGGAATCTCAGGCGGCCTTGCTTCTCGGCTTGGTTCAGCAGTAACTTTATGGGAGAAGTTCGGTGGTGCAGTCCAGGTTTACGAAGTGAGCTTCTGATACTCTCGTCTGATACTTCAATTCCTGTCTTTTAAGAGCGACACTATTGATTAGTGGTTGTGGTCTGGCTGTGTTGAGAAGTGTGGCGAGGCTGTCTATTGGCAAATTTTCTGTTTCTTCCCTCTTCATTTGTTTCGATCCTGGGATGTATTGTCCTCTTGTTTACATTCAGTATTTGAGAGGTGCGTGGAGCAGATATACCTACTTCATGGAAGTTAATGATGGAATGTCCCTGGGTTATGGCGCTCTCTTCCTGCGGTGCATGACGGACTGGGGCGCGAGATTTAAATTTGACGGTAAGCAATGGCTAACGGATCATGACGTTATTGCAAACACATGAATATAGATAAATAATTGGTAAATGTTTCAGGAACAGATAACAGACTGAGATTATGATTTAAGCCTATTAAAATGTTATAATGTTATTTATAGGATTATTTGTAACATAATCAATCACTACTAGCATTCAACATCGGCACCACCGTACGGCGGATGGCAATTTGAAAATGAAACTTAAATATCGTTAAATTTAGAGATTTCTTTTGTAGTTTCAAATTAGTTTCTTAACTATGGATAAAGTCATTGAATATTGTCACCAGTATATAAATCCTATTTCACATTAACAATGGCAAACAAAAGTAAGTTAACTGCGATGTAATTATATGTATATGTTTTATATACCCTCGAATATACTTGCCTAGCTGCCGCTAGGCTTTGCCGTGGTGCTAACTAATCCTATTTTTCCTCATACGTTAATTTGGAATATTAATTATACCGATCTTTTTTTTTTAATTGTCAATTGCAAATACGAATAAATAGGGTTGCTAAAAATTATTTGAGATATAAATATCCCAGAAACTATAAAGTCTAGGCAAATAAAATTGAACAGGCTTAATGGTCAGCAATATAAGATTTAGTGCTCGAAATTTGAATGAGAAATTCAAAGGTATGTGGATACTATGAACGTTTGCACAAATGTTCGTACCACCTGAAACACGATTATGCAATGTAGAACCATCAATGAAAACAAGACGTTTAGCGAACTCATCTCCTTCAAGTTAGTTAGTTAACGCCAATCCTTCCTTGATCCAGGAGGACCCCCGACCGGATAATGATATCTACATAAAGGTCAGTATGACAATCGCTGGTCTGCCCGAGGGCACCAGGAGCTGGTCTTCTTTGGGGAGAAGTGCCAGGAAGTATTATGTTTTAACACCAAACAGCGTTCAAGTGGAACTTTCGTCCCCCTGGCAGGGAGACCTGTTCCGCGTCAGAAGTATGTGGATATAGATATCCATCGGCAGGATTCCTTGGAACAGAGTGTGTGTGCTGTGCTGTGAATACGGGAAAGGAAAGAAAGCAGTGTTGTAATTGTTTTGTGTGTTGAGTAGTGTCTACCCACCCAAATACAGGGGTGAGCACAGCGCGTCCACCAGTCGGTAGCCAGATCTCTCCGTTCGCTGATGTTTGTGTCCGCTCATACCGGGATTCGGGATCGAACCAGGTACCGCAACGTTGGGAGACCAACGCCGTATCCAGTCGGCTAGCATGAGCTCTTGCATATCAACACAGAATTGTTTGCGCTTTCGCTTGTCATCTGTCTTTAAGGCCTGAACGTGCTGTTAGCCTGTAGGTTTTATTCTCAAGCGTTTCCTGAGGACAGACCAGACTGTCGTTTTAGGAATTTGGGTTTTCAGGGCTACTCTTCTTATGGGCTTTTGGGGGCTTCGCGTAAATTTTACACGAACTCGCTCGAGCGCCTATTTCTATGATGGCGGGCCTCCAGCCCCCTTTGTCCTGCAAAGACAGCCTTTTTCTTTGAATATTTTGTGCCGTGTCCAAATCTGCATTGCTGTTGGTGTATTTTTAGACACTTCTCTCACATATGCACGTTTACAGAGTTGTTCGAAGGCGTTCGAGCATACTCTAACACACAAAACGCCTCTTCTTATCCAGTGAATGGCGTTTCTATACCTGAAAAGATTAAAAAAAAAATTGAAGATAAAATTATGGTGTTTTTCACACCTTAAAATTTGAGGTCACTTGAACGGGAATTGACAAAGTTATTGGTTTGTAAATTATCAAATATTTTGCAACACCCTGCATTTTTGTGATATCCAGGATTAAAAATTAAATAAATATATAAAGCTAACCCAGCTAGGAAACAGCCACATTTCGAGAATTTGGTAACATTGTTTTAAAAAGAGCTTTGAAACAAATCAGAGTCAAAATGCTCCGAAAGCAACGCTTGAAATACCGCTATAACTTAAAAAAATCACTAAATTTAATTTATTTTATTGATAAATGTTCTATGTAGTATATTTATAACTAAATGCACCCCAAACACTTCATCCGTCATCAAATAATTACATATCAAATTGTCATTCTCTGAACGAAAGTCAACGTAAAGTGTGACCTCACTATTTGGGGAACAATAAATAATTTAAGAAATTCGATATCAGCTTTTAATCCTCCATAACCCTATATTTTAAGAACTGGCTTTTTGGGGAGTGATTGAGTAATATTAAGTTGGGTTTTTTTTTAGTTCGGTTGTGACCTTGGTATATTTTAAGTTTTTATCCAAGTTTATTCTAAGAGTTTCTTTAGAGTGAAAAAACAAAATGATGAAGTTCAGAAATAAATATGAGTATCGAATGTTTTGAAATTTTTCAAAACCAAAAGAATTACAAAGGGCGAAGATCAGAAAATTTATTTAAATTTAGGCATGGCTGCTTTTTTATTTTATTTTTTCCTTTATTCTAAAGTTTTATCAATGTTATTTGTAAAATAGACTTTCAATTTTAGTCTTTATCAGGAGGAAATAACTACTGGCCCCTAAGAACGAGTAAAGCGAAATTAAATTTTTAGAGCAAATTTAAATAAAGAAAAAAAGAATTCTGAGGATTGTTTTATACATATTTAAAAATAAATAGACCAAGAGTATATTATTAAGGGATATGTACTAGAGACTTTTTCAAAATGCTTAGACCAATAGGCTTTTCTCAAAGCCGGATAGGACGTTGTTTTATTGATTTTTTAGTTATAATCTCCACTTTTCGAAATATTTAGTTAGCATTTAATTTTAATTTGTTCATAATGACCTTCGAAATAAATGTACTAACGTTTCGTTATTATAAAAATAATATTGTAAAAGTGAAAATAATATATCTCCGAGTTTATTTTTAGATTGACAAAAAATATACAACATATCAGAACACTTTAAAATTATTTACATATCCAAAAGCAAACAAAACCCTAAAACTTGCATAATATATTTAAATTAAAGATAAAAAATCAAATTTAAACATATGATGAAATGGATAAAGTATAAATAACGCGGAGGTATAATATTATTTTCACTGTGACAAAATTATTTGTATAATAACGAAACGTTAGTACAGAGAAATCAATGGGAACAGCTCAAAGATATGGCAGCTGTTCATTTCTTTCGAAGTTCACTTTGAACAAATGGTTTCGTAAACTCGAGATTAAATCTATAAAAAAACAATAACAATATATATTATTTTTTTCTATTGAATTTAGTTTTTTGTACATTGAGACCACAAAAATTGTCCCTGTTTTTAATTGCTTATTACTGTCATTATTGCAGCTTCACAAATGAAATAAAAAGTATGCGAAAGAGAAAGTTTTAAAGTTTTCTTATATTCTACATGTGTTCAAATTGGCGTCCCTGGACATTCTTACATTTTACATAACGGGAAAGGAAGTTATTTATTATAATGGGCATTGCTCTCTCTACCACCGCTTGCTTTAACTCTTCGATAGGGGCTGGCTTTTGACTGAATACTTTGTCCTTGACAAATCCTCAGAGAGATCTTGCCAGCCAGGAAATCTACGATCGATAAGAAATGATTCTTTGTTAAAGAAATCTTGTTAAACATTCTAGTGAGTGTCTAGTTGTGTGGGTTGTTGCTCCATCTTGCTGAAACCATTTGTTACTTAAAATAATAAGGGCCATAAATAAACCTCGCTGCTACTCAAACCACACCAGACAGTAACCTTTGTCGAATGCAGAGGTTTCTCCACGTGTATGCTCGGCTTGTTTTGTGACCAACACCGGTAATTCTGTCTGTTAATGACCCCATTCAGATAGCTATGGCATTCATTATTGAATAATTAGGTACTTAATCTTAGCTGGTTTTGTTCAATTATTGTTTCAATGCGTTCACAAAACATCAAATGACGCTGGTAGTCTTGTTCGCTAAGCTGTTGCAAACACAATTTTAAATGACTTCATTCTCAAATCCAAGGTGATTATTTTACGAACGCTCTCCCGTTTGATTCCAGTCATAGCTGAAAGTCGTCTCATGGATTTCTTGTTGTCCGTTTCATGTTGATATTCAGCGGTTCGCACACCTTTGCTGCACCCAGACTTGCCTTTATGCATGTTCTTGATTGAGCCGTGATGTTTCCATTTTGCGAAAATCCTGTGAATTTTTTTTGGATCTAAATTCCTTTGCTGACCGTATTGCCGTCTGAAAGACCGTTGGGTGGCAACTACCGAACCATGTTTGATCATCTCTTCCTCGATGAAAACACGTTGCATATCCAACAAATAACGTATGATTGTGGTAGATAAATCTATCATTTTTTATTAAGTACATATTTTTCATCCAGGATATCGAAAAAATTAAATAAAACTTTAAAATGTTCTCTTTGGATGTTCTTATTTCATTTGTAAATCTGTAATAATGAATGAGTAATAGGCGATTGAAAACAGGGACAATTTGGGGGTTCTGTATTAAAATTCGTTTTATAGGGAAAACACAAAAGGCTTTAATTATGTACATATATGTTTCTTCTAAGCTTTCGTCATACACCTATGGCCTTTTAAGAGAATTCGATTTTATAAAGTCTCACTTGCGAGTATGAATCGTCAATTAAATTTAGCTATTGGAGTAAGATAAAGGGATTGATCCTTTGTCTTGACATTAAACTTTAAGATTCGTGGTGATCTAGGATTTGTGAAGTACCTAATACTTAATACAGGATTCTCCGGTACATAAAACTTGATACTTCTCAGTTAGGATATACGGTTACGGTAACTCTTTCTACCCATTGATTCTTCATCGGGCACGTCTGGGAGACTCTCCTCACCCTCAGCCACTTGATTGGCAAGGATAAGGACCGTGACCGATGCCATAATTAATGGGGCGAGAGATTATTTTCGTAAACGAACTTTTCTTTTTTAATCCAGGACTAATTTGAATGAAACTGGTCAAGCTGCTTTCATTTCTCTAATTAAGATTCTCCCTCTTAATGTGGCGAGATGGCTTTCGTAAACGAACATTTCTATTTAAAATCCAGGACTAATTTGAATAAAACCGGTGAAGCTGCTTCATTTCTCTAATTAAGAATTATTCCTCTTAATGGGGCTAGGTTGCTTTAGTAAACGAACTTTTTGTTTTAAATCCAGGACTAATTTGAATGAAACCGGTGAAGCTACTTTCAATTCTCTAATTAAGTTTTTTTTTCTCGAATTTCTGCGTTCGTCTCTCGCCTAGAATTCGGGTGGGTGTTCGGGACAAGGATTGGTCCCCGAGAACGGGGTAGATCGTATAGTAGGTGTAAAACCCCTACTGCAACTTAAACTTGGAGGAGCAACCCACTTTTTCACGCCTGTCTAGACATAGGGTGAAAGAGAGCGTTAAAATATTCTTTTTAAAAAATGGTCCCGAAATATTGATGGCTTCCATACGAGTTTTAAATGATCTTTTATTTTCTAACGGCCTTCTAAAGGACGCTCGAGGGATGTCCTCCAAATTAGTATAATGAGCAGGAATATCCTTCGTTCCCGATATTCAGTGTCACGTTTAACGCAATTGTGCACATACCAACCCCTATTATATGCTTGCTCCCACTGTAGGCTACCCCAATTTCCCCAATCCCCCGGTCTTAGTGTACGGATATCTTTTAGGCGTTTTGAATTTCCTTCATCTAAACACAAATTCGTAACTTTTCGTACAATTCGTCAATATTCATTCGTAACCGCATGGCCCCAGCCTAACTTCGAGCAATAGCAATTCTCTTGACCACGCTGTTATCACGTGATTTCAGCCTATAAAAGCTGATGACATGAGTGTCAGAGCCACATAGTGTCAGGGCAGCAAGTCATTGAGTGCCATTTTTTATACCAACTGACCCTAAGCGTGATTTTCCCCTTGTCGATTTCCTAAGTCTCTTTTACCAAGCCGTGATTCTTCTACCGGTTTTCGTCCTACAAATACAGGTAAATAATAAACCTTAATGAATATATGGGGCATTAATCAGAAAAATGATTCAAATTTGTGTATTCATTTAAGAATAAGAAAAATAATGTTATTAATATTTCTGTATTTAGTATTTTTTAAGTATTTTGAATATGAGATATATATATTTTTTTTGCAGAAATCAACATGAAATCTTTCTTCAACGTATTCCAAAATCTAATTATAGTTTTCATCTTCTCTATGTAAGTAAACATTTAGATTTTAATATTAGAATTCGTTACATCGTAAAGTTAAAAATCACTTAAGTCTAACGCAAGTACTTATTTGTTCAATAACATTAAAATGCATGTACAGTTAATGTATAACATTCATCTTCAATTTAGCGCGACGAGGATGTCGCGCTAAATTTCCTTCACTCCAACCTCTTGAAAATTATTGAAGGATTTAAGAGTTGTTGAAAAATTTAAGAGCCTCTGATTGGTCGATCTAAACGTTAATCCACGAACGACCTTCGTTGCTAGGAAATCCCCATTTCATGCTGGTTGCTAAGATGAACCAAATCTCCGCCCACTTCGTCTTTCTCCCACGCTGTTGCTTGGATGTTACTACTGTTGTTGTTACAGGATTCCAGTAACAGACATACGAAGACACACTAGCATACGGACAATACAGTACTCGAGTTAGGATCATACACTGTAGAACTATTATCGCTTTTAAATGCCATTAATCAAAATCTATTTATAGAGGGGTCAAACAGTCTGGGTAGATGTATGTCTCCTTTCCTATTTGCTATTTAACTCGAAACATTCTTCACTTCCTGAGTTTAATGCTCCAAGCCACTCATGTACCCTCATACACTGTTTTGGGGGGTATATTTCTAAAGCTCTGTATTTAGAGGGGTTTTTTTTTTTCCTATTTACAATTTCTGCACAATTTCCTGCTTTTCATTTACCTTTTCGAATACTTTATAGTCCTCTTTGATTTCACTTTATCCATTAATATTTGAGGCGGGGGGGGGGGAGCACCTTGTATAATGAGCACAATGCAGAAATCCTCTGCAATGTTTTTATTCATTATCCTATTATGGCACTCTTCCTCAAGAAATAAAGCTAAGTGGTATGGCCTATTTGGAGGGAATTGTATACACCCATACGTCATTAATAAAAGCTTCCACGTCTTAAGTTTCACTTAGCGACAAACAAAATTGAGGACACAATTAATATATATATTTCGTCATATTAGTATATTTGCTGTTAAGTTAATTTAAACTATTGTAAACATTCAAATTAATTATGCGATATATATATAAATAATAGGCCATTTCCTTCTACAAGTCACTGGTCTACTTAGAATACTAATGCAACTCTGGATTGAGAGCAAATGTTTTGTTCTTAGAAGGTCTTTTAAAAAGTTTAACGCCTTCTTTCGCCTTTTGTTGGCTCTAACCAGGCTTGAAAAGGATAGTGGGAGATTTAAAAGAGATGCAAGAGACGACTAGAGAGCACTAGTTTCTCCTGGCGCTGGGGTCAGAAGGGCGTGCCGGTCGTCCAAGTTTCAGTTGTGAACCCCATTTTGGGCTGTTTGAGCAGTTTTTAAGTTAGTTTATATATATTTAATATAATTACTTAAGGTGAAAAGAAGCAAGTATTTTCACCCTCTATTTATTTTTTTTAAAATATCTTTTCTAAATATATGTTTAAAGAAGAAGAGCGGCTTCGTCACTCCTACTCGTACTTACAGGGGGAGCTAGCGCTTCGCAGGCAGACCTACGGCCTATCCGAATCTAGCAACGGGGTTTTTGTTTAAAAAAAATGATCTCCTAATAATTTAATCTCGGTCTAAGTTTCTTCAGATCAATGCTTATTTCCTAGTCTTAAAGACAAGAAAAAACTTTTATCGAAATTGTTTTGTTATAGAGAAAAAAAAACAATCCTCAGAGCTCTTTTTTTCCTATCTAAATTTGCTTTTATATACGAAAAAAAGGCCATGCCTTAATTTTAATATATTTTTCTAAACTTCATGATTTATAATTATTTTTGATTTAAAAAATTCCAAAATATTCAATAATCATATTTTTTTCTGAACTCTTACAAAGAACTTTGATAAAAGCTTCAAATATACGAAAAACCATTAATGCGGGTTGGTTTTCGAACCGTAAACTAAATCTTAGAAAGAACTTGGATGAACGCTTCAAATTTACTTGTGACTCATAAACTAAAATTCAAACTGTTAAAAAAATATTGTTTTCCTAAAATATAATTTAAAACAATTATCTTCAAGTACGGATTTATAAATTTAAAATCTGAATTTTCACTCGTAAGCGACAGATAAAGAGCTAGTAAATATATATGGCCTGGCCTATTTGAATGTTCATTTCTTGAAGTTCAGATTTTTCAGGCTTCATTTAACCTTGCCTTTTTACAGCAGAAAAAAATGGTGTACATTTGTAAAATGTGAATCCAGTCATGCATGTGTACAAGAGAGATACTCATTGCTTTATGGTTGTTTTCTTATCTTCTGTATATAACTTAATGCCATCTTTCTTCGTCGGGTCTATTTAGGTCTGATAAAAAATGAGAAAAATCGAAAGTAAGGCAAAATGAAATTGAGTTTATACGTGTGTATGTATGTATGCTTGATATTTCGTTTCTAACCCCACCACCAACGAATAATTATAATAATTATTTACATTTAGTATAAAAAATATATGGTTTAGTATTCAATTAATAAGTATAAGGTAATAAATATGAATGTATAGGAGTGAATGTAACGTACGATTTATTATTATGAGAACTCATTTGTTTTGATCAATTGAATTTGAATGTTTTTGTCTGCATTGGAAGAAAATCTCTATTTTCTCCATACAGTTGATAAAACAGTTGACGGTCCTACTTAAGCGCATGATCTACAAGTTGAAAAAGTGATCTATATTGAAATTTCATTAAAAAAAAATAGATTCGGAATTAAGTTAGGTTGATTGATGAAATAAGATACAAGATTAAATTTTTAAATCATTTGGTCTGGCTTATATACCAAATCTAATGGAAATCTACAATGCGTTAAACATTTTTAATCCCACATGATTAGTAAAATAAAATAATTGCAATTAATTTGAACATACAAAAATATATAGGAAGTATCTCACTAGGAAGAGGAGGAAGTGAAGCTACTTAAGGATAATCGGGAGTGTAGACCACACACTTAAGAAGCAACGAGTTGACATTCACTTTCTCAACACACTTGGTATAGGCCTATCACTATTAATTACTACTTAGAGGCTTGAGTAGGCGACATATTAATGACCATGGGGTTGTAGGCCTACTCCATCTTAACTTGCGTTGTTGAATGAAACGTATTTCTTCTATTTAATCTATTTTTAAGAGGATTAAATTTCCTCAGTCTCAGTGTGGTATCAGAATACCAAAACAACAAAAAGGGGAATAAATAAAGAAACATGAAGAAAACGCGTTGCTCAGAACAAAGACGGATAAAGATAAAGAAGCGCAAAAAAGGGAGTCTTGTCTATCTCTTTTTTTTTTTGCTGCATTGCGCTATTAAATTATCGTCGCCCGGGACGGGGATAATTTAATAGCCGTTGCGATAAATAACTTAATTAAGGCCCGTATGACCTCAGAGACATTCCCCATATATATATATATATATATATATATATATATATATATATATATATATATATATATATATATATATATATATATATATATATATATATATATATATATATATATATTCCTATCTTTTTTCTCTCTAGTAGGAATTTCCCTTTGTCCTCGTCCAGAGATGAGCGGACGAAAGCTGGTTGGCGACTAGCCTGCGAAATTAGGCACCGACCAAGATAGATAGCCTCTCTTGCTCCCAGTAGTCCCTAAGTAGGTGTTTTGAGATTTGGGATGATTGGTCTTGAGTGCACTAGCAGGTAGGTAGGTAATTTGGCTCCCCGTCCCTCTCATCAGGCACGAGATACTGGCTAATGAAATGCATATAAAGATAAGAATGACAAACCCGAAGAAACTAGAGCAGGTTCGTTTTTCGGGTGGTGGGGAATGTGTCCCGGTAGTATTGTGAATTTTTTACACCCCTCCCATCGTAAGGGGGGGGTGAATACCCCCCAAATGGGTATTGGTACCCCATCAGCAAGATTCCTAAACTGAGGAGAGACTATTTTGTGTTGTGATAAGGAGAAGGGAATTGATAGCGGTGTTGTGATTGGTAATGTGCTCAGTGTAGGAACTATCTACCACGCAGAGGATAGACCCAACGCATCCTCCCAATAGGCGGTCAGTCCTTCATATATGCTCGCTCGCTCGGATTGAACACGACACCTAGACGCTAGAAATCTAACGCCGGTTCCACTAAGTTAGCGAACGCTCCTGAGTTCACCTTTTGGACCTAAGACCCAGGTGTTCGTATTTATAAGCACATTTTTTTATCTAAGAACTGATTTTTCGTCCTCCTGGCCCTTTCATAAGGGAATATTGCCACTGTAATTCTTGCTGCCAATATTAATTACCATTTTATTTTTCTATTACTTCTCTTGTCTCTTATATAATCCCTTAACACGCGATTTCATTGGATTACACAAATTTCCATTTTTGGGTAAGTGACAAATTTACCTCCTCACCCATTAACACCCAAATTTCTACCCCCAAACTTACCACTCTTCCATCTTTCTCCCTCAGAGCATTCCTTACCTCGTTTAAGGTCACCATCGGTGCCCCGCAGTGCCCATCAAATGACCAAGAAGTCGATTCCACCCAGTGCCCTCATGGCACTTTCACCAATTGGTGTAATCAACTTCAATGTGCCAAGGTATCTTTCGCTAATCCACTCCGATTAATCCGATTAATGAGCCTGATATAATTAGCTAACATATTATAATGCTTCTAAGTCATGTTATTAACATAATCTAATTGGTTAATTAGTTGAATCCTACATTTTGTATGCCCGGGGCCAATTTAAATCATCTAATTTACCAATTTGATTTGCTTACTTAATATTAAGGTCCTTTTGTCAGTTTTTTCATGGAATTAATGCCGTTTTATCTGTCTCAACCATTTACTAAACGTAATTTATCCTGTTAATTTATTAATCTATATTAGAGGCAGTTTAAAACATCTAATATACCAATTAATTAAATTTAGTTAGAATGTAGGCCCCTTTGTGCTTTTTCATTTATCTAGGATTATCCGTTTATCTGTTTCAACCAGATTATTCACGAAAGGTAATTTATCTAGTTAATTAATTAATCTAAAGGTTTCGTTGAGAGTTATCTAATTAATATGATTCCTTTCAATCAGGGTCCTGGTGAAAGCTGTGGAGGTTCATGGTTGGAGCATGGCAGATGCGGAGGAGGGATGTATTGCGCCTGCGGGCTGTGTTCTGGCTGTTCTGCAACAACCTTCAAATGCCATTCTGTCGAATTCTGCCAGGAATCGCCTGAATTCTAGAAAGGTCTATCAAACTATCGGAAAGTCTGGATCTTCAGTAAACGGCCGATTCACTCTGTTTAAGAGTTTTAATCCTCTGTACTGAAGCTGAGACGACAACATACTTGAATTATTTGCGAGATTGATATTAACATCAATTCTGCAGCAGTAGCAGTGAGTGTTATGAGGGTGGAGTGGATGTACAGACAAGAAACTCTCATGTACTAGCTAGCTGATAGAGAGACCTCTTGTTTGTTTCCTGTACTTTTGGAACACGTGATATGATCCCTGGGGAGTATGAACGATCAAAGGCAACGGTTGTTCACTTTTTTCTTGGCGACGGGAGCGAGGAAACTTGATGGAGCTAAGGTAGTGAAACAAACAGCAAGAGTCTGCAGTACCACTTAAGTTCATCCAGTTACACCTCTAAGAGTACAGTGTGCTTCGCCATCAAGTCTTTCTGGAAAATAGAGGCTTCCTTCCTAGAAGCTAGAAACCTCTTTGGTCCTTTTTATACATATAAGTTTCTCGTCCAAGCTTCTTTACATATTTCTAAATACATCTTCAGAGGCCAGCTTCGTTTTCTCTCTCTTCCATAAAACGCCTCCCTTCAAAATTCTCGAGAAACTAGGTTTCCTTCTTTGGAGTTTTGGATGTCTTTTCCTGGAATCTTTAGGATCTCGTCTTTTCAATCTTGAGGCTATTCCTTCAAGTTTCAAGGTTTTCATAATGGTACATTTCTCATGTTTAAAGCTTTGATGATTTTTCCTGCGATTTCTTTTCATGTTGCAGGAACTAAACTTGAATGAATTGTATTCTGATTTCCATATTGCCAAACGCCTTCAATAAAACTACCCCTTCCTTGCATCCCAGCATATTTAGTGGTGTACAAAGAGACCTAACCTGCTTCTATACAATTATATACCTTTTTGAACATATTTGTTTACATTGTATTTCTTGGTATGCCTTCCCAGCCACATAGATTCAACAGAAAATCACAAGATTTAATAGATCCTAATTTTATAGGCTTTTGTGTTCACGATTTATATGTGTTTTTTCCAAGGCTTTTTGAATCTTCTCTGTCGTTTCTTCTTTAGTTCTCTCACCTCTAATAATTATCTGCCTGTCTCTCACCACCGTTCGGGCTAATTTACATATTTTTTACTAATGTTTTCACAATTATCCATATTGTATATTACAGTGAAAGAATTATATAGGATATAACTGTATTTAGATTTAACCCAACAGCTCTATACTTTGCCAATTCTTGTGTATTATTAATCATTTGAAGGAAATGATGGATTCATCTTTAGAAAATACTGTTAAATATGGTCCTACAAGGCAACAGAAACCAGGATCACAAAATATTGTGTTGCAATGACAGTTCGTTCCAAAATGGTCTTGTAAAGTGTGTTTGTTCTGAAGCTCGAATAACCTGTACTAGGTGTTATGGCAGAGGTTACAGGGTACGTTAAAATGTAAACCATCTGACAAAATGTGATAGATAAAGTACAAAGTACAAATAAGTTAATATTAAATAAGAGAAAAGAGTTAAATTCAACCTAATAATGATTGTGTCATTGTCTTGTATAATGTGAAAATAATAGAAGTGTTGTCAAGTTATTAACTATATTGTGAATGGACATGTGTAAGATTAGAGCAGTTAAAAGATATGTTTTTGAAGTCAAAGTTAATAATACTTATTATTTTATATATTATTTGTACGCTGAATGTGTTTTTTAATAATAATAATAATTCCAAACTCTCAACGCTTTAGGGATTTCTTCTCCTGAAGCCCCTACCATCCAGACACGCCACAAGAAGCGTCACCACATTACTTTCAACACTTCTACACAATAACCTTCCTTCTTCACCACACTACCTTCACCCCAAAAGAAACAATCATAGAAATCACCACACAGAACACACAGAGTAATCCTATTTCAACTCAGGTCAGGTCACTTCAGTTAACTCCACTCTACTATACACCAACATGCATCAGATGCAACCAAAGCCCAGACAACATCAAACACCTAGTTATAGACTGCTCAAGCCTCACACAAGCACACACTACACACATCTCTTCTCTTAGCGACCTATGGACACACCCAAGGAACGCGGTGACCTTTCTAGGGGCGCCCACCTCATAGAAGAGAGGTAGAGGGGGAGCACATAGCTAGGGATCTAGATCCAGTCTCGCTCTAGTGTTAACTTGAGTGAAACATGTCAAAGTGTGGCAAATGCCAGAGCTCCGATTCTTCGCTAAAATGAATGCTGAAATACCCCTAGAGGTCAATTCCGCTATGATCAACAGCTCTATTACAGTTTCTCAAACTGTCTGCACTATCCCTTCACCAAAACCATACAATAAGAATTTGTAATCCTGCTTCATCCTTATTTTCTCCAGTTCTGAAAATGCCAAGTTAATCGACAATTTTCTAGACTGGCTCTGAAGTAGCGGTCTTTCTCCACCGATTCCCTTGCACCTTCGTTCAACAATGACAGTCTCTGCCAACACACGTTAATAAACAATAAAAATCCGATAAAACATTGAAAAATTCATACCCTATAATTTATTCGGGAGCGTCGAAAAAAAGTTACAAGGAATAGTTGTACCCTAAAGGGCATAGCTGACCATACCGAGGAGGTACTATTTTGGGAAGGCCCTAACCTATAACATAAGAGAAAGCGTAGCACAGGAAAAGGGTGTTGCCTCCCAACTCTCCCTACCCGCTTTTGCAGGTACAGAAAGCGGTAAAGATACCTGATTGTGATGTGAAAAAGGACACAATCAGGAAAAAAAAGTACAAAAAGAAGAAAGGAACAATTGATAAAAGTGTTAGAAATTATTAATACTGACGCTAGATCCTATGACCACAACAAAGCATTCGTTGATGGACAGAGCTCTTAAGAATCCCCGGCCTCACATAGCAACTGAAGGACACTGACTCATCTTCATCTCATCTCATAAAAGTCGGCAGTGTGCGAATTAATGCCATTGATAAACATCCTATTTATAACCCATAGCACAAATCTACGGACCTTTCAATGTCATTCAGGATTCCCCTTCTTGTTCGTCTAACCCAACGCAAGCACCTTCGATTTCCCTGTTTTAAAAATATCCTCCCTCGGGCTGAAGGCTCCGTGCACACGCCCCTACCCACACCCTCCATCCCCTCTCCAAACAATATCATCCACTTTCGCACATCTATTGGCGGTCTTCCACACCGGCACACTCATTAATTATCGCAGGGACTCATCTCCCCTTAAGACGCTACTAGCTTCCCCCCATCCCCCGTTGTAAATTTTCCTCCGTTGGATTACTCCACCCACAAAAAATAATAGACCAACCACTGTTATAGGAATTTCAATTTGGTACTCTCCCATTACTAGTATAGTGTGCAGCAAAAACATGTTCATACGACTATTATCTGTTTAATGAGTACAATGTATTGTACTCATTGCCCACTTGGGAGTAAAAAAATAAAAGCATATTGGGAAAATCACCGTGAAGCCTACTTGTATGTTATAGTTATGGTACATCTGCTGATCAGTGCCAAATCATAAGTAAAACTTAGAGGCCTATTCGGAAACCTTCAGGACCTAATTGTGATCTATTTGTGGTTCAGACGAGTACCGTCTGAGCACTGCCGACTGGTAAGTAAAATTTTGAAGCCTATTTGGAAAATTCCAGGCCAACATGAAGGTTATTTATGGTTCAGCGGCCTCCTGGCCGATTAAGACTGCCAACTGATGAGAAAAAATTGTCGGAGTATTGGGAAAACGCCCAAGGCCTACATGAGGAAAGTTTATGATGACTGGCAACTAATAAGTAAAAAATGTGGGCCTATTGTAAACACTCAAGGCCTCCATGATGGTTGTGTATGGTTCAGATACCTACTACCGACTGAGGCCTGACGACTCGTAAGTAAAAAATGAATCCTTTTGGTAATCAATAAGTGCATCATATTTTTTTTACTAAGGTGGAGGAGAAATACAGGGTGCGATGGGTGATCTGTCGCACTTCATTTCTTCAGATATATTAACCAAAGTTACACGTTGAAGACTTGGAAGGATCGCTACACTATTCATTTTATTCAATGGAATTGCGGTAGGCCTCAACCACAGCCTCCAGGCGGCTTCCAAACCTGCTGCAAGCCTTCTTAACGGTACTCCTGTTTAACTGGCTGAAAATTGTGGTGATCCTGGACATAAATTCCACCTTGGTAGTGCGTGGGGACCTGTTGGTCTCTCTCACTCTCTTAACCACGCCCCCATATAATAGTCCAAGGGGTCTATAGTCTGAGTAGTTAGGAGGCCAAATAATCCAAGGGGTCTACAGTCTGAGTAATTTGGAGTCTACGGTCTAAGTAGTTAAGAGGCCAAAGACTCCAAGGGGTCTACAGAGGAGGCCAAAGAGTCCAAGGGGTTTAGAGTCTGAGTAGTTACGAGGCCAAAGAGTCTAAGAGGTCTACAGTCTTAGTAGTTAGGCGGCCAAAGGGTCTACAGTCTGAATAGTTAGCAGGCCAAGGGGTCTCAGTTTGAGTAGTTAGGGAGGCCAAGGGGTCTACACTCTGAGTAATTAGAAGTCAACGGTCTAAGTAGTTAATAGGCCAAAGACTCCAAGGGGTCTACACTCTGAGTAGTTAGGAGGGCAAAGAGTCCAAAGGGTCTACAGTCTGAATAGTCAGGAGGCCAAAGAGTCCAAGGGTTCGTCAGTCTGAATAGTTAGGAGACCAAAGAGTCCAAGGGGTCTACAGTCTGAATATGTAGGAGGCCAAAGAGTCCAAGTGGTCTACAGTCGGAATAGTTAAGATGCCAAAGAGTCCAAGGGGTCTACAGTCTGAGTAATTAGAAGTCAATGGTCTAAGTAGTTAATAGGCCAGAGAGTCCAAGGGGTCTACATTTTGAGTAGTTAGGAGGCCAAAGAATCCAAGGGGTCTACAGTCGGAATATTTAAGATGCCAAAGAGTCCAAGGGGTGTAATCTGAATAGTTAGGAGGCCAAAGAGTACAAAGGGTCTACAGTCTGAGTAGTTAGGAGGCCAAGAGGGTCTACAGTCTTAGTAGTTAGGAGGCCAAAGGGTCTACACTATGAGTAGTTAGGAGGGCAAAGAGTCTAAGGGGTCTACAGTCTGAATAGTTAGGAAGCCAAAGAGTCCGAGGGGTCTATAGTCTGAATAGTTAGGAGGCCAAAGAGTCCAAGGGGTCTGCAGTCTGAATAGTTAGGAGGCCAAAGAGTCCAAGGGGTCTACAGTCTGAATAGTTAGGAGGCCAAAGAGTCCAAGGGGTCTACAGTCTGAATAGTTAAGAGTCCAAGGGGTCTAAAGTCTGAGGAGTTAGGTCAAAGAGTCCAAGGGGTCTACACTCTGAGTAATTAGGAGGCCAAAGATCCCAAGGGGTCTACAGTCTGAATAGTTAGGAGACCAAAGAGTCCAAGGGGTCTACAGTCTGAATATTTAGGAGGCCAAAGAGTCCAAGGGGTCTACAGTCTGATGAGTTAGGCCAAAGAGTCCAAGAGGTCTACACTCTGAATAATTAGGAGACCAAAGATTCAAAGGGGTCTACAGTCTGAATAGTTAGGAGACCGAAGAGTCCAAGGGGTCTACAGCCTGAGTAGTTAGTAGGCCAAAGAGTCTAAGGGGTCTACAGTGTGAGTAGCTAGGAGGCCAAAGAGTCCAAAGGGTCTACAGTCTGAGTAGTTAGGAGGCCAAAGAGTCCAACGGATCTACAGTCTGAGTAGTTAAGAGGTAAATAGGTCCAATGGGTCTACATTCTGAGTAACTAACAGGCCAAAGAGTCCAAGCGGTATACAGTCTGGGTAGATAAGAGGCCAAATATTTGGAGTATTGTGGTCAAACAGATTTTCTCACAGCTAAGACTGGATTCTGCTTGTGTGGCAAGGTGCAGAGGGCTGATACTACATCTATGTCCTTCCAGTCGAACCATGAGGCCCCGTGGGAAGATAAACGGGGCCATAAAGTTTCCCTTGTGGGCCCCGAGCCCTCCTCCCCTCGTAACCAGAACCTGACTCATCCGACGCTTGATCTTGATATTCAGCACCGTCCTTAGGTCGACACCCAAACACTCCGGATCTTCGCATTGGACCTCTCGGGCTGAATCCCGAGCAAAGCGTCTTTCATTTTCCTTTTTCAAATTCAGCCATTGTATTGATTCTGTCACAGACGATGCGCAACTGAGTCTACTATGATAGGAAGAATATAGAACTGCTGATAGGCAAGCATGCGTGAAATTCACAATTGCCAACGTCGAGAAATTATACCCGCACCCTCTAGGTATCGCCCCTCGTACCCTCGCATCGTGGACGACATTCATTACCCGGCTAATGAAATGCACATAAAGGTTAGAATGACACGAGCTCGAAAGCACCCGGAGTGAGGCATCGCTGAGAGGGGGGGGGGAGGTCCAGGTCGTATTATTTTTGCCACTAAGCGATGGTGGGACCATTCGTGACCCCGTGGGGATGGGGTGGCACCTTATTCCGCGTCTGGGCTATGTGGGTATGAGTACCTACATGGGAGACGCAATAGTACTCCATCAGGGTTCTGGAGCGGAGAGGATGGATATGTTGCACTGAGAAGGCGGGAGGGGGAATGACAGCGGTGTCACGATCGGCTATGTGCCTGATGATGCGTGTGGAGCTACTAATTTACTCGAGGATAACAGCGTATCCGCCCAATGGGCCGCCAGATCATGACACCGCTGACAGTATTGAGTCTTCTGATTGCGATTAACCCCTCTACCTAGACGCTAGAAATCCAACGCCGTTCACTGGAAGTTAAATGAAGTAAAAATGTGTAAACAATACTTAGTTCACGTCACTTTAACATCCTCCAGCTTCGAGGGAAGGATGTTTAAGTGAGGAAACTTGGTGGGGGAAAATGTTAAAATGGCTATGTAGGCCATAGTGACAAAAAACAAATCTTTCCCTCTATTCCAACGCTACATTTGTAGGCTACAGAAAAGGCAACCCTGGATCTCTTCTTATTCTTGATTACTTTCTTGAAACTAAAAAACGTGTTCGTGTTCTTTTTTGTAAGAATGTTAACGCCCTCCTTCACCCTTTGCTGGGTCTAAGCAGACGCGAAAAAAGTTGAGTCGGGAGATATCCACTTTCTTTCGGGGTACTGAGGTCGGTTGGGCGTACCACTCCTGGTTTCAGTTGTCGGAGGGGGTATTGCACTTTGCCCCCCCTCCTACCCTGTGAGGACATGGGCATGTGCTTCCGAATTTGCCTCTATTTTGCTTTCCGAACTCATCACTAAGGTCGCTAAATAACCGGATTTTTAAAACCGGTTCTCATTAAGCCTAATTTCTGAAAACCGGTTCTCATCGAGCTTAATTTCTGAAAACCGGTTCTCACCGAACCTAATTTTTTAAAACCAGTTTTCACCGAGCCTAATTTTTGAAACCCAGATTTTTAAAACTGGTTCTCTTAGAACCTAAATTTTTAAAACCGGTTCTCTCCAAGCCTAAATTTTTAAGAC